>CM043322.1:59516372-60116372 GCA_023736055.1 Quercus glauca
AATACATAATCCAGTCAGTGCATGGGCCACTCCTCTACAAGATCCCTGAGAAAGAATCAACCGTAAGTGAAACACCTGGGACATATCATAATCTTGACAATCCACAAACCTAAATGTGCCACATAATAACAAAATGATATGAGCCTTTATACTACTTGTATCGATCATACTATTATTTTTTATGTGGGAATAAATCGATGGGCTTTTGCATTTATAATTGACTATTTTGAACTAGTGTTCTATTTGTTTGTTCATCCGTCGTTGTGATAATATCTTGGGGTTTCCGGTGATGACTTGGCATAGCTATTTTCAGACAATAAACTAAAATTTGTTTATTGTTAACTAATTGGTTCCAAAATTATTTATCTTTTCATTAAATCATTGGGTTTAGATATTACTTCTTTGATTTTTAATCGTTATGAAAAATGTCAGCAACCTACCCTTTCTGAGATTTCTTTAGATCAAAGAATCATAACAACGATTGATTAGATTCTTGCGAGATTCACTTTTGGTTAAAAGTGTTCAACCAATTCACAAAGATTTTACTTATAAATTGGAAACTTGATAGAATTGGATCCTTTCAATTGCAATGATTCGATAAACCACTAGTTGGGATAGATGTAGATGAATAATATCCACCCTTTATACGTATAATAGGTTTCCTTCTCGTGTGGCTAAAGAAAATTCAAAATTCTACATGTGAATAGAATTTTTAATTAATAATTTCAAGTAGATCCATGAAATCTAAAAATAATCAAATCAATAAAATTTGATTTAAGTACTTTTTTATTCCTAATTCTTATCCAGAAAAGAAAACAAAATCAGTTGTATTTTCGTTCTCTTCACTCAAGCTATATAACTCGTAAATAATTTTTCATGAAAAACAAAATGAATGTGTGATAGAGAAAAATAAATTATGTTCTATGTTCTTATATCTCCAAACAATGGTGTGTTCTTTAATAATATGATTGGATTAAATTATGTTCTATGTTCTTATATCTCCATTCTTATGAGACATACCCATATCGTTTCTCATTACTCTGGAAACATAGTTGATTTAATTGTATTAGTTGATTTAATTGTATGAGTTCCTTTTATAAGTGCCGCATTACAGATGATGTATTGACCATTTAACAATGGAGAGTAGCTAACAATATATATTATATAAAATCATTTTAACGTGAGACGATTTTGTTAAAATTTTATGTGCTTCTGTGAGAGACCGTGCCCCCAGCCTGTTTCGGCATTGTGTCAAACCCACATGAATGAGTGGAGTCCTATTATTGCCTCTCAAAATGGAGGTTCGATTGATTATATTTTCCCCTTTAGATTATGGTTTTTACAATAGAGCCACCGCTTACTTAATTATTGGAATAAAGAAAAAAAACCAAAATTGAAAAATTAATCATTTTATTGATTTAAGAATGAATGTACATTGATCATTGGAAATTACTTGGCTTTGGTCGTATATACAATCTAAAATAAAGTACATGGCTTTGTTTGTTAGTTACAATCTAGAAATTGAAAATTACATGGATAAACATTGATCTATCAACCCTTGATCTTAGCTCGAAGGCTATGTTACAAGATGGGAAGGTGTTAGCCACCCATCTTGCATGGTGAAACCAGTCTTCTAGATTATGGTGGCCAACATTCATATCATTCAATATATTATCAATCAATTTGCATGTTGATTTTAATGTGTGTGCATATGATAAACACTATTTCCATTTATTAATCATTGTATTTTGAATAAAATAAATAAATTCTAGTGAATTTGTATGGGTGGTGATATCGTAAATTCAAGGATTTTCGAGAATTATAAAGCAAACATGTTTTCGTATTTTGATGTGGATTTAAGATTGAAGCTAGTGTTATGCATGAACATGTGATGAACAACCAAGAACATGTGAAGAATGATATGAACGTGTAAGAATCTCATGAACGTTCAAACATATTCAGGGAATTTAAATAATCACTAGCATGCTTTAATCTTAAATTAACATTATAGCAACATGAAGAACAAGTTAGGGTAATGGATTATACCTACATTAGAATCCACACAGTGGAGGAGGAGGCTTTTGTTGGAGGTCCTAAGCGTGGAGGCCTATGTAACTTTCCAAGGAAGGATACAGTCGACATATAGTTAGAAAATGTTGTGTTTGTTTTGTTTGTTTAAATTTTCAGTTAAAGTGCTCTTCTGGATTTTCGATTGACCAAAGCCTTTCACAATAAATTCAGATTAGTTAAGTTTATAATCAATTTGAAATTAATCATGTGATTGCATGTACACAATTTAATTTGGATAGCCAACATTTAATATTTTCCATGAATTTTATTGACATTAAAATTTAATTGCACAAGTTTAGTGCCAATTAGCTGGTCTTGGGTCTCATGTTGCAATTAATGGGGTTGAAATTCGGGAAAAAATCGACAATTTAACATGGAAAAATGGGCCAAAGAAAAAACAAAAATGATTGATCTTGGCCAAATGGGAGATCAACCCATGGACTTGGTATTAATCTACCAATCGGCATACTTAATACAAAGGTCTGTGATAATAGCTTAATTTTGTATATTTATATCATTATTAGAAAGTATTATCATACTTATTTTGAGTTAATTCATGCATTTTATATTTGGTTTTGGAATAATGCTGAATAATCAATTTTGTGCTTAATTGAATTTTAATGCGTGAATTTGTCTTTTGTAGGATAATGAAATTAAATAATTAGATTTATGCTAAGAAGAAAACTAATGGACTTTACTTTTACAAGGGCCATGATGAAGTCCAAGAAGGCCAACCCAATTAAATTTAAGTCCAATTGGAGCAAGGAATCAAAGGAAAATTGCACCAAATCCAAGTCTAAATTGGATTAGAATTCCAGCCTGCGCACCAGTTAGTATTTGGAGCATAACATTCGGCTTAGATATCCAATCGAGATGATTCAAGTTGGGATGGAAAGTTAACTTAAAGTGATACAAGTTTGTAGTTTACTAAAAGTCTTAATTCTGAAGTTAAATGGGCCGAAAATGTCAGTTAAGTGAAGCCTAAAAACCTGGGATTTTCTCCAAATGGGAATTCAACTTATAATAGGATTCATTGACCTATTTAAAGGCTCTTTAGGGCTAAATTCAGAGGGGAGCTGCCTTGGAATTTAATTTAAGTTTTCTTAAAGTTTCTTTACAACTTTTAGAGTTTTATTTGTGTTATGTCTTGCTAGAAGCCTTGCTAAGGCATGGGGTGAAACTCAACAGTTTATTGGTATGTTCTTAACAATTATTTTATAGTTTTAATGTTTATGTTATTATGTTTTTGATTTATTTACTCACTTAGAAAATTTTTTAGTTCTGTATAATTATTTGATTTATTGTAGACTCTGGGCACGTTAAATGCTTAGTATTCCTTGCGAACTAATTCACTAATTTTGTTTTGCCTAAAATCAATCAATTTCATGAAACTAACTTAGACAATTAATTCTTAAGTTTTTATTGTTAAATCATCCAACTAAGATCATCCTTCGTATGAATTTTAGTTGAGTTATAAAATAAATATCGTTAAGACTACAAATTGATGTGTTGTGTGCGGATCCCTAAACTTTAGTGCGTTAATATATTATTATTTTCTCTCAATTTAAATTACCTTTACTAAACCATCAAAAATCTCTTCAATTAAAATGTATTATTTTAGTTTTATTCTCTTGTGGTTTGTTAATCAATTCCCTTTCCTTGTGGATTTGACCTCAGACTTACCGATTTATTACTTCGCGGCAATCCTGAACATGGTAGCATTATTTTAGTTGCAGTAGTCATTAAATTTGTGTGTGTGTGTGTGTGTGTGTGTGGATCTTTGTTAGAAATTCCTAAATCTACCATACCTTCACCCACCCAATTTGTAGAAATCGGAAACCTTGCTCACACCTAGTCACTTAGTACCTAGGGGGGAGCCATTAGACCACTAAGTTCAAGTGAAAATAAATTCTTGTCTAAAATAAACTTTAGCGAGTTAATATATTGTTATTTTCTCTCAATTTAAATTACCTTTACTGAACCATCAAAAATTTCTTCAATTAAACTTTATTATTTTAGTTTTATTCTCTTGTGGTTTGCTTATCAATTCCCTTTCCTTGTGGATTCGACCTCAGACTTACCGAGTTATTACTTCGCGACAATCCTAAACATGGTAGCATTATTTAAGTCGCAGCAGTCTGTACTCGACCTTGAGCAAACACAAATTTCAATTTACCCACCGTTTCCCCCCATTTTTCACTAACTCCAAATCTATGACCCTTATTAAAGAAATTTATAATTTTAATACTTTCATTTTTTTTATTTAATTATGGTGTCAATTAAAAAAAAATTTAAATCATAATTATCACTAAACATTCATCCATTCTTTTAATTAAAATTGTGTGTGTGTGTGTGTGTGTGTGTGTGTGGATCTTTGTTAGAAATTCCTAAACCTACCATACCTGCACCCACCCAATTTGTAGAAATCGAAAACCTTGCTCACACCTAGTCACTTAGTACCTAGGGGGGAGCCATTAGACCACTAAGTTCAAGTGAAAATAAATTCTTGTCTAAAAACATATACCAATGGGATTTTCGAATTAGAATTAATTTATCATGCCCATATCGTTTAGGCTTTAAATTACGAGGGTCTACTTTGACTGTACAGATTTGATCTTTGTGCTGGGGTTCTTTGATCATTGCATCCAATGCGTCACTTTGATCGTTGTGAAATTCAATGTTTTTGTAATTGATTTTAGAATAGGCTTGAATGACATTTACTATTTCCTAAAGGAAACTTAGGATTTTGACCTCAAGAGCATCCCTAGTTACAAAACGAGGCGTCGACAAAATGATTCTCAATGGTGTAGCTAGGAAGGTGAGAGTCATTTTCTGATAGAGGAAGGTGAATCGGTGAGTATATGGATGATTACAATAGGCCAAATATCCATCATCTTATTTAAAGATATAGGTAAAATTTGGTTTAGAGGAATTCGTTTACGCTAACAAAACACTATTCTAAATTGAATGAAAGAGTTACCAGAAACAATGATTAGAAATGATGATACTCTGTGATTAAGTCTACCTTTGTTGTTACGAGAATAAATATGTTCGACTACAATATAATCATGATTATTACGCGACGACATATGATTTTGCCAGTTAGTGGATTGTTTGATAATTCATCAATCTAACCTTCCACCCAATCTTTTAATGAATGTCATGTGTCAGTCTTCATTGAAAAGAAAATAGGCACTATTCATTCAAATTCTACCTTGTAAAAGGTTTTACCAAGTTATTCATTGTAGTCTTAACCTTCACATGAGTATTAAACAATTATTTATTACTTTTTTAAATGCACTAGGAAATAAATTTTTTCCTAGTACATAAATCACAATAGATTTTTAGCAACTACTTTGTAGGACTTATATTTAAATTTCAACAAGAAAATCACCAAAAATTAACAAGGATTTTTTGACCAAATATAGTTTGGTTACTACAAAAATATATTACCTTTATTATCTAATACTTGGGCTTATAAATAGGGGTGTCAACATTCGACCCAACCCGCAAACACGACATGAACCCAACACAGGTTTTTGTGGGTTAGGGTCGGGCCTTAGTGGGTTTGGGTCATAAACGGGTCGACCCGAAAGCAACACGATAAAAATGGGTCATAAGAGGGTTATCCCGCATGACCTGCAATAGACAAATTTAACACGCCAATTTATTTGTGTCAACCGAAAATGACCCATTTAACATAACTTGTTTAACTTGTATATCAAACAAATATTCATTTTATTTTAGATTTGTCAAATACCTTTTATATCCAACCTATACTTTAAACTTAAAATGAAAAGTGAGTAATTACAAAAAAACTTATAAGTATAATTGAAAATTGAAACTTTACAAACTTTAGTACCCTAATATAATTGGAAATTGAACTATATTATTTTGAACGTGGGTTGAAGACTTGAAGTGTATGCACTACTTTTGG
The DNA here is from genome assembly GCA_023736055.1 of Quercus glauca. Classification (NCBI taxonomy): domain Eukaryota; kingdom Viridiplantae; phylum Streptophyta; class Magnoliopsida; order Fagales; family Fagaceae; genus Quercus; species Quercus glauca. The sequence goes on from CM043322.1 coordinate 59,522,380, forward strand.
GATGTTAAAAAATATTTATTTCTAGATGGATGTTATATTTAATATTAAGCAAGTTGAAATGGGTTGTGTGATTGTGTCACATTCTTGTCAACCCAAGATGACCTATTTATTAAGCGTGTCAAGTGGGTTGGGCCAGGTCAACCCGCCTCATTCACAGATTGGGTTAGGGTTGAAGGATTATGACACGATTGTTAAATGGGTTGGGTTAGGGTTGAGCCATTTAGTTGAATACTCCTACCTCAACACGACACGATTCTGACATGCTAACCCGAATTGACACCCCTACTTATAAATAAGGTTTGTCAATAGTAGTGTGAACTTCAATCCAACAAGTTAAGTGGGTGATATAACAATTTGAATAAAAAAAATAAGACTTAATTTTTTTTTTTTTTGGAGTACAAATACAATTGATTTTTTAATCTTAAATTTAGAATTGATTCTCTTAAGAAAACCTTATTTATGCAAGTATTAAAAAGGATTTTACAAATAGAGTTCAAATCTCTCTTTTCATTATAATAAATTTTGAGTAGAGTTTGTGGTGTGTTTTTGTGTTAGAACTTTTTTCCCTCTTTCTTGTGTGTGTGTTTGTTTCTAAAACAAAAATGTCTCCCTCATCATTAATAAATAAGGAAGCTATTACCTGCATAAAAGAACTAAAGAAAAGTGTGTTATATTTCGGCTTTAACATAGGCAAAGTGTTCTTTCACTGAGAATATGTGGCCGTTTGGTTCAACTTTAAGGGGCCAAAATTTGCATTTTCCAGCCCAAAACTCAAAATGAGTGTTTGGTAAATTTTTCCAAAAGAGTGATATACAAATGTGTTATAAGTCATTGTAGTATGTTTTGTAAACACTTATTGGCAATATTTTCGCTTAACAAGATGCGTACTGAGAAGGTTAAAGCCCACTGATTAAAATAGAGGAATTTCACTACCATATGAGTGTAAGGGTAGCAAGTCGTGTTCGCATGTCGGATTCATGTCATGTACTCATGAGTATTCGACTATATGGATCAACTCTAACTTCATATGTTTATTAAGCAGGTCAAGATTCCTCAAGCCTAACACAACCCATTTATTAAACTGGTCAATCGTGTCGACCTGTTTATTAGATTTTATCAAAATTAAAAAAATTATTAAAAAAACTAATTTTAGTATTAACCAAATTGATATGAATTATGAAAAGCCAAACAAATAAATATTTTTAATATAAAATTCAGAATTAACAAGTAACTGCATCGCAAATAATCATTCAAAACTAAAGCATATCTCAATATCACAAATATTCAATCATAATATGTCAAAGAAAATAAACCACAACAACTAATAAGTTTATATACAAGGGTTTGAATGGTATATTGGCAAAATGTCATTTAATTAAATGAGTCAGACAGGTCAAATGGGTTCCATGTGATAAACACTGACCCAACCCATTTATTTAACGGGTCAGTCGTATCAATCCGAATATGATACGAACCTATTAAGCCTCAATCCATAACCTACTAATTTCATATCATGTTGTGTCGGGTTTGCGGGTCGTGTCCAATTTTGCCACCCCTATAGAAGTGTACTATGACTTTTTGGGGAGTTCGTTTATTTAACTAATGACTTTTAAACTCAACCTTAAGTTTAGGTTAGACCATAATTGTACTTAGTACGAATCAAATCAAAATAAAAAAAAAATTTACTGCATAGGTGCATATTATGCTTATGAATTGTATGATTATAGGGTTTAATATGTTATTTTTTGAAATCTTATGATTTAATTTGTTATTTTGAAACTATAGGATTTAAGATGAATGTTTCCAAAAATACTAAAATTGGTAGCAATATTGGACGTTAGGACTAAATTGAAACCAATTAAAGGTAAGAGTTTGAGATGAAAGAAATTTTAAATTTATAGATTTTTTATGGTCTTTAAAAAGAATAAAATGCTAGAGCTACAAATTTTTTTACAAATTATTGATATGATGAGTGGTTATTAGCAAGTAAAAAAGTGGTGTAAGTGATGAGTCTAGATGCAAACTAATAAGAATTTGCTACCTTAAGAATTTGTAAAAATATTGTAGAAAAATTTGTGCTTATAAAATCACTCTTATAAAAAAAAAATAATGATATTATTAAGGGAGCAAAGTGTAATTTTATATAACAAAATTACTAAAATTAATACCTAGTATATATTCTATAATATATATATATATATATATATTTTTAAATACTTGGTATATATTCTAATTTCTAATATTGAGAAACAAACACAAGACTACAAGAGGAGTGATGAGTTTTTAACTCAAAGGAACGCCACTTTTTTAATGTTAGAGTTAATTTTTTTTTCCTACGTGTCACTTTTTTTTTAATTATTATTATTATTATTATTATTATTATTATTATTATTATTATTATTATTATTGTTGTTGTTGTTGTTATTTTGTCTCTAGAGTTTCTCAAGAAGACGTAACAACTGTGTTCCTGAATTTTTTTTCCAAATAACATTAAATATAAAAAAATTTAGTTAATTGTCACGTTTCAAAATAATGTTGTAAACTAGCATCCTGAATGTCTAAAACTCGAGTTCCAAGATAAAACTCGAGTTTTTAAGTCTCGATTTGTAAGTGGTGGGAGCTTATCTGGAAGAAAATCCACGTGGAACTTGAGTTTATAAGACTCGAGTTTCACCATTTTAATTTCTTCTTCCTCGCCTTCTTCTGAGTTCTGACCTAGCATTCTTGATCGTGTTCAAAGTTAGATTCGCACTCAATGGATTCGGCGCCATGGCCGTCAAGAACATCACCGACGAAATCACTAACGTCTGAAAGCACATGAGCATCAGCCACGATCCGAGCCGCTCCTCAGTCCCGTCGCCGACGTTGCTGCCACAAGCGACGCAGAGTGACTTCATGAGCGGGAGAAAGATCCCTCCGGTTCTTCCTCTGTTCTTCGTCTTTGTTCGTTGTCAGATCGTTCCTCTATTCTTCATCGTCAGATTGTTCTTCTTGTTCTTCTTCAAGTCTGTTGTTCTTCAAGTAACAAAATCGACGAACCCAAATCTCCCTAACCCAGGAGCGACGGAGGGTAGCGGCGGTGAAGCTCCAGGCAAAGATTTTTCTTCTTTAGGTCTTTGGTTTGATGAATTTTCGTTGTTTGATGATGTTTTTCTTCTCTGGGTTTGTTGATGAATTCGTTGTTTGATGATGTTTTTTCTCTGGGTTCCTTGTCTGGAATTTGCTTTAGAACCTCATCATCCGAAAGCTATGTCAAAAATGTTTTTGCCTAAGAAAATCGAGCCTTATAGACTTGATTTTGATTTGGTAGAACTCGACTTCTTAAAACTCAAGATTTATATGACATTTTCTGTCCAAATTATCAAGTACAAAGCGAGTCTTTGAAACTCGAGTTTTAAATAAAACTCGAGTTTTAAAAACTGGAGATGTTAATTTGCTAAAACATTTCAAACGGTAGAAGCCAAATATCCTCCTGTGTTCCTCTTACCTCATAATTCAAAAATCAGGAAAAAAGAGCTCAAAAAAAATAAAGAGCAATGGGTAGTCTGAAAACGGGTCAGAGTATGTATATGCCGCAACCACTCCCACAAGCCGTGAGAGTCAAACCCAATACCAAAACCAAATCCCCTCCCTCTCGTACAAGAACAAGAAAATCAAAATTAAATCTTTACAAGAGAAAGAAACAGAAACAGGAAGAGGAAGACGAAGAGGAGACTGACAGTAATAACAACAACAACAGCAACGATGACGACCTTGTTACAGTGGCAGTGGTGCCCACCACCGGTGACGTGTCCGGAGAAGTTCCGGACGCACTCTCACTACTCCGGAAGTTTCCAAACAATTCCTCTGCCAACAGCAATAATCTCAACCAACTCGCTCCGGCGACGCGTGAACTCTACGCGAAGACGGCGGATTCTTTGAAGAAGCTGTTAGTTTCGGAGCTTTCGCCGTGTTCTGTGGATGTGGAAACGATGGTGGCATCGGCGAACAGGGCTTTCGAAACCTTGGATTGGCTTCAACCAGATTACACTGAGTTCTACGACGCCGTTAGGGCTGTCCTCTCTCGCCGCGTTCAACTCTCATATTTTGAGACCGAGCTCCGAACCCACCAAAACGAAGAATACGGCGCCGTTTCGTCTTTTCAAGCTCGGTTGAAAGAAGCGGTGGAAGCGGTGGCTAGATCCGAAGCCGAGTATTGGAAAGCCATAGAGCGGGTTAGTGGTCTGAAGAATCGGGTTTCGGAAATCCGAAAAGCGCTGAAAAATCTCGAGCTTGAATCTGCGTGGGAAGAAGAGGTGGTGCTTGCTGATCGGAAAAGAGAATGGGAACAATGCCTTGAGTCTCACTTGGCTATTAAGAAGGAAGAGAAAGAGTTAGCTGAGCAAATGGAGGAGAAGCAAAAGACCATCGAAAAGATCAAGCGGCTTCGCGATGAGGCCGAGGCTGGTGTTCAAGGTTCTATAAAGGCTTTGTCTTCTCTCTGCTAAAATAATGTAATGTTACCCTTATCTCTCCGAATTCTAACTTTTTTTTTTAATTTATATATATATATAGAGAGAGAGAGAGAGAGAGAGAGAGAGAGAGAGAGAGAGATTAGATTAGATGCGAACTCTGATAGTAACTTATTTGAGCAATGGCTGCTTGGCTAGAGCAATAAGTCTCTACCAACATTGGGTGAGTTTGTATAAGCTGTTTTGCAACGGTGTTTTGAGAAAAAGTTTCGAAGAATTGTGCTTGCAAAGCAGAGTTTTAGGTACTAAAAATGTTGTTTTAAACTCCCAAAATGCCTAACCAATCAAACCCTATCTATGGGAGGTAGAGCTCATTATAGTGTCATTCGAGGTGCAGCTCATTGGCAAAGATATAATGATTTTAGAGTATAGTCTATCTAAGAGAGAGAGAGAGAAAATGTGGGGGGGGGGGGGGGGGGGGGGGGTTGGGGGGTGGGGTTGGTTCTATAAGTTCTTTGTAAACTCTGCATACAATCATCAAAGTGAAAATACAATTTTCAAAGGGCTGTCTTTCCATCTCCAGATTATTATGATAGAGAGCCCAAGTATGTCAAAATAGATAGAGTAAAATCGAATGGTTTGCCCTTCAGTCCATACAACACACACATTTATAGGTATTACTTCAATCTGATGCTCATTTCAGATCCTGTTAACTATTGCAATTTGGCCCTGACCAGGGGCCTGCTGACTAGGAAAATACCAAGCACATCTAATGGAGCATTGGAGCTTTAGCTTTGACCTTGCTGAATACAAAACATGATGGAATTATTTGTATCATCTATTAGAATCAGTGCTGTTTTATATAAACAGTTTTCCACCTGAGCACTGAAAGTGAAATCACTGACATGATATTGGGAGTTTCTTTATTCTTTTGTTGGGAGGGGAGAGGGGGCTCAGCGTGTGCCGGGGGGGGGGGGGGGGGGGTGGGGGTGGGTGGGCTAGCTAAACGTTTTAAAATTTGTTATGATCACAGAAATTGTGTGTGCTTATTATATGAGAGATGAAATTGTAATTGACATCGCCGTTTTTGCATTTTCTGAGAGAATTGACTTCACTGTTTTAGAGTCCTCTGGTGCATTTGTTCGATCAGTACTTAGATTTCAAAGACCCAAAACTTCCTGAGGACACTTAAGGGGTATTCGCACGATTAGAAGAGGAAGTATCAAGGGGAAGTATCAATGGGTGCAGGGTGGGTTTGGCCATCCCTAGTTGTAAGCAGCAATTAGCAACATGCTGTAGATGTGATCTCAGAAATTTTGAACAATGTGGAACAGTTTCTAGAAGTTGACATTTGGATTTACACCTATTCATCTGCAGTGTACTTTGGGCTTTTTCACAGGCTGGTGGTGATCGATGACAACTTGGCTTTAGCAGCTACTACCATGTTTTTGATTGCTTTTTTGATGGAGAGAAGGCAGCTTGTGATAATATCTATTTTCTACTTTCTTTGTATATAACTCAAATAACTTGGATAGTATAGAGGCTTCTCTTTCTCAGGCTTGTACTGGGAGATGTGCATAATGACAATATTTTGTAACCCTCACTTTTGTTAATGCAATTTCTGACTGTTAGTTTCTGGTTTTCTGCTTCATTTTCTGCTTTGGATGATTATAATTTATGGTAGACAGACTAACAGTATACAAAAATTTTACTTTTTATTCTTTTTAGCCCTTGTTTGAGTTGGGAGGACAGGAATTCAGGGAAGATTATCATGGATAGCATAATATATTTTTTTATATCTTGAGGGGGTGTTTGATAAGGTATTTTAAACAACGGTCTTCAGTGTTTAAACAATATTACACGTATTTTCACACATTTTTTTACCTGCACGTATTTCCCAAAAATACTAATAACGTTGCTAGAACAATATTATTAAATGCCTCCTGAATATCCTGCAATTTATAGTTTTGGACCTTGTAGGGGCCACCATTTGTTGAGTGCTAAAGCTTACTATGTACGACGTCATAGGTTGAAACTTACTAAATTTTTAAAATATATATATATATATATATATCAAAATGCTGTGCTACTTTAAGTTAGACATCTCTTGTTAAACATTTGTTTATTGCATTTTCTTATTGAACTCCAATTAAAAAAAAATACAGCTTTCACTTGTCAAAAAAAAAAAAAGACTTTCCTAGTGAAAAAATCCAATCCATATTAACTTCTGTTGATTTATATGATGAAATTACCGGTTAGGGTGAAGCTTAGTTTTTGGAGGCTTGGAATGAGCTGTAGAATTAGACATCCTTGATTCAATCCTACTAAGAGTTCTCCTTGGTTACTTGATACATAGTTCTGGTAGGTGGGATTGTGTATTTGTGGTTTATTCTCTAGGGATGAATCCAAAAAGCCATGCCTTGATGAGGTTTTTCATCATTTTATATATATATATATATATATAGTATAAATGCGATTTATTTATATGTCACTCTGGGACAAAGTGATATTATATGGGACAACTACACATTAAATTTCACGGTTTAGAAAGAAGAAATACTTTGCAAAGAGGAATCAAATAAATTTATGCTTGGAAAAAATGAAAATTTTTAGCATTGTCTAAAGGCTTTGCAAATAGAAGTGTCGACATTGTCCTCAAACCCCTTGCTCGAGTGGTGGCTCATCAACAACATCATCATCATTATCTTCTACTAGTTGCATAATAGATAATTATTTTGTAATAGGATAGAATTAAAATAAAAAATAAAAAATAAAAACAACAACAAAACGTAAAAGCAAAGAAGATAGAATTAAAAAGTAAAAAAAAAAAAATGCAAATAAGATAGAATTAAATATTATTTTGTATCAACCTACGTATGTTTTATTTTAGACTACCTTTTTTTTTTTTGGATAAATATGCATCCTAAGTCATTTTTTTAGATTTTCCTAATAATAAATTAAGTAACAAAAGAAGGTATTTGATTTTCATCTAAATTCTTTCTTTTTGTTCATATCAGTTTACCAACTTCTTCACAATATAAAATTCTCTCTATATATAGTTTTTTTTTTTTTTTTTTTTGGTGTATTCTTCATTTTTACTATCGAGTATTCTTCGTTTCTACTACCTATCTTATAAATTTTTGTTGTATTATTCCATTCTCCTCTCTACCCTATACCTACAATTTATAGATAGGTTAAAATTCCAAGTTTGTGTTTACAAATTGTGCTTATCGGGAGTTGAAGATTAACTTACACGGCCACGGAGAATAATTTCATTCCCTAAGGGATTATAACAATTGTCTATAGCTTGGTTCGTTTTCTCTAAAATTTTGTCTCTTTTAATCTCATAGACATCACACCTTTTTTTTCTTGCGGTTATATACGTTGCACTTTTTTAATGATAGCTTATAAAGTTTCAATTGTGTTGTAATGGTGTAGAATATTTTCCCTTTGAGTAGATTATATAGCAAGCAAAATATTTGTATCATTTATTTTTTCATCACATGATTGTTTGTTGTTGACATCATTATTTTATTGTGGATTTAATTTGTTGTGGTTTTCATTTGGTGATGTAGTCTATCTTCTTTAAAAGAAAAATTTGCTGCCAACATGATATTGGATACAAGAGACAAAGAGGGATCTGAAAAGATTTCAATTCGAAGCTATGTGGATAAGGAAGGAATGCAAAGAGATTATCCAAGGAGTCTGGGAGGGTAGCCAAGAATTAAATTCTCCTATGGGGATAGCTGCTAGGTTGAGATGTTGTGCTGAAAATCTCTCTAGATGGAACAAAATGGTGTTTGGGAAAATTCCAAAGCAAATACAGGAGAAAAGGGAGACTCTCAGTAATCTGGTATGTAGAGATAGAAATGGCAGCTTGGGTGGTGAAATCAATATGTTAAGAAAGGAGATTAACGAGTTATTGGATAGTGAAGAAATTAAGTGGCATTAGAGATCAAAGGTGCAATGGTTAGGACTTAGGGATCGAAATACGAAATACTTCCACACTGAGGCTTCAGATAGAAGAAGGAGAAATACTATCAGCAGTATTATGGATGAAAATGGAAATTGGCATGATTCGATTGATGGTATTGCGGAGGTGGCAGTGTCATATTTTAAATATATATATTCTTCTTCCTACCCGACTCGCATTTCGGAAGTTCTTGATACTATTCCAACTAAAGTCACGGAGGAAATGAACCAGTTCCTTATTCAAGAATTCACAAGGGAGGAAGTTGAGGTAGCGCTAAATCAAATGCATCCAACAAAAGCCCCAAGATCGGACGGTTTGTCTACTACTGTCTTTCAAAATTATTGGGGTATTGTTGGTAATGATGTCATATGTATGGTCTTAAATGTTCTTAACTCTAATATGTCTATGGTAGAGATTAATAAAACAAACATCACTTTGGTGCCAAAAATAAAAAAAAACCCCACAAAAATGATAGATTTTAGACCGATTAGTCTTTGTAATGTTGTTTATAAACTCATATCAAAAGTGTTAGCCAATCGTCTTAAAATTATCCTTCCTCAGATTATATCTAAAAATCAGAGTGCGTTTCTATCTAGGAGACTAATTACTGACAACGTGCTTGTAGCTTTTGAACTTATGCACTATTTAGAAAATAAAAAGGAAGGTAAGGAAGGTTTTGTGGCTATAAAGTTGGATATGAGTAAAGCATATGATAGGGTGGAGTGGGATTTTATTAAACAAGTGATGGAAAAAATGGGCTTCCATGAAAAATGGATAAAGTTGATCATGCATTGCATCCCTTCTGTTTCTTACTCTATCCTTGTTAATGGTGTTGCTTATAGTAGTATTACTCCTACGAGGGGTCTCTGTCAAGGAGACCCAATTTCGCCTAATATCTTTCTTTTATGTGCAGATGGTTTTTCCTCTCTTATTAATGATGTTGCTAGAAATCACAAAATTAAGTGGAGTATCAATATGTAGAGGCTGTCCTAAGATCACACATTTGTTTTTTGCGGACGACAGTCTTTATTTTGTAAAGCAAATAGTCAAGAATGCCAAAATCTTATTAAAATTCTCCAGTTATATGAAGCTGCATCGGGTCAGAAAATCAATGCGGATAAATCTTCAGTCTTTTTTAGTAACAATGCCCCAGATGATAGAAGATGTGAAGTGTTGAATATGTTGGGTCCTATGCAAGATACCTGCCATAAAAAATACCTTGGCTTACTCTCAATCATTGGCAAGTCAAAAGTTGAAATTTTTGCTGAAATCAAAGAGAGGGTGGAGAGAAAATTATCGGGGTGGAAGGAGAAAATGCTATCAGTGGGTGGCCGAGAGATCCTTATTAAAGCTGTTGCTCAAGCAATTCCAACATACACGATGAGCTGTTTCCAGATCCCAAAGAGCATTTGTGATGAGATTGACGCAATGATGAGAAAGTTTTGGTGGGGACAAAGGGGTCAAGAATCAAAAATTGCTTGGGTTAGCTGGAAGAAAATGTGTAAGTCTAAGATGAATGGAGGAATGAGGTTTAGAAATCTACAGGCTTTCAACCTTGCTATGCTAGCTAAGCAAGGCTAGAGGTTGATTTTGAATCCTAATTCTCTGGTGGCCCAAATCTATAAAGTAAGATATTATTCACATGGTGACATTTTTCAAGCAAAACTTGGTTCTAGCCCTTCTTATACTTGGAGGAGCATCTTCAATGGGTTGGAAGTTGTGAAAAGAGGGACTCGGTGGCGAGTTGGCAATGGTGAGAGGATTCTTATTTGAGAGGATAAATGGCTACCTACTCCAACAACATACAAAGTAATCTCCCCCCCCCCCCCCAAAAGTCTTTTAATGATTATCCTAGGGTCTCAGCGCTAATTGATTGAGACACGAGGAGGTGGAAAGGTGATGTAGTGAGATCTTTGTTCTTGCCTTTTGAAGCAAGGACTATTCTGAATATTCCCTTCAGCCACAGCCTTCCAGAAGACCAAATTATATGGGTGGGTAATAGAAAGGGAGAATTTAGTGTCAAAAGTGCTTATTATATTGCTGTTGGGGTGATAGATACAAAGGAGGAAAGTGAAAGCTCTTCGGGTGATTCTAGGAGTCCTCTATGGAGAAAACTGTGGCACTTAAACATTCCTCCCAAGGTGTGTATTTTTGCTTGGAAAATGTGTATGAATGCTCTCCCTACTATTGTGAATTTGCAAAGAAAAGGTGTTAATATTTGCGATATTTGTCCGGCTTGTGGAATGGAGCCGGAATCGAATTTCCATGTTTTTGTTAAATGTAAAATGGCTAAGAGAGTTTGGAGTTGTTGGCTTGATAGTCCGGCTGACTTGCTAAATGTAAATATGGATATTATAGATATTGCTATGGAAATATGTGAATCTGGTACATCCAATGATTTGGAGATCTTCTTTGGGGTTGCATGGGCAATCTGGCATAATAGAAATAAAATTGTGTTTGAGTATTCAAGTCAGGTTCCTGATCATATTTGGGGTTTTGCAAAAAAATATATTCTTGAGTTCAAAAGTGCCTTTATAGCTTGCTCTCAAAGTTTGTCTCGATCAGAAGAAAAGTGGATAGCGCCTCCTCCAGGTGTGTTCAAGATCAATGTTGATGGTGCTACATCTGAAGTTAATAGAAACTCAAGTGTGGGAGTTATTATAAGGGATGCAGTTGGTAATGTTCATGCTGCTTGCTGTAAATATCTGCAGGGTCAATATTCGGTGGAGGAAGTTAAAGCGCTGGCTTTGGAGTGTGGTCTCCTTCTTGCCAAGTTATCTTGAAATCTGATGCTTTAACAGCTATTAATAGTGTTAATGCAGCTGAAACTAGTGGCTGTCTTGGCCATGTTTATCAGGGGATTCACAATTTGCTTGCTTCGTTTAGTAGCTGGAAAATTAAGCATGTAAAAAGAGAATACAACAGGGCAGCTCATGAGCTTGCACAGTATGCTAGGCAAAAGGAGGAGTCTTATGTCTGGAAGGGAGTTTGTCCTCCTATGGTGATTCATGTTATTTAGGAAGACGGTATCTAGTTTGTATTGTGTTGAGCTTTTTCTTTTTTGGCTTTTGATGGGCCCAAGAATCCAGCAGAATCGTCCTTCGTGTAAGGACGACCTAATGAAGACGATCCCATTACCAGCACGACGCAAGGAGAACTACCCGAACAAACAAGCAAAGAACGACCGTTACAACCAGCAGCAATAAATATTGATACCGTTGAAGATCCGTCGGTCAAATTAATATCGGGTACAGGCGTTTCCATATCCAGCAATAATGTATCCATAATGACAGAGCCAACGGCTAGAAGGGCACTAATACAACCCATATATATACCCATAAGGAAGGAGATAGAGAGGTACGCAAACAGACCACTTCTAAACTTGATTCTACATTTTTACTTCCTTTCTATTTCATCTTACTCGCCAAGTTTCTCTAATTTAATCATCGGAGGTGTCGTGGGTAGCACCCCACCGGTGATATCATTTCTTTTGCCTTGTATCGCAGGGTTGATTCCAGCAGTGGACGATCTTCGCCTGGACGACCATCTCGACTGACGATCTTAGCATCATCAGTTTGGCGCCGTCTGTGGGAACAGTGTTTGTTCAGTTCAAGAACGCTTTCCTGTTTCAACGAGATGGAGTCCGGCTCTAACCCAGACCCTGCTGCATTGGCGCTACAGATTCAAGCATTAGCAGCCACGGTGGAGGAACTCACTAAGCAGAACCAAGAGATGAGACAACAATTGCAACAAGGAAATAACCATACCGAGGCTAATAGAGACGAGGATGAAGGCAGCCATAGAAAAAGGGCCAACACTCCAGAAGAAGTGAACTCCAGTTTCCTCAAGGAGATGAGGAAAGAAATGGACGAATTAAGAAAGGCTATAAAGGGAAAGACGGATCAAGGGCTGGATAGAATTGTTAGAAAAACCGACTCTCCCTTCACTGCAGCCGTCCAAGAGTGTCCGGTACCCTTCAAGTTCCGTCTACCACAACTTGAACCTTTTGACGGATTAAAAGATCCGTTGGATCATTTGAATACGTTCAAAACTACATTGGGTCTCCAACAGCCCCCAGACGAGATTCTATGTCGGTCTTTTCCAACTACACTAAAAGGGGCAGCCCAGGAGTGGTTCACAAAACTACCAACATCGTCCATTGATAACTTCGAGCAGTTAAGCAACTCTTTTATTCGTCATTTCGTGGGGGGACAACGTCCAAAACGGACAGCAGATCACTTGCTCACAATCAAACAAGGTGAAACAGAAACTCTGAGGTCCTATGTGACGCGCTTTACACGAGGAATGCTAGAGGTGGACGAATCTGATGATAAGGTACAACTTACAACTTTTAAAGCCGGCTTGAAATCTAGGGATTTCGTGGTTTCTTTAGCGAAGAATCCACCCAAATCAATGGCGGAAGCTCTGCTGAAAGCGCAGAAATACATGAATGCTGAGGATGCCCTGGCAGCCATAGATGATACTGGAAAGACAAAGGAGAAAGAGAAGAAGAAGGAGAGGGACGATGACAGAAGAGGGCAAAAGAGAGACCGGGCAGATCGACGTAATGACGATAAGAATAGACGGAGGGACGATAAAAATCCTCGACAGACAAAGTTCACACCATTGACCATGCCGGTTGACCAGATTTTATCAGAGATCAGGGACGAACAAAACCTCCGATGGCCTAGACCACTCCAGTCACCACCTAGTGTACGCGACAAAAGAAAGTATTGTTGTTTCCACAAAGATCACGGGCATTATACAGAAGATTGCCGAGACCTGAAAGAACAGATAGAAGAGCTTATTCAGAAAGGAAAACTTCAAAAATACGTGAAAAGGGGAGAAGCCAGCAGGTATAGCAAGAAAGAACAACAAGGGGATTTCCAAAGGAACGAAGGGCAACCACCTCGTCCACAGAATGTTAGAGGAGAAATAAAGACCATTGCGGGGGGACCGTCCACAGGAGGATCGTTCAGATCCCTCAAGAAATCATACCAGAGGCAGGTAAACAGTGTCCATAGCTTACCACCCATGAAGCAGCGAAGGACGAATCAGGATATGTACTTTTCGGAGGAAGATGCTAGGGGGATAAAGCAGCCTCATGACGATCCATTGGTCATCATGATCATGATCGAAGGTTTTAATACAAGGAGAGTTCTAGTAGACAACGGGAGCTCAGCTGACATCATTTACCTGCCTGCCTTCCAGCAGTTGAAAGTAGATCCGAGGAGACTTCGTCCTTTCGAGTCACCCCTCGTCAGCTTCAGCGGGGATAAAGTGTACCCACGAGGTATTGTGACGTTAACCGTAACCGCTGGTTCACACCCCTTACAAGTAACCAACAGGCACAACTTTTTGGTCGTCGATTCTCCTTCATCTTACAATGTGATCATCGGGCGACCCACACTTAACCGTTGGAAAGCCGCTACTTCCACATATTGCCTGAAGGTAAAGTTCCCAACAGAACAAGGAGTGGGAGAAATAAGAGGTGATCAAGTATTGGCAAGGGAGTGTTACCAGGCAGTCCTGGCATCCAGAGAAAACCACACATGGATGATCGAGGATAAAGCACCTGAGATTATGGAGAAGCTAGAAGCAATAGAACTAGTTGAAGGAAATCCGTCAAAGACGACCCAAGTAGGGACGGACCTAAGTTCGAAGACGAAGGAACTAATCATCCGCTTCTTGAGAGATAACCTTGATGTTTTTGCATGGAGTCACGAAGATATGCCAGGGATCCCTGCAAATATCATTCAACACCGCCTAAATGTAGATCCGGAAAAGAAGCCTGTCCAACAAAAACGAAGAGTTTTTGCTCCTGAACGAAACAATGCAGTAATGGACGAAGTGAACAAGCTACTTGCTGCAAACTTCATCAGAGAAGTTTATTACCCGGAGTGGTTGGCTAATGTCGTCATGGTCAAGAAAGCAAGCGGGAAGTGGAGAATGTGTGTTGATTTCACCGACCTAAACCGAGCCTGTCCAAAAGATAGCTTCCCCCTGCCCAGAATTGATCAGTTGGTTGATTCTACTGCTGGACACAAGCTCCTAACATTTATGGATGCATTCTCTGGGTACAATCAGATACAAATGGCCGAAGAAGATCAAGAAAAAACTGCCTTTGTCACAAGCCAAGGGCTTTACTGCTACAAGGTCATGCCTTTTGGCTTGAAGAATGCAGGAGCCACATACCAAAGGTTGGTAAATCAGATGTTCAGAAAGCAAATTGGGAAAAATGTAGAAGTGTACGTGGACGACATGCTCGTCAAGAGCAAAGAGGAGGACGATCACCTAAACGACCTTGAAGAAACGTTCAACACGCTTAGGCAGTACAGCATGAAACTGAATCCCTCCAAATGCGCCTTTGGAGTTTCCTCAGGAAAGTTCCTTGGGTTCATGGTTTCGCGAAGAGGTATTGAGGCAAACCCAGAAAAAGTAAAGGCCATTCTCGAGATGTCATCACCAAGGACGATTAAAGAAGTTCAATCTCTCACAGGACGAGTAGCGGCCCTCAACAGATTCGTCTCGAAGGCAACGGATAAATGCCTCCCTTTCTTCAAAATCTTGAAGAAGGCGTTTGCCTGGACGGAGGAGTGCGAGGCAGCGTTTCAAGACTTAAAGCAATACTTGAGTAATCCCCCACTGTTAAGTCCGTCCAAAGAAGGTGAAGATCTGTTCTTGTATCTGGCAGTATCTGCTATGGCAGTAAGTGCGGCTTTAATCAGGGAAGATGATAACAAACAACTCCCTGTGTATTACGTCAGTCAAGCTTTCCAGGGAGCAGAAGCCCGTTACCCCCAAATAGAGAAAATCACCTTCGCCTTAATAATGGCTTCGAGAAAACTTCGTCCCTATTTCCAGGCCAACCCGATCAAGGTCATGACAGATCAAC
The DNA here is from genome assembly GCA_023736055.1 of Quercus glauca. Taxonomy (NCBI): domain Eukaryota; kingdom Viridiplantae; phylum Streptophyta; class Magnoliopsida; order Fagales; family Fagaceae; genus Quercus; species Quercus glauca. The sequence goes on from CM043322.1 coordinate 59,537,699, forward strand.
CCATCAAGAAAGCAATGAACAAACCTGAAGCAGCTGGACGGATGGTGCAGTGGGCGATTGAACTTAGCCAGTTCGATGTTGAATATCGTCCGCGTACAGCCATAAAGGCCCAAGTATTAGCAGATTTCATAGCAGAATTCACCATCAACGAGCAAAGAAAAGGTTGGGAGGATGTATGGACGATTAATACAGATGGGTCGTCCACACAAAAAGGAGGAGGAGCAGGCATCGTTATTACTTCCCCCCAGGAGGATGTTCTCAAATACGGGGTTCAATTGAAATTCCCTGTAACTAATAACGAAGCAGAATATGAGGCACTGCTGACAGGACTCAGAATAGCTCAGGCCCTGGGAGCAGAGAATGTGGTGGTCAAGAGTGATTCCCAACTCGTCATTGGGCAAGCCAGGGGAGAATTCGAAGCAAAGGAAGCAAGGATGCAAAAATATCTCAAATTGACGAATCAGTTGGTAAATAACTTTAATCATGTGGAGTTTATACAGATCCCAAGGGAACAGAACGGAGAAGCCGACGAAGTCGCACGAAGCGCCTCAACAAATGTCCCAGACTCGACCAACAGGTGGAAATTAGAAGAACAGAACCACCCCAGCATTAAAGAAATACAAAGCTTCCCCATACACACTGGCCAAGGATGGACGGGCCCAATCCTGTCCTTCCTTAAAGACGGACGATTACCATCAGACCCAGAAGAGGCCAAGAAAGTCCGCAAACGAGCTGCCCGATTCACCATACTGAACGATCAACTCTATAGAAGAGGCTTCTCTCAGCCCTACCTGAGATGCCTGGAGGAAGACGAGGCCAAGTACGTTCTCGAAGAGGTGCATGGAGGAATCTGCGGAGACCACATGGGAGCAAGATCTCTTGTCAGGAAGATCATGCAAGCAGGTTATTTCTGGCCGACGATGCAAAGGGATGCTTCAGACTTTGTGAAGAGGTGTGACAGCTGTCAGAGATATGGAAATGTTCAACGAGTTCCTGGAGAAAGAATGACGACCATCTCTTCACCCTGGCCATTCGCGCAGTGGTAGATCGACATCATGGGCCCCTTACCACAAGGAAAAAGACAAGTAAGATTCCTGCTGGTGGCGATTGATTACTTCACGAAATGGGTCGAGGCAGAAGCTCTTGCCACAATCACAGAAGCTCAGGTACAAAATTTTGTTTGGAAAAATATTATTTGCAGGTTCGGGATTCCAAGGACGATCATCTCAGATAACGGTCGTCAGTTCGATTGCCAAGGATTCAGATCATTTTGCTCAGGCCTAGGTATCAAGAACAAATATTCTTCACCAGGACATCCTCAGGCCAATGGACAGACGGAAGTAACTAACCGAACTTTGCTCAAAACCATTAAGTCTAGGTTAGTGGGGGCAAAGGGTGCATGGCCCGAGGAACTTCCAGGCGTCTTATGGGCCTACAGGACGACGACAAGAACGCCAACAGGAGAAACTCCCTTCAACCTAACATATGGAACGGAGGCGGTCATCCCGGTCGAAGTGGGACTTACCAGCACCAGAAGGGAATTCTTTGATGAACGGTGCAATGAAGACGATTTGAGATTGAGCCTAGACTGCCTAGACGAAGTCAGAGATCAAGCTTCCCAAAGAATGGCCAGGTACCAGCAAAAGATGGCAAAATACTACAATCAGAGAGTAAGGACGAAGAGTTTCAAGATTGGTGACCTCGTCCTCAGAAAAGTAACGCCTGCTACAAAAGACCCTACACAAGGCAAACTGGGTCCAACATGGGAAGGACCATATCGGGTCGTCCACTTTTCCAGACGAGGGAGTTACCACCTGGAAGATCTTGAAGGGAGAAAGCTACCCCGTCCATGGAACGTCGAGCACTTAAAAAAGTATTACGAAAAAGAATGAAAGAGTCCGCGGCCATCTTGTAAGCAAATGCCATAGTTTGTTGTTACATTTTTTCATTGAAGCAAGTCTGTCATTACATTTTCCGTTAAAGCAAGTTATTTACATGCTTCTTACCACAAGTTATATGAGAAAGTGTATAAGTAATTATCCAGGATTATATAAGTGATCATTCAAGCATTCCAACATCCTCGTTCCAGCCAATTATTAAGTTCTGAATATTTTTCCCAAAGTTATAGCAATTAATCGTCCAGATCAAAAAGACGATGGTAGTTTTTGATGAAAATACGCATTGTCCAGATCAAAAAGACGAAGCCCGGAAAGAAGCACATCGGTTAATTCACAAAAGAAACGATACTCCTCCGCAAAGGAGAATAAACACCGTCCAGATCGAAAAGACAATAAAACATCGTCCAGATCTAAAAGACGATGGAATCCAGAAGGCTATGTGTCACCCAGATTAAATTACTTGGGAAATATGAAAATGATTTTCCTTCAAAAATTATCTAAGTCCCCAGAGGGACGAAAAGAAATCTCCTATTGAAATTTATTTAAGTCCACGGAAGGACGAAAGAAATTTTCCTTCGAAAATTATTTAAGTCCACGAAAGGACGAAAGAAATTTTCGCTCGAAAATTATCTAAGTCCACGGAAAGACGAAAGAAATTTTCCTTCGAAAATTTCTTGTGTCCACGGAAGGACGAAAGTAATGTTGTGAGAAACAATCCAGAATTCTCCAAGTCTAATAAATAGAAACTTTGTGAGAAAGCAGAAAACATGGCATAAATATATATGTAAGTGTTCAAAAGTAAAACCCCAAAACATACGGGGACCAAATGTTTTCAACATAAAAAAAAAAAAAAAAAAAAAAAAAGGACATATCATTCTGCAGGAGCGTCATCCTCGCCATCTTCAGCTGTTGGGAGGTCTTCACCTGAAGCCATTGAAGCTTGAGCTGTAGAAGCAGCCTCGTCCGCTTCAATTTCCTTATCAACAGCTTCAAAGTCCAGATCGTCCAGGTTAACCCCCTGCCCGTGCTTGATCAGGTATCGGCGCAGCAACTCAAAACCTTTAAAATACCATTGAAACAAAATGGTATTATACTCTTCAGTCGTCTGGAAGGCAAGGACGGCCTTAGCCACAGCTGCTTTCATTTTTTGTCCCGCGCCAGCCAGAAGTTCGTCCCTCTGCTTCACCTTGGACTTTTCAGCATCGAGCTGCTCAGTCAGGAGTTTGACCTGCGCCGTGGAAGCATTATGAGCGTCCATTGAAGCGATTAAATCCTTCCTCAAGACTGAAGCCTCAGCCTCCAGAGCTTCCACCTTCGAGGCAGCCATGACAGCTTTCTCTTCGCTCGCCAAAAACTGCGAGGTAAGGTGCATAGTCTCCCCCAACACCTGGGGATGAAAACGTGAGTTAAAAAATGTATATGTATATATATACATAGAGAAAATATTTCTTCAGGAAACGACGAAGACATACTTGCACGAGTTTGTGCACATGCTGATTGACCAGTTGATGGGAAGGCACAAGAGAAATTTCCTTTTTTTCCTCGGGAGTGAAGAGCTCGCTTGCCCGGGCAAACGCAGTATCAGCGTCCTCCCAAGCAGAGAGGCCTACCTTCTCCTTGCCCTTTTTGCCCGTCTTCTGCCTCTTTGGGGCAGGAACCTCCTCAAGGGATATGGCCGGGGAGGCAACCCCAGCTTCATCCAAAGTGGGGGTAGACGAACCTCTTTCTATCGTCTCTTTCTCTTTCTCTTTTTCTTTCTCTCTCTCCCTGTCAGTAAACCTGAGAGTCTTCTGTCCAATGCTTGAAAGGGGCTCATTCTTTTTCCCCTTTATCTTCGCATACATATCCTTATTGAATTTGCTCGTCATCTCTTCATCAACAAAGAAAAATGAATGACGATAAGGGTGAAGAAAAATTAGAAGTAAGAGAAGGACGACCATTTACCAAAATTACTTACGTTTTCGCTGTTCACGGTCAATTGCTTGAAGCACGTAAAGCGAAGGCTCAGGACCCAGGCAATGGAGAGCCAAGGTACGAGGATCTACAAGATCGTCGAAATCGTCGATCGTCCTCGCGTACCTAATTGCCTCCTGGACCCTCTCCTTAAACCGGCTCTCCAACTCAGGACGCTCTTTCACTGCACAAGAAGAAAACCATCTAAAGTTGTAAGAACGAACAAATAAAAACGTCCATGAGGATAGAAGTAGGGGAACATGAAAGACGAACGCACCAAGACGAGGGATCTCCCACCGTCGCAGCAACCGGGGAATGTTCCCCCAAAAATCATCAGACAAAGTCTCCAAACCATCCCCAGACGCAAAAAAATATCTTGATTTCCAATAGCGGAAGGACGAAGGAAGGTCTATTATCAAACGAGACCTCCTATCCTAGGGAACAAGCTCGTAATACCCAAACTCCCTAGATTCTTTCAAACGGTAAAGGTGGGTAAGCTCGTTCACGGTTATCATGTCTCCGTCCGCTATGATCGTCCAGATCACCATGCAGCTAATAACGATCCTATATGAATTGGGCATAAGTTGCCCAGGAGCAATTTGTAGATGATCTAGAAGCTCCAAGATAAATGGGTGGACGGGAAATCTCAAACCACACAGGAAGGCCGCTTCGTAAAAGCAGATTTCTCCATAAGCAAAGGCGCAAGCCTTTTCGCCCTTCTCGGGAAGACGAACTCTGGTTTCTACTGGGAATTGAAACCTATCCCTAAACTTACTAAAGACCTCGTCCTTCAAGTGACACTTCTCTTTAAGAGCATGGAGGGGACGAGGGGCAACAATAGAAGTGGAGGGTATCGACGAAAGGGGGAGCACGGAGGTAGCTGTGTCCTTCACAGCCCCGTCCGCAGCCGCACCAGAGGACGAACCCTCCCCGGAACCACTAGATCTTACGATTGAACCCATTCCTTCCCTCAGATGAACCCCACTAGCAGATTTAAACCAAGAAAGTGATCGTTGCAACAATGGGTACAAGTCTCTTAAAACTAAATCTAAGCCACTCCTCCCAAATACAAAATCACTAGATTGTGGATACTGGCCACCAGAAAGCTCTAAAAATCCCCCTAAGCGAGCAAAGAAAAAAGTAACAGAGGGGGAAATGCGCTCAGAATCAGTGTAAACTACCATTAAAAAAGGGGGGCATGTGCATTTCAGAAAAGGAAAGTAAACTGAAAATACGTACAGCAAAAGGAAAGGAGCAAAGAAGAAGGGATACGCACCTTAAAGGAAAAAGAGGAAATTCTGAAATCAGAAAAGCAAAACAGCAGCAGCAGAAACGCAGAATAGATAAGAAGAAAAAAAATCAGAGGGAACCCAAATAGAAGATAGAATGAAGGGGTTGGGAAAGGTAAAAGATAAAACTTACCTTGGAAATCGCGGGAAGCCGAAAAGACATTCGCCGGAAACAAAGCAACCCCATCGATCAGAACTCGACACGTGGCCACGGAGCATGCCACGCCGCCACCAAGCAGTAAATGCGGTGAACACATTTCAAAAAAAAAAAAAAAAAAAAAAAAAAACGTTTTATATTCTCAGGATCGTCCTGGGCCAGAGACGAACCCGGAATAGGGGGGCAACTGATGGGCCCAAGAATCCAGCAGAATCGTCCTTCGTGTAAGGACGACCTAATGAAGACGATCCCATTACCAGCACGACGCAAGGAGAACTACCCGAACAAACAAGCAAAGAACGACCGTTACAACCAGCAGCAATAAATATTGATACCGTTGAAGATCCGTCGGTCAAATTAATATCGGGTACAGGCGTTTCCATATCCAGCAATAATGTATCCATAATGACAGAGCCAACGGCTAGAAGGGCACTAATACAACCCATATATATACCCATAAGGAAGGAGATAGAGAGGTACGCAAACAGACCACTTCTAAACTTGATTCTACATTTTTACTTCCTTTCTATTTCATCTTACTCGCCAAGTTTCTCTAATTTAATCATCGGAGGTGTCGTGGGTAGCACCCCACCGGTGATATCATTTCTTTTGCCTTGTATCGCAGGGTTGATTCCAGCAGTGGACGATCTTCGCCTGGACGACCATCTCGACTGACGATCTTAGCATCATCAGCTTTGTTGTACTCTCTTCTTATATTTGGCTTTGTTGTACTCTCTTTTTATATTTGGCAATGAGATTTCAGGTGTTTGCTTTCAAAAAAAATAAAAAGGTTCTTATGTGTGGGCTAGCTTATAATATTTGGCTAAACTAGATCGATCAATCCAAATCTCACTATTTTATTTTTTTTAATGCTTAGTAATTTAGGTAGTTTATAATTCTCAACTATTAAATTGAGATTACCACTTAAATATATTTTATTATTTAATTTTAATTATATTAAAAACTATTTTTTTTTCTTTAGTTTACACATAATTGCACGAGCATAATATTTTAAGAGCAACTTTCCAATATGGAAGAAGAGATAAGAATGATAGAAACATGTTATTTGTTTAATTAAATTAATTCTATCAAACCTTGATAAGTTTCTCACTATTCTTTTGAATATATAATTTTTATGTATATATATACAAATAATCTTAATGATGTGATTTAATCTCAAATTTTAATATTTCACTCACCTCAAATTCTGTTAAATGTCTCAAATAAATAAATTAAATACTTTGATTATATACATGTTGCAAAATTAATTTGGTTTTATCGTGTGACTCACAAATTAGTCACAAAATATCACAAATTAATTGAGACCCGTTAACGAGGCTAGTTTTTATCCAGCTACCAACATTTTTTGTTTTCTTAGATACAGATAGAAAACGTTACTGAGGTGCGTGTCCGGCCACCAACATTACTTGACCTTGTGATGGTTCCGCTTATTGCCTCTTAAAATCAATTACCGTACTACTTTTCTAGTTTTATATGACTCCTTCTCCGGCGGTGGAGCAATGGGTCGCGTGAAAGTGGAGCAGAGTCTGGATGAGCCGCCATCACTACTACGACCAGTCAGGGTCATCACCAAAACCAAAACCCCTCCCGCTCGTTGCTTTCGTACAAGATCAAAACCCAAGACAACACCGATGACGAGTAAATACGGGGAAGAGAGTGAGGAAGAGGAAGAGGAGGAGACTAGTAATAACAACGGCGACGACGACGTTTCACAGGAGGTGGGTCCCACCGACGACGTGGCAGTGGCACAAGACTATTCGGGCGGCGGCCCACTCTCGCGTCTCCGGAAGTTTCATAACAGCGACCCCTCCAACAGCAACAGCAGCAGCAATCTCAACCAGCTCGATACGGCGGCGCGTGCACACTACGCGACGGCGGCGGAGTCGGTGAAGAAGCTGTTACTTTTGGAGCTCTCGTCGGCTCGGGACGTGGAAACGATGGTGGAATTGTCGAACAAGGCTTTCGATAGCTTGGATTGGCTTCAACCGGACTACTCTGAATTCTACGACGCCGTTAAGGACGTCCTCTCTCGCCGCGCTCAACTCTCCTCCGTCGAGACCGAGCTCCGAACCCACCAAAACGAAGAATCCGACGCCGTTTCATCTCGCTGCAATGTTGAAGTTCGGTCGAAAGAATCGATGGCAGCTCTGGCTAGATCCGAAGCCGTGCTTGGGAAAGCCAAAGAGCGGGTTAGTGGTCTGAAGAGACGGGTTTCGGAGATCATGGACCATTTGCGAAAGCTCGTGATTGAATCTGCTAAGGAAGAGAGGGTGTTTGCTGATGTTGAAAAAGAATGGAACCAATGCCTTGAATCTCACTTGGCTATTAAGAAGGAAGAGAAAGAGCTAACTGAGCAGGTGGAGGAGAAGCAAAAGGCTGTCAAAAAGATCAAGCAGCTTCGCGATGAGGTCGAGGCTGGTGTTCAGGCCTCTATAAAGGCTTTGTCTTCTCTCTGCCAAAACAATGTAATGTTACTGCTAACCCTCCCAATTCTATCTTCTTCTTTTTTTAATATATACACACAATTGTTGAGGTTGCATATTGTGGGGAACAAACCATGGACCAATATTGAGTGGATAGAATGTGTTTTTTCATGTTGTGATTGTATGTAATACAAGTGGTGTTCATAGGGATGGTTTCATGAAAGTGTTGTTCTACCAATTACAACTTGTTGCCTCATCAAGTTATGAAAAAGTTGTGATTTTTTGTCTCTAGCATTGGTCATGTTCGAGACAAGGTCATTTTCTACTTCATTTTCACATGAATCCATAGGCATCATTCACAATATATCATCTCAACAATTTTCAAAGAAGTTGTGTTTTTTTTTTTTTTTGTGTGATTGAACTTTATGACACCTTTTCTGCCCTTTAGGAAGGTTAATGATTGAGTTGGAATGTGTCATTTGAGGTAGAGCTCATTGGCAAAGAGATAATTATTTGTCTCACTTAATAATCTTTATTGTACAGTTGCTTCCCTCTAATTTAGTTTTTCCTTAAGCTCTTGGTCATATCTACAGGGGATTGTATTACCATCAAGGTGTGTTATGTAGGTTTGGCATATCATGTCGTACTTATTTGTTTGAAATATTGCATTTTCTTATTGAACTCTAAATTGTTTTGAACTTATCTGAATAAGTTATGAGATGGAGATTGATGGGAGTACAATTATCAATGAGAGGGAGAGAGAGGTGGTTCTATGAGTTCTTTGCAAACTCTGCGTACAATCATCAATGTGAAAGTACAATTGTCAAAGGGTTGTCTTTTCATCTTAATATGATAGAGAGCCCAAGTATGCCAAAATGAATGGAAAGGCTTGCCCTTCAGTCTGTACATGATACAACACATGCACGCGCACACAAATATATAGGTATTACTTCAATCTGATGCTTGTTTCAGATCCTGTTAATTATTGCAATTTGTCCCTAACTAGGGGCCTGCTGACTATGAAAATACCAAACACATCTAATTGTGCATATGTATAGTTCATAATGGAGTATTAGAGTTTTAACTTTGACCTCGATGAATACAAAAAATGATGGATTTATTAGTATCATCTGTTGGAATCAGTGCTAATTTATATAAACAATTTTCACTTCTGAGCAGAAAGTGAAATCACTGACATGATATTGAGTTCTTTATTCTTTTGTTGGGAGAAGAAGAAGAAGAAGAAGAGAGAGAGAGAGAGAGAGAGAGGGGGGGGGGGGGGGGGCAGAGCGGCAGAGGGGTGCCTAGCAAAACACATTAAAATTTGTGCTGTAGTTATGACCACAGAAATTTTGCGTGCTTATTATGAGATGTTCAATTGTATTTGACTTCACCCTTTTTTGTATTTTCTGAGAAAATGACTTCACTATTTTGGAGTCCTCTAGTGCCTTTGTCCTATAAGAGCTTGGGTTTCAAAGAGCCAAAACTTCCCGAGGAGCCTTGAGGGGTATTGGCACAGTTAGAAGAGGAAGTATCAGTGGGTGCAGGGTGGGGGTGGTTGTAAGTAGCAACTAGCAACATGCTGAAATTTTATACTGTAGTTGTGATCTCAGAAATTATGGACAATGTGGGTACAGTTTCTAGAAGTTGACATTTGGATTTACACCTACTCATCTGTAATGTACTTGTGCTTTTTCACAGGTTGGTGGTGATCGATGACATCTTGGCTTTAGCAGCTACTACCATGTTTTTGATTGCTCTTTTGACAAAGAGGAGCCAACTTTTGATAGTATCTCTGTCTGCTACCTTTGTGTATAACTCACCAGATGAACTTGGATGGTATAGAGGCTTCTCTTTCCCATGCTTGAACTCGGATGTGCTGTGCATATAACAACTTTTTGTAACCTCTCTTTTTTTGTTAATGCAATCTCTAACTGTTAGTTTCTTGTTTTCTGCTTAGTTTCTGCCATGGATGGATATAGTTTATGGTAGACAGTCTAACAGTATACAAATATACTTTTTATACTTTTTAGCCCTAGATTGAGTAGGGAGGATGGGGAAGATTATTTTGGATGGCAGAATATTTTTTTTGATATCTTGAATGTCCTGCAATTTATAGTTTTGGACCTTCTAGGGGCCACTGTTTGTTGAATGCTAAAGCTTGCTATGTACTATCAAATAATCAAAAGGCTGTGTTTCTTTAATTTAGACATCTTGTGTTAGTCATTTGTTTATTGCATTTTCTTATTGAACTCCAATTAAAAAAATTTCTGACTTTCCTAGTGAAAACATCCAATTTATATTAACTTCTGTTGATTTATATGATGAAATTACCCATTAGGGTGCAGCCTAGTTGTTGGAGGCTTGGAATGGGCTGTAAAATCAGACATCCTTGATTCGATCCCCACTAAGAGTGCCCCTGAGTTACCTAATACACAGTTCTGGCGAGTGGGATCGGGTATCTGTCCCTGGTGGGTGAGGTTTTTCATCATCATCATATATATATATATATATGTCACTTTGAGACGAAGTGATATGATACTTGTGACCAATTTAAGTTCTTGGTCATTTTCTTTGGATGATGAACAACTTTGGATGTCACATTGAAATGATTTCATTATTCTTTTCTCTCTTGTTGTTGTGCTCGTGCCTCTTATTCTAGCAGAGGTGGTTTATGATTTATTCTATACATGTAACTTCTCAATCACAATGGTGGATCCCGCAGGCCGCAGGTGAGTGAGGGATTACATTACATGTATAAAAAAAATAATATACTTTTTCCCTAGCAGAGGGTGTGCATGTCATTCTTGTGCTATGTAAGCTCGAGTATGTTAATGAGCACAATGGCTTGAGCATTTCAGTGTCATAGACCAATGCGATTTCGATAGATGTTTGTGTTTAACAGTATCTTATAAAAGGGAGTAAAAACTTGTGTTTTTATGGATTTAGAACATAGTGCAAAAAGGGTATAAACTAAATTGATTTTATGGTTTGCTCTATTCACATAGATTTGTCTACGCAAAAAGTCATACCCTTACTGTTTTCTTTTCTTTTTTTGATAATTCACTACGTAACTGGGCATGACTCTGCACTTGCTCTCAAATAAATCTTTACTATTTTTGTCTCTAAACTCGTGTCCTGTATGCAATTTAATTGTTTACCAGCCTCTTAGCTTTGATCAGAGGCTCTTTTTCATTTGTATTTCTATATAGGTAATGAACTTTTGGTTCCCCCAATGATATTTATTTTTACTTCATTGTCACTAAAAGTTTCCCTAATGAATGGTAGTTCACTAAAAGTTCCAAAAGTTTCACTGGCTTATAGAACGATATTTTCACCTCTCAAAATATTTGGAAATCAAACTTCCATAAAATTAACGTTGGGGATAGGTCCAACCAAGCACAGTTTTAATTTGTCTAAAATGAGGATGAAAATATTAATGGTCCATTTGAATTGAGAGAGGAAGGAGGGGAGTAGAGTAAAGTAAATTTAACATAAAATTAAATTTAACACAAAATTAACTTATTTTTAACCAACTATACTCTACTTCTTTCCACTCCTCCTCCTCCTCCCTCCATCTAAACAAGTCATATCATTGTCACTAAAAGTTTCCCTAATGAATAGTAGTTCACTAAAAGTTCCAAAAGTTTCACCAGCTTATAGAACGACATTTTCACCTCTCAAAATATCTGGAAATCAAACTTCCATAAAATTAACATTGGGGATAGGTCCAACCAAGCACAGTTTTAATTTGTCTAAAATGAGGATGAAAATATTAATGGTCTGTTTGGATTGAAGGGGAAAGGAGGAGAGTAGAGTAAAGTAGATTTAACACAAAATTAACTTATTTTTAACTAACTCTATTCTACTTCCCTCCACTTCCCCTCCTCCCCCCTCCATCTAAACAAGCCATAAGGAAAATGTAGGTTAAAGATAAGGTTACAATTTAGCCCTTTTTCACACACTCAGCAATCTCCCCATCCTACAATTTATTGGCAACCAAACACAACTACACAGTTTAGTTTAGAGGGAAGAAATACTAGCAGCAAGGAATCAAAGATATTTATGCTTGGCAAAGATGAAAATTTTTTAGCATTGTCGAAAGGCTTTGTAGACAAGAAGTGACAATGTTTGTCCTTAGACACCTTACACGACTGGTGGCTCAACAACATCATCATCATTATCTTCTAATAGTTGCAAAATAGATAATCAATTTGTAATTGTGGTATAATGTATAAATTGTTATTTAAAATTTGTTGAAGATAATTTGTTCTCTCTAAAAATTAATTAATTTTCTAAATTATTTTACATCTTATATATATATATATATATATATATATATATATCATTCTATTATTTTAGGTGTGTTTGGTTGATATTATTCATTTCTGAAGTGGTTTATATTCTTCAAAATTGTATTATAGTGCGCTATGTTTTCCTTTCTTTTTTTTTCTTTTTTTTTTCCTTTTTTTTTTTTGTACAATTAAACTATTTAAGTTTCAAATAAATTATCCAAATTCCTCATTTTCTAAAAAGTGATTATCATGGTAATCAAAAAGCATAACAAAATTATACTTGATACTACTCAAATAATTGATAGACACATTTAAATGTATAGCCAAATTTGTGTTTTTATATAAATTAAATTCTCACTTTCAAAATAACTAACTATTAACTCAAATAAAAATCAAATCAAAGCTATAAGAGGGGGAGAGACTACTTGTGATGAGAAACTCTAAAACACTACACCAAAACATATTAAACCGAGATAGAATTAATAAAAAACACAATGATTCATCAACCTTAAGTAGAGTTGCAAGAAAGAATAAAAGAGAGAGAGAGAGAGAGAGAGAGAGAGAGAGAGAGAGAGAGAGAGAGAGAGAGAGAGAGTAATCATTTTTTCATAAATAGAATTACAAATTTAAAGAAAATAAGATGAGAATAAGAAGAGTAAAAATAAAAAACATAGTAATAAATACCAAATTATCAAAGTCATGTTATGCAATAAAATAACATTTGTGGGGCTTGAGAATTTGGCAACCCCGGCCCATTTTTCACCAGGCCCAAGGCCCACACCATGGAGGAAGAAATGTCTGAGGACGAACAAAGAAGGCCCAAATTGCCAAGAGACGTCGTCGAGGACGATCCTGTCCTCGGCTAGCCGAGATTATAGAAAGGAAGAACAGTACGCCATCAGGAGCAGCCTCCCAGAGCATCCCAAGGAAAAGGATAAGTACAATGGGATAGTCACAAGAGCATGATGAAGGAGCAATTCTAGGAGAGGCTGTCACCTCCGCATTAAATGCCCACAGCTAACATTCTGGCCGCATTAATGGGGAAAAGACCCCTGAACAGTGTTAGCTAGGCTGCTGCAGTCCACAGAAAGCTGAGTAAGGTGGTTGATGGGACAAACACTCAAGTAGTAGTCTGCACGATCAACAAATGGAGGGCCAAGATCAACTGAAAGGGGGTATATAATGTAAGAAATCTCTCAGGAGAAGGGGAGGCAATTAGAAGCAGAAAACACTGTAGTAGTTCATATCATCCTAGAAATCTTTGTAACCAGATACTGAGAAAATAATAAGAACTCCAAACCCTTCAGTAGAGGGCCGAGGAGAGACTTTCACACTTCAAATCCATTTCCTAGTTATTTAACCCACTCATAATCATGTTTAATTGTGATAACCCTTACTAATGCCTAGTTCTTAAACCTATTCTCAATAAATTAATTGTATTGGGCTAGTTGGGCTTGAGTTCATTCACCTAACAGTAGAAGTGCTCAAACCCAGTCCCTACAAAGGCCCGAGGACATCAAAATCCTCCTCTCCGTCCGAGGAGCCGAACAGCAGGATTTTGAAGGGCTATTGTGGGACCTGAGAATTTGGCAACCCCGGCCCATTTTTCACTAGACCCAAGGCCCACACCGTGAAGGAAGAAATGTTAGAGGACGAACAAAGAATGCCAAAATTGCCAAGAGACGTTGCCGAGGATGATCCTGTCCTCGGCCAGCCAAGATTATAGAAGGGAAGAGTAGTACGCCATCAGGGGCAACCTCCCAGAGCATCCCAAGGAAAAGGTCAAGTACAATGGGATAGTCACAAAAGCATGGTGGAGGAGCAATTCAAGGAGAAGCTGTCACCTCCGCATTAAATGCCCATAGCTAACATTCTGGCCGCATTAATGGGGAAAAGACCCCTGAACAGTGTTAGCTAGGCTGCTGCAGCCCATAAAAAACTGAGGAAGGTGGCTGATGGGACAAACATTCAAGTAGTAGCATGCACGATCAACAAATGGAGGGCCAAGATCAGCTGAAAGAGGGTATATAATGTAAGAAATCCCTCAGGAGAAGGGGAGGCAATTAGAAGCAGAAAACACTATAGTAGTTCATATCATCCTAGAAATCTTTGTAACCAGATACTGAGAAAATAATAAGAACTCCAAACCCTTCAGTAGAGGGCCGAGGAGAGACTTTCACACTTCAAATCTATTTCCTAGTTATTTAACCCACTCATAACCATGTTTAGTTGTGGTAACCCTTACTAAGACCTAGTTCTTAAACCCATTCTCTACAAATTTATTGTATCGAGCTAGTTAGGTTTGAGTTCATTCACCCAACAGTAGAAGTGCTCAAACCTAGTCCCTACAACATTATATTCTTATACACTATCTTTATGATGCAATATGATAACATATAACGATTAAAGAAAAAAAAAATACGACTTAAAAACACTAAAATAAATCACATCAACCCAAAATAGAGTTCTTAAGACATAATAATTTATCAACTTAAAGTAGAGATGCAAGAAAAATAAGAAAATCCACCAAAAAATGAAAAGAATTGAGAGAGAGAGAGAGAGGAAAGACCTTTTTTTTTTTTTGTGGGAAAAATGTGCATAGAATGGGAGATAGAATAACAAATTTATAATAAGAGGATGATAATAATATAAACCAAAATAAAAGAAGATAAAAAGATAGAAGAAGAGTGACATTAAGGTAAAGAGTAGTGAGAAGATGATAGTGTGGGGCCCTAAGATTCGGCTACCATGGCCCACTCCATATCGGGCCCAAGGCCCATGCCGAGGAGAGTATAAAATCCAAGGACGAGTGGGAAAGGCCCAAGTCATCAAAGGACTACGCTGAGGATGGCCACGTCCTCGGCAGGCCAACCTTAAAGAAAGGAAGCTGACATCCACCCATTAAATGTACACAACTAACACTCTGGCCGCTTTAATGGTGAAGTGACCAGCAAACCCAGATGCCTTGGTCACTTCAACTAATAGAAGGCCTGCAAAGACGGCTGGGAACTAATAGAAAGCCTGCAAAGGCAGATGATGGGACAAACCCATAAACACAGAGTTCGGATAACCGACAAGTGGACGGCGGAGGATTAACCAAACGAGAATATATAACAGATAGAACCCCCAAAAGGCGAGGGATCTGGGGGGGCATTCAAGAACAACCCTTGTGTTTGTCAGGTCTAAGGAAAAAGGTCCTTAGACTGAGCTGAGGACGAGCATGCCTCACAAATACTTAACCAAAATCATCACAAAGATCTTCACAAATACTTAACCAAAATCATTATAAAGATCCTCATAAACATTTAACCAAGGTCATGGTGATTATCCTCAAAAACACTTAGTCAAATTCTTTTGTTATTATTCTTATGAATTTCATATCACCCATTGCTTGCTTTGTTGGTGCCTAGCCCTTCTACCCACCCTCTACAAATCTTATTGTCATGGGTCCATTACAAATTGAGTCCCTACAGATAGTATATATGTTAGTTATTCTAGTCCATGGGATTTGGGACCAAAACACTCTTATTACTTGTACTTCACACATATTATGCTTATATAAATACTCTTTATTGTAGAGTGTTACATACACGTAATATACTGAATATGCAGTTTATTTTATGTCTCTATAATCATATTGTTAACAAATGAAAAAGTAAAAGGGAGTGAAAAGTATTTGAAAAAGTGTAGCAATAAGTTGGAAAATTAATAAGAGAGAGAGATTGAGAGTTGAAAATAGAGCCAAAATAAAGGAAGGTAGTAAATAGATAGAGGAAGACTGACATTAAAAATAGAAAGGGAGATTGAGAGTTTCCCAATTTTTTATTTTAATTTATTTTTCATCAATTTCTCTGTCTTAAATTTCATTCATTCCAAACACATATAGTCATTCCATTTATGCATGGATCCAAGGTTATCAAAATCGAGATCCTACGTAGGATTGTGGGAGGTAAGTAAAATCGTGAATCGTAGGATCAGATCATGGATTATAAGATTCTACATATTTTCAAATTTAATGCAAAAAAACACAATGATAATGACTTTGTATGTTGAATAATCACGTAAATTGTGATTTTATTCATAATATATATATATATATATATATATATATATATATATATATATATATATATATATATATATATATATATATATATATATTTGCATCATATGATGCAACTTACATGTTATACATCGCTACGTCTATACTAACAAAATTAATTTAGTTAATTTTTGACCCAATGTATCTAAAAAATTCAATAAATGTTTAATTAGCAACCAAATACCAAAATATTTATCAACAAATATGGAAATATTTTCTAAGTTTCAAGTTTAAAATCCAAAATAAGTTATCAAATGGAACTAGCTAACTAAACTATGAAATCTAAAATCAAGATGAATATTAAGGTGAAGTGAACATTTTATTATTCTCATTCTAGATTTCTTATAACCACCGTCCTAACTCCTAATCAAAATCATCTAGTTTATCATCTATGTAGACATTGTACACGTACATTTGTATATTAGAACTGCAAAAGAGATCAAGATACAACTTTACACTCAACTATTCAAGTTATACCACTCAGCAACAATTATAAAGCATGCTCAAAAAAAATCAATCGATCAATATACAAAATACAAGCAAACTAATAAAATTATATATAAGAAAAACATTTGAGTAATATTATAACACAAATTAGTATATTGATCAAACAAATTTAACAATATTATAGCTTAAAAGGTAGCAAAGTCAATATAAATTCTTCATTTAGAAATGACAAAGTATTCCTTCATTTTGATTACAAGTAAACTAGAAACTAGAAAATATTTGCTTAGGTTAAGACAATTATATAAAAATAAAATAAAAAGTCATACTATCACAACAGAGAAAAATAAAAACCCTTAAAATTTCATCAAAACCAAAAATTTAAGCCACAAAAAAAAAAAATAAAAAATAAAAACCAAAAACTGGTGTTTTGGTAGGATTAGTAGAATCGGTAGAATCTGGTACGATCTTACATGATGTTATATATGATCTTACATTTTTACAATCTTAGTGCAATCTTAAATGTTTTAGTGAGGTGGAATTGTAAATCGCGTGATCCTGCAATTCAAATCATAATTTTGACAACCGCATGGATCAAAGCTACGTCCTCTTGGGAAGTAAAATAAAATTGAATACAGATGAAAGAACTGAATGGACAACCTTGAGGGGGAACTGAAGGGACAACTTGAGGTGTACAATAGGCAAGTGTGTCGAGGAAAAAAAAAGACCCACAAGGGCCACAACTCATCCGCTAGAGCAATGGATCGTCAGAATGCGAACGAGACTCTGTTTTCGCCGCCATCAGTCCCATCCCCAAAAAAGCTGATATTCAAAGACCCTCCTGCAGTACAAGCTGAGGATGACGTGGTCGGAGAAGATACGGGCCCACTCTTCCTACTCCGGAAGTTTCCGAACCACTCCCCCAACAGCAGCAACTTCAACGAACTCTCTCCGGATTCGAGTGAACTCTACGCTTCGACGGCGTTGTCAGTGAAGAAGCTGATAGTGTTGGAGCTCTCTTCGTCTCGAGAGGATGTTAACGTGGAAACAATGGTGGAATTGGCGAACAAGGCTTTCGAGACCTTGGATTGGCTTGGAGCTGACTACGCAGATCTATACGATGCTGTTAGAGCTCTTCTTTCTCACTGTGCTCAACTTTCCTACGCAAAAAGTGAGCTCCAAACGCACCAAAACGACGAATCCAATGCCATTTCGTATCGAGATGTTCTTCAACATCGGTGTACAGAAGCGTTTGAAGCGTTGGCTGGATCCTTAGCCGAGTATCGGGAAGCCGAAAAGCGACTTGGTGTGCTGAACACCAGTGTTTCAGAACAGCGAGAGGTGTTGCGAAAGCTCAGGAAGGAATCGGCACAGAAAGGGAAGGAGGTTGCTGTTCTGGAAGGGAAATGGAAGCGTTGCCTTGGGTCTTACTTGGCCATTAAGAATGAAAAGAATGAGTTTGCTGAGCAAGTGACGACAATACGAAAGATCGTCCAAACGACCGAGTGGCGTTGCGACGAGATCAGGGCTGGTGTTAAGCGGTGTAAAGAGACTTTGTCATCTCTCTGCTAAACCAATGTAATGTTCATGGTAATTCTCCCTAAATCAAAACCCCCAATCTTTTTTTTGGGTTGCAAACTCTGATAACTTCTTTGAGAAAATGATAGAGAAATAAGTCCAGAAAAAAATAATAATGACTTTTTTTTTTCACAATGCTGTGTCTTGAGGGAATAAATCATGAAATTGATTTATTTTAAGGAATGCCTTAGTAAATACTTTTTAAAAATTTTTATGGAAAAAAAAAACTTTTTTTATAATTTTTATATTTTTTATAAAAGTAATATTAAAAGTTCTGTAACATAGTTTATTTGTTAATGCTTAAAAAGCATGTGTTAACCGACCCCTATTTTAAATAGATATCTTTTTTGTATTTTGTATTTTGTATTTTATGTTGTTATTCGAATATGATAAAAGTAGTATCCCTCGTAATTGACTCACTTAAAATCAATGATGTACCAATCACAATCACAACATACCACCTTATTGAGCTGTGATTTTTTTTTTTTTTTTTGGTGTGTCTCTAGCCTTGTTCATGCTCATGCTCATGCTCATGCTCGAGACACATCTTTATTTGGCATTAGTTTCACATAGATCTATATTTTATCAATCAAAACATGTCACCTCAAAAATTGTGACCAATAGCTACTAGGCTTATGCTACATTAACAGTTGTAAGTTCTTTTGTCATTGGTTGTGCTCCATGGGAAGGTCCACCTACTCCTAATTTTACATAAAGTGTCACCATGTATGTACTTTTATTCATAGAAATTTAGTTCTTGATACTTAAACCTAAAATGGATAGGAAGATTATTAGTTTATATTTTACTAGCAATATAAATCTATAATTACCCAAAAGAATATTCTCTTAATGATTGAGTTGACCATATAAGCTACGTTCCCAAGAATGAGGAGAAAGAATACTTTCCCCCTCTTATTATTAGTAATCATACACTCCTTGTGGTCTTGAATCCATTGCCTCACCAATCACTTCGTGTGCTTACATAAAAAATTTAAAAAAAAAAAGAAAAAAAAAAGAAAAAAAGAAAAGAATGTGTCATTTGAGTTAGAGTTTATTGTTCAAGTGAGAAGATTGGTTGTGGGTCACCTAATATATTTAGTGTACATTTGCTGTCCTATAATGTAGTTGAGTTATAATAGCGAAACACTCCTTATTACACACTTACCATATATGTACTGTCACATTGATTTTCAAAATGAAGTTTATACGGAGTTTTCAAATGTACGTAGTTTTCTTAAGTTCTTAGTCATTATCCATTAATATATATATATATATATATATATTAATGCTTGATAGGGATTATATGATCAACAGGTTGTGTTTTGTAAGTTAGGCATGTCTTGTCTTTGTTTGAAAATATTGCAGTGTCTTATTGAACTCATTATTTTGTTTTGAATTTTTATAAATATGAGGTGCAAGGAGGGGGGAATGTTCTATAAATGCCTTCTAAAACTCTGCTTGCAATTGTCAAAGTGAAAATACATTGTTAAAGTATTGTCTTTCTATCTTAATACGATAGAGAGCCCTAGTATAACAAAATAGTTTAGCGTCAACTGGAAAAGGTTTGTTCTTGGGTCCATATAATTGAGAATTTCATCATTTCATGCATTTTTTAGTATAACTTCAACAGTTTGGTTGCACTTCAACCTGATGCGAGTTTCATATTCTTTGACTATTGCAATTTGTGCTATAGGTATGACTTCTTTAAACAATGATAGAGCAATAAATCTAGAAAAAAAAAATCATCACTTTTTTCAAAAGGGTGCATCTTGTGGGAATGAATCGTGGACGCAAATGAAAGTGATTGTGCACCAAGTGGATTCACAATCACAATGAGCTACCTTTATCAAGTTGTGAACTTTCTGTGTCTCTACTCTCTAGCAATATTTATGCTCAAGACACATCTTTTCTTTTTACAGAACTTTTACATGGATATATCATGTATCAATCACAACATGTCATCTCAATAGTTGTTAAAAAATTTTGTGCAACTAGACTCATCCCATCTTAGCCATTGTGAAATTTTTTTTATCATTGGACTTGACGAACTTTTTTTGTTATGCCCCTTGGAAATTGGTCAACCTAGTTCTAATTTTAATTGAAGTGTCACCATATGTGTAAAATGGACATTCTCTGATAAGAAAGATTAATAATTGAATTGGTCATTTAAGCTATGTTCCCAAGATTGAGGAGAGATTTTTTTAATCTCCTTATCATTGGTAATTTCACTCACCTGTAGTGTTGAATTCAAAACCTCACCTTTCACTTCACAAGACAAGAATGTGTCCTTTGAGCTAAAGTTTATTGGCAAAGAGAGAAGATTGATTGTGGCTCACCTAATGACCTAATAATTTTTTGTGTGCATCTACCGTCCTAAAATGTAGTTTTTCCTCAAGTTCTTGGTCATTATCTATCGGATACTAATGCTTGATAGGGATTGCATAATCAACAAGCTGTGTTTCTGTAAGTTTGGCCTGTCTTGACCTAGTTATTTGCATGAAAATATTGCATTTTCTTATTGAAAGCTATTTTGTTTGAAAATTTCTAAACAAGTTATGAGATGCAGATGGAAGGGGTACAATTTTATCTGAGGGTGGGGGGGGGGGGGGGGGGTGTCGGTTCTATAAGTGCCTTGTAAAACTGTGCTTGTAATTGTCAAAGTGTTGACTTTCTATCTTAATATGATAGAGAGCCCAAGTATAAAAAATAGGTTAGGTTCTACATACAAAGGTATTTAGGCTGTTGTTTGTGACTTTGAAGTTTATAAATTGAAAGTCTTAATGGAATTCTAATATCTGTTCACAGAAGGTTCCTTCCATTTTGTTATTGACATACTTGTTTTCCTTGATTGCTTATGCTTTTTGGGTGTAAGATATTTGATTCTGCAAGTGATAATTACTCAAAAATGCTAGAATTTGTTTAGGTGCATTCTTAACTTTGATGCTAAAATTGGAGACATTGGAGTATTTGTTTCATGGAGTTGGGTGGTGGCTTTTAAGTATTCATTCTGTAACTAATTTTTTCCATGTAGTGAGGTTTTTTCTTCCAAGATTGGCTGGTTGCTGTGGCTTCGTTTTTGGTCTTGGTTTTGGTTGGCATGCTTGATTTTTTGGGTTCCATGGGTTTGATTTGGATTTGTAGTAATTTCTTTCGGGTGTTTTTTGTGTGAAAATCTGATATCTTGGTGTAATGGTGTGGATTCATGTTTTTTTTTTAAATAATTTTTTTATTATTTAAAAGAGAATTTTTTTAATTTTTTAGTATAAAAATTATTTTTTTAATAGTTAAAGGCAGATAGACAAAAGAATTAATTAGGTGATAGCAAATGTGAACTTATTGAACAAAAATGACAAAATGAAACTTAAGAAGGACTAAAATGTCAATTGACTAAACTTAAAGGGTATAATTTGTATTCTTGCCAATTATATACTATAGTTGTGATCTTAGAAATTGTGGAAAATGTTGTACAGTTTCTAGAGGTTGGCTTTTGGAGTTACACTTACTCATTGGCAATGTACTTGTGCTTTTTCACAGGTTGGTGGTGATAACTGATGGACGACAGCTTGGCTTCAGCAGCTACTAGTACTACTATGTTTTTGATTGCTCTTTTGATAGGGAGAAGCCAACTTATGATAATATCTATGTCTGCTATCTTTGTATATTAGTATATAACTCACCAAAAGAACTTGGATGGTACAGGGGCTTCTCTTTACCATGCTCGAACTGGGAGATGTTGAACATATAACAACCTTTTGTAGCCTCTCGCTTTGTTAATACAATCTCTAACTGTTAGTTTCTGCCATGGATGGATATAGTTTATTGTAGACACAATAACACTATATACAAATTTTTATACTATATAGCCCTAGATTGAATAGGGAGGACAGGGAAGATTATGTTGGATGGCAGAATATATCTTTTTGATATCTTGAATGTCCTGCAATTTATAGTTTTGGACCTTCTGGTGGCCACAGTTTGTTGCATGCTAAAGCTTGCTATGTAAAAGTTCAAAATGGGTATGGAACATCTTTGAGCGTTTAAACCCCAGATTACAACTTATCAATTCAAGCTTATTATCCAACAATATATGTGCGGAATATGAACATAAGCCAAACACAAAATTGATAAACAATCTAAGCCAAATATAAACACATCCACAGCAGTAAATATAAGATAAAGATAAATGAAAGGAAGATGCAAACACACGGACAACATATGATGTGTTATCGAAGAGGAAACCGAAGCTCTCGGCATAAAACCTCTTCGCCGCCCTCCAAGCGATCAAATAATCCACTAAAGAATATAGCTGAGATACATAAACAGCAGAAGACCCTCCAAGCCTAATCTACCCAAGTACCTAAGCCCTCCAAACTTCTTACTCCAACGAGGTTACGCCGAACCTATTTCTTCTTTAACTTCCCGGATTCCGCTACTAGACCATAGCATCAACCAATGTAGATTGGTTCCTTCCTAACTGCTTCCCAACAGCACCAAATAAACATTTTCACGGACGTGGGTGTGGTAAGATAAGGATTTGGCTAAAGGTCTCTCAAGAGTATAACAATGGAGAGGAAGAGAGTAGAGGAATTTGTAGAGTCTCTAAGGTTAAGACTGTGGATGAATCAATCTTGTATTTCTCTAGGGTTTCTCTCACAAAATTCTCTCTGGAAGCTCTCTCAATATCGTGGGAATAAGGGGTATTTATACTGGAATGAGAATAGAATGTGAAACGTCAGATTTTCCCAAACATGGCATTTTGGCGACTTGACCTCGCGACTGGGTTTAGTCGCGAGTTCAAGCCGCGAGCTAACGGCCTGGTCAGCCTGGGACTTTTGTCCTGTAGTTGGGAAGGTGAAAGTCATTTTCTGATAAAGGATTGTGGATTGGCATGTATATGGACAATTACGATAGGCCGAATATCCATCATCTTATTTAAAGATATAGGTAAAATTTGGTTTAGCAGAATTCGTTTACGCTTACAAAACACTATTCTAAAATTGAATAAAAGAGTTACCAGAAACAATGATTAGAAAGGATGATATTTTTTGATTGAGAGTACCTTTGTTGTTAAAAGGATACATATGTTTGACTACAATATAATCATGACTATTATGCAACGACATATGATTTTGCCAGTTGGTGGATTGTTTGATAATTCATTAATTAAACCTTCCAGCCCATCTTTTTGTGAATGTCTTGTGTTAGTCTTCATTGAAAAGGAAATAGGCACTATTTATTGAAATTCTGTTTCATAAAAGATTTTACCAAGTTATTCATCTTAGTCTTAACCTTCACAAGAGTATTAAAGAATTATTTATTACTTTTTAAATGCACTAGGAAATAATTTTTAATCACAATAGATTTTCAACAATTACTTTTTTGGATTTGTATTTAAATTTCAATAATAAAATTACCAAAAAGAAGTCATTCAAAAGGGAAATACCTTGTGATTGAGATTACCAAGGATTTTTTTTACCAAATATAGTTTGGTTACTATAAAAATATATTACCTTTATTATCTAATACTTGGGCTTATAAATAAGGTTTGTGGACAATAGTGTGAAAACTTCATTCCAATAACCCCTTTGTTAAATTAGAGCAGGCAAAATGTTTGACTCGATAATTAGAAATATGTTCATTGTCATGTTATTTGTCTTCCTCTCACTTTTCTTCATGAGCTCAAGTGCTAGAATATCACAATGGACCGATCCTCAAAAAAATATTCCAACAAGAAACAACCAAAATGTACCAGGAGGACCCAATTCTATACATAATCCAATCACTGCATGGACCGATTCTCTACAAAATATTCAAGCAAGAATCAACCACGATGTGCCGGAAGGACCCAGTCCAATAGGTAATCCAGTCAGAGCATGGATCGATCCTCCAAAAAATCATCCAGCAAGAAACAACCAAAATGTACCAAGAGGACCCAGTTCTATACATAGTCCAATCACTGCATGGACCGATTCTCTACAAAATATTCAAGCAAGAATCAACCATGATGTACCGGAAGGACCCAGTCCAATAGGTAATCCAGTCAGCACCTGGATCGATCCTCTGCAAAATAACCGTGCAAGAATCAAAGTTGATTTTTTTCCTGAATTTCAACCCCATTAATTGCAACATGGGATCGAAGACCAGCTTATCGGCAGTAAACTTGTCCAATTAAATTTTAATATCAATAAAATTAATGGAAAATATTAAATTTTTGCTATCCAAATTAAATCGTGTACATTCAATTACATAATTAATTTCAAATTGATTATAAACATAACTAATCTGATTTAATTCTAATAGGCTTTGGTCAATCGAAAACCAAAAAGTTTCGAACCAAAAATCTTGGACTCAGAAGTTTGGATACGTGTGGGGAAGGTGTTAGGCACCCCACAACGCCTATCCGATGATAGTATCTCATTTTAATTTATTTCAAACATTATCTTTTTGTGAAGAAATAGAATACATTGCATGTTGAAAATTTTTTTGAAATTTTTTTTTTTTTAAAACAATATACTTATATACGTGTAAGTAAATATTTACATATAGCTAACTTGTGAATATTAACTCTAAAGAATATTTGCAATCATGACATGTGAGGTATATACATAAGTAACATGTGAGAGAACATTCAAAACATGTGAATAGAATATTTAATATATACATAGCATGTGAGGGAAAATTATTAGGAACTCCCGGAGTACCATAAATGCATACTTCCTCCTCTCACATGAATGGTTGGTCCCACCATGAATTTAACTAGTGGGACCCACCATTCATGTGAAAGGAGGGAGTATGCATTTATGGTACTCCGGGAGTACACAATAATTTCCCGCATATGAGTACTAGCTATCATAAGTAGGCAAGCTAATAACTCAAGAAAGAGAGAGGGAGGTGGAAGAATATCACCTTGTTGTGATCCACCTTTTTCTCATTTTCATCATGCCAGAAAAATGACAAATAAAGCTGATTAGTGCCAAAGAAAATGATAGGGATAATGTAAGCTTATAGGGTGTTCAAAGACTCAAGAGAAGTAAGCCATGAACACAAATCCTTAACTACAACAATTCTTAGAAAATGCTCAAAATTAAAAGTATGGAGAAAATTAGAACATCAACTTTGATTAGTTTAGAAAAGGAAATTTTTTTTTAGAAAATGTTTTATTGTGAAGTTTTTGAGAAAACTTTTTTTTTTTTTAAAGGCCCTTATTTATTTTTTTTAAAGAAATCCAACATGGTAAAAGAACTATTTTTTTAAAACAAAATTTTTTGGATTTTAAAAACAAAGTGAAACATTTTTCAAACATTTTCTTTAAATACATTTTTTAATGTGGTAAAAACACTTTTTCTTTGAAGGATTTTTTTTTTTTGGATTTTTAAAAATAAGGGAGAAAATATTTCCTTGTTGGGAAATTTAACGTGGTAAAAAACATTTTATGAAAATGTTGATGCCTAGGTTTTATAAAAGGCCCAATGGCAGATGAAGCCCAACAATATGAAGAAGATGGGAAGAGAAAATGTTAAAGCAAAGACCAGTAGGCCGGAATGGCAGGAATAATGATTAGCAAGCCCACAAAAATAATTAGTGGCAAAGAAGAAGCAAATAGGCTGAGGAAGCCCAAGGAATGAAGTAGTAAACTCATGGGAATAATAAGAGGTGAAGAAAAAGTAAATGGGTCAGGGAAGCCTAAGAAAAGAGTTAGTAAATTCATGGGGTTGGCATAAAAGCCAATAAGCCCGAAAGGTAATAAGAGGTAAGGATGTGGTAATTGGGCCGTAGAAGCCCAAAGGATTTAGCAAAATCCCATGGGAGTAAAAGAGGTAAAGAAGTAGAAAATGGGTCGAGGAAGCCCGAGGAATAAAATGGGCTGAGGAAACCCAAGGAATGAAATGCGATGGCATAATAGGAATGTGGTCCAGTAGAGCCCAAAAGAGGTAAGGATGTGGAAAGTGGGCTGGCATAACAAGAATGTTGGCTAGTGAAGCCTAAAAGAGGAAAGAATGTAGAAAATGGACTGGCAAGAGCCTTAGCCCATTAGCCCATGGGCAACAAAGGAATAAAATAGTTGGAGCAGTGTAGTGGAATGGTAGGATCATTAGCCAAGAAGCCCATGGACACAAGAAAGAAGAGGGCCTGCACCCAAGCAATGCCCAGTCCAAAGAAGAGATGGAAAGTAGAGAATGTAAGCCCAAAGGCCCATGTATCTTTCACGCTGCAAGAGTTAAACAGTTTCCAAAATGTACAACAGAATTAGACAAACGCGGAGGCAATGGCATATGCGTGAAGGCCAGAAAAGTAATGGATTTAAACGGAAGTAAAGCATGCACACAGGGCCTAGGCACCACCTACTTGTACCCAGCCAATACAGGAGAGGTGGGCCATGGTCAAGGGTAAGAGGGTGTGGTCTAGCGGTGGGAAGAAATGGGGGAGCCTATTTTGGGGTTTCTGCTCAAACTTTTTTAGGGAGAAATGTCCTACTAGAACATCTCACCCAAAAGAAGTAAATATGAGCTGGAACCACTAGATGCATGCCATAGAGGTAGGTGAGGGAGAGGTTTAACCCTTATCTAGATGAGAGTATTGAAAACAAAGAGAGGTAAGAGACAAGACAAACCGCTTTTGTCTAGTAATGAGGCGTGGTTCAGCAAACATAGTGTAATGGTAGTGGCTGGCCAGCCGGCAGGCCAGTGGGCAGTCTTGGAAGGATGTCCACAACGAGCAAAAGCGATTAAAGGGTAAAAATGGTAAATCTTGTCACGGCAGGCAGTATAAAAAACCATAGTCGTGAATGGTGAAAGGGAAGAGGAACCACGGCAAGAAATAAAGGTAGAACAAGGAAGAAAAAGAGTAAAAAAAATGAAAGACATAGAAATCCAAGAAAAATATGAGTGATAGGAATAGAGACATGCATCAATAGGCTACCCATTTCTTTCCCTCTCGATAGACCCATTCTCTGATAAGCTAAGTATTCAAGTTTAAGCCATCTAGGTCCTTTTTCCAAAGTGTGTAATCTCTATGGCAGGAGCCTTCTCTGAGGTTACCCACATTGGAGATCGGCTCCCATTTTGGATTTGTGTTTGCTGAAAAGCTAAGCCCTTTTCTTTGGCAGACGAAATTCGCTTTTTGGTTGACGAATGATTAACTTACAATCTTATTATTGAATTGTTTGATGTAATTTTGTTACTTGTGATTGTCTCATTCTGCCACGGCCTTGATATCTCCTTTGTTGTGTTATTTAGGCATCATTATTATTCGTAAAGATGTTTTAGTTATCCCGACGTATTGTGTTTCCTGCTGTATTGTGTTTCACTTAAACCAGTCCCAACTCTCCTATTTCAGAATCATGGGCCGTGGTACAGCAGGAGAAATCAAGCCCTACTCACAAAAGGCCCACCACAGAAAACATAGATTTTTTTGAAGAAACGTCCTTTTGAAAACACTTTTTTTTTTTTTTTTTTTTTTTTGTGTATGTAGGAAAACGTTTTTGAAAACATATTAATTTCATATTTCCCTTTTTTATTTTATTTTTTTTGAAAATTCTTTAAAAAGAAAGGTTATATAGAAAAGCATCTTTTTTAGAAAACACTCTTTTTTATTTGAAAGACTTCATTTAAAAAAAAAAAAAGGGTTGGAAAAGATTTTTAAAAAGCATTTCCTTATAATAGTGTGTAGAGGAGTTCTTTTACCCAAGTGTATGTATTTTATGGCAACATTAATGATGAGAATTGTAAAGAGACAACAATAATAAAGTGCAGAAAATAAATTGCACGGAAAGTAAAGTACAGAAATTTAAATGACATAATAGCAAAGAGTTGAAATTTAAATGACATAAAAGTAAAGAGCTGAAGTATTGTAAAGTTTGATCAAAAAGATTTTTTTTATGTCCCTCTTCAGGCCTTATGGGTTCTTATGAGACATACCCGTATTGTGCTTTATTTTAGATTTAAAAACCATTTAAGAAGGATGAAATAGATAATATTTTTTATGTAGGTGTCTAGGTATAGTGTATTACTAAAGAACATAGAACATATTATTAAAGAAGGCAAAAATATGGGTCATAGATTTATAGTTTGAGAAATATGACCTAGATTTTACTTAAAAATTGGAAACTTGATAGAATTTGATCATTTCGATCACAATGATTCGATAAACCACCAGTTGAGATAGATGTAGATGAATAATATCCACCCTATATACGTATAATAGGTTTCCTCCTTGTGTGGATAAAGAAATTCGAAATTATGCATATGAATAGAATTTTTAATTAATAATTTCAAGTTGATCCATAAAATTTTTTAATAATAGGTTTCCTCATTGTAGTCTTAACCTTCACAAGAGTATTAAAGAATTATTTATTACTTTTTCAATTGCACTAGGAAATAAATTTTTTCCTAGTACATAAATCACAATCGATTTTCAGTAGGTACTTCGTAGGACTTATATTTAAATTTCAACAAGAAAATTACCAAAAAGAAGTCATTTGAAAGGGAAATACCTTGTGATTGATATTACCATGGATTTTTTGACCAAATATAGTTTGGTTACTATAAAAATATATTACCTTTATTATCTAATACTTGGGCTTATAAATAAGGTTTGTCAATGATAGTGTGAACTTCAATCCAACAACCACTTTGTTAAATTAGAATAGACAAAATGTTTGACTCTATAATTAGAAAGATGTTCATTTTCGTGTTATTTGTCTTCCTCTCGCTTTTCTTTGTAAGCTCAAGTGCTAGAATATAACAACGAACTTATCCTTAAAAAAATCATCCAGCAAGAATCAACCAGAAAGTACCAGGAGGACCGAATCCTATACATAATACAATCTTTGCATGGACCGATTCACTACAAAATATTAAAGCAAGAATCAACCACGATGTACCGAGAGGACCCAATCCAATACATAATCCAGTCAATGCATGGATTGATCCTCTGCAAAATAACCGTGCATGAATCAACCAGAAAGTATCAGGAGGACCCAATCCTATACATGATTCAATCTCTCCATGGATTGATTCTCGACAAAATATTAACGCAAGAATCAACCACGATGTACTGAGAGGACCAAATCAATACATAATCCACTCAGGGCATGGATCGATCCTCTACAAAATAATCGTGCAAGAATCCACCACAAAGTACCAGGAGAACCCAATCCTATACATAATCCAATATTTGCATTGACCGATTCTCTACAAAATATTCGAGCAAGAATCAACCACGATGTACTAAAAGGACTTAATCCAATACAGAATCCAGTCAGTGCATGGACCGATGTTCTACAAAATAATCGTGCAAGAATCAACCAAAAAGTACCAAGAGGACCCAATCCAATACATAATCCTATTAGTGCATGGTCCGATCCTTTACAAAATAATTGTTCAAGAATCAACAAGAAAGTACCAGAAGGACCCAATCCTATGCACCATTCAATCACTGCATGGACCGATTCTCTTCAAAATAATCAAGCAAGAATCAACCATGATGTACCAGGAGATCCCAATCCAATAAATAATCCAGTCAGTGCATGGGCCACTCCTTTACAAGATCCCCGAGAAAGAATCAACCATAAGTGAAACACCTGGAATAACAATGATTGATTTGATTCCTGCGACCTATCCCGGAATAACAATGATCAACCGTAAGTGAAACACTTCGTTGATTTTTAATCGTTATGAAAACGTCAGCAACCTACCCTTTCTGAGATTTCTTTTTATTAAAGAATCATAACAATGATTGATTTGATTCCTGTGAGATACACTTTTGTTTAAAAGATTTCAACCAATTCACAAAGAATTTACTTATAAATTGGAAACCTGATAGAATTGGATCCTTTCGATTGCAATGATTCAATAAACCACTAGTTGGGATAGATGTAGATGAATAATATCCACCCTATATATGTATAATAGGTTTCCTCCTCGTGTGGCTAAAGAAACTTCGAAATTATGTGTATAAATTGAATTTTTAATTAATAATTTCAAGTTGATCCATAAAATCCAAAAATAATCAAATCAATTAAATTTTATTTAAGTACTTTTTCATTCCTAATTCATATCCAGAAAAGAAAACAAAATCATTTGTATTCTCGTGCTCCTCACTCAAGCTAGATAACTCGTAAATAATTTTTCATGAAAAATAAAATGAATGTGTGATAGAGAAAAATAAATTATGTTTAATATTCTTATATCTCCAAACAATGGTGTGTTCTTTAATAATATGATTGGATTATATTATGTTCTATGTTCTTATATCTCCATTCTAATGAGACATACCCATATCGTTTCTCATTACTCTGGAAACTTAGTTGATTTAATTGTATGAGTTCCTTTGATAAGTGCCGCATTACAGGTGATGTATTGACCATTTAACAATGGAGAGTAGCTAACATTATATATTATATAAAATCTTTTTAACGTGAGAGGATTTGGTTAAAATTTTATGTGCTTTTGTGAGAGACCGCACCCCCGGCCCGTTTTGGCATTGTGCCAAACCCACGTGAATGGGTGGATTTCTGTTATTGCCTCTCAAAATGGAGATTCAACTAATTATATTTTCCCCTTTATATTAGGGGTTTTACAATGGAGTCGCTGCTTACTTAATTATTGGAATAAATAAGAGAACCAAAATTGAAAAATTCATCATTTTATTGATTTAAGAAACAATGTACATTGATCACAGGAAATTACTTGGCTTTGGTCGTATATACTATCTAAGATAAAGTACATGGCTTTGTTTGTTAGTTACAATCTAGAAATTGAAAATTTCATGGATAAACATTGATCTATCGACCCTTGATCTAAGCTTGAAGGCTATGTTACAAGTTGGGAAGGTGTTAGGCACCCATCTTACCCAGTGAAACCGGTCTTCTAGACTATGATGGCCAACATTCAAATCATATCATCCAATACGTTACCAATCAATTTGCATGTTGATTTTAATGTGTGTACATGTGATAAACCCTAATTCCTTTTATTAATCATTGTAGTTCGACTAAGAAAATAAATTCTATTGAATGTGTATGGGTGGTAATATCCTAGATTCAAGGATTTGAGAGAATTATAAAACAAACATGTTTTTGTTTTTTTGATGTGGATTTAAGATCAAAGCTAGTGTTACACATCAACATGTGATGAAAACCCAAGAACATGTGAAGAACGATATGAACATGTAAGAATATCTTGAACATTCAAACATATTCAAGGAATTTAAATAATCACTAGCATGCTTTAATCTTAAATTAACATTATAGCAACATAAAAAACAAGTTAGGGTAATGGATTATACCTACATGTTGGATCCACACAGTGGAGGAGGAGGCTTTTGGTGGAGGTCCTATGGGCGGAGGCCTACGTAACTTTCCAAGGAAGGATTGCGTCATCACATAGTCAAAAGATGTTGTGTTTGTTTTTGTTTGTCTAAATTTTTCAGTTAAAGTGCTCTTTTGGGTTTTCAATTGACCAAAGCCTATCACAATAAATTCAAATTAATTAAGTTTATATTCAGTTTGAAATTAATTATGTGATTGCATGCACACAATTTAATTTGGATAGCCAACATTTAATATTTTCCATGAATTATATTGACATTAAAATTTAATTGCACAACTTTAGTGCCAATTAGCTGGTCTTGGGTCCCATGTTGCAATTAATATGGTCGAAATTCGGGAAAAAAATCGATAATTTAACATGAAAAAAGGAGCCAAAAAAAATACAAAAGTGATCGATCTTGGCTAAACTGCAGATTGACCCATGGACTTGGTATTAATCTAACAAGGCGTAAATGCACTTTTAGTCCCTACATTTTGACTCGATTTCTATTTTGGTCCCTACATTTTATTTTTACCACTTTTAGTCCCTAAACCAATTAACACGTGACATTTAAGTCGTTGAAGCACTATTCCGTTAGCCAACTAATGGAGAAACTAACGTGGGTATTAAAATATTATTAAAATTTTTAACCTTCTTTTTTTTTTAAAAAAAAAAGAAAAGATTTTCAGTAATTTTGTTTTTCTTTTTCTGGGAAGAACATGAAGAATCAAGAACATGTGTTCTTCCCGTTAATCATGTTCTCCATTTTCTTCCTAGCAAACCTTGCCCAGAAATTTAAAAAATCAATATATTTTTTTTCTCTTTTCTTGTATTTCCTTAGCAACGAAACCCATAAAATCAGTCAGATTTACAAACACAAAGAGATTGGGTTGAGAAGAAAAAGATCGGGTCTAAAAGATATTGTGGATCAGAATCAACACCCAAGGATCGGCTGAGAATTCAAATAACAGACTCCGACCACCGCAGATGGGAGATCCCACTAGACATCATCCCTCACCAAACCCACTCCCCAGGACACAGCTCTCTCCCCTGAACTCCTTCATCTCCACCCTATTCCCATTCCACCACCTCCTACTTCCTCTCCAACCCCAACTTCGACCTCACCCTCACACTCCACACCACCTCTCCCTTCACCTTCTCCATCTCCCACAAATCCACAAACGACACAATCTTCGACACCGCCTCCACTCCCTTCATCTTCAAAAACCAGTACGTCAAGCTCTCTTCTTCGCTCCCCAAAACCAAGTCCTCACTCTATGGCCTTGGCGAGCACACCAAGCGATCCTTCAAGCTTGTTGCCCATGACACTCAGGCGCTCACTTTGTGGAACGCCGATATCGGCAGTGCTAATCTTGATGTCAATCTTTATGGGTCGCACCCATTTTACATGGACACTAGATCATCATCATCATCATCATCATCACCGGCCATTCAAAGTCATGGAGTTTTGCTGCTGGGTTTCTAGAGGTTGGATTGTGGTGGGACTTGCTTTTAGTGGGTCGGAGATGGATCTGGTGATCAAGATTGTATAGTTTTTGGTTGATAGATTTTGGGTCTCAGTTGTTTGATCTAGTGGCTTGATGGACAGCATGGGTGGGGTTGTTTTTCATGGGTCTTAATCTTTCTTTTTAGTGGCAGATTTCATGGTTTGATCTTCATGTTCTTTGATTCAGTGGTGGTGATTTGGGGTTTTTTTTTCAGTGGTTTTTTTTTTTTTTTTTTTTTTTTGTGTTTGTTTGCCAAGAAAATTTATGGGTTTGGGGTTTGGTTAGGATTTGGGTTTAGGGTTTGTTTTTTGCTGGAGATTGATTATAGGGAAGAACACTAGTGAAGACCACAATCAACATGAAGATGTTCTTCTGGAAAAAATAATGAGAAGAAAAAAAAAAAAGACAAGAAAGACATTAAATTAATTAAATTTATTTTGTTTTGTTGTGTTTGGTTATAAAGAAAGTACAAGAAAGGAAAAGAAAATGATAAAAAAAAAAATAAGGATTAATTTGGTAAGAATATGGATGGAGAAGAATTTTTGTTTGAAAGAAAATAATTTTTTTTGTTTGTTTTTTATTTTTTTAATTAAATTTAAGTAATTAATTTTTTTTAAATTTTGGTATTTAAAAAATATCAAATAATTTTTTTAATAATATTTTAATGCTCACGTTAGTTTCCCTGTTAGTTAGCTGACGGAATAGTGTTTCAAGAACTTAAATGTTCCGCGTTAATTGGTTTAGGGACTAAAAGTGGTAAAAATAAAATGTAGGGACCAAAATAAAAATCGGGTCAAAATGTAGGGACTAAAAGTGCATTTACGCCATCTAACAATCGGTATACTTAGTACAAGGGTCTGTACTCGACCTTAAGCAAACCCAAATTTCAATTTGCCCTCCGTTTCCCCCCATTTTTCACTAACTCCAAATCTATGACCCTTATTAAAGAAATTTACAGTTTTAATACTTTCAATTTTTTTAATTAACCATGGTATCAATTTAAAAAAAATTAAAAATCATAATTATCACTAAACATACACCCATTCTTTTAATTTAAATTCTCGTTTTTTATTTTATTTTTATTATTTTTATTTATTTATTTGTGCGTGTGTGTGTGTGTGTGTGTGTGGATCTTTGTTAGAAATTCCTAAATCTACCATACCCCTACCCACCCAATTTGTAGAAATCAGAAACCTTGCTCATACCTAGTCAGCACCTAGGGGAAAGCCATTAGACCACTAAGTTCAATAAAAATTAAATTCTTGTCTTAAAACATATACCAATAGAATTTTTAAATTAAAATTAATTTATCATGCCACATTGTTTAGGCATTAAATTACAAGGGTGTACTTTAACTGTACAAATTTGATCTTTGTGATGGGGTTCTTTGATCCTTGCATCCAATGCATCACTTTGATCATTGTGAAATTCGATGTTTTTGTAATTGATTTTAGAAAAGGCTTGAATGACATTTACTCTTTCCTAAAGGAAACTAAGGATTTTGACCTCGAGAGGATCCCTGGTTACAAAACAAGGTGTCAACAAAATGATTCTCAACGGTGTAGCTAAAAAGTGAAAGTCATTTTCTAACAGATGATGTGAATTGGCAAGTATATGGACGATTACGATAGGCCGAATATCCATCATCTTATTTAAAGATGTAGGTTGAATTTGGTTTAGAGGAATTCGTTTATGCTAACAAAACACTATTCTAAAATTGAATAAAAGAGTTATCAGAAACAATGATTAGAAACGATGATACTTTGTGATTGAGACTACCTTTGTTGTTACAAGAGTAAATATGTTCGACAACAATATAATAATGATTATTATGTGATGACATTAGATTTTGCCAAGTGGTGGATTTTCTGATAATTCATTAATCTAACCTTCCACCACATATTTCGATGAATGTCATGTGTTAGTCTTCATTGAAAAGGAAATAGACACTATTCATTCAAATTCGGCCTTGTAAAAGGTTTTACCAAGTTATTCATTGTAGTCTTAATCTTCACAAGAGTGTTAAAGGATTATTTATTACTTTTTTAAATTCACTAGGAAATAAATTTTTTCCTAGTACATAAATCACAATATATTTTCAGCAACTACTTTGTAGGACTTATATTTAAATTTCAACAAGAAAATTACCAAAAAGAAGTCATTTGAAAGGGAAATACCTTGTGATTGAGATTACCAAGGATTTTTTGACCAAATATAGTTTTGTTACTATAAAAATGTATTACCTTTATTATCTAATACTTGGGCATATAAATAAGGTTTTTCAATAGTAGTGTGAACTTCAATCCAACAACCACTTTGTTTAATTAAAATAGACAAAATGTTTGACTCGATAATTAGAAAGATGTTCATTGTCATGTTATTTGTCTTCCTCTCGCTTTTCTTTGTGAGCTCAAGAGCTTGAATATCATAATGGACCGATCCTCAAAAAAATCATCCAGCAAGAATCAACCAGAAAGTACTAGGAGGACCCAATCCTATACATAATACAATCTCCGCATGGACCAATTCTCTACAAAATATTTGAGCAAGAATCAACCACGATGTATCGGGAGGACCCAATCCAATACATAATCCAGTCAATGCATGGACCGATCCTCTGCAAAATAACCAAGCAAGAATCAACCATATAGTTCCAGGAGAACCCAATCCGATACATAATCCAATCTCTGTATGGACTAATTTTCTATGAAATATTCAGGCAAGAATCAACCATGATGTACCAGGAGGACCCAATTCAATACATAATCTAGCTAGTGCATGGACCGATCCTCTACAAAATAACTGTGCAAGAATCAACCAAAAAGTACTAGGAGGACCCAATCCAATACATAATCCAGTTAGTGCATGGTCCAAACCTCTATAAAATAATCGTGCAAGAATCCCTCTTAAAGTACCAGGAGGACCCAATCCTATAAATAATCCAATCTCTGCATGGACCGATTCTCTACAAAATATTCGGGCAAGAATCAACCACAATGTACCAGCAGGACCCAATCCAATACACAATCCAGTCGGTACATGGACCGATCCTCTACAAAATAACAATGCAAGAATCAACTAGAAAGTATCAAGAGGACCCAATCCAATACATAATCCTGTCAGTGAGTGGTCTGATCCTCTACAAAATAACCTTGTAAGAACCAACCAGAAAGTACCATGAGGACCCAATCCTATACATAATTCAATCGTTGCATGGACCAATTCTCCACAAAATATTCAAGCAAGAATCAACCACGATGTCCCAGAAGGACCCAATCCAATACATAATCCAGTCAGTGCATGGGCCACTCCTCTACAAGATCCCTGAGAAAGAATCAACCGTAAGTGAAACACCTGGGACATATCATAATCTTGACAATCCACAAACCTAAATGTGCCACATAATAACAAAATGATATGAGCCTTTATACTACTTGTATCGATCATACTATTATTTTTTATGTGGGAATAAATCGATGGGCTTTTGCATTTATAATTGACTATTTTGAACTAGTGTTCTATTTGTTTGTTCATCCGTCGTTGTGATAATATCTTGGGGTTTCCGGTGATGACTTGGCATAGCTATTTTCAGACGATAAACTAAAATTTGTTTATTGTTAACTAATTGGTTCCAAAATTATTTATCGTTTCATTAAATCATTGGGTTTAGAAGAGGGGGTGACTACTAAAGAGGAAACGCCCTGCACTGCCTGAGAAAGAGCGGCAAAAGAGTCACCAGTAGAAATGACGAGAGGTGCAGCAGGAGTAACCTCAATCTCGGTAACAGCAAGAGGGGTGGTTCCCCTTTGAGCAGAAGGTGTCATAGCAGGAGTGGGGGTGGCCTCACTAACCTCCCCAATGCGAGTACCCTCATCCATGGGTACCAGTCCAGTAGGAGAGGTAGTGGCTGCAGAAAGAGCAGATGCTGCAAATTTGACCCCATCAAAAGAGCCCTCCGTAGGAGTGCCCATAGGGGCAGAAAACTCCTCGGCCGTAGGGTAGTATATGGAAAGAGGCTCAGGCTCATCCTAAAAGACAAAACAAAGAAGAGGTATGAGGAACGAATTAATACTTTAGGTGAATTAAGTAACTAAAAACAAAAAAAAATGTGTAGCAGATTGGACAAGTACAGGAGCAAGAAGAAACATACCTCTGATTCGGGTTCCTCAAGCATAATAGGACGGGCGGCTGACGTATCCTCCCTTTGTTTAGACTATAAAAACAAAAGGGATAAGAAAATGAGTAAAAGAAAAAGTCAGCTGAGATTCAGAAAAAGTCAGAGAAAAAGGGGTAGAAGTGTATATATATATACGTGTACTTAGAACACAAAACAAGAAAAAGTTTTTAGAAACTTACTCTTCGCTGAGCAGCAGACACAGGATGGGGAATTGTCTTCCTTTTACTGCCTCGTGTTCTGCTGGCAGGAGTAGCACTTGTAGGAGCCTGAGAAGTGGCAAACTTGGACTTGCTGGCAGATTTAAGTTTGGCAGGAACTTTCTTGGCTGACGTGGGAATGTTTACTACTTTAACTTTCTTTTCCCAACCTGAGGGGTAATCACCTGTGTGCCAATACCACCCCCTTTTCTCCTCATCCCACTCGAAGATGGCAGATCGGTTTTGTTTCCTGGTACAGGCCAAGACGGACTTAGAAGGAAGGAGTAACCGAGGATTGGGAGAGATAACCATGCTAAGTCCCTCATAAGGTATAAGAGAGAAACCACAACTACCAGCCAACTCTGCATCAAACGAGTTCATGACAAGCTGCCAATAGAGGTACATAGCAGCGGTGCAAAGGCCTTCCCTTGAAGAACAAGCAATTGTGACCGCACTGAAGCGCTCCCTCCAAAAGTCAAAAGCAGTGTGCCGCAGAAAGGGTCTGGCTGAAATAGGAGACTCTGCGAGGAAGGAGAGGTCATCAGGGATATCCTAATCCAGGCCAAACTGTCTCCTCACTCGGTTGGCAGGGTAATGAACAAACCTGACACCCTCATCTGCCAAATAGGGCAGCCATCCAGGATTAGTGGCAGCCAAATATGTGATACCCGTCTCATCAAAGCCAACCAGCGGGGTAGTAGTACCAACGGTATCAATGAACGAACCCATTACTGAATCAGCACAAGTGTAACCAGGACGCAACTGTCTATAAGCTCTCCAGGAAAAACCAACACCTTCATCAAAGGACTCAACAATAGAATAATCGATGGGCTTCAAACCGGACCAACGAAAAGCCATTGGAAAATCAAGCTCAAACCTGCCACAAAAATCAGTAATGGCCCGCGGACAAGATTTGTACATCTCTTTAGCAAATTTGACAGGCCTACACTTTACCAAGTATTGAGCACAACGCTCAAACAACAATTGTTGCAGAATAGTGCTGTGTACAAAAGAAACAACTATGTGGCAGGAACCAGCCTGACTCTCATCACTCTGTAGGATGTCCAGTTGCACATATAAATGCCCCAAAAACATGGGGGCTAGCGGCAGACTCACCCCAGCAGATATTTTAATGGCCAAACGAAAATACAAAGGCTTTATGGCATAATGGGGATGGGACCCAAAGACAAACTTAGAAAGCCAAAAAGTAATAAAGGCAGTACGACGAGCAACAGCAGAAAACTTGGAAGAAGAACTAACCCAATAAGACAGCTTAGCATTTCTGGCCATCCTCTTCTTCAACTCCGCTTCAATGTCTTCTTCTTCTGGGGAAAGCTCAATAGCGGCAGGATCAGCACCCCCGAGAATAGGCAAAAGAAACTAATTAGCCACGTCCTCGAGAGTAACCGTGAGTTCGCCGCAAGAAAAGAAGAAGGTGTGAGTGGTGGAACACCATCGGCGAACTAAATGGCGAAGATTGTAGAGGTCTCGAAAGTTGGAAAGGCTTCGGGAAAGAACGATGGCCTTTAGAACACCGGCCCTCTGAAGCAAACCCATGAAATGCGTATCCGATAACTCGCTGTTAACCCACTCTTTCCAACCCAAGGCGGTGCCAAACCCAAACTCAAAGTGAATGGGTACGAGAAGGGCGACGCCTTGACGAATGACCAAAGCGGAGATGGAGGAAGACACCGGAGCCCAAGAAACATCAGGTTTTCGCCAGCAAAAAGCAAGCCACATATGGCCCGCCAGTGACGGCACATAATCTCCAGGAGCCTTAGGAAAGTGAGGACTAAGACTGTACCAAGGATCAATCAGAGGGGCGCACTCGCTGTCTGGGTCGCGCCGCGCTTCCTCCTCCTC
Organism: Quercus glauca; assembly: GCA_023736055.1. NCBI lineage: Eukaryota > Viridiplantae > Streptophyta > Magnoliopsida > Fagales > Fagaceae > Quercus > Quercus glauca. The sequence goes on from CM043322.1 coordinate 59,576,914, forward strand.
GGAATGGTTTGAATCAAAGCACACGTCCTCTTCTTCTACTTCTTGTTCCACCGGAGGATCCACGGCGACGCTTTTCCCTTTACGGCGGGAAGAAGCTTAAGTTTTCACCAGTGCCATGGTGTGAGGATTTGAACGGAGCAAGACAGGGATGGGTGTTCAAGAAGAAGATAATGATGAGGAAAGGAAAATATTTTGAAATAAAAGGAGTTTGTGTCTGCGTTGGGAAGGGATTCTTCTCTTAAATACCTGAGTTATTAAGGTCAGCGTGAAGGGAGGCAACTGGTCAGCCATTGAGAAAAGCGTCGCCGTGGAGCCTCCGATGGAACAAGAAGTAGAAAAAGAGGACGTGCGCTCTGATTCGGACCATTCCGAGGAGGAGGAAGCGCGGCGCGACCCAGACAGGGAGTGCACCCCTCTGATTGATCCTTGGTACAGTCTTAGTCCTCACTTTCCTAAGGCTCTTGGAGATTATGTGCCGCTGTTGGCGGGTCGTGTGTGGCTCGCTCTTTGCCGGCGAAAACCTGATGTTTCTTGGGCTCCGGTGTCTTCCTCCATCTCCGATTTGGTCATTCGTCAAGGCGTCGCCCTTCCCGTATCCATTCACTTTGAGTTTGGGTCTGGCACCGCCTTGGGTTGGAAAGAGTGGGTTGACAGCGAGTTATCGGATACACATTTCATGGGTTTGCTTCAGAGGGCCGGTGTTCTAAAGGCCGTCGTTCTTTCCCGAAGCCTTTCCAACTTTTGAGACCTCTACAATCTTCGCCATTTAGTTCGCCGATGGTGTTCCACCACTCACACATTCTTCTTTTCTTGCGGCGAACTCACGGTTACTCTCGAGGATGTGGCTAATCAGTTTCTTTTGCCTATTCTCGGGGATGCTGATCCTGCCGCTATTGAGCTTTCCCCAGAAGAAGAAGACATTGAAGCGGAGTTGAAGAAGAGGATGGCCGGAAATGCTAAGCTGTCTTATTGGGTTAGTTCTTCTTCCAAGTTTTCTGCCGTTGCTCGTCATGCTACCTTTATTGCTTTTTGGCTTTCTAATTTTGTCTTTGGGTCCCCTCCCCATTATGCCATAAAGCCTTTGTATTTTCGTTTGGCCATCAAAATATCTGTTGGGGTGAGTCTGCCGCTAGCCACCATGTTTTTGGGGCATTTATATGTGCAACTGGACATCCTGCGGAGTGATGAGAGTCAGGCTGGTTCCTGCCACATAGTTGCTTCTTCTGTACACAGCATTATTCTGCAACAGTTGTTGTTTGAGCGTTGTGCTCAATACTTGGCGAAGTGTAGGCTTGTCTGATTTGCTAAAGAGAAGTACCAATCTTGTTCGAGGGCCATTACTAATTTTTGCAACAGGTTTGAGCTTGATTTTCCTTTGGCTTTTCGTTGGTCCAGTTTGAAGCCCATCGATTATTCTATTGTTGAGTTCTTTGATAAAGGTGTTGGTTTTTCCTGGAGAGCTTATAGACAGTTACGTCCTGGTTACACTTGTGCTGACTCGGTAATAGGTCCGTTCGTTGATACCGTTGGTACTACTACCCCACTAGCTGGCTTTGATGAAACGGGTATCACATATTTGGCTGCCACTAATCCTGGATGGCTGCCACTAATCCTGGATGGCTGCCCTATCTGGCAGATGAGGGTGTCAGGTTTGTTCATTACCCTGCCAACCGAGTAAGGAGACAGTTTGGCCTGGATCAGGATATCCCTGATGACCTCTCATTCCTCCCAGAGTCTCCTACTTCGGCCAGACCCTTTTTGCAGCACACTGCTTTTGACTTTTGGAGGGAGCGCTTCAGTGCGGTCACAGTTGCTGGTTCTTCAAGGGAAGGCCTTTGCACCGCTGCTATGCACCTCTATTGGCAGCTTGTCATGAAATCGTTTGATGCAAAGTTGGCTGGTAGTCGTAGTTTCTCTCTTATACCTCCTGAGGGACTTAGCATGGTTATCTCTCCCAATTCTCGGTTGCTCCTTCCTTTTAAGTCCGTGTTGGCCTATGCTAGGAAATAGAACCGATCTGCCATCTTTGAGTGGGATGAGGAGAAAAGGGGGTGGTATTGGCACACAGGTGATTACCCCTCAGGTTGGGAAAAGAAAGTTAAAGTAGTAAACATTCCCACAGCAGCCAAGAAAGTTCCTGCCAAGCTTAAATCTGCCAGCAAGTCCAAGTCTGCCACTCCTCAGTCTCCTGCAAGTGCTACTCCTGCCAGCAGAACACGAGACAGTAAAAGGAAGACAACTCCCCATCCTGTGTTTACCGCTTAGCGAAGAGTAAGTTTCTAAAAACTTTTTCTTGTTTTGTCTTCCAAGTACACGTATATATATATGCACTTCTTCCCCTTTTTCTCTGACTTTTTCTGAATCTCGGCTGACTTTTTCTTTGACTCACTTTCTTATCCCTATTACTTTTGTAGTCTAAACAAAAGGAGGATACGTCAGCCGCCCGTCCTATTATACTTGAGGAACCCGAATGAGAGGTATGTTTCTTCTTACTCCTGTACTTGTCCAATCTGCTACATTTTTTTTTAATTTTTGGTTACTTCATTCGCCCAAAGAATTAATTCGGTCCTCATACCTCTTCTTTGTTTTGTCTTTTAGGATGAGCCTGAACTTCTTTCCATATACCACCCTACGGCCGAGGAGCTTTCTGCCCCCATAGGCACTCCTACGGAGGGCTCTTTTGATGGGGTCGAATTTGCAGCGTCTGCTCCTTCTGCAGCCACTACCTCTCCTACTGGACCGGTACCCATGGATGAGGGTACTCATTTTGGGGAGGTTAGTGAGGCCACCCCCACTCCTGCCATGACACCTTCTGCTCAAAGGGAAACCACCCCTCTTGCTGTTATCGAGATTGAGGTTACTCTTGCTGCTCCTCTCGTCATTTCCACTGGTGACCCTTTTGCCGCTCTTTCTCAAGCAGTGCAGGGCGTTTCCTCTTTGGTAGTCACCCCCTCTTCTATCCCTGTTTCTGCCACACGTGGGTCTCTTGCTGAATTGTCCTCGAAGGAGTCTGAGGAGATCTTTGAGGATCCTGAGGATGAGCCTGGCCTGGGGAGGAGGATTTCTGAATTTGAGGAAGAGGCTAGTGTTCCACCCGAGGCAATGGGTATGTGCTTTCTTCCTTAACTTTTTTCTTCTTTCTCCGTTAAGTTTTATTCTTTTCCCTTTTTATTTGCATGTCTATTTCTCTGTTTACAGAGACTTTTGGGGAGTTAGGCATTTCAACAGACGTAGGGGTGTCTGCGGCAGCTTCTCCTACCATGCCCACAACACCTATTCCTGCCACATCCCTTATACCAGTTTCCGCCATATTTACAGCGTTTTTTTCTGCAGCTCCTTCTTTTCCTGCCTCTGCTTTCCCCACAGCCCTTATTATTGCTAGCTCTGGTAAGTTTTATATCTCATTTCTTTATTTCTTCTTCGTGGGCTTCTCTTCCTTTTATTCTCACCAAGGTTCCTCATTTCAACCTTTGCATTCTTCGGCAGCTGCACTTCCTACAATGCTTCCTCAATTTGAGGTAGGCAGTAGCTTTGCCACCCTTCCAGATCCTGCGAGCAAGGCTACAGCCTTCTTTGTGCGTTTTGATCAGTCCGAAGTCAACGACCTTGATCCTGCTTCTTTCTGGGGCTCCGGACCCCCTTACATAGATTTTCATGGCTTCAGAGTTCCTGCGGACTGCACTCCTCATTTGGTGATGATTTATGACAGTCGTGGGAACTTCATGCAGGGATTCCAACTTGGCCGATCACTCAGAGAGCATTTCTTAAGGATGTTAGGCAGCGTGTTGAACGACATCGAGCACAACTTTGTGGATACTGTCTCCACTGAGAGGATCCTGCAATTGAGGGCTGCAATACAGGAGCTTATCAACGTTGGCTTTGCAGTGGAGTTCGTCTTGGATCACCTTCGAGAGGTTGCTCGAGCAGTTTTCATGAGGAGAATCCAGCCTACCGTTGATGCTATTGACTCTTGTCCTGCGGTTCTGAGAAAGGAAGTGGCAGATTTTAAGGGCCGCCGAGAGCGTCTTCTTTCCGATGTAGGAGGACTTGGTCGTTTTGGAGATCAGTCACTTATTTCCGGACTTTATTGATGATGATGCAGTTTCTCCCCTGTTTTGTTGTTTTCTTTTGCTTTATTACTCTGTTCAGTACATTATGCTTCCTATAGCACCTATTTGGGCTTGTTTGCCACAGTTTGGGTTTTGTAATCTAACTTTATAATGCTACACTTATGATGCTAGATCTTGCTACTTTTGCTATGATATATGATAACAAATACTTCATGCTTTTCATTGCAAGAAAGCAAGTTACAAAATTTGATTTGTGACATAGTCATTTTGAAAGATAAAGAACAGAGCAAAAGAAAAACATGACAGCTTTTGACAAAACAAAAAAAGGTAATGGATAATCACATTGCTTTTCTCCCTAAGCGTAGTAACGTTTCAACCATTTCCTATTGATGGGATCCATTAAGTCCTTTTCATCCATCTGAGTCAAGTGGTAATATCCACTTGGACGCGCTTCTCTTATCACAAAGGGTCCTTCCCACTTTAGCACAAACTTCGATGGTCCTGCCAGGCCTCTCCTAACGTAGTCTGCCACTTTTAGCATCAATTGTCCTTCCGCAAATATTCTTTCTTTAGTCATCCTGCTGTAAGCCTCAGTCATCTTTTGCCTGTATCTGTGGCTGTGTTCTTGAGGCTTTTCTCTTCTTTCATTAAGTCCTTCCAAGTCTTCGCACCTTTCTGCCGCAAAGACCTCTTCATCATTCTCCTTTTCTTGCATTTGCATGACTCTCAGGGATGGGATTATCTTTTCTGCTGGGCTCATTACTTCAGTTCCGTAGACCAAGGAAAAAGGTGAAAAACCTGTGGCTGACTTAGGTGAACTCTTGTAAGCCCAAAGAGCGTATGGCAGGTGCGTTGCCCATCCTCCCGTATATTCTTAGCTCATTTTACTGATGATTCTTATGAGAGTTTTGTTCATTGCCTCCGCTTGCCCATTTCCTTGAGGGTAATATGGTGATGACCGGTGATTTTTGATTTGATAAAACTCCAGCATTCTCCTCACCTCGCTATTGACAAAAGGTGTGTCGTTGTCACTGATGATCCTGTGAGGAACTCCAAACCTTACGATTATGTTTTCTTTGATAAAGTTTGCCACTGCCCCTTCTGTGGCTTTACGAAGCGGCACTGCCTCTGCCCACTTAGTAAAGTATTCCGTAGCTACTAGTATCCATATGTATCCTCGCGACGGCGGATTCACCGGTCCAACTAAATCAAGCCCCCAAGTATGGAACGGCCATGGTGTGACCATGCTATGCAAGTTCTGTGGATGAGTGTGAATCAAATTGGCTTGTACTTGGCAACTGTGGCACCTTTTCACAAATTCAACTGTGTCCCTTTTCATGGTAGGCTAGTAATAGCCCATTTGCAGCAGGCACTTGTAAAGCCTTTTCTTTCCCTGGTGTTCCCCACACTCCCCTGAGTATACTTCTTTTATCATTTCTTTTGCCTCCTCAGGGCCTAAACACCTCAAGGGGTCTCCATCATACCCCTTTTTGAAAAGGGTCATATTATGCAAAAAATCGCGCGTTGCTAGCCTCCTGAGCTTATATTTTTCGCTGTGCTTCTGCGGCAAGATGCCTTCTGTCAGGTACTGTATAAATGGGTTTCTCCAGTCCTCGCTGACGAATGCAGCATAACTTTCTTCTTTGTCTGCCGCAAGTTGGCAGTTCTCACACTAGGTTTGGACTTGATCTGCATCTTTGCTCATGGTTGGCCAATAAAAGCTCGCCCTTTGAAGTCTGCGGTAAAGGCTGACTTCTCCACAGGATCCGCAAGTCTTTTCATGCACTTCTTTCAACTTTCTCTAGGCCTCCTTTTGCCCCACACATCTGGACAAGATTTCGCCTGGCATCCTGCGGTATAGCTCTCCCTTCATTAAGGCGTAGTCTTTGAGTACTTTTAGTTCCATGACTTCTTCTCCTCCCGTCAAAACTTCCTTCACGGGTATCCGCCAATCTCCTTCGCAGTGTTCCTCCTGGAACCTTTCTTTTAACACTGCAATTATGGATTCTTCTCTCTTACTGACCTCCACCCTGGTGCTTTCCCCTTCAAACATTACTTGCGAACCTAGTGCGGCCAATGCATCGGCAAATCGATTCTCGTTTCTCGGGGTATGTTCTATTTCGAAAGTTAAGAACTTTTCTTCCATCTTCTGGGCCATTGCTCTGTACGGGGCAAGACTAGGTTCTTTTAGAGAAAAACTCCCTTTGGTCTGGCAGACTACCAAGTTGGAATCGCCTAATACCTTCAAATGCTTAACTCCCATCTCAAGAGCTGTGGCCAGCCCTATTAAGTAAGCTTCATATTCTGTCGTATTGTTTGAACAGGGGAACTCTAACTTGAATGATAGTGCTACTGCTTTATCTTCTTCATGATACAAAACTACCCCAACCCCTTCAGACTGGGCGGTAGAAGATCCGTCAAATTTCATTACCCACTCTTCTCTAAGTTCCTCTGCCATGGCTACTTCCCCTGGAACTTCGTCGTCCAACGAAAATTCTTCCTCCTCTGGAAACTGTGCCAATAAATCTGTTATATCCTGGCTTTTCACTGCTCTGGGCGTCCCCATTCTCAAGTCATATTGCGATAGTTGTAATAACCATCGTGATATCCTGCCGGAGAGGATTGGCTGCTGTAGTAAAGCTTTGATGGCATGGGACTTAGTCATCAGCCATACTTCATAGGCTAAAAAGTAGTAGCGTAATCTTTGTGAGGCATAAACAATAGCCAAACATGCCCTTTCTACCCTCGGATAACGAGTTTCTGTGTCTTTCAGGGCGCGGCTGATGTAATATACTGGTTGCTCAATGCCACCTCCATCTTCTTGGGCAATTGAGGCACCAATGGCATATGAATTGGTAGTCATATAAAGCAGTAATGGCTTTTTGTGTATTGGGGCTTGCACTGTAGGGAAGTTCATCATGATCTGCTGCAGCCTCTTGAAGGTCGCCTACTGCGCTTCTCCCTTTACAAAACTTTGCCATTTCCTCAGTAGCTTGGTAAAGGCCGAAGTGATTGATGCCAACCCGGGGATGAATCTCCGGATATACGAGACTTTCCCCAAGAAACTTTTTAGTTCTTTTACCGTGGTTGGAGGTCTCATAGTTGCAATGGCCGTAGCCTTCGCTGGGTCAACATCTATCCCCTTGCTGTGCACTAGGAAGCCCAGGAATTTCCCTGAGGATACACCAAACGCACATTTGAGGGGATTCATTCTCAACTTAAAGGCTCTACACCTTTTGAATACTTTTTTCAGCACATGGAAATGTTCTTCTCTCTTTCTTGACTTGACTACTATGTCATCGACATAGTCCTCTAACTCCTGATGCATCATATCATGAAATATAGCCGTCATTGCCCGTTGATAAGTTGCACCTGTATTTTTCAACTCGAAGGGCATCACGGTGTAGTGGAAGTTTCCCATGGGTGTTTTGAAAGCGGTTTTCTCCGCATCTTTTGATGCCATCCTGATCTAGTTGTATCCGCTGAAGCCATCCATGAATGAGAACATGGTGCTTCCTGCCACGGAATCTATTAATATGTCCATATTGGGCAATGTGAATTCGTCTTTCGGGCATGCTTTGTTGAGATCCCTAAAATCTACGCAACACCTGATCTGGCCATTCTTCTTTTTCACTGGCACTATGTTGGATAGCCAGCGAGGATGTTGAATAAGCTTAACGAATCCTGCGGCTAGCAGTTTCTGTACTTCTTTGACTATCTGTCCTTCTATTTCTATGTGAAATATTCTGGCAGGCTGAGCTATTGGCCTGGCCTGCGGGTCCACATTTAACGTATGTGCTACTAACCCAGGGTCTAGCCCTGGCATTTCACTGTAGTCCCGGCATTTCACTGTAGTCCCATGGAAACATGTCTTTGAATTCTTTTAGCAATAGTACCAATTCCTTTTTCTCATCTTTTGTTAAACTCGCACAATTGAGATGGGTCTCGGCCTTTGTGAAACAAATCCTAGGTCAACTTCTTCCATTTCCTCTTCTGCCATGACCTGCATTTCCTTTTCGGCTACAACTCTTTCGTATTCCTCTTCGTTACTTCCTTCCTCTGGACTTTCTTGGACTCTGCAGCACGTCAAACCCTCGTGTTGTTCTTCCTGGGTGGGGCCCGTCTGGGTTTCAATTGTAGGCCCCACGTGCCTTCATAATTTGTAAATAATTCTGCCATCAGAGCCTCGGACTCTAATGCATTGGGGCGCGTCTTCAAATCCTGCGGCGGGCGTCTCTTTCCTTCGCCTCTTTCTTGCCAATAACTCCCTTAGATCGAGTTCTGGGTCATTCTAGACATTTTCCCATCTAGGCACAAAAGTATCTAGCGGCCTTGATACTGAACTCTCCCAGAGGGAGCCCATTGATTGTAGAACATAGTTTCTACTAAGTGAGCTTCTGCTTGTTCGAATGGTGAGGGATTCGCAGCTATACGTACCATCCTGCCGTTCAATCTTCCTTTCACACATTGGTGATAGGTAGATGGGACCAGCCGGTATTTATGCAACCATGGCCTCCCTAGAAGCACGTTGTAGGATACTTCAGTTTTTATCACATGGAACCATGCTAAAGAGGCTATGTGGCCCATTTTCAACCACAGCTGAATGTGGCCTGCTGTGTACTTACCCCTTCCACCGAACCCTGTTACTTCCATTGGGCATCCCTGAATCTTCCTTGCTAAAATTCCTGCTGCCTGCAGAGTGCTCAATGGAATGATATTCACAGAAGCACCTGTGTCTACTAAAGCTCTCTTTATGGGGATTTGATTTATGGATGCCGCCAAGTACAAGGGTCTCCTGTGGTCCGGATGCCCCACTTCCATATCTTCCTCACTAAAAGTGATTTATGTTGACTCCTGTAAAAGAGCATTTTCATCTGATATTTCTGCCGATAGACATTCTACTCCTGTACCAGAGGCAATGCTCACCAAGGCCTCTGTGGCTACCTTTCTTTCCTTTACTGAGAGTCCCAACTGATCAAACAAATTTCTGAACTTGGCACTCTGTTGTAGAGTGGTAATGGCTGCCGCAGGCAAAGCCATGTTTTCTTCTTTGTCCTCTCATAGGTCAGCACAAATTACCACTGCTACTACACCCTTCCCTTTATGGTTTAGGAGTGAGTTTCTTTGGACTTCCTGCTGGGACAGTTCTAAAGTCCCTTCCTTTATCCTGCGGTGCACTAGTCTGCGGAGCGCCCAACATTCTAAGGTAAGATGTTGGACATAATTGTGTAAACGACAAAAACGTGGGTCCCTCCTTTCTTCCTCCGTGGGCTCCCTAGCAACCTGGTTAGGTTTGAAAATTTCATCTGCTATCCATTTGTCTAGCAGTACGTCTAATTCTTTTGAGGTACATGGTATTGGTGGGGGAGTGTCATATTCCCTCCCCTCAGTCTTCCTTCTCCGTTCTCCAGTGGACACCGCCATTGCCTGTGGGGCGTTTCTCTTGTCCGAGCTTAGTTTCACAGACTAGGCCGTCTTTCTTGCTTTCTGCAATAGTTGGGTGAATTGGGAGATTTCCAAATTTTCGAGGACTGCCCTGTACTCCTTGATCATATTCGTTATGCACATCTCAACCAGCGTCCTTTCTTCGCAATGGTCATAGCAGTCGAGTGCTATGTCCCTGAATCTCTTGATATATTCCATCATATCTTCACCGTTTCTTTGTTTGGTTGCTTGCAAGGTTGCAAGCGTTATTGTTTCTTCTCCATGGAAGTACTTGGTACAGAATACATCCACCATATCATTCTATGTTGGGATCATTCTTGGCTTTAATCCAATGTACCAAGTGTAAGCCCGGTCACACAATAATTTAGAAAATTCTCGAAGACATAAGTCCTCGTCTGTGGTATAAAGGCCAAGTGTATCAATGAACTTGCTCACATGCTCGACAGCACTTCCCCTTCTACCATCGTACTGTGCGAAAGCCTTTGGTTCATACCTCTCAGGGTATGGTTTGCTGAGTATCCTCAGTGGGTAAGGAAGCCTTCGTGCATAGAACCTCTCCTTAGGTGCCCTGGCCCTTTCCTGCTCCAAGAGGGCGGACACCTCAGCCATAGTGATGAAACGTTGTTCTGCATTGTGTGGAACACCTCCTGCCGGTGTTTCTTCTTTGTCTGTTGCATGCCCCGGGTCATGCTGGCTTCCTTTTTCTTTCGTCTTGTCAGCTTTCAGCTGACGGATTTCTTCCATCATTTGCTGCTGTGAATGTTGTAATGACTGTAAGACTTCGATGAAAATGTTGGCATTGTCGGTAGGGATTCTTGGTGGCGGTTGGGGGTCAGCCCCCGTTCCGTTGGCACCTTCTACCTGGTTAGGTTGCGGTTGGTGAGGCGTTGTAGGCTTGGACTCTGCTTGTGAGGTTACAGCACTCATATTCCGAGTTATCCTGGACTTTGGAGGCATTTGTTTGTGTGGGCTTTCGTCCCTGTCTGTTTCTCAACTCCCCAGCGGAGTCGCCAATTTAATGTAGGGGCCTTTTTTTATGTTTGGGTTTGGCTGCCTCCTGCGATGATGGGCCCAAATGTGTTTCTGACTAGGAAAGTTGAGACCGGCCCAACTGTAACTCACTTTGGGCCAGCTTGTGCACAAACTTAACCTTGTCTGCCAGGAATACCCTTACGGCAAGCAGAGCTATTACAACAAGATTACGGCATGCAGATATAATGATAATAAAAGAAAACAGAGTGCAGTAGCTTTTTGTTAATAACAAAGATCGAATATCACAGTAATAATAATGGTAATGATAATAATAGCTTTTATAAGAAAGAACAATTGATTGAACGATGATGGAAGTTAATCAAAAATAAACATCAAGCCAAAACCGAGTCTGTAATGGCAAAAAATCAAAGAGGAAAAACGCTTCCTCTCAATGAAACTAACCTCCCAGGAGAATATCCTGCCGTGGAGATTAATGACTTTGAGGGAATCGAACCTAAGTGATGGATGCCTGAAGAAAGTTCTTACTACTTGATTGTTCCTTAGAGAGTGGGATTTTGAGGGGGAGAGAAGAGAAAAGATCTATTGGTGCATGTCCATTATCTTCTCTATTTGTTTTCTTATCTTTCCTTCTTTTCTTTCCTTTTTCTTTTTAGTTTTCTTTCTATATTTTCCCTTGCTCTGTTTTTCGATCCTTTTTACAGGGCACGGCAAAGATCCTTTTATAGGGCCTGCCGTGATTGTTTTTTACCATTTCGCCCGCTAACGGCCTTTGTCTGGTCTGGACATGCTTACCGACCACCGTCTGTACACTGCTTACCCTCGCCAGACAAAAACAGGTTTGTGTTGTTTCTGTCCGTCGTGGCACTATCTTCTGTCGTGGCTTAAATGCTCTCTCTCTCTTCCTATGGCATACACCCAACATTCCCTCCCCAACCTTACCTCTTTTGGGCGGTCTGTCATCCCAGCAGAATGTACCTCCCAAAAGGGTTTGGACAAGGAACGTAAAATAAATCTTTTCCCCCCTTCCCACCACCAAACCACACCCTCCCTTACCTCTTACCACTAACCCATGGCCCCACCACGACCCATATTGGCTGGGTACAGGCTGGTGGCACTTGGGCCTTGCGCATGCTTCCCTGTTATGTAAGTTCAAAGCCTGCCTGCGGCTCATGTGTTTGCTGTGATCTGGAGCTTTATTTGCATTCGTCTGCCATACTTCTTCGTTCTTTCATGTGGGCCGTTCTGTACTTTCGCTGCTTCCCTTTGGGATTGGGCTTTTCTTAATACTGGGTTTCATATCTCTCTTGGCCCATTTCTCGGTTTATGCTTATGTCTTGTTTCATTACTTGGCTTTTCCTGTCATGATGATATGTTCCTGCTAGGCCTCTTTTAAGCCTGCCGTTTCATTCCTTCCCCCAGTGACTCAAGAGAGCCTATTGGTGTTCTTACTCATGGGCTTCATTGTCCCTATCCTTTTTCCCCTTAGGCTTGCGGCCCTTTTACTTTCCTTGGGCTTCCTCGGCCCATTTACTAACTTTGCGTTCCCATGGGCTTTTACTAACTTGATTGGGTTTCCTCAGCCCAATCTCCTCATTCTCATCCTTGGGGTTCATGGGCTTGCTATCAACCCCTACTTTCTTTGTTTACATTACCTTGGGCCTGCCGCGGCCCATTCTCACTTTTTCATACCATACATTGCCAATGGGTGTCATTTCTCTCTTTTTGGGCCCTTTGGGCCCATTTGCTTTCTCAAGACCCATTTATTTATGTTATGGGCCTGTGTTCTATTATTCCTGCTGCGCGGGCGTAATAGTCTTATTCTATGCCTGCCGCTCTTATTGCCTGTTTTGTTGGGTTGGGCTAGCTTTACAAAAATGTCCCTCAACAATATGTAGGAAGGAGTTCATAGTTTCAAAAAGCCCGCGAAGGAAAAGAAAAAGTGAAGAAGACAAAAAAGTCCTTCATTCACATATGAACCGCAAGAACGCTCCATATGTTCAGGGGGTTAAATGTTAAAGGTCATTTTGTTAAAGCCAGCCCAACCTAGCAAAGCAGGCAATAAGAGCAGCAGGCATAGAATAAGACTATTAGGCCCGAGCGGCAGAAATAATATAACACAGGCCCATAACATGAATAAATGGGTCTTGAGGAAGCAAATGGGCCCAAAGGGCTCGGAAAGAGAGAAATGACACCCATGAGCAATGTATGGTATGAAAAAGTGAGAATAAGCCGTGGCAGGCCCAAGGCAATGTAAACAAAGAAAGCAGGGGTTGATGGCAAGCCCATGAACCTCAAGGATGAGAATGAGGAGATTGGGCCGGGAAAGCCCAATCAAGTTAGTAAAAGCCCATGGGAATGCAAAGTCAGTAAATGGGCCGATGAAGCCCAAGGAAAGTAAAAGGGCCGTAGGCCCAAGGGGAAAAAAGAAAGCGACAATGAAGCCCATGAGTAAGAACACCAATAGGCTCTCTTGAGTCACTGGGGGAAGGAATGAAACGGCAGGCTTAAAAGAGGCCTAGCAGGAACATATCATCATGGCAGGAAAAGCCAAGTAATGAAACAAGACATAAGCATAAACCGAGAAATTGGTCAAGAGAGATGTGAAACCCAGTATTAAGAAGAGTCCAATCCCAAAGGGAAGCAGTGAAAGTACAGAACGGCCCACATAAAAGAATGAAGAAGTATGACAGACGAACGCAAACAAAGCTCCGGATCACAGCAAACACATGAGCCGCAGACAGGCTTTGAACGTACATAACAGGGAAGCATGCGTAAGGCTCAGGTGCCACCAGCCTGTACCCAGCCAATATGAGTCTTGGTGGGGCCATAGGTCAGTGGTAAGAGGTAAGGGGGGTGTGGTTTGGTGGTAGGGAAGGGAGAAAAGATTTATTTTACGTTCCCTGTCCAAGCCCTTTTAGGAGGTACGTCCTGCTAGGATGACAGACCGCCCAAAAGAGGTAAGGTTAGGGAGGGAATGTTGGGTGCATGCCATAGGAAGAGAGAGAGAGCATTTAAGCCATGGCAGAAGATAATGCCACGGCGGACAGAAACAACATAAACCTGTTTTTGTCTGGCGAGGGTAAGCAGTGTACAGACGGTGGTCGGCAAGCATGCCCAGACCAGACGAAGGCCGTTAGAGGGCGAAATGGTAAAAAACAATCACGGCCGGCCCTATAAAAGGATCCCTGCCGTGCCTTGTAGAGGGGACCGAAAAACAGAGCAAGGGAAAACATAGAAAGAAAACTAAAAAGAAAAAGAAAAGAAAAGAAGGAAAGATAAGAAAACAAATAGTGATGATAATGGGCATGCACCAATAGATCTTTTCTCTTTTCTCCCCCTCAAAATCCCACTCTCTAAGGAACAATCAAGTAGTAAGAACTTTCTTCAGGCATTTATCACTTAGGTCTGATTCCCTCAAAGTCATTAATCCCTACAGCATGATATTCTCTTGGGAGGTTAGTTTCATTGAGAGGAAGCGTTCTTCCTCTTTGATTTTTTTGCCATTACGGACTCGGTTTTGGCTTGATGTTTATTTTTGATTAACTTCCATCATCGTTCAATCAATTGTTCTTTCTTATAAAAGCCATTATTATCATTACCATTATTATTACTGTGATATTCGGTCTTTGTTATTAACAAAAAGCTACTGCACTCTGTTTTCTTTTATTATCATTATATCTGCCTGCCATAATCTTGTTGTAATAGCTCTGCTTGCCGTAAGAGTATTCCTGGCAAACAAGGCTAAGTTTGTGCACAAGCCGGCCCAAAGTGAGTTACAGTTGGGCCGGTCTCAACTTTCCTACTCAGAAACACATTCGGGCCCATCACCGCAAGAGGCAGCCCAGCCCAAACATAAAAAAAGGCCCCTACAATGGGCCACAATAAGCCTGAAGTAATGCAAGTAAAGAAAGTAAAGGGTTGATGGAAAGTCCATGAGCCCGAAGGATGAATGATAAAGTAATTAGGTCAGGGAAACTTAAAGGAGTTAGTAAAAGTCCATGGGAACGCGGAATTAAAAAGGGGCGAGGATGCCCAAGGAAAGTAAATGGGCCAAGGATGCCCAAAAGGAAATAAATGGGACACATGAGCTCACAAGTAATGTAATAAAAAGCCCAATGATCATACTGAGTCATTGAGAGAAGAATAAGCAGCAGGCTCAAAAAGGCCTAGCAGGCTTGGGTTAAATGACATCACAGCAGGAATGGCAGAGTGGTGTGGCAGGAAATGGTAGCAAGCCGTAAAGAATGGGAAATCAGAAAACAGCTCATGGTATAAGACTGTGGTAGGAAATGGTAGCAAGACTGTAGAAAGGAGCAAAAGAGTGGGCTAAAGGAAGAAAAGCACACAATCAAACAAAGTCCATCCCCTAAAAGGAGCAAGCTGTAAAGAATGGGAAATCAGAAAACAGCTCACGGTATAAGAAGTTAAGGATGGATGGCCAAATGTGCAGATGAGCCTTCAGACAACAGCGAATGCATGAGTAGTAGGTAGTTTTTAGACGTACACAAAAGTAAAGCACGCGCATGGTCCAGACATCACCAGCCTTTATCCAGCCAATATAGGAAGTGGTGGGTTATGGGTCAGAGGTAAAAGGGCATGGTCTGACAGTGGGGAGAGGGAAAAACCTATTCTGGGGTTCCTACTTAGGCTCTTTTGGGGGAAATGTCCTGTTGGGATGACATACCACCCAAAAGAAGTAATGATAAATTGGAACCACTAAGTGCATGCCATGAGGGATAGGGAGAGAGAGAGCACCCACACCGTAACAGGTAAGAATGCCACGGCAAGCAAACAAACAAAATAGACTTCTTTGTTTGGTGATGGGGAGCCAGCACAGGTAAGTGGTGGTGGTTGGACAACTGACTAACCAATGATGGTCAGCAAGGACACCCAAACCAGACAAAGGTCGTTAAAGGCTAAAATAGTAAAAGCCAACCACAGCAAGCATTATATAAAGGACCCTTGTCGTGCACAGTGAGGGGGACGGACAGGGTAATAGTAACCTCTAGGAGAGAATCACAACAAATAAGCAAGCACTAAGAAAGAAAACGAAAAGAAAAGAAAGGAAAAATTAGAAAGAACAAAAAATGGAGAGCATAGAATGTCAGGCATGCACCAATAGGTTGATCCCCTCTCTCCCTCTTAAGCCCTGTTCTCTGCAAAAGGCAAAAGATTCTTTTGGGCACAAGTCATTTAGCCCCATTCCCTCAAAGCAATTAATTTCTTTCGAGGGATATTATTTGCATTGAGGAAATGGTTCCCTTCTTGGTTTCAGCCATGTAATAATTTGGCATAGCAAACTAATATTTCCCACTTTGATTCAACAAACTCATTATTATTTCTTCCCCATTTATTTCTGCTATTTTATGAACGGGGCGTCTTTTGTCGCTCCCCTTTATTTATTCTATCTAAACAATGAACATATTTCTTTTGTTATCTTTATTACATATGTCTACCATAACTTGCCCATAGCAGCTCTACCTATCATGGGCATGTGATCAAATATTTGGCAAACGGGGCATAATTTGTGCACAAGCCAGACTAAGGTGGGTTACAATTGGACTGGTCCCAACTCCCTAATCCAGAACACTGGAGCCCAGTACAACAGAAAGTAGCCCGGCCCAACATTACAAAAAGGTCTACCACATTTAAATTTGTGACTTTACTGGAGAGTTGGGAAGCAAATAGGGACAGAAACCCTCACAAACAAATGCCCCCAAAATCTAGGACAACGCGAAACATGAGCGTCGTGCCCTCGTAGGCTGAGTCTAGGCTAACAACGCCTTACCAGCAGCAGCCTAACCAAACAGAAGACGTTAACAAAATAGGGGTTGAACCCCAACCACAACTAGGAATCCCCACTGACAACGCTAACGTCTTCATTGAGGTGTTGCAATCCCTGCAGCACTCACAGCAGCAAATGATGGGAAAAATCCGTCAGCTGAAAACAAACAAAACGAAGGAGAAAGGGAGCCAACATGACCCGAAGCATGCTGTAGACAAAGTGGAAACACCAGCAGGAGGTGTCCCACAACATACGGAACAACGTTTCATCACTATGGTCAAAGTAGCGGCTCTTCTGGAGTAAGAGAGTGCCAGAGCACCTAAAGATAGATTTTATGCACAAAGACCTCCTTACCCACTAAAGGTACTTAATAAACCATACCCCGAGAGATATGAACCACAGGCCTTCATGTAGTACGATGGCAGGAAGGGAAGTGCCATTGAGCATGTGAGCAAGTTTATTAATACTCTTGGCCTTTATACAGTAGACAAGGACTTATATCTTCGAGAGTTTTCCAAATCACTATGTGACCGGGCATACACCTGGGACATCAACCTAAAGCCAAGATCCATCCCAACTTAGGATGACATAGTAGATGTATTTTGCACTAAATACTTCCATGGAGAAGAAACAGTAACGCCAACCCTGCAAGCAATCAAGCAAAGAAATGGTGAGGATTTAATGGAATATATCAAAAGGTTTAGGGACATAGCACTCGACTGCTATGATCATTGTGAAGAAAGAACATTGGTGGAAATGTGTATAACAAATATGATCAGGGAGTATAGGGCAGTCTTGAAAAACTTAGAAATCTCTCAGTTTGCGCAATTGTTGCAAAAAGCCAAGAAGACTGCCCAGTCAGTGAAGCCAAGTTCCGACAAAAGAAACACTCCATAGGCTATGGCAGTATCCACTGGTGAACGAAAAATGAAAACTGATGGAAGGGAATACGATATTCCCCTACCAATACCATGTACCCTAAAGGAGCTAGATGTGCTCCTAGACAAGTGGATAGCAGACAGAGTCTTTAAGCCTAATCAAGTTTCTAGAGAGCCCACAGAAGAAGAGCAGAGGGACCTACGCTTTTGCTGTTTGCACAACTACGTGCAACATCCTACCGCAGAATGTTGGGCACTTCGCAGACTAGTACCCTACAGGATCAAAGAAGGGACTCTAGAACTATCTCAGCAGGAAGTTCAAAGAAACTCACTCCCAAACCACAAGGGGAAGGGTGTAGCAACGATAGTAATTTGTGCAGATCCAAGGGAGGACGAGGAGGAGAATCTAGCCCTGTCTACCGCAGCAATTACCACCTTACAAAAGAGCTCCAAATTTAAAAATTTGTCTGACCAATTAGGTCTTACGACGAAAGAGCAAAAGATAGCCACAGAGGCCCTAGTGAGCATTGCCTCCAGGGCAGGAATAAACTGTTTATCAGTGGAAGTCACAGATGACAGAGTCCTCTTACAGGAATCAAGTGAAATCACTTTTAGTAATAAGGATATGGACGTGGGGTACCCAAACGAGGCCCCTTTACTTAGCAGTATCCATAAATCAAATCTCCATCTAGAGAACCTTGGTAGATACAGGTGCTTCTATAAATCTCATTCCGCTAAGCACTCTACAAGCAACGGGAATTTCAAAAAGAAAGATTCAGGGGTGCCCAATGGAAGTGACAGGGTTCAGAGGAAGGGGCGAATACACCACAGGCCACATCCAACTGTTGTTAAAGGTAGGCCCCATAGCTTCCTTAGCTCGGTTCCACATGGTAAAGACGAAGGTCTCGTATCATTTACTTTTGGGGAGGCCATGGTTGCACAAACACCGATTAGTTTCATCCACCTATCACCAGTGCGTGAAAGGAATGATGAACAACAGAATGATACACATAGCAGCAAATCCCTCACCATTTGAGCAGGCAGAGGCTCATTTAGTAGAAACTATGTTCTACAACCAATGGTCATCATCTGGGGAAAGCTCAGTATTAAAGCCACGAGACACCTTCCTACCTAAGTAGGAAGACATCTAAAGTGATCCAGAACCTGATCTAAGGGAGTTGCTATCACGAAAGAAGAAAAGAAAGGAAGCACCCGCCACAGAGTCAGCTGACACATCACAATGTGTCAGAGTCTGATGCCCTGATGGAAGGATTGTATACAAATTATAAAGGTGTGCGAGGCCCACGAGTGAAATACAAGCAGGCCCCAGATAAGAGTGGCAGCACAAGAGCCTAGTGTGTTGCGTGGCTTAAGAAAGCTCAAAGGAAGGAAGTAACGAAGAGAAAGATGATGAAGTCATGGCAAAAAAGGATGTACAAGTTGTGGCAGAAGAAAAGTTAGAAGAAATTAATCTGGGGTCCGACTCACAGGAACCAAGGCCCATTTTAATCAGTTCAAGGTTGTTGGAAAAGGAAAAGTCAAAATTTATACTGTTGCTGAAAGAATACAAGGATGTCTTTGCATGTCATTATAGTGAAATGCCGCGGTTGGATCCAGGGCTAGTAGTACATACACTAAATGTGGATCCCGAGGTCAACCCAGTAGCCCAGCCTGCCAAGATATTCCACACCGAGATAGAAGGACAGATAGTCAAGAAGGTACAGAAATTGTTAGCCGCATGATTTATTAAACCCATTCAACACCCGCGCTGGTTGTCCAACATAGTGCTAGTAAAGAAAAAGAATAGGCAGATAAGGTGTTGTGTAGATTTCAGAAATCTTAACAGGAGCTGCCCGAAAGACAAATTCTCACTGCCAAATATGGATTTACTGATAGATTCTGTGGCAGGAAGCGTAGTGTTTTCATTCATGGATGGATTCAGTGGGTACAATCAGATCAAAATGGCGCCAAAGGATGCGGAGAAAACTGCCTTCAGAACACCTATAGGAAACTTCTACTACACAGTGATGCTGTTTGAGCTAAAAAATGCAGGTGCAACTTATCAATGGATAATGACGGCTATATTTCACGACATGATGCATCAGAACTAGAGGACTATGTGGATAATATAGTGGTAAAATCAAAGAAGTGCGAAGAACACGTCCAAGTGTTGAAGAAGGTATTTAAGAGGTGTAGAACTTTCAAATTAAGGATGAACCCTCTTAGGTGCGCGTTTGGAGTGTCATCGGGGAAATTTTTGGGTTTCCTGGTTCACAACAGAGGAATAGACGTGGACCCGGCCAAAGCTACGATCGTAGCAACCATGAAACCTCTAACCACAGTAAAGGAGTTGAAGAGTTTCTTGGGGAAAGTCTCATATATCCAAAGATTCATCCCTGGATTGGCATCAATTACTTCTGATTTTGATAAATTACTCAAGAAGGGGCAAAACTTTGAGTGGGAAGAAGCACAGTAGACAACCTTCAAAAGGCTACAGCAGATTATGATGAACCTCCCTACCGCAAAAAGCCATTGTTGCTCTACCTAGCCACCAACCAGTATGCCATAAGTGCATTGATCGCCCAAGAGGATGGAGATGGCATTGAGCAACCAGTTTATTACATCAGCCGTGCTCTAAAAGATACAAAAACTTGTTACCCAAGGGCAGAAAGGGCACGCCTGGCTATTGTGTATGCTTCGCAAAGGTTATGCCATTATTTCTTGGCTTACAAGGTGTGGCTGATGACTAAGTCTCACGCAATCAAAGCCTTATTGTGGTAACCGATTCTCTCTGGCAGAATATCCTAGTGGTTATTACAATTGTCACAGTATGACCTGAAAGCGGGAACACACAAGGCAATAAAGAGCTAGGCTATAGCAGCAAATATAAACAAAAGATGACTGAAGCTTATGGTAGAATGACTAAAGAGAGAGTGTTCACAGAAGGGCAACTCGTGTTAAAGGTAGCAGACTACGTCAGGTGAGGCATGGCAGGACCATCTAAGTTTGCACCAAAATGGGAGGGACCCCTTGTGATAAGAGAGGCGCATCCAAGTGGGTATTACCATCTGGCCCAGATGGATGGCAAGGACTTGAGGGATCCCATCAATAGGAAGTGGCGGAAGCGTTATTATGCTTAAGAAAAAAAAAAGGTTATAAAGTTATCCCTTTTGTTTAATGAGTTTTATGTTTCGTTTTTTTTTTTCCCTTCAAGTAACTATGTCACAAAGCAAGATTGTAACGTGCTTTAAGTATGCAATGAAAAATTACTAAGTATTATAAAAAGCATTCTATGTCATAACAATAGCAAAAGCAGTAACAAAGTGTAGCATCTTATAGTTACAAACCCAAACTGTGGCAATCATATCAAACTTGCCAAATAAGTGCTATAGAAAAATAAAGTGTATTAGATGGGGTAGTAAAAGAAAAAAAAGAGGGGGGGGGGGAACCACATCATCATCAACAAAGCCCAGAGATAAGAGGCTGGTTTCTAAAACGGCTAGATCCCCTAATACTGAAAAGAAGGCGCTCACGACGACTCTCCAAGTCTGCCACCTCCTTCCTCAGAGTCTCAATGCGTGTATCAATGGCATCAACAGCAGGCTGAACCCTCATCATAAAGAAGGCTTGGGCAATCTCACGAAGATGGTCCAGAATGAACTCCACAGCAAAGCTAACGCTAACAAGCTCCTAAACCGTAGCCCTCCACCGCAAGATCCCCTCGGAATAAACAGTGTCAACAAAGTTATGCTCAATGTCATTCATCATGCTCCCCAGCATCTTTAAAAAGTGCTCTCTGGCAAAACGATAAAGGTGGAATCCTTGCATAAAGTCACCAAAGATACTGTAGACCGCCTCTAAATGAGAAGCATAATCCTTGGGAACTTTGAAGCCATAGAAGTCTACACAGGGAGGCCCAGAACCCAAGTAGTCTGCAGGATCGAGGTCATTAACCTCAGGCTGATCAAAATGAGTAAAGAAGACTGTGGCCTTACTGACAGGGTCCGAAACTGTAGCAAAACTGCTGCCCACCTCAAACTGAGAAGGGGCAGTAGGGAGTGGACCTATCAAGAAAAAAAAAACATGAAGCAGGGTGTGAGAAACCATAAGTTAAGAATAACAAACTCACAATGAAGAAGTGAAGAAAGAGATGAGAGAAAGAAACACGCCAAGACTTGTAAGAGTAGGGGTTGTGGAGATGGCAGGAATTGGTGTTGTGGGAATGACAGAAATTGATGTCGTAGGAACGGCAAAAACTGGTGCTAAAAATATGGCAGAAATGGGAACTACAGGTGCGGCAAGAGAAGTGGCTGTAGGCATCTCTGTATTTGCTGCAACTCCTAGCTCCTCAAAGGTCTTTGCAATAAGAGGAATAGATATGCAAAATAAAGGGAGATCACAGCAAAGGGGTGACACAGATATATATATATATATATATATATATATATATATATTTATATGTATGTATAAAAAGAAGATAACAAAAAAAAAAAAAAAAAAAAAAAGGAGGGAAGAAGGAACTTAACAAGATAATGAGACACATACACATGAATTCGGCCCATGCTCAGCACTTTCCTCCTCCTCAGAATCAGAAACCCTCTTCTTTATGGTGGGTTCGACATCAGGATCCTCAAGAACATCCTCAGATCCCTCAGAGGACAAATTTGCATCAGGTCCATGTGTAGCGGAGCTTAGGATGGAAGAAGGGGTAACCACCAAAGAAGAGCCATCATTCACAGCCTAAGATAGAGCCGCGAAGGGATCACTGGTAGAGATAACAAGAGGTGTGGCAGAAGAAGTAACCTCAGTCTGAGTAACAATAGAAGGAATGGCTCCCTCTTGGAGAGTAAGTGTCTCGGCAGGAATAGAAGCAGTCTCACTAACCCTCTCCGTATAAGTACCCTTACCTATGGGTACCGGCTCAGTGGAAGGGATAGAAGCCTCAGCAGAAACTCTCTGTGCAGCAGTAGGAGGGGCAGGAGTTGCAGCCTCAAACACCACATCAACCCCATCAAAGAAACCTTCCATGGGTGTGCGCATGGAGTCAGAAATCTCCTTAGCTGTGGGGTGATATACGGAGATAGGCTCGGGCTCATCCTGGAAAACAAAAAGAAAAGGAAAACAAAAATGAGGAACAAAGGAATCCATAACTGGTGATGATGCTGAAAGGGAGATAAGACAACCAACGGCATATGGCAAAGGAAATATGGGCAAAAGAGAAGAAAAAGAAGGAAGAAAGGAAGAAGATATACCTCAAACTCAGGCTCATCAAGTAATATAGGACAGGTGGCAGATGCATCCTCCTTATGCTTAGACTGCAAAAGAAAAGAAAGCAAAAGACAAAGATGAAAAGATGAGTTAACAAGTGTATGAGGGTTAACTGTAGGAAAAGCCCTATATATATATAAAAAAAAATTTTAAAAAAGAAGAAGAAGTAAAGTTAGAGATAACATACTCTCCGCTCAGTGGTGGTGGATGCAAGATGAGGAGATGTCTTTCTCTTACTGCCTCATGTCCTATTGGAAGGAGGAGCATCAGTAGATAGCCTCGAAGCAGTGAACTTAGACTTGTTAGCAGTCGGGTGCGTGCTAGAACGAGTACGGACAGAAGGAGGAGGAGAGCCCTCCAAAACTATATTGCCTATAGAAGGGAGGCCACTCTCAAAAGGTACAATGTCTGAGCAAGCCTCAAAAGAATCATCACCCTTTTTGGCGAGCTTAGGCTTGGCAGAACCTTTCTTCCCTGGCATAGGAATGTTTATCACCTTTACCTTCTTCTCCCAGCCCGCAGGATAGTCACCAGCATGCCATAACCCTCTATCCTCCTCAACCCACTTAAAAATGGTAGACCGACTCTACTTCCTAGCATATGTCAACACAGATTTAGAGGGTAGAAGCAGCCGAGGGTTGGCTGAAATGACCGCACTAAGCCCGTCAGAAGGAATAAGAGAAAAACCACAGCTACCCATCAATTCTTGCTCAAATGAAGTCATCACAGCCTGCCAGTATCCATGTATAGCAGGAGTACAAATGCCCTCTCTCTGTGAGCCTAGAATAGTAACCGCAGTGAAATGCTGGCTCCAGAACTTAAAGGCAGCATGTCGTAGGAATGGTCGAACGGAAGTGGGAGACTTCATAAGGGCAGAAAGATCATCAGGAATATCCTAATCTAGCCCAAACTGTCTTCTCACCCTATTAGCAGGATAGTGTACAAACCTAATGCCCTTGTCAACCAGATAAGACAACCACCCAATGTTGGTGGCTGCCAAGAAGGTAATCCCCCCTTCCTCAAAACCAGTTGGTAGGGTGGTGGTCCATGCAGTATCAACAAATAGACCCATAACAGAATCAGCACATATGTAACCAATTCCCAAGTTCCCGTATGCTCTCCAAGAAAACCCAACTCCTTTATCAAAAAACTCAATAGTAGGATAACCAATTGGCTTTAAATCAACCCAACGAAAAGCCAATGGAAAGTCAAACTCAAATCTACAATAGAAATTGGTAATGGCTCTCGGGCACACCTGATATTTCTCTTAAGCAAAACGGACGGGCCTACACTTCGCCAAGTGCCCGGCACAACGCTTATACAATAAGTGCTGCGGAATAATGTTGTGAACAGAAGAAGTGACTATGTGGCAAGAGCCTGCCTGATTCTCATCGCTCCGCAGAATGTCTAACTAAACATACAAATGTCCTAAGAACATGGGAGCAAATGGTAGACCTACCCCGGCAGATATCTTAATAGCTAATCGAAAATATAAAGGCTTCGTGGAGGCCGTGTTGAAGAAGAAAATGAATGGCAATGCGAAATTGTCATATTGGGTTGGTTCTTCCTCTAAGATCTCCATTACTGCTTGCCATGCGGCCTTCATCACGTTCTGGCTTTGTAAGTTTATCTTTGGCTCTCTTCCCCACTATGCTGTAAAGTCTTTATATTTTCGATTAGCTATTAAGATATCTACCAGGGTAAGTCTGCCATTGGCTCCTATGTTTTTGGGACATTTGTATGTTCAGTTAGACATTCTGCAGAGCGATGAGAATCAGGCAGGCTCTTGCCACATAGTCACTTCTTCTGTTCATAGTATTATTCTACAGCACTTGTTGTATGAGCGTTGTGCCAGGCACTTGGCGAAGTGTAGGCCTGTCTGTTTTGCTAAAGAGAAATATCAGACGTGCCCGAGAGCCATTACCAATTTCTATTGTAGATTTGAGTTTGACTTTCCGTTGGCTTTTCGTTGGGTTGGTTTAAAGCCAATTGGTCATCTTGCTGTTGAGTTTTTTGATAAAGGAGTTGGGTTTTCTTGAAGAGTATACAGGAGCTTGGGTATAGGTTACACATGCGTTGATTCTGTTATGGGTCCATTTGTTGATACTACTAGGACCACCACCCCATTGACCGATTTTGAGAAGAGGGAGATTACCTTCTTAGCAGCCACCAACGTTGGGTGGTTGCCTTATCTGGCTGATGAGGGCATTAGGTTTATGCACTATCCTGCTAACAGGGTGAGAAAACAATTCGGGCTAAATCAGGATATTCCTGATGATCTTTCTTCC
This sequence comes from Quercus glauca, assembly GCA_023736055.1. NCBI lineage: Eukaryota > Viridiplantae > Streptophyta > Magnoliopsida > Fagales > Fagaceae > Quercus > Quercus glauca. The sequence goes on from CM043322.1 coordinate 59,601,641, forward strand.
CTTATGGAGTCTCCCACTTCCGTTCGACCATTCCTACGGCATGTTGCCTTTGAGTTCTAGAGCAAGCGTTTCACTATGGTTACTATTCTAGGCTTACAGAGAGAGGGCATTTGTACTCCTGCTATGCACGGATACTGGCAGGCTGTGATGACTTCATTTAAGCAATAATTGATGGGTAGCCATGGTTTTTCTCTTATTCCTTATGACGGGCTTAATGCGGTCATTTCAGCCAACCCTTGGCTGCTTCTACCCTTTAAATCTGTGTTGGCATATACTAGGAATCAGAGTTGGTCTACCATTTTTTAGTGGGTTAAGGAGGATAGAGGGTGGTTATGGCATGCCGGTGACTATCCTACGAGTTGGGAGAAAAAGGTAAAAGTGATAAACATTCCTGTGCTAGGTAAGAAAGGTTCTGCCAAGCCTAAGTCCGCCAAAAAGGGTGAACATTCTTCTGAGGCTTGCTCAAATGTTGTACCTTTTGAGAGTGGCCTCCCTCCCATAGGCAATATAGTTTTAAAGGGCTCTCCTCCTCCTTCTACCCGTACCCGTTCTAGCGTGCGCCCTAATGCCAGTAAGTCTAAGTTCACTGCTCCGCGGCTATCTACCGATGCTTCTCCTTCCTGTAGGACACGAAGCAGTAAGAGAAAGACCTATCCTCCTCCTACGTCCACCACCATTGAGCAGAGAGTATGTTATCTCTAACTTTGCTTTGTTTATATATATATATATATATATATATATATATATATATATATATATATAGGGCTTTTCCTGCGGTTAACCCTCATACACTTGTTAACTCATCTCTTTATCTTTGTCTTCTGCTTTCTTTTCTTTTGCAATCTAAGCATAAAGAGGATGCATCTGCCACCCGTCCTATATTACTTGATGAGCCTGAGTTTGAGGTATGTCTCCTTCCTTTCTTCCTTCTTTTTCTTCTTTTTTGCCCATATTTCCTCTGCCATATACCGTTACTTGTCTCATCTCCCTTTCACCATCATCACCAGTTATGGATTCCTTTGTTCCTCTTTTTTTTTTCTTTTCTTTTTTTTTTTTCAGGATGAGCCCAAGCCTATCTCCGTATATCACCCCACGACTGAGATTTCTGCCTCCATAGGCACACCTATGGAAGGTTTCTTTGATAAGGCTGATGTGGTGTTTGAGGCAGTAATTCCTGCCCGTCCTGCTGCTACACAGGGAGTTCCTGCAGAGGCTCATATCCCTTGCATTAAGTCGGTACCCATAAGTAAGGGTACTTATACGAAGAGGGTTACTGAGACTACTCCTATTCCTGCCGAGACACTTACTCCCCAAGAAGGAGCCATTCCTTTTGTTGTTGCTCAGACTGAGGTTACTTCTCCTGCCACACCTCTTGTTATCTCTACCAATGATCCCTTCGCGGCTCTATCTCAGGCCGTGAAGGATGGCTCTTCTTTGGTGGTTACCCCTTCTTCCATCCCAAGCTCTGCTACACGTGGACCTAATGCAGACTTGTCATCTGAAGAATCTGAGGATGTTCTTGAGGATCCTGATGACAAACCCACCATAAAGAAAAGGGTTTCTGATTCTAAGAAGAAGGAAAGTGCTGAGCATAAGACCGAATTCATGGTTATGTGTCTCTTTATCTTGTTAAGTTCATTCTTCCCTCTTTTTTTTTTTTTTTTTTTTTTGTTATCTTCTTTTATACATATATTTCTGTGTCACCCCTTTGCTGCAGTCTCCCTTTATTTTGCATATCCATTCCTTTTATTGTAGAGACCTTTGAGGAGCCAAGAGTTGCAGCAGACACAGAGATGCCTACAGCCACTTCTCTAACCGCACCTATAGCACCCGTTTCTGCCATATTTTCAGCACCAGTGTTTGCCGTTCCTACGGCATCAATTTCTGTCATTCCTATAGCACCAGTTCCTACCATCTCCACAGCCCCTACTCTTACGAGTCCTAGTGTGTTTCTTTCTCTCATCTCTTTCTTCACTTCTTCATTATGAGTTCATTCTTCTTAACTCATGGTTTCATACACCTTGCTTCATGTTTTTTCTTGATAGGTTCACTCCCTACTGTCCCTTTTTAATTTGAGATGGGCAGCAGTTCGGTTACAGTTCCAGACCTTGTCAATGAGGCCGCAACCTTCTTTGCTCGTTTTGATCAGCTTGAGGTTAATGACCTCGATCTTGCAGACTTCTGGGGTTCTAGGTCTCCCTATGTAGACTTCTATGGCTTCAGAGTTTCCAAGGATTATGCTTCTCATTTGGAGGCGGTCTACAGTAGCCATGGTGACTTTATGCAAGGATTCCACCTTGGCCGTTCTGCTAGAGAACACTTTTTGAAGATGCTGGGGAGCATGATGAATGAAATTGAGCATAAATTTTTTGACACTATTTCTTCCGAAAGGATCTTGTGATGGAGGGTTGCGGTTTAGGAGCTTGTTAGCGTGGGCTTTGCTGTGGAGTTCATTCTGGACCATCTTCGTGAGATTGCCCGAGCCTTCTTTATGATGAGGGTTCAGCTTGCTGTTGATGCCATTGATACATGCATTAAGGCTCTGAGGAAGGAGGTGGCAAACTTAGAGGGTCGTCGTGAGCGCCTTCTTTCCAGCATTGGTAGATCCAGTCGTTTTGGAGACCAACCTCTTATCTTTGGGCTTCGTTGATGATAATGTGATTCCCCTTTTTTTTTTCTTTTTCTTTCTTTTACTACCCCATCTAGTACACTTTATTTTTCTATAGCACTTATTTGGCAAGTTTGATATAACTGCCACAGTTTGGGTTTGTAACTATAAGATGCTACACTTTGTTACTACTTTTGCTATTACTATGACATAGAATGCTTTTATAATACTTTGTAACTTTTCATTGCATACTTCATGAAAGCATGCTACAATCTTGTTTTGTGACATAGTCACTTGAATGAAAAAAAAGGAAACATAAAACTCATTAAACAAAAGGGATAATTTCATAATCTCTTTTTTTTTTTTTTTCTTAAGCATAATAACTCTTCAACCACTTCCCATTGATGGGGTCCATCAGGTCCTTGCCATCCATCTAGGCCAGACGGTAATGCCCATTTGGATACGCCTCTCTTATCACAAAGGGTCCCTCCGATTTTGGTACAAACTTAGATGGTCCTACCATGCCTCACCTTACGTAGTCTGCTACCTTTAACACGAGTTGCCCTTCTGCGAACACTCTCTCTTTAGTCATTCTGCCATAAGCTTCAATCATCCTTTGTCTATATCTGCTACTATAGCCTGGCTCTTTACTGCCTTGGGCGTTCCTGCTTTCAGGTCATACCATGACAATTGTAATAACCACTAGGATATTCTGCCAGAGAGAATCGGTTACTGCAACAAGACTTTGATTGAGTAAGACTTAGTCATCAGCCACACCTTTCTGCCACAAAGACTTCCTTTTCTTTTTCCTTCTCCTGCATTTGCATAACTCTCAAAGACGGAGTCATTACTTCGGCTAGGCTCATTACCTCTGTCCTGTAGACTATGAAAAAAGTTGAAAACCCTATGGCTGACTTTGGCGAATTTCTATAGGCCCAGAGAGTGTCTGGCAGATGCTTTGCCCATCCTCCTGTATACTCTTTGCTCATTTTACCGATGATCTTTATGGGGGTCTTGTTTGTCGCCTCTGCTTGCCCGTTTCCTTGAAGGTAATAGGGCGATGAACGATGATGCTTGACTTGATAGAATTTCAGCATCTTCCTTACTTCACTGTTGACAAAAGGTGTGCCATTATCACTAATAATCCTATGGGGTACCCCAAACCTCACAATTACATTTTCTTTGATGAAGTTTGCTACTGCTCCTCCCGAGGCTTTACAGAGTGGCACTGCCTTTACCCATGCAATGGGGGGTTGACTGGTCCCACCAAATCAAGCCCCCAAGTGTGGTAAGGCCATGGGGTAACCGTGCTGTGTAAATTCTGCGAATATGTGTAAATCAAGTTGGCTTGTACTTGGCAGCTGTGGCATTTTTTTACAAATACTGCCCTGTCTTTCTTCATGGTGGGCCAGTAGTAACCCATTTGTAGCAGGCATCTGTACAGCTTTTTCTTCCCCTGGTGTTCCCCACACTCTCCTGAGTGCACTTCTTTTATCATCCCTTTTGCTTCATAGGGACCCAGACATCTTAAGGGATCCCCATCATACCCTTTTTTAAAAAGGACTACATTATGCAAAAAGTAATGTATTGCCAACCTCTTAAGCTTGTATCTTTTATTGTACTTTTCATTGTGCTTTTGTGGTAGGATACCTTCTGTTAAGTATTCCGTGAATGGACTTCTCCAGTTTTCGCTAACGAACACAGCATAACTTTCCTCTCTATCTGCTACAAACTAGTAGGTCTCGCACTGGGTTTGGACTTGGTCTACATCTTTACCCATACTTGGCCAATAGAAGTCTGCCCTTTGAAGTTTGCGGTAAAAGTTGACCTCTCCGCAGGATCCACAAGTCTTGTCATGCACTTCCTTTAACTTTCTCTGGGCCTCCTCCTGCCCTACACATCTAGACAAAACCCCACCTGGCATCCTGCGGTATAATTCTCCTTTTATCAGGGCCTAGTCTTTTAGCACCTTTAGTTCTGCAGTGTCTTCTTCCTTCATGAAGGCCTCCCTTATGGGAATCCGCCAATCTCCTTTACACTGTTCCTCCTGGAACTTTTCCTTTAACATTGCAATAATAGACTCTTTCCTCTTGTTGATTTCTATCTTGGTGCTATCCCCTTCGAAAATTATTTATGAGCCTAATGCGGCTAGCTCAACCGCAAACTGGTTTTCGTTCCTTGGAGTATGCTCTATTTCAAAGGTTTAAAACTTTTCACCATTTCTTTGTTTGGTTGCTTGCAAGATTGTAAACGTTACTGTTTCTTTTCTATGGAAATATTTAGTGCAAAATACATCCACCATGTTATCCCAAGTTGGGATGGATCTTGCCTTTAGGCCGATGTACTAGGTGTATGTTTGGTCACATAGTGATTTGGAAAACTCCGGAAGACATAAGTCCTCGTCTGCTGCATAAGGGCCAAGAGTATCAATAAACTTGCTCACATGCTCAACGGCACTTCCCTTTTTGCCATCTTACTACACGAAGGCTCGTGGTTCATATCTCTCGGGGTACGATTTGCTGAGTACCTTTAGTGGGTAAGGAGGTCTTTGTACATAGAATCTCTCATTAGGCACTCTAACCCTCTTTTGCTCTAGGAAGGCCGCTACTTCGGCCATAGTGATGAAACGTTATTCCGCATGCTGTGAGACACCTTCTACTAGTGTCTCTTCTTTGTTTGCCGCATGTTTTGAGTCTTGCTGGCTCCCTTTCTCCTTCGTTTTGTCTATTTTTAACTGACAAATTTCTTCCATCATTTGCTACTATGAGTATTGCAGGGATTGCAACACCTCAATAAAAACGTTGGCATTATCAGTGGGGATTCTTGGCTGTGGTTGGGGTTCAACCCCCATTCTGTTAACACCTTCTGTTTGGTTAGGTTGCTGTTGGTGAGGCGTTGTTGGCTTAGACTCTGCCTATGAAGGCACAATGCTCATGTTTTGCATTGTCCTGGATTTTGGGAGCATTTTTTTACGAGGGTTTCTATTCCTATCTACTTCCCAACTCCCTAGTGAAGTCACCAATTTAAATGTGGTGGGCCTTTTTGTAATGTTAGGATAGGCTGCCTTCTGTTGTACTAGGCCTAAGTGTTCTGGATTAGGGAGTTGGGACTGATCCAATTGTAACCCACCTTGGTTTAACTTGTGCACAAACTATGCCTCGTTTGCCAAAGTTTTGATCACATGCCCATGATAGGCGGAGCTGCTATGGGAAAGTTATGGCAGGCAAATGTAATAAAGATAACAAAAGAAATGCGTTCACTATTTAGATAGAATAAATAAAGGGGAGCGACAAAAGACGCCCCATACATAAAACAGCAGAAATAAGTGAGGAAGAAATAGTAATGAATTTGTTGAATCAAATAGGGAAATATCAGTCTGTCGTGCCAAATTATATTACAAGGCCGAAACTAAGAAGGGAACCATTTCCTCAATGCAAATAATCTCCCTCGAAAGAAATTAATTGCTTTGGGGGAACGGGGCTAAATGGCCTGTGCCCAGAAGAATCTTTTGCCTTTAGCAGAGAGCAAGGCTTTAGAGGGAATCAACCTATTGGTGCATGTCTGCCGTTCTATGCTCTTTATTTTCTTCCGTTATTTCTAATTCTTTTTCCTTTTCCCTCTTCTTTTCTCAGTGTTTGCTTTTTATGTTGTGATTCTCTAGTGGGGTTACTATTACCGTGAATGTGATCCCTTTGCTATGCACGGCAGGTGCCCTTTTTATAATGCCTGTCGTGACCGACTTTTACTATTTTAGCCTTTAATTACCTTTGTTTGGTCTAGGTGTCCTTGCTGACCACCACTAGTTTGTCAGTCACCTACCCACCACCACTTACCTGTGCTGGCTATGCCACTCCCCATCACCAGACAAAGAAGACTATTTTGTTTGTTTGTTTGCCGTGGCATTCTTACCCACTACGGTGTGGGTGTTCTCTCTCCCCTATCCCTCATAGCATGCACCTAATGGTTCCAACTCATCCTTACTTCTTTTGGGCGATATGTCATCCCAGCAGGACATTTTTCCTAAAAGAGCCTGAGCAGAAACCCCAGAATAGGTTTTTTCCCCTCTCTCCATTGCCAGACCATGCCTTCTTTCCTCTGACCCATGACCCACCACTTCCTATATTGGCTAGGTACAGGCTAGTGATGTATGGGCCTTGCGCATGCTTCACCACGTCCAAAACCTACCTGTTGCTCATGCATTCGTCATGATCTAGAGGCTCGTCTGCACATTCTGCCGTCCATCCTTGACTTCTTATGGCGTGAGCTGTTTTTTGATTTCCCATTCTTTATGGCTTGCCCCTTTAGGGGCTGGGCTTTGTTTGATTGTGGGCTTTTCTTCCTTCAGCCCACTCTTTTGCTCCTTTCTGCAATCTTGCTACCATTTCCTTATGCACCACTCTGCCATTCTTGTTGTGATGTCGTTTAACCCAAACTTGCTAGACCTCTTTGGGCCTGCTGCTTATTCTTCTCTCAATGACTTAGTATGATCATTAGGCTTTTTTATTACATTGCTTGCGGGCTCCTATATCCCATTTATTTCCTTTTGGACATCCTTAACCCATTTTCTAATTCTATGTTCCCATGGGCTTTTACTAACTCGTTCAGGCTTCCCTGAGCCAATTACATTTTCCTTCATCCTTGGGGCTCATGGACTTTCCATCAACCCCTTACTTTCTTTGCTTGCATTACTTCGGGCTTGCTATGGCCCATTCTCACTTTTCTACATCACATACTGCCCATGGGTTTGCTACTTCTCTCTAAGCTCCTTTAGGCCCGTTTGCTTCTTCAAGGCCCGTTTGTTTATTTTATGGGCCTGTGATCCATTATTTCTGCCACTTGAGCTTAATGGTTTTTCTATCCACGTACTAACTCTTTTCTGCCCATGTTGCTGGGCTTCTTCCTTCTACTGGGCTTCCAAAATGAGCATCAACAGTGATTATATTATTTTTTTTATTCCACCGTCAGCCACATCAGCTTTTACTGTTAGTTAGGCAATGAAAATGACCTAAATGTCAGGCGTTAATTGGTTTAGGGACTAAAAGTGGTAAAAAAAAATATAGGGACCAAAATGGAAAAAATGCAAAATGTAGGGACAAAAAGTGCATTTACGCCTAATTTTTAAATATGTGAATAGTGTTGTGGGACCCAAATTTATATTAAAATTTGTGTTTGGATGACTTTTGTGGGTCTGTGAACAGTGCAATGGGACCCACCATTTTTCAGCAAAACGCAAAAATGCGCGTTCTCAATGCTATCCAAACGGAGGCTAGATATGAACTTGTATTTAACTTTACCATTATTTGTATTTTTTCTTAAGAGAATTGACTTCACATTTGGAGAGCCCTCTGGTGTCTTTTTATTTGATGATAGCTCAGGTTTAGAGACCCAAAACCAAAACACCCTGAGGAGGCTGGATGTGTACGGTATGAGAACAATTAGAACTTAGAAGAAGTATCATTGGGTGTAGAGTGCAGAGTAGCAAGTAGCAACATAGTAAAATTTTATACTATAGTTGTGATCTTAGGAATTTTAGACAATGTTGTACAGTTTCTAGATGTTGAAATTTGGAGTTACACTTACTCATATGCAATGTACTTGTGCTTTTTCACAGGTTGGTGGTGATTGATGACAGCTTGGCTTCGGCAGCTACTACCAATATTTTGATTTCTCTTTTGATAGAGGGAAACCAACTTTTGATGATATCTATTTTCTTCTTTGTTTTTATTGTACTTACCAAATGAACTTGGATAATACATGGGCTTCTCTTTCCCATGCCTCAACAGGAAGATGTTGATTATAACAGCTTTTTGTTAATGCATGCAATCACTATTCTCTTAGTTTCTTCATCATAACCCTTTTGTCTTGATGGGAACTGACAAAAAATTCCTCACCTTCCAACTCACTCCTCGATGGCAGAATCGGTGGCCTCGAGGGCGGCTCTGTCGTTCCTGGCTCAGTGGTGACGTGGCTTGACCGAACCATAGGGTTATTCATATGAGTCTAACTACCCATATTCATATTGTTGTCAAGAAGTTCAAGTTGTGCATAGAAATTGTCCTCATCGAGAGGGTAGTGAAGCCACATCGCCATTTCATCTTCTTGCATAAATAAATGGTTGTTGTTCTCATTCTCTTGTTCCAATTCCGATGGTGGAGATCTTCTTATAGATCTTTGGTTCTGACTCTGCATAACTACTTGCCCGTTTTGCCACAACAATTCCATGATCTCGTCTTCAGGCCTGTGTATTTCTCACTCTCCGTCAAAATATTTTGAAATTTCAATACGAGGAAAGAATTGATTAAAGAAAGCTCACAAAGGTGATTTTCTAGAGCAAGTAACAGGACACTGCACAAAACACCTTCTATAACAGTGTTTTTTTCCAACAGTTCTGAAAACTGCCACTATGGGATACCTACTGCGGCTGTTAGGGAAGGAGTATCTTAATTTTTTCTCTTCCCTTTATCACCATTCTAGACTCTCTCTCACTTAATTATTCTCATTATTTCAATTCTCACTTTATCTCACATCAATCTTGTATGGACAAAGAATAGCAGGCCGACCCCGAATTATGCCAAACCCATGTCCATTGAGACAACCTCAACCCAATTCAAGCTCATACAGCCGAGTAGTTCAGAGTTAGCTGAGCATATGGGAAGTATCCCAGATATGCTGAGAACAAGAGATAATCCCTTAGGGGAAATCACCCACCGAACAATAAAACCCAGCATTAGGCACAAGATTCTGGGGAGTAATTTCAAACAGCAGGAGATAGGTCCCTCCTGACAAGCAATATGATATGGGGGACCCACTAACATGCCAAATATTCCCCATCATGACTATCCCACTCAAAGAAGGGTATGTATAAGAAGGCAGAGTTGAGAAGAAATGGTTGGAACAAAAATTGCGTGGCGGAGGGGGGGGGGGGGGGGACACGAGAGAAGTGAAAAAGATACATCTGGGGAGCAGGTGGTCTTGTTTGGACTTGAGAAAGGGAGCTCGACTGCTTGGTAGCCTTCACGGTCATGTTGAAATTAAGATAGTTTAGCATTAAGAGATCGCCATAACACCATTAGTGACACCACCAATCACTTCTTTGGACTTCCTATTGTAGGATAAGCTCAATTCAGAGTACAAGTAAATTGGTGGTCTAGGCCCAATGTTATTGCAAATCGACCACCACAAATCCCATTTTGCTTTTTTATTCTATTAGTTTTTAATTTTAACCCCTTTTAACTTTTGCCCAACTCTTGCATTTATTTTCACTATGATTTTTAATATATACATATAATTGACTACTAGCTTAGAAAAATATTATTATTATTTATTTATTTTTATACAAGAAAGAAATTATACTCTAACATAATCTAAGTGTATATGTGTATGAAGTTTCTTATTGGAAACTTAAACCCTAGCATTTACCCCCCACACCCCATAAGCACTTATATCTGTGGAGTGACTATCGCGCTAAAAGTATTATTAAATTTTAATCTTTAATAGTTTGGCAGTATTATTTAGTATATTTTAGTATTTCACTTTTAGACTATTAAAATTTATATAATTTAAGTTTGTTATAAAATTTGCATCAACTCCTACAAAAATTCCTATCTATTTTAGTATAAGTATCTCTTTTTTCTATTTAACACAACTTTTCAAAATAACCTATATCAAATTATCTATTCTGCATTCTAATTTTATTTAAATAATCATTTTTCATTCTTTGTTTATTATATGATATATAAAGCTACAATTTAGTAAATTTACACATTTTTAACTTGATTAATGTAAGTAATTTTATAAAACATGTATATTTGACACATTTTTCTATTATTTCATGTATCCAAGTGCTTCGTCTATAAAAATTTATAAGGTTTGGCTTATCAGTATTTTTTTAATTGAAATCTCTTTTTATTTTAACTAAAAATTGTTACGCCACCGATTAACTAAATAAAATCGACTAACTAAATAAAATGTAAAGTATAAAATCTATAAAAAAAAATTAAAAAAAAAAAAAGGAGGTAAGGCTAACCAAATTTATAAAGCCGCCAGAACAACTGGTGCAGTGGTGCTGTGTGGATGGGCCGGAGATGAAACTGTGAAAATGAAAAGTAGAGGGAAGAGAAGCTTTTAGTGGCGTGGCCAGTGAAGAAGCTTTTAGTCAGTGAGCTCACGTTGTCGAGGGAGGATTATGACTTGGCAACAATGGTGGATTTGGCGAACAAGGTCTTGGCTTGGCTCAATGGAGTCAATGCAGACTATACTGAGCTATATAACGCTGTCAGAGATCTCCTCTCTTGCCAGCACGCTGAACTCTCCTCCGTCGAGAGCGAACTCCGAACTCGCCAAAATGACGAAATTGAAACCTTTTTGTCTGGCGATGAGCTTCGAGCTCGATCGAGAGAAGCGACTGAAGAGCTGGCTAGATCCGAAGCAGAGTATATGAAGCTACGGGGCCACTTAGTTTGTTGAAAGATATAGGGGGTGTTTGGTAACAGCACTTACAAACTGAAAATACGTATAAAAAAATATGTATAGAAATATGTGTGGGTGAAAAAGTGTGTAAAAATATACGTAATGTTGTTTAAAACTGAAAATATGTGTTTGAGTAGGTGTAACAAACGGAGCCAAGATCTCGGAGACTTGAGAGGTGTTGCGAAAGCTCGAGGAGGAATAGGTTGAGAAAGAGAGGGAGGTCGATGTTTTGGATGTAAAATCAAAAGTGGAAAGAGTTACCTCCATTCTCACATTGCCAGTAAGAATGAAGAGCGAGAGTTTGATGGGCAATTGTTTGAAAAGCATAGGAACCTTGAAGAGACCCAACAGCGTTTTGATGAGGTCGAGGCTGGCGTTCAACAGTCGATAAAGGCTCTGTTGTCAATTCTCTGCTAAAGCAATGTAATGTTAAACTTCTTTTGTTTTGTTGCAAACTCTAATAGTGACTTCTTTAAACAATGATAGAGTAATGAGTCTAGAAAAAAAAATTCATCACTTTTTTCAGAAGTGTGCATCTTGTGGGAATGAATCGTGGGCTCAGATGAAAGTGATTGTGCACCAAGTGGATTCACAATCACAATGAGCTACCTTTGTCAAGTTGTGAACTTTCTGTGTCTCTACTCTCTAGCAATACTTATGCTCAAGTCTAATCTTTTTTTACAGAACTTTTAAATGGATATATCATGTATCAATTACAACAAGTCATCTCAATAGTTGTTAAAAAAAATTGTGCAACTAGACTCATCCATCTTAAGCCATTGTGAAATTTTTTTTATCATTGGACTTGATGAACTTTTTTTGTTATGCCCCTTGGAAATTGGTCAACCTAGTTCTAATTTTAATTGAAGTGTCACCATATGTGTAAAATGGACATTCTCTGATAAGAAATATTAATAATTGAATTGGTCATTTAAGCTATGTTCCCAAGATTGAGGAGAGATTTTTTTAATCTCCTTATCATTGGTAATTTCACTCACCTGTAGTTTTGAATTCAAAACCTCACCTTTCACTTCACAAGACAAGAATGTGTCCTTTGAGCTAAAGTTTATTGGCAAAGAGAGAAGATTGATTGTGGCTCACCTAATGACCTAATAATTTTTTGTGTGCATCTACCGTCCTAAAATGTAGTTTTTCCTCAAGTTCTTGGTCATTATCTATCAGATACTAATGCTTGATAGGGATTGCATAATCAACAAGCTGTGTTTCTGTAAGTTTGGCCTGTCTTGACCTAGTTATTTGCATGAAAATATTGCATTTTCTTATTGAAAGCTATTTTGTTTGAAAATTTCTAAACAAGTTATGAGATGCAGATGGAAGGGGTACAATTTATCTGGGGGGGTGTCGGTTCTATAAGTGCCTTGTAAATCTGTGCTTGTAATTGTCAAAGTGTTGACTTTCTATCTTAATATGATAGAGAGCCCAAGTATAAAAAATAGGTTAGGTTCTACATACAAAGGTATTTAGGCAGTTGTTTCTGGCTTTGAAGTTTATAAATTGAAAGTCTTAATGGAATTCTAATATCTGTTCACAGAAGGTTCCTTCCATTTTGTTATTGACATACTTGTTTTCCTAGATTGCTTATGCTTTTTGGGTGTAAGATATTTGATTCTGCAAGTGATAATTACTCAAAAATGCTAGAATTTGTTTAGGTGCATTCTTAGCTTTGATGCTAAAATTGGAGACATTGGAGGATTTGTTTCAGGGAGTTGGGTGGTGGTTTTTAAGTATTCATTCTGTAACTAATTTTTTCCATGTAGTGAGGTTTTTTCTTCCAAGATTGGCTGGTTGCTGTGGCTTCGTTGTTTGTCTTGGTTTTGGTTGGCGTGCTTGATTTTTTGGGTTCCATGGGTTTGATTTGGATTTGTAGTAATTTCTTTTGGGTGTTTTTTGTGTGAAAATCTGATATCTTGGTGTGGATTCATGTTTTTTTTTTAATAATTTTTTTATTATTTAAAAGAGAATTTTTTTAATTTTTTAGTATAAAAATTATTTTTTTAATAGTTAAAGGCAGATAGACAAAAGAATTAATTAGGTGATAGCAAATGTGAACTTACTGAAATAAAATGACAAAATGAAACTTAAAAAGGACTAAAATGTCAATTGACTAAACTTAAAGGGTATAATTTGTATTCTTGCCAATTATATACTATAGTTGTGATCTTAGAAATTGTGGACAATGTTGTACAGTTTCTAGAGGTTGGCTTTTGGAGTTACACATACTCATTTGCAATGTACTTGTGCTTTTTCACAGGTTGGTGGTGATAACTGATGGACGACAGCTTGGCTTCAGCAGCTACTAGTACTACTATGTTTTTGATTGCTCTTTTGATAGGGAGAAGCCAACTTATGATAATATCTATGTCTGCTATCTTTGTATATTAGTATATAACTCACCAAAAGAACTTGGATGGTACAGAGGCATATAACAACTTTTTGTAGCCCCTCTCTTTGTTAATACAATCTCTAACTGTTAGTTTCTGCCATGGATGGATATAGTTTATTGTAGACACAATAACACTATATACAAATTTTTATACTAAATAGCCCTAGATTGAGTAGGGAGGACAGGGAAGATTATGGTGGATGGCAGAATATATCTTTTTGATATCTTGAATGTCCTGCAATTTATAGTTTTGGACCTTCTGGTGGCCACAGTTTGTTGGATGCTAAAGCTTGCTATGTATCAACTAATCAAGGGCTGTGTTTCTCTAAGTTTGACAGCTCTTGGGTCATTAATTTATTTGTAGCATTTTCATATTGAACTCCAAGTCTCCAATTAAACGAAAATACAAATGTCCTTGTGAGAACAGCCAATCCATATTAACTTACCTTGTTTTAGCTGATGAAATCAGTATAAATTTGATCTATTTATCATTTATGTCACTTTGAGATGAGGTGATAAGATACTTGTAGTCAATTTAATTTCATTTCTAAGGTCTGAACCCCACAGGGTGGGGTGCCATACAAACCACCATGTGAAAATTAATCTATGATTATGATCTCAGAAATTGTTGATGTCTTTCAGTGTTTAGAAATTCAATTTTATTGAAATATGTTATCTTTCTTGCGTAGTAGATTCAGCCTTTAGATTGAATCTGAAAATTGTTATTAACTTCCCCATTTCTATTTCAACAAAAATTGACATGTTCTATGGATCACATTTTAGGACAAATGCCCCCTCCTCCCCCAGCAATGGGATATGGTATTACTGTCTGAGCATGACCATAATTACTTTTTTTACTAGGCTAGAAACTGATAACTAAAGAAGCTTAAATATAATTACTTCTTTCTGGGTGAGAACTGAGAAATCAATAACAAAAGAGGCTTAGACGGGACAACAAAGTGGGTAGTTTTGCAAACACTCTTTCAAGTGGGTTCACTGATAACTTGACCTCATCCTCGTTATATTTCTAATGTCATTAGCCATTCTTCAGCAAAACAAACATCTCATTTATATAGGATTCGAACTTAAAATGTTGATCTAGCTGAACCACATTTGAGTAATCTTTGCTTATTTTGACCCAAATCAAATTTTCAGCTCTAGATAATCCTATTTTATATTGTTATGTAAATTACTAAATTGCCTCTTAATGCAATTTCCCAAAGAGGAAGTTTTGGATGAACAAAGTTTAATTACAAAATTGATTTTAGTCTAAGGCTATAAATTTACTCAATATCTTTAATGTAAGCGAGCCCAACAGGCTAAGCCCACTTAGAATAGTGGATTTAGGTTAGACGGCCCAATACAATTAATTTGTTAGAGAATGGGCTTTCGAGATCAACTTTAATGTACTTGTATGATTTAATCTTTAGATGGATGGGGTAAAGTTAGATAACTCATGAAAGAAGATCAGATTTTTAGGATTAACTCTTCGTCGGGTTTGGTCGAGGAGCAATTGTTCATATAATATTCAAGTCTTAATCACATGATAGTGCTATACAATGCCAGAATTTCTTTTCATTTTTTTTGTCCCTGCTTCTACTGGGGCTTCCTTCCTTTATATAGTCAGCTGAATTGCATCTTAGCCCTCCACTTGTACAGTCACTTGCCTTCCTTTAGATATTTGTCCCATCAAGGTTTTGCTAGAAGTGGTAGAATGTGTTGCAAGCTGTGAAGGCACTGTTCAGAGGTCATTCCTCCATTAATGCAGTCAACTGAGTTGGTGCAGTGCATTGAATGTGGAGGTGATGGTTCTTTCGTTTGGATACTTCCCTTCTTCTTTGCTTGCATGTCTCTACCGTTTTCTTTAGTATTCTATTTTCTAATGCAAGTGGCTTGCCTTACGCCTCCCGATGAGAGTTCGACCTGATCCTTGGGCGATCGCTTCTTCATCCCTTATTCTCAGGTTTTCATTTACGTGTTGGTTCAAGTCTAATGTGAGTATGGGCTCTTCTACCTCCTTGGACTGGGCCCACAGGCTATATTTTGTATTCGGATCTTACCCCTCTCACAATTAACATTACCATATATTTCGAAAATTTAATCATTGGATTGCATGTTTTTTATGCTCTTAATACACATGTTAAATTTTGTACCAATCGAATATTATTTATTATATGATCTATAAGATTATATTTTTTACATAATTTTAAACTACAAAACTTGCAATTTAAATAGTTTATTGATGACATAACTATTAATCTTTAATTTTCTAGAAATTTTGCAAACATGGATAACATAAGAAAAAAATGTACTCCAATGGTGGATTTGTCAAAATTCACTTCCAATAAAAAAATATTCAGTAAAGTTGTAACCTTAGGCTGCAACCAATTTTGTAACTAAACTTTGTCCAGAGTAGCAATTTGCGTTAGTGGGTTATGTTTCTATTGTGTCATGACAAGGGTTTTCAAATGCATAGCTTAATTCTAATCCAATTTATTTAATAATTATGTTAAAATCAGGGGTTGCATTACGACCTTCCCCCCAAAACAAAAACATATAAAATAAATTTTTTGTTTTTGTTTTGACCCCTAAAATAAAAATTTGAACACGCTTACCCTAATTTTTTAAAAAACCTAGCTGAAATTAACTTAAATATGATTATCTTAGTACTATTTTTACAATAAAAGTTAAGTGGTAAGTTGTAAATTGTAATTTTTTTATATGGACTTGCAACTAACATAACTTTGTTACCTATATTTAACAACTTGCCACCTAAATTTTGTTATGAAATTTTTGTGAAAGTGTTGTATTAATAGCATTGCTCTTAAAATAATTAGTTTTATAAGAAAGAAAAAAATGTTCCTGATTTTTGCTCTTTGATTTAAAAAAAAAAAAAAAACCTTCTCTCTTAGGCGCCGTTTGGGAGTTCATAAGGGAAGGGAAGGGAATGAAATGGAATGATCATAAGGAAATGAAATGGAATGTATTTAAGCAAGGAAAAGGAATGGAAAATGTATTTAAGCAAGGAAAAGGAATGGAAAAGAATAGAATGGAATGGAATTAACATTGATTGGATGTTTTAAAATAAATGAAAGAAAATGAATGGAATGTAAGTTAAGCTTGTTTGGGAGCAACATGGAGGGAATGAAATAGAATCATTTTATGATAATATTACTATTAGACCCCTATTTTAAAATAAAGAGTTGAATATATAGGGATATTTTGGAAGTTTTAGTAAAAAAATCATTAAATCTAATTTCACTCCCTCCCATTCCTCCCAATTTCGGGGAGAATGAAAATTTGAGGTTTTTAGAGAATAGAGAGGAATGAGTGTTCCCTCCTACCCATTCCATTCCCTCCTACTTAAACTCTCAAATGAGGGAATGAGTTTTCCATTCCTTCCATTAAAACTTCCAAACAAGGGAATGGAAAAATATTCTAAGATTATTATTTTCATTTTTTTTCATTCCATTTTATTCCATCCTCCCATTATATACAAAACTAGTGTGTAACCCCGTGCATATGCACAGTACATTTAAAAACAATCACAATTATTTTTATATATACATACATATATATATATATATATATATATATATATATATATATATATATATATATATATATATATATATATATATTGTTTGTTTATTGATTATGAATTAAAAAACAAATTGAAATTAACATTTAGAATAATAAACTTAAAAATAGAATTAGTCATGCCAAGACAACATTTCCTAAGGAACCAATCCCTTCACCAAAATAACTTGGAAAAGACTTTGACAAAGACCATCTTGCTAGGACGTGTAGCTTTGTTAGCATTCTTATACACCCAATTAAACTCTAGGCGGTCGAATCTTGCATATAGCAATCTGACTTCAACAACAAAATTAACAGTTCTCTAGTGCATTAATTTGGATCTATTGGTCACTACCTCAACTCAAATTTTGGAATTACCCTCAATTACCACATTCTAAAGCTACTTTTGACTTACTAATTTCACTTCCCACAAAAAAGCTTTGGCTTTCACTTGAATAGGGACCTTAGTATTCACTTTTTTTGAGAAGGCGAATGAGCTACACTATAAGCCATATTCCATGGGTGCATGTAGGAGCTATGCTTCATACATGATTTTGATATCAAGTTCAACATGACATAAAATGACCATGAATGACAATATTCAGGAGAAAAAGTTTTGTCTTAAAAAATTTAAAACTCAGTGCTTGCCTTGAACTATGGACAATGGCAATGCCTCAAGAGTCAAGGTTAAATTATGTAAATTTGATTTGCGAAACTTTAGGTCAAAGATACAATTATCAAATGACATGCGCCTACTATTATCCTCTGGCTCACAAATCAAACTTTAAAGTATCTTCTCTCTCAACCATGGCATTCACCCACTATTACATTATGCTATATGATTCTCATATGAAATATTTCCATATTCATTCATATGTGAATCTTCCAAACCAAAATTCGCTCATGAATTAAGACAAATAAATAGCTTTTGTTGAAAGCTTTCATTTATTCCACTATATTTTCTGCTATATGATACCATGGTTTCTAGCAATGCTTAGCTTCATTAAAAGTCACACATAACTAAGTATATACTTTAAAGAGCATTACAAACTATGAAAAAAAAAAACCTATTATAAAAGCTCATAAACTAAACAAATTTCTCTGAAGATGGGTTGAATTTATAATTTTCCTATTTTTTTAGTTTGTTTGTTTTTGGATATGATCTTTTCAAAGATAAGTAACACTCATATGGAATGCTATATTTTAGCTATTGATGAATATTTATTGCTTTTCAGTGTCATCCCCCATATTGGATCTAAGTAAATACTATCTCTCTATATTTACCTATTGAGAAACTAAATATATTTTAAATTTTTAATCGATAAATCTCATCTACCAAACTGTATAAAAAATTTGTATTAAAGTCTAGTTATTGTTACTAATTGTATAACTAAATTCAACTATATATTTTTTTTCATTATAGATCTTATCTCATGCAATATGAAAAATTTCAAGATATACCACTTTCAACTTAATGTCTCCAAAAAATAAGTCATGTACATTGGACTTGGAAGAAAAAGAACTATTGAAGCCCAATCATACCCTTATATTCTTACCATAAATAATTGGATTACTGGCTTTGTTTATTGTTGAGATGCAACCAAAACAAAAAAGGCAAACGACAACAACAAAATTAATAATAAATAAAATCTCCAAATAGCATTATAATGAAGTATTGTTTCCAAAAGCCATATTTTTCGAACTCGTATGGTTGCTTATTTTAATCCTCATATGAGATTTAAGTTTTATTCATACATTTGAATATTGATATTGTTAAATTCAATGGTTAGTTATGAAGCAAAAGAGTTGTTAACAGTAAAAAAAAATATGTGAGAAAAGGAATTGACAATGTTTCATAAGTCAATGAATATGAATAGAAAATGGGCTGCAAGTTTACTTTCAAATTTGTTTATTGTGCATTGGGGGGTTGCCGATGTGTTATTAATGGTTGTTTGCCGATGGTAGCGGGTGGCTAGGGGTTGAGATTATATTTAGAGAAACATTTAAGAGAGAGAGAGTGAGAGAGAGAGGAGCTTGAGAGTCTACATAGAAGTGTCCAGGTGAAATGTTCTTGTTTAGGTTATTTTTGTGGTCTTCTTGGTTTTTGTATTAGGTGTTAATGTATTATTTGTTTTGGCACAAAAATTTTAAAAATTTAGATAAGACACATGGCGCAAAATTGAGAATCCAATTAACTCACTTGACCCAAAAAAAAAAAAAAAACATGTGGCGCAAAATTGAGAATTCAATTGAAATCTAATTAGATTTTCTCTCAGCTTCACCTACTATTATTATTACTAGTATGTAATCCCGTGCTACCGCACGGGACTGGTTAATTGTAATGATGCTATTGGCCAATTTTTTTGTTTTTGTGGGTTTATCACACAGATGATAGAATTAAATCAAACAATGAAAAATATATATTACATTTTATTATTTAAGTAATGCTATTGGTCCTTTTTTTTTTTTTTTTTTGGTTTATCATACATAGGATAGCATTAGATAAAACAATGAATAAAAAAAAGAGAATATTGCATTTTATTATTTAAAATATATAAAAGGACATTAAAAAATAAAAACTGATCATTGAGCTTGGAATCTTCTTGGAGGCACCAATGAAGCGCTAATGTATGAGAGTGTGAATCAAGGAAAAGTGGGACTGAACATTGTGTTTGAACCCGGCCTTGCTCTGAGAAATTCGTAAGGAAGAGGAGAGGGTAGTGTGTGGATCTAGTTGGTAGAGGTAGAGAGAGGAGGAGACATGGGATGATGATATGGAATTAGGAGGAGATGATGTTTTACTTTTATAGTCTTTCTCGTTAGACTCCTTGGTTCTGGTTGTGGGATTAGAAGAGCTCCAGACTCTATTGAGATCACCCATAAAAGTGTGTAGGTGAGATGTTCTTGCTTAGGCCAATGAATATTATCATTGTGGTTTTCTTGGCTTCCGTGTTAAATGTTAATGCATTATTTATTTGGGCACAAAAAGTAGAAAATTTAGATAAGATACATGACACAAAATTGGAGTCCAATTTATAATCTCTATAAAAGTGTGCAGGTGAGATGTTCTTGCTTAGGCTAATGAGCATTATCATTGTGGTTTTCTTGGCTTCCGTGTTAAATGTTAATGCATCATTTATTTGGGCACAAAAATGAGAAAATTTAGATAAGATACATGACACAAAATTGGAGTCAAAGTTATAAGCTAATTAGATTTTTATTTTAGTTTTGGTTAGGACAAGTGGCGCAAAATTGAGAATCCAATTGAAATCTAATTGGATTTTCTCTCTGCTTCACCTATTATTATATATATAGATTATGTATATAATTTTTTTTTGTTAGTTCAATTTACCATTAAAAATATTATTTCACACCCTAACTTAAATCTTACTCACTCTAATCACATATCAGCCTAGTCCAAAATCAAATAACAACACAAATCATAGATCTCTCTTTAATGAATCTCATCTCACTCTTCTCAATTTGACTATCTCAGTATCTTTCAACTCTAAAATTAAAGAGTGAATATTTGTGAGTTGTAAGTGTTTCTCTATCTATTATAAATTCCCTTTATTATAAATTTATATTTTGTGTGTGTGTGTGTGTTTGTTTTATTTTTATTATTTTTTTTATTATAATGTTATTTGTGTGAATTATGATGTATGTGAATATGTTCATTTATAGTATACATATAATATAACTTTTATAATTTAATAATTAGAAAATATAGAGAGTTTGTCACACGTGTGTATATTGTTATCGTGTTATAATAATTTTTTGTTATAAAGTTAGTAATTGTTCAAGAATTTGATTGGTTAAATAGACATTTAATGTATTATTTATGTATAAATGAGTATGACCGTGTTGATTAATAATTAATAAAGTGCAAGTGAATTGAGTTTTGTCATTTAGATTAAAACATTTTTATAAAAACAATGAAAAATAGATAATGGAAATTGCATAAAAATAAAAAAGATATATAAAATTAACAAAATAAAATGGTCACACTTAGCTACATTGACAATAGATAATGATAGCTAATAATAAACTATCATGTAACGATTTTAAAATATGAAAAGTCGTAGAAGGAAATTGTAAAAATTCATGTCTTTGCAATTTTTTTTATCGATAACTTGATATATTCAAATTATATTTTTATTAAATTATATTTAATTTAAGTTTCTTAATGACCCCCCTCAAAAATATTCCTGGAGCCACCACTGTTTATGAACATGAAGGCTCGATTTAACTATATATAATATTATATATTTATATGTATACTTATCTAAAAATATTTTTATGCACTTATAATTTGATTGTATAAGTTTGTCAATATGTATATTGATGGTAGGATATTGTTAGTAGCTTATTGATGATATAAAGAGTTTATTTGTAGTAAAAATTCATAAAATTGTGAATAGATAAAACATTTTAGTCATGATTTCATAATATATAGAAAAATAATAAATTAATACAATATATAAAAAAATAATAAATTAATCAAGTAACGCATGAACAAGCTCAAACTTGCCTAATACTTAATAAGAAAATGAGCAAAATTTGACTACAAAATCTTGTTCGATTATATTGATGAGCTCGAGCTCGGCTTGTATTAAAAAAAAAAAAAATCTTGAACTTATATCAAACGGATCGGTTCCACTTTTGCTTATATTGCTTACACGTTGACGGGTTTTTCTTTTTTTGATGAACTCGTTGACGGGTTTTGACACGATGTGTTCATTGTGTTTAGCATTGCCGCCCCTAGTCCGAGACTCGAACCTGCACGTACGAATTGCAAGTTTAAAATCTTAGCGTCGAAGATATAGACTCCCACAAACGGTGTCGTATCGTAGCATTTTCACTAAGCTCTCTCTCTACGCAACTCTCTCTCTCTCTCTCTCGCTCTCTCTCTGTGGGAATCAGATTCAATGGCGGGCGAGAACGAGCCAGCGAAGCTTCTCCTACCGTATCTCCAACGCGCCGATGAGTTACAAAAGCACGAGCCTCTCGTCGCTTATTACTGTATGTCTCTCTCTCTCTGTGTATTTTCTATCTAAAACCCTAAATCACTCTGAATACGACGCCGTATAGTATAGTCCTTCAATCTGTTTGCCATTATGAGCAGGTCGATTGTACGCAATGGAACGAGGGCTCAAAATTCCACAAAGCGAGCGCACCAAAACCACCAATTCCCTCCTTATTTCCCTCATGAAACAGCTCGAAAAGGTCTCTCTCTCTCTCTTTTATTTATTTATTATTATTGCTTTAGATCGGTATTTTTTATTTTATTTACTGTTTGATTGCGGAGAAAATCATTAGAAAAACCTAAAAATTTTAATCTGATTTGAATTTTGCACTGCTACTGAGGCTTCTGAGCAGAGCGTCTTAATTTGCCAGTTGCCTGTTCTGAATGTGCTAAAACAATTGATGGGAACCGCTTTGCAGCTTAAAACTTTTTACTATATGTTTCTGCTGCCTGTATTGCCCTCACATTGTTTCTGAATTTTTCGCCGATAGTGAGAAATGATAATTCGTGATTGCTCTTTCCGTTGGATTTGAATCTTATTAATCATGAACACAAGGATTTGTTTACTTTTAGTTTACCATTTACGTGGATTTAATTGGAGTTTATGTTCTTTTGAATTTCTGGGTGAGTTGTGGTGTGGGGTGGGGCTTGTTAGGGTTATCAATTTGTTGATTTTTTGGTATGAAGGATTATAAATTTTGAAGCTTTTGATAGTGGAGGTAATGAAGTGTGTATGAAAGTAATGGTAACTAGGTGCTCCTAAGCATGAGCATAAACTGCCCCTGGATTTCTTGGCACTTGGTTCTGGCGGGTTGGGTCAGTTGCTGGTAGGTTTTACTGACTAAAGGCGAGTCCAAAGGGCTCTTCTTTAGAAAGGTTCCTATGTTATCAAAGAAACTAATGGTAGCTACGATATTTCCCTGAACTTCGGTGAGTTATTATGGTGCTCTGAGTGATAATACGAATTTTGGACCAAAGTTTTTATTGGGAAATTTTGAAATTCTTATTGGTTTCAAGAATTTTGGAATAATGTCCTTTTCATTAGTTTTGCCTCAAGGAAAGGCCAATGGGAGATTTAAACTAGTGACCCTTTATGAGGCGTGGCCCCCTACTAATTGTACTACCCCTTGGGTTATAATGTCCCTTTTTAACGTTGGATAACACTCACTGTTGACATCATGATTTACAACCTTCGTTATGGTTGTATATTTTATGCATATTAGAATATAAATTGTAAAATTTTCATTTACTGTTTGGCTGCTTTGAAAACTCCTAAAATTTTTATCTGATTTGTGTTGGCACTGGTACTGAGGCTTCCAAGCAGAGCATCTTAGTTTGCCAGTTGCCTAATCTGAATGTGCAAAAACAATCATTGGGAACCGCTTTGCAGCTTAAAACCTTATAAAATATGTTTCTGCTGCCTGTAATGCCCTCACATTGTTTATGAATGGTGAGAGTTTGTGTTTGCTCTTTCGTTAGATAGGTCTTAGGTTTAAATCTTATTACTTTATGAACGAAAGGATTTGTTCACTTTTTGTGTATTGTTTATCTGTATTTGATCAAAGATTAGATTCATTGATTTGTTGATAGTATTGGCATGGAGGATTAGATTTTGAAGCTTTTGAGAGTGGAGGTAAAATTACTTTGTGTGAAACTAATGGTAACTAAAATGCTGCCCAAAGTTTGTGAAGTTATTATTATGGTGCTCAGAGGGATAGTTCAATTTTGGACTTGACAGTTTTTATAGGGAAATTTCCAAATTCTTTTTGATTACAAAAGAGGTTTGGAATAATGTCCTTATTTTTTTAGTTTTGGCCCCAAGGGGAGGGAGAATTAGAAATTTGAACTGGTGACCTCTACTTCGTGAGTCATGGTTCCCAGCTGAATGTGCTACAGCTTGGCATTCATAATATCCCATTTTAATGTTGAATAATACTTACTGTGGAATCATGATTCAAAGCCATTGTTACAGTTTTATATTTTATTCATATTAGAATATAAATAGGAAATATTCATTTACCGTTTGGTTGCTGGAATAATTGGTAAAATATAAAGGTTTAGTCTGATTTGTATTTGCACTGGTACTACGGCTTCCAAGCAAAGGTTAATTAGCTGGTTGCCTAATCTGAGTGTGCCAGAACAATTGTTGGGAACCGCTTTGCAGCTTAAAATTTATGTGGTATGTTTCTGCTGCCTGTAATGCCCTCACATCGTTTATGAATTCTCATGAAGTCATTATCGTCCTCTGAGTGATAATTCAAATTTTGGACTTAATTTTATAGGGGAATATCCAAATTCTTTGGTTCCAAAGAATTTTGGAATATGTTCTTTCTTTTTGGGTTGAACTTTAGCCTCAAGGGAAGGGGGAATGGGAGATTTATAATAGTGACCTTACTTCATGAGGTGTGGTCCCTAGTTAATTGTGCCACCCCTTGGGATTATTAATTTCCTGTTTTATCATTGAACAGCACTTCCTGTTAAAATTTTGATTCAAAACCATCGTTACAGTTGTATATTTTATGCATATTAGAATATATGTTGTAAATATTTTGTTTATTGTTTGGTTGCTGGGAAACTCATAGAAACTAAAAATTTAGTCTGATTTGTATTTGCACTGGTACTAAGTCTTCCGAGCAGAGCATTAATTTGCCGGTTGCCTAATCTGAATGTGCTAAAACAATTTGGGAACCGCTTTGCAGCTTAAACTTGATACAATATGTTTCTGCTGCCTGTAATGCCCTCACATATGAATTTTCATGACACTGGTAATTTATGTTTGCTCTTTAGTTGGATAGGTCTCGTGCTGAAATCTTATTGATCATGAACAAAAGGATTTCTTTACTTTTTGTGTACCTTTTATGTGCATTTGAGTAGAGTTTAGGTTTGTCTGTTCACTCTGTTAATAGTTTTGGTGTGGAGAATTAAAATTTTGTAGCTTTGAGTGTGGAGGCAATTACTTTGTGTGAAACTAATAGTAACTAGAATGTTATTGTTTATTCCCCAATGGTAGGTCCAAAGGGCCTTGCCTTTGTGAGGTTCCACATCATAAAAAAGAAAAAAAAAGAAAAATGTTGTCCGAAGTTTGTGAAGTTATTGTGGTGCTCCAAGTGATAATTTGAATTTTGAAAAGTTTGGAATAATGTCCCTTTTCTCAGATTTGGCCCCAAGGGGAAGGTGAATGGGAGATTAAAACTATTGACCACCTCTTCATGAGGCGCGTTCCCTAGCAGCTTGTGCTATCCTTTGGGGTTAATAATGTCCTGATTTAATGTTGAATTATACTTGTGTGGAAATCATGCTCTAAGACCATTATTTTGGTTCTATATTTCATGCATATTAGAATTAATAGTAAATATTTCATTTACTGTTTGTCTGCTGGGAAAACTGTTGCAAATTTAAAAAGTTGGTCTGATTTGTATTTGCACTGGTACTGAGGCTTTCAAGCAGAGTGTCAATTTTCCTGTTGCCTAATCTGAATGTGCTAAAACATTTTTTGGCAACCACTTCGCTGCTTGAACTTTATACAATATGTTTCTTCTGCCTGTAATGCCCTCACATTGTTCGTATATTTTGCTCCATAGTGAGAATTTGTGGTTGCTTGCAGGATAGGTTTTAGGTTTAAATGTTATTAATTATGGTGACAAAAGTTGATCATTTTTAAAAATGAAATGATTTCTTTAACAAAAGTTGGTCATTTTTTAAGAATGAAATGATTTCTGTACTTCTTATATGCTGCTTCTTTGGATTTGACTGGAGAGTATGTTCTTTCAAAATGTGGGGTTTTCATTCAGTTTATCAATTTGTTTATAATTCTAGTGCTTCAAGGTGGAAGCAATTACTACAAGCGATGCTCATTGTAACTGGAATGTTGTTTGAACTTTGAAGTTCATGAAGTTATTATGTTCCTCCAAGCGTTAATTTGAATCTTGGATTTGCTTATTTATAGGGAAATTTCCAATTTCTTATTGTTTCAAATAGAATTTTGGGATATTGCCCCATTTGATGATGACTAATACTTAAAGCTGAAATCATTATTGAAAACCATTGAAATGGTTGTATATTAGAATTTAGAAGATCATGAGGTTAATTCTTTATAAGATGTCAGTTATTTGTAAGAGTGGAAACTTTTGAATTTTTATTTATTATTATTTTTTTTTTTTGGTGGGGCATTCTAAGGAGCAACTAGCCCATAGGCTCGATTCTGTTCCATCCTATACCTTCTATCCTACATGCCTGTTTGGGATGCACTTAGAGCATCTGCATTTGGATGGCTATATGCCAAATGCAAAGCACATTTGGCATACAAGCCCAAAAAAAGGCCAGCAACTAAAAGGCTATATGCTAAAATGCTAAAAAAATTTGAGATATTGCTACAGTACCATCTCAAATGTAAGATGGTACTGTAGCTTAATTCTAAAAAAAAAAATAGTTTTTTAATACTCATTTCTCTCTCCTCTCTCCTATTAACCCCGGCCATTTCTCTCTCCTCCCTCATTTTTTCTTTTTCTTTTCTCTCTCTTCCGTCTTTCTTTCTCATCTGCTCTCTTCAGACCCAACACCCTGTGGTGGAGATCGGCGAAGTGGAGATCGTTGGGTGGCGAGATTGGCACGGCGGAGATCGGTGGGTGGCGAGATTGGCACAGCGTTGTGATCCGGTGTGGGTTTGCTGGTTTTTTTTTTTTTTTTTTTTTTTTTTTTTTTTTTTGGGTTTGCTGGTATCGGCTTGTGGTGGCTGTGGCGTGGCGGAGATCGGTGGGTGGCAAGGTCGGTGGAGCTGTGGTGGCTGTGGCATTGTGATCCGGTGTGGGTTTGCTGGTGTTTTTTTTTTTTTTTCTTCTGGGTTTGCTGGTATCGGCGTTGTGGTGGCGGAGGCGTGGCGGAGATCGGTGGATGGTTTTTCTGGGTTTCTGGGTTTGAGAAATTTCTGGGTTTGTGGCGTGGAACGGTTTGTGGGTTTGCTGGTTAATGGTTTTTTTTTTTTTTTTTTGTGTTCTTTTCTATTTCGCTGATCTGGGTTGTTGAGGAGTTGGGTTGTTTTGCTGGTTAATGATGGAGGAGTTGGGTTGATATGGATGATGGATTTGGAGAAGGATGCTGGAAGAAGGTGAAACGGAAAGGAACTGGAAGGCGCGCATGTGGGGGAGAAAATTGAGAAAAAACAAAAAAAGAAAAAATATATTTTATTAGGTAGATATATTATTTTAATAAGTAGAAGAGGAAAATAGAATTTCGGGATGTTGAGTATATTGTAAATGGTATGGTATAATTGAAAAAGTAGATTTTTGAGAGGGTAAAATAAGATGAGATATAGGATTGGGATGTGGATGCTCTTATAAGCTAACTTATTGCTTATTTTTCTTACTTTTTGCGGGTCCCACGTGAGTCACCCACTTATTTTATTTAGTTTTAACCTTTTATCTATAGTACTTTCAGCAAAAAGCTAGATAAGTTGTTCTCAAACGGATACGTATCACTTAGTTTTATAGTTACAATGGACTTATCAAGTAGATACTCTGAAAGAATATCTACTGACATTGAGTTGTTGTTGGAGATAGATGGGAGCATGAAAATCAACCTTTCAAAGTACAAAGATCAAGCATATCTAGTAATGAATACATGGAAAAAGAACCCCAATCTAACATCCAATAAAACAAAGTCCTCAAAACTTCAAGCATTACGTAGGCAGAACTTGTTTTTTTTTTTTTTTGAGTAATAATGGAAAATTTCATTGATATAAAAAAATTGAGTCGCCCAAGTATACAGGGAGTATAAAAAACTTGTCTCTTGAAGATCTATAGAAATTTATTAAGTTTTTTTAATCTCAATATCTCTCACCATATTGATGTCTATTGCCATTTGTCCTTTACAGGACAAGAAGTCACTAAAGTTGGGGCCTGAAGACCGATTGCATCTGGAGGGTTTTGCCTTAAATGTCTTTGCGAAGGCAGACAAGCAAGATCGTGCAGGACGAGCTGATTTGTATGTCAAATCTTGTTTCTCATATATGACTATCATTTTAAAAGACGTTGAATGCTATTGCCTCTTGACTAACCTCTAGTTATATTCTTAGAGACTCTAGTCTGTCTACACCTATAGTTGTAATCTTAGAGACAATAGTTTATCTACACCTCTTGTTGTGAGGCACTGATGAAATGAATAACTTATGACTTGAGGGTCCTTTGTTTCGTTATTTTCACAAGATTTGAATATGGAAATCTAGCAATTTGACCTAAAAAGTTGATGGTTGATGTAGAGTATAGTGATGGTATATGTGATTTGTAATGTATGTAAATGCCTGGTGTTGGGTATGGTATTGATATAACGAATTAACAATCTTGTAAAAACATTACAACGACAACAACTAAGGCTTAGTTCCAAAATTTTTGGAGTCGGCTATGGATTCTCAATAGATTAGTTAGGGTTGGCTATATGTATTTTTTTTCCATCATTCTATTCTAGCCAAAGTCATACTCTTTGTTACTTTCTTATCTGACATGTCTTTTTTCACTATACAAATGTTATTTTTGGTCTTTCTCTTCTTTGGTTTCTTTAACTTGAATAAACTCGCTCTTTCTCACTGGTGCATTAATCTCTCTCATGATCAAACCATCTTAAGTGACTCTCAACACTCTCATTTTAATTACACTCATTTTATGAATGTTGTTTCTTAACAACCCAACATTCAGTACCATAGAACATAGCAGGTTGTATGAAATTAAATCTTTATTTAATAGGTATTCTATGATGACACAACTTTTGATGCACTTGTCCACTTCATCCACTTGCTCTTATCCTTTGATTCACATCCTCTTCAGTCTTTCCATCCTTATGAATTATTGGTCCAAGATATCATAAGCTTTCTCTTTTTTGGTTAAGTCTTATAACCCTTTCATCTTTGTTTCAATTTAATTGAAAGCCTTTAGATTCTTCTTTCCAAATTTCTAACTTGACATAAATTTTACGTTTGATTTCATCCACTAAAACTATATCATTTACAAAAATCATACACCAAGGACTTCCTCTTGAATTAATTCTAGTGAGCTCATCCATCACTAATGCAAAGAGATTTGGACTTAGTGCTGATTCTTGATGCAAACCTATAGTAATAGAAAACTCACTTATAATGCCTTCACTTGTTCTCACTAGTTACAATATGTATCCTTAATCAACTTAATATACTTCAGAGGAACTTTATCTATCAAAAAAAATAAATATGTATATACACACAAACACACTTCAAAGGAATTTTTTTTTTTTTGCCCCACCATGTAACCCCTCTTGGGACCCTATCATATACTTTTTCTAGGTCAATTAAACCATATGAAGATCTTTACTGGCCTCTCCCATATTTTTCTATTAGGCATCTAAGTAAGAAAATAGCTTCTATGCAAATCGCTTTGACATAAAACCAAATTGATTCTATAATTTTTTTTTTTTTTTGGTTTATTAACCTGTGTTCAATCACTCTCTCCTAAAATTTCATAGTGTGACTCATTTTATTTATTTATTTAAATTCTACAGTATTTTGTACAATTTTAAAGATCTCTCTTGCTGTTGTCAATAGTTATTAGAGTACTCCTCCACTCACTACGCATTTTGTTAACACTAGATCTCATTGAAAAAGTTTGTGAATCAGCACTAACCCACATCATCCAAGCACTTCCAAACTTCAACAGGGATTTCACCTGTTCTCACGGCTTCCCATTTTCATCTTCCTCAATCTGTCCTGTACCTTGATTATCCTAATTCTTTGAACAAAGAGTTAATAATATAGGAGATACGACTTTTAGGACTCCTCATTATTTCTAACTTTTCGTACTTACATGGCTTGCAACTTCATTTTAATTGTCATCAATAAATCTGAGCCATTGAGGGCTTATAGTTTACTAGTAGAGACTTTGCAATGTGAATCACCTTAAAACACTTCTGATGAATCATTATGTTTGTAAGGGAGAAAAAAGAAACAAAAATAAAAGTTGTTCATCATGCTTGAAAGGGGGAAAAATGAAACAAAAAGAAGAGTTGTTTTCCCTCAATGAGGATCAAGATACACTTTATGTGATTTTAAGCAATGTTACACCACTCAATAAATTTTTATTGAATCATATATACATATATACATACATAATGCAACTGATTTCACATTTACTTCTTTTGAACTTTTTACAGGAATACTGCAAAAACATTTTATGCTGCAAGCATTTTCTTTGAGATTATCAACCAGTTTGGGGTACTCCAATTTGATGTGAGTTTCTGATCATGTTATTTATGGCCTTAGTAACTCTTCATGTTATCTAATTGTGATATTAGGAACATAGAATAGGCTTTCACTTATCAAAAACATAGGATAGCTTTTTTTATAGTTTTCAAGCAATAGCCCTCTTTTACAGCTTGAGGAGAAGCAGAAGTATGCAGCTTGGAAAGCAGCAGATATAAGGAAAGCTTTAAAAGAAGGAAGGAAGCCGAACCCAGGCCCGCCTGCTGGTGGTGATGATCTGTCAATCCCATCACTTAGTGGCTCATATGTATGGTTCTAAACTCTAATTTAGATTATTCTTGTAAAATAAAGCAAGGGGATTTTATTAGAATTATCTGGAATAAGCATGAAATGTGACACACACATATATGCACGTGTATATTTTCTCGGGAACCCTTTTGCCCTCCCCCCAACCCGTTCTCTCTTTCTCTTCTGGGGGGTGGGAAACGTGTTTACATTCATACAATAATATTCTCACTCTTCTTCTCCCCTGGTTAGCTCATTATGTTAAATGAAACTATATTTTAAATAATTTTAGTTTATTGGTTCATGAATATGGTAAAGAAGAAATAATTTTTGCTTAATTGTTGCAAGGAATCGATTTGTTTGTTTTTCAATGATGGATCATAATCCCGGATACTCTGGAAAATGTCTTACAGTTTAAGAAGCTGACTCCAAAAAAGTGTTATTTTTTTGCATTTTACCCACTGATTTAATAAATGTTCACTTCGAAACTCTTGATTTTTAATTGCTCATAAATCAAAAGTTGCTTGCCTTAGGTAATATTCTTAAGAATGACAATTCTAAGAAATCTTTTATTATATTCATCTTTGCAGGATATTGGGCCAAGCGAAACTGCTGCTACCAGTCCTGGATCTGAATCTGGTCCATCACTTCAGTTCCATGATAAAGGAAACAGCCTGCATTCTACACAAAGTCTTCCATCGTCACGGGGCCATGATATTGACAACCCGCATTCTACAAACATTCCTCCAGCAGCTCAGTTCCATGATAGAGATGACCAACATTCTCCAATCATTCCTCCAGCAGTTCAGTTCCATGATAAAGACAACCAGCATTCAACATATGTTTCACCATCACCTCCTTCTTACCCTACTTCCAGTTACCCATCCCACGACTTTCATCCACCACCTGCAACAAACAGTTCAGAGTGTCCTACTTATCCTCAGCCATACCACCATCAATCTTACCCACAAGAACCTCAACAGCATCTGCCTTCCAATTTCCCTCCTCATGAAACTTCCTCTTACTCTTATCCTCATTTCCAAACTTATCCAAGTTTTTCAGAAAGTAGCCTCCCAGCAGTTCCATCTAACTATCCTTCTTACTATCAGGGCTCTGATGCTTCCTACTCTCATCACACAGCTCCTCCTGCGACAAACTACGCACCAAATGCCCCACAGCGTTCGAGCAGCACAAATGGGACTGTTTCAGAACCTTCCCCTGCTGCTGCTCAAACATATCAATATGACAGTAACTATCAGCCATCACCTGAGAAAATTGCCGAGGCACATAAAGCTGCAAGATTTGCAGTAGGGGCGCTGGCATTTGACGACGTGTCAATTGCAGTAGACTACTTGAAGAAATCGCTTGAATTGCTGACAAAACCATCCGCCAGTCACTAAGTCTTTAATGTCCGGCAGAATGGCATTCTAGAGTTGGTTCTGTATTCTGTTTCGTATTTTGCATGGTTTGATTTGTAAATATTATTTGGAATCATAAATGAAATGCCAAGGGTTTTATTTATTTTATGAGACTATGTGAATGTAATTATTGATACACCACAGATTCTTTTGCTGCTTTATGAGTCTGTTTATATGGATTCAAGATGGTTATAAGTGGGAGCGGGTCTGCCTCCCATCATACAGACCAATACTGTACCCTATGTTGTTTTTGAATCCTAGATCCCCTTAACATGTTGCTCCTTGCACATAAAAAATGTTGATGTAAGAACATATTAATTTCAGACCTAATGGCCTGTGGGAATCAGTCTGGATTTAACTTTATGTGACAACAGTAATAATGTTTCCTATATTGTTTTTGGATCCTAAATCCCCGTACATGTTGTCCCTGCGCATAAAAAACTTTCGATGTAAGAACATATTAATTTCAGACCTAACGGGCCATGGACAGTGCGAATCGGTCTGGATTCAGCTTTATATGACAACAGTAAGAACTCAAGAAAAGCAATAATGGTTTCTATGTCGTTTTTTTTGAATCCTAAACCCCCTTACAAGTCGCTTTTTGCACATAAAAATCGTTGATGTAAGAACATGTTAATTTTAGACCTAACCACGGACAGTGGGAATCGGGTCTGGATTTAGCTTTATGTGACAACAGTAAGAACTTCAGAAGAGCAATAATTCTGGGCTGTCTCAAATAAACATGTAATGTCGGATTGTCAAAGGATGGAGTGGTCATAGAGCTCAAGAAGAGCCATAATTTCTGGACTGTCTCAAATGTAATGCCAGAGATGCGTTGGTGTGGAATTTATTAGTCAAGCATGAGGCTCAAGCATCAGACTGTTTTTACTTTGTCTTTTTTTTTTTGGGTTCAGAATTGTTAAGACAATGTTGTTAACGTATGTTAATAACAACTGAAGAAAGAGAATTGCTTCCAAATAGTGTCAAAAAAGTATTGTGATGTCAGAGACTCAGAATGCCTGTCACATAAAATAAGTGGTTCATATTATTAAGGCAAAATTGTTAACTAGTGGCAGTGATCTCGGAACCCTCAATTGTTTGGTTGAGCCTGAGGCTCAACTCAAGCGTGGTTTTGTAAGAACTGAAAAGGAAAAGGCCATTACTTCTGGGCCGTCTCAAATCTCAATAAGTATGTACCATGTACTATGTAGTGTCGGATTGTGTCGTGCCAAAAAGTGATCATATGAATAATTCGGAAAAGGAAGTGATCATAGAACAAAAATTATGTGGCCCAAGTTTTTTGGACTTCGTGATACTGGTGGTGTCTGCCCAGTTATACACAATACGCTGTCTTCACATAAATATAAAGTTAAAACAGTCCAGATAATGGGCGGAAAAAAAATACAAAATTGCTTGCAGTAGATACATATATTTATTACCCAACTATTTACCCTGACCAAATTACTTATTTTCTGGTACAGCCCATTGAATTGTTAGAATTGAGTTACTTTGCTTCTAGCTAAACTATTAGAGAGTATCAAATTGGTACAGTGTTTTGTTAATGGCAACTTCAGGGTGGTTTTATTATTGAACAAGTGTTTTCTTCAATTTTCTTGCCCCACAGGGAGAGTCAGAAACGAGAAAAATGGTTTTCGTGGACTACCACTCCAGGAGCCTTTCCAAATTGAACGATAGCCAAGCCCAATTAAGGTGTCCTTTAATTGTAGCATATGTGGATAAATTTTATTAGCTTCCAATGTTGAACCTTGGAACAGAATGATTCTAGTTTGATGGGACACTAATTCCACAATAGCAATAGTTGCCTTGTTATTCAAACTAGAAAGTGTAAAAAAAAAAAAAGTTAAAATTTTGAATTAGGTGACTTATTTGTATTGTAGTACCATATCAATTATATTATGAGAGCACCTAATAATCATTTCTTCGTACTTGCCATTCCCATGGCCACATTGGCATCATGAATAAGGTCTTCAGGGTTCAGGCATTATGTTCTAAAATCTTAATCTCAATTCAGGACCCCTTTTAACATTTACGCAGACTCTTCTTAAATTCTTAATGAATAGATACTACCAAGACAAACCATAAGTAATACAACTGCTAACCGTCAAAAAGTTTAGGATATTAAACCATTTTCCAATTTAGTTAATTGACCAAAGTAATATGCTTAACCATTCAGTACCTTATCTACTGAATACAAGACCTTGGTTTGTCGTCAATATAAGTAAAATGTTTTGTCTTTCTTGTTTTGTGTCCAATAACCATGCTAATTTACTAGGTCGATCTTGTTCATCAACACATTTACTATTTGAAAATTTGTCCTCGTGAAAAGGTGGATAAGCAGAAATGAAGGTAAGAAAACTATTAACAATTTTATTTCAAAATAATTACAAATTGACATGTTAATGATTATGATAAGGATCACATCAATGGAATTCTTCAATTGAATCTATTGATTCCTTTTCATTTTTAGCTGGATGTGTGACATATGACATTTATTTGATTTTTAAATGCCACATATATTTGACATCTATACATACTAACTTATAACTTCGTGCATATAAATGAATACACTTAAAGATATACAATAAGATGCATAGTATAATTTCTATATATGTAATTTAAATACTATTGATAGCCTTTCTTATATTTTGTTGACTCTTTAAAAAGTCTTATAAGAATATTATTAGGTATAAAATGTAAATTGTCCATATTTATTTATTACTTCTTAACTTTTGTTATTGTGAATCACTTTTTTTTTTTTTTTCAATTCATTTATTTTAGATTTTTTGGTTTTTGTACTCAATAACTCACTTGGATGAATATTTATGATATGGTCAACATTTGATTCTAAATTTAGAAAATAAAACTCTCTAAAAATAAATAATTTAAGACACATGACACAAAATTGGACTCTGATTTAAAATGCCAATTGGACTTTCTCTAAGTTTTGCCTATTAATATATATATATATATATATATATATATATATATATTAATAGCCAAAACTTAGAGAAAATCCAATTAAATTTTAATGGGATTCTCAATTTTGCGCAATGTGTCCCAATTAATTTAAATTTAGTGTCAAGTGAATTATTGAGTGTAAAAATCAAAGAGACCAAATCCGATTAGATTCAAAATTGGATTTCAATTGAAGTCCAATTTTTCGTCACGTGTATATCTAAATTTTTCATTTTTGTGACAAGTGAATTATTGGGTGAAAAAAGCGACGAGTCTAAAATCAACTAAATTCTAAATATTATAATAATAATAATAATAATAATAATAATAATAATAATAATAATAGGTAAAGCTAAGAGAAAATACAATTAAATTCTAAATTGAAGTCTAATTCTGTGTCACGTGTCTTATCTAATTTTAAATTTATGTGTCAAATGAATTATTATGTGCAAAAATAAAAGAGTCTAAATTCAATTAGATTCTAAATTGAATTTTAATTGAAGTTCAATTTTGTGTCATGTGCCCCATCTAATTTTTTTAATTTTTGTGACAAGTGAATTATTGGGTGTAAAAACCGAAGAGTCTAGATCCAATTAAATTCTAAATCATGTCTAATTTTGCGCCATGTGTCTCATCTAATTTTTTATTTTTTGTGTCAAATGAATTATTAGGTGCAAAAATCAAAGAGTCTAAATTCAATTAGAATCTAAATTAAATTTTAATTGAAGTTTAATTTTGTGCCATGTGCCTCATCTAATATTTTAATTTTTGTAACAAATGAATTATTGAGTGCAAAAACCGAAGAGTCTAGATCTAATTAGATTCTAAATCATGTCTAATTTTGCACCATGTATTTCATCTAATTTTTTAATTTTTGTGTCAAATGAATTATTAGGTGCAAAAATCAAAGAGTCTAAATTCAATTAGATTCTAAATTGAATTTTAATTGAAATTCAATTTTGTGTCATGTGCCTCATCTAATTTTTTAACTTTTATGGCAAGTAAATTATTGAGTGCAAAAACTGAAGAGTCTAGATCCAATTAGATTCCAAATCATATATATATATATATATATATATATATATATAAAACTTCTGTGTCAAATGAATTATTATGTGCAAAAATCAAAGAGTCTAAATTCAATTAGAATCTAGATTGAATTTTAATTGAAGTTTAATTTTGTGCCATGTGCCTCATCTAATATTTTAATTTTTGTAGCAAGTGAATTATTGAGTGCAAAAACCAAAGAGTCTAGATCCAATTAGATTCTAAATCATGTCTAATTTTGCACCATGTGTCTCATCTAATTTTTTAATTTTTGTGTCAAGTGAATTATTAGGTGCAAAAATCAAAGAGTCTAAATTCAATTAGATTCTAAATTGAATTTTAATTGAAGTTCAATTTTGTGCCATGTGCTGGCAAGTGAATTATTAAGTGCAAAAACTGAAGAGTCTAGATCCAATTAGATTCCAAATAATATATATATATATATATATATATATATATAATTGTGATTGGTTTTAAATGTACCTGTGCATATGCAGAGAGTTACATGCTAGTATATATTAATAGCCAAAGCTCAGTGAAAATTCAATTAGATTTTAACTGGATTCTCAATTTTATGCCATGTGTCTTATTTAATTTTTAATTTTGAGCCAAGTGAATTATAGAGTGTAAAAATCGAAGAATCTGAATCCAAATCCAACTAGATTCTAAATTGGATTTCAATTTTTCACCATGTATCCTTTTTTTTTTTTTAAGTTTTTTTTTTTAAATTTTTGTGGCAATTGAATTATTGGATGAAAAAATCGAAAAATCTAAATCCTATTAAATTCTAAATCATATATATATATATATATATATATATATATATATATATAATATGAGAAACCATCACATATTTTAGAATTGTATGTTTAAAAAAAAAAAAAAAAACTAATACTACGTATAATTGTGATTGTTTTTAATTATACCCGTGCATATGCACGGGGCTACACACTAGTGTGTGTGTGTGTGTGTGTAAGTGTGTGTGTGTATATATATACACATATTAATAGGAAAAGTTTAGAGAAAGTCCAATTACAATTCAAATTATAGTCTAATTTTACACTATGTGTCCTAAATTATTTATTTTTAGAGAGAGAAATCAAATGTGGGACCACATTATAAATATTCATCCAAGTGAGTTATTGAGTACAAAAACCAAAGAGTGTAGAATAAATGAATCGTAAGAAAAAAAAGTGTTTCACAATAACAAAAATTAAGAAGTAATAAAAATTAATAAATAAACATGAACAGTTTACATTTTATACCTAATAATATTCTTACAAGACTTTTTATCTATATATATACTAGCGTGTAACCTCATGCATAAGCACGAGTACAATTAAAAACAATCACAATTATACTATTCAAATTCTAAAAAAAATTTAGAAGAGGTTGAAATTATACATAGTATATTAGCTTATACTTTTTTTAAACCAAAGATTTTTAAAATATGTAATGATTTCTAATTATATATATATACACACACATACACATTTAGATTCTTCGGTTTTTGCACCCAATAATTCACTTACCACAAAAATTAAAAAATTAGATGGATTCATAGCACAAAATTGGACTCTAATTGAAATCTAATTTAAAATCTAATTGAATTAAGAATTTTCAATTTTTATACTCAATAATTCAATTGGCACAAAAATTAAAAATTAAATGGGACACATGGCGCACAATTGGACTCCAATTCATATTCAATTTAGATTCTAATTTGATTTGATTTTTTTTTTAGCTTTGACTTTTAATATATATATATATATATATATATATAGACAAGAGACAGAGAGAGTCATTAAAGAGTTATACGTGATTTGAGGAAATCTGTACGTATAGCGCAAATTGTGCCCAAATTTAGAAAAATTTTGAGACATATAGCGCAAAATTAGACTCTAATTGTAAATTTTAATTAGACTTTCTTTGAGTTTTGCCTATTAATAGGCAAAGTTTAGAGAAAGTCCAATTATAATTTCAAATTTAGTCTAATTTTGCACCATGTGTCCTAAATTATTTATTTTTAGAGAGAAAAATCAAATGTGAGATCACATCATAAATTAATCTATATATATATATATATATATATATATGTATGTATTAATAGGTAAAGTTTAGAGAAAGTCCAATTGCAATTTCAAATTATAGTCTAATTATGCGCCATGTGTCCTAAATTATTTATTTTTAGAGAGAGAAATCAAATGTGAGACCATATCATAAATATTCATTCAAGTGAGTTATTAAGTACAAATGTCAAAGAGTCTAGAATAAATGAATCGTAAAAAAAAAGTGCTTCACAATAACAGAAATTAAGAAGTAATAAAAATAAAGTAAACATGGACAGTTTACATTTTATGCCTAATAATATTCTTACAGAACTTTTTATCTATATATATATATATATATACACACACTAGCATGTAACCTCGTGCATATGCACGAATACAATTAAAAATAATCACAATTATACTATTCAAATTATAAATTTTTATAGAAGAGGTTAAAATTATACTTAGTATTAACTTACACCTTTTTTAAACCATAGATTTTTAAAATATATAATGGTTTCTAATTTTATACATATATATATGTGTGTGTGTGTGTGTGTGTGTGTGTGTGTGTGGGGGGGGGGGGGGGGGGATGAGTGGCTCGGATAAGGCATTGGGCCGTGGGCCGTGCCCGAGGACGTCGGAGAGCCCGGGGACAAACCAGTGTTAGTAAAGGTAAGTAGGTTATCGAGCTGAGGATGGGAGCTGGTCACGACAAGCAGACGATATTGTCCGAGGAGATAAAACTCCTCAGGAAGCAGAGTGGAAACCTAAAGCTGGACCACCCAACAAGTACTAGGAAGTGGACAACCATGCTTGGAAGGAGGATAAGCCTTGGAGAGAAGAGAATCAGCAGAGAATTGAGAAATATCTATGAAGAAAGCTACTTCCACCGCATTGAATGCTCTGCACCTAACCAACTAATCGCATTAATGTGAAAGTGATAGATGAACAGTGACCTCTAACCTTATAGCTACCCACAAAGATTTCAAGAAGGTGTTGATGGGACAAGTATCAGGGAGATTAGCAATCTAACCTACACGTGGAATGCTAAGATGAAAGAAGGGAAGGGAGTATAAAAGGAAAAGAATTTCATTACAGAAGGGATCATCAGAAAACCAGAAAAGAAATCACTTTGTAACCAAGAACTTGAAATATTTGTATAAGTCTGAAAATATCTATAAGAACATACCATCCTCGAGCATGGCCAATGAGTCTTTTTCTTTTCAACTTGTTCATATTAGCCATTCCAACACTAATTAACCTACTGTGAGTTACTTTAACTCATTGAATGTTCAGTAACAAACTCATTCTCTAAGAAATCTATTGTTGTGGGCTTATTGGGTCATTGTCCAAATCTTTTGGGTTGTGGATCAAATTGTGTCCATACAATATATATATATATCTATATATATAGACTTTTCGGTTTTTGCGCCCAATAATTCGCTTGTCACAAAAATTAAAAAATTAGATGGATTCATGGCGCAAAATTGGACTCCAATTGAAATCCAATTTAAAATCTAATTGAATTTAGAATTTTTTATACTCAATAATTCACTTGGCACAAAAATTAAA
This sequence comes from Quercus glauca, assembly GCA_023736055.1. Classification (NCBI taxonomy): domain Eukaryota; kingdom Viridiplantae; phylum Streptophyta; class Magnoliopsida; order Fagales; family Fagaceae; genus Quercus; species Quercus glauca. The sequence goes on from CM043322.1 coordinate 59,641,297, forward strand.
AATTAAATGGGACACATGACACAATTGGACTCCAATTCATATTCAATTTAGATTCTAATTTGATTTTTTTTTTTTAGCTTTGACTTTTAATATTAATATATATATATATATATATATATATATATATATATATAGACAAAAAATAGAGAGAGTCATTAAAGAGTCATACGTGATTTGAGGATCTCTGTACATATATTTATGGTGTGGTCCCACTTGACATGCAAAATTATAAAAATTTTGGGACATATCACGCAAAATTAGATTCCAATTATAAATTTTATTAGACTTTCTCTGAGTTTTGCCTATTAATAGACAAAACTTAGAGAAAGTCTAATTACAATTTTAAATTATAGTCCAATTTTGCGTAATGTGTTTTAAATTATTTATTTTTAGAGAGAGAAATCAAATGTGGGAGTACTTCATAAATATTTATCCAAGTAAGTTATTAAGTACAAAAACCAAAGAGTCTAAAATAAATGATTCGTAAAAAAAAAAAAAAAAAAGTGTTTCACAATAACAAAAATTAAGAAGTAATAAAAAATTAAATAAACATGGAAAATTTACATTTTATACCAAATAATATTCTTACAAGATTTTTTAAAAAGTTAACAAAATATAAGAATGACTATTAATAGTATTTAAATTATATATATAGGTGTAAGGGCTCAAAATGTACTGGACCCTAGACAATAAAATTTTGTAGAGAGTGGGTAGGAAGGACTAGGCAACTAGCGAACAAACAACCGTTTATGGGAGATTTACGGTGACCCCTAATAAACGAATCGGACTCCGAGTTTTGTAAGGGTGATCCTTTTTGTTTTGTGTTTGTAAAATCCGAATTCTCCCCTCAAGCCGAGGGGGCTCCCCCCTCTTTTTGAAAGGATCCTTCTAGTTATATAGTGTTCTCTTTAGTTAATCTTAGCCGTCCATTTGTCGGTTATCTGGGCTTTGCGTGTAGGAGTTTGTCCCATCATCTGTAGTTTACAGGCTTTATGTTAGGTCAAAGCCGCCTTTGCAGGCTTTATACTAGTTGAAGTGACTGATGCCTTGGGTTTTCAGGTCACTTTGTCATTAAAGTGGTCAGAATGTTGGTGAGATATATTCAAAGAATATGGGATATTTTCCCTTTTAATGAGGTCGGCGTGCCGAGGACAGGTCATCCTCGGCGTGGCCTTTGGATGACCTGGGCCTTTCCCGTTGTCCTCGGCCTTTACATTATCCTCGGCGCGGGCCGTGGGCCATATGTAGTGGGCTGATCGTGGTTAGTGTAGTAGGGTCCCACAATAGGAATTATATTATACATCTTATTGTTTATCTTTAAGTATATTTATGCATATGCATGGGGTTACAAGTTAGTATATAGAATGAGAAACTATTACATATTTTAGAAATGTATGATTTAAAAAAAGTGTAAGTTAATACCATGTATAATTTGAACCTCTTCTAAAAAAAAGTTTAATTTGAATTATATAATTGTAACGTTTTTTTTTTAATTGTACCTGTGCATATGCACGTGGCTACATGCTAGTTTAAATAAAAATATAAAGGGAATTTGAGGATTTAATGAGAAGTAATTTTAGCACTAAAATTTATAATCATAGCCACTTTTCGTTTGAATGTAAAGTTACTCCATGAAATTTTAAGATGAAAAACTATGGCCCTTAATTTTATATTGTTGAGCGACAACTGCAACTATGTGTATTTGTATTATATTGTTACACCTCGTTTACTCTTAACCATACTTTTGACAATGTGGTAATAACTAAGCTATTGCACAATGAAATTCTCACTCTTGGAAACCCCGTCAAGTATCCTAACATATAGCCTCATTTATCCTATTATATATAGACTCATTATACACGTTAAGTGCAATATTTTTTTTTTTGGAGAACAGTTAAGTGCAATATAAAATAGTTACATTTGGTCTTTCATTTATAACAAATAGTTACATATTACATTTGATAAGAAAAAAAAATGAGGTGTTTTTGTTTCTCTCTGTCTAAAACAACGATTATTGAGTTTATGAAGCCAAAGTGCTTACGGGCCAAGCTCAAGAAGAAGAGGCAAGTACACGCAAAAGAGAAACAACAGCTGAAAACGATTGGGGAGTACTTTAGCATAGAGGAGTGCCTGAAAAATTCACCAGGCTATTCTTATGAACAAGATTCTAAATTTGAAGGTGAATACCATGTTCTTAAACAGTTTTCTCACATGGTTTATCCAGATTTAGCTGTAGAAGATGGAGATAAAACTAATACTAGCAGGGACGGTTATTCTTTGGAAATGCTGTTGAAAGTTGGAAGAGATTGGTAGAAGAGAAATGTGTGTTTCTTCATCAACGAGAAGAAGCGACAGTTTAAAGAAAAGAGTAAGCTTTAGACTACCTGAAGAGGCTGATACCATCATATTCTATTCACCAAAAGATTAGTTTGAACAGTGAGGGACGCTTGCCATTGATTTAATTTTTAATACAATCTATGCTTTCTATTGTTGTTGAGGCACCTTTAGTTCTAGATTTTCTTAATGGTTTTATCTATATAAAACCTTGAGTAATACTAATAATTATTTTATTTATCCAGCGTATGTATTATCTCTATCAAATATATACTTAAAATGTGTTTAGATTTCACATAATTATATAATTCATATATTGTAAGAAAGACACAATTATGAAATTTACATATTGTGAGAAAGAGAATGCATATGTTAAATACACAGTATCTTATTGTAATATAGTGGATTACTTGATAGGATAATATAGCAGGTGCAATTATGTTTTGTTCTTATCAAGACCTTTTCAAATTCTCAGTTAAGTGAAATAGAAACTCTTTGCCTATCAAAAAAAAGAAAGAAATAGAAACTCTGCATGTAAGGGGACCTAAGTAAGCATTTTCTTTTTCGTTTGAACTTTGTATATGGCAATGATAATTAGCTTAATTAAAAAATAGTAAATAAGAAAGAAAAAAAATGAAAAGAGCCAGAATCCTATGGTTGAAGAAAAGAAAGGAGTGCCAAAAAGGAAGGAAAAATAATAGATATAAGTATAACTTTTGAAAAGAAGGGAGCAAAGTCAGTAATAACTGAAATAACTGTCACTGCCCTAGTCAATCCCACCCTCCTACATTTATTGAAAACAAAAAAGTAAAGGAAAATAAAAGTTGAATTCAAATGGCATTTTCACAACTTTTTTTTTTATGGCATTTTCACAACTTGTTAGGTAAAAGAAGGGGACCTTTCATTGATACAACAGAAAGACATAATAATGAGCTATAAAGAAAGCAGAATGAAATAGGATTACTAGCTTTATTTACTCAGTTTGGATTCAAGGGAACACAAAGTCACAAAAGCCATCAAGTAGCTACATTAACACACAGAAACACACAAAAGAGAGAGGGAAAAGAAAAATAATAGGAGATCAAAATTAAATCCTTTCCTGCTTCTCTCTTTTGCGTGATTGACTTTTTCTTCAATAGAATGACACGCCTAAATAAATAAATTAAAAAGAAAAAAAAAAGCCATTTTTTTTTCTTTGCTCTAAGCCAAAGAAAGGGATGCCACTATATGAAAGAACTGTAATTGCTCTAGTAGCACTTTAGCATGATTTGTGCCTCGGCGTTCTACTCTTGAAAACAACTCCTCACTAAGCTTGTCACCAATGTGAGCATCAACTAGGACCCCAGACACACTCCTACAGCTGTTGGCTAAGGCTCGGCCGACTTCTGCTGCGTCATCAGGCTGGTTAACCACAAGAGGGCTTCCTCCTTTGAAAACCTGAAGCTTGTTAATGGCAAATGAACCATCAGCTTCAACTACCTCCTTGAAGTCTTGTAGGCTTGGTGCATACACAGGAATGTTGAAGTTGTCACGTTTCTCAGCACTTATAAGGCCCTATATTGATTTTATGCATAGGAATAGTTAGGGACAATTAATGCAACAATATCAAAACAATGAGTGTTAGTCCTACCAAATTTTCAAGTGTAGTAGGTATATGTAAAAATGATATTACTACAATTATAATGTACTATCTTAACTAGTTGTTGCATAAATTGTGTTTTCAGCATCACTTATATCAAAATCATGCTAAATCTAATTTCTCAAATCATGGAGTGGCACTATTGATAATGTATAAATCACCATTTCATTTAAAAAATGAATAGCATAGCCTCATTTATGTTTCTTGAATGGTTGCCAACCTTTTAAAGGCTGAAAGAATGTGATTTTATTTATTTTTTACTTCATTAAGAGTTCCAATATTGAAGTTGAGATTGAGATATTTTATTTTATTTTTTTTCTGAATATGGATGAAATTTATTATCAAAACAAGGAAAGATATAATTCACAAGGGGCAGGATGATCCTGAACCTTCTTTATATCACATGCTATATATTGGCGTGGACTAAACCTAATAAAACCCTTGTGTTTTCAAAGTCAACTTGTAAGTACATGCAGCCCATCTAAAGGATGATTTACTTTTAATCAATTACATGGGCTGGCCTAATGGTAATGGGCTATGTATATTATTTTGTGTGATTTTACTATTAAACTTCATCAACATTTAATGATGCATACTATCCTAGAGCAGTTGATTAAGAGACAGGATCGTAACTTTGTTTATAAAGACAGTAAATGCTGGGCCCTCTAATAGATCATTTTCTGATCAACAATGATCAGATGGATCCAAATGGCCCTATTGCCATGCTACAAGGTATGATTATGTTGTGCTACAACACTCAAATCCAATTCCATGGTCAAAAATGTGGACTGCCCACCTGCCAAACAGTACTTATGCTGCCGAGTGCCGACACAAGAAATGGATCCCAGTTTTTCAGAGACTATCGGACGGCCATAATTGATGATTTTAAATCATGACTAGGTGAAATTCACAAGGCATTGAAACCCAACACAACCACCTAATCATTTCCCCTTTTATGGTGTTTTTTTTTTTTTTTTTTTTTTTTTTTTTTTTTTTGAGTTTGCCAATGATAAAAGAACCCATAGTGTGCACTATTCAGTGTCCACAAGAAGCATGAATTTATGGGCATGTGTATATTTTTTACTGCTCAGCTTGGCATTTTTTTCCCTTACATTATTTATATATTTGTTCATTTTTATGAACAATACTTACATTTTCTAGGTTAATATGTTTTAAAATTTTAGATTCTCTTTAAGAAAGAAAATAAGTAAAACTAAAATGTGCTTAATTATATGTTTGAAAAGTTTTTTTTTTTTTTTACCTCTTGGACAAGATCATCCCAAGCATCCTGAAAGTGGGTCCCAAAGAGGAGGCCGGCCCCACCATGGTCAATGGGGTCCACAGAAGTTCTCCCTAAGCAAACAAGAAACATGGACCCACCTCTCTTCATCTCCTGTGATCTTGATCTCAGGAACACTGCCAAATCAGTCTGGAACTGTTTCTTGTATGCATTTGCTGTGCTCTCGCTTGCACCGTGGATGAACACTCTTCCTTTGTTATACGCCGTTGATCTCTTGTCTAGCACACTTTCAGGCACCTGAAGTTAGTTCTCAAAGTGTCATGCACATGAAGATATTTTATAATCCTCAAATTCTAAGATTCCAAAGTATTTCTTTATTTTAAAGTATTTATGAATTCAATTGTGTGTTTAAATCAAAGTTAATGAACTCTCTTGCCTAAAAATGTACTCAAAAGTATCCCTTAGTTGAGGAGCCAAGTAATAATAGGGTGCTCTACCTACGTTAAAAAATATACACAAGTTTTCTTTTCTTGTTCCTTCTTTTTTTGGCCCTCATTCTTAGTAGGATTGAGAGCAACCCTACTAACTTTATGAGTTAAGAGCACTAATAAGCCAATAAGCTTATAATAATGTTTTAAAATTTGATGAACTCCAAAGAAGTATTCATAAGGTATTCATAAGATATCATTGAATTTAGCTTTGTTCATGATCCCAAAAACTTTTGTTAATTACTTAGCTACAATAGTTTCTCCCTAAAGTTTCAATTAATTCCCGTTTCCCAAACAAATCAAATCATATTTTTTTTCAAGGCTTAAAAGTTAAGAGTACAACACTATACAATTCATTGGAAAGAAACTATATAATTAAAATATGTTGGGACACAATAATATGATCCACAGTTTGTTTACTAAAAGCTAGAAGCATTTTTATGGTTTGTCTTCTTTTGATAGGATAAAATTTCAAAACATGTCATTTTCTTTTTGAAAACAGGTTCAGTTCCTTTCGACCCTAAGGGCCATAATTAATTGACTTGTTGCATTATACCCTTTTGACCATCTAAAAGCCAGCAATTGATCTGACGGCTAGGATCTTTTACCATCTAGGGCTGCATATTATTGTACCAAACAATCTATGTACCATATTAAATGTCAGCATAGAATATATATATCATGTACTTATAATATGGTATTAAAGTGCACACCAAAAGAAAATGAATGCTATAGGTCTAAACCTACTACCTATTTTACTACTTATAAACTACTTATAAACGTACATATTAACTGAGGTAATTAATATCACATCAATAATATAATAAATAAATAATTGAATTACTTTTTTTTGAGATCAGTGATATCAATTTTTAAGATTTATATAGTCAAATTTATAATTAACCTGAGATAGCCAATGCAAAGAAAATGCCGAGTGAAAGACATCAATGGACTTAGCCGGAAAAAGTCTCCGGTAGAAAGAGCCAGGCACCCCAGCCGCAAAGTAAGACCGATGATTATCGGCAGCTAGGCACTCCTCCATGCTACCACCACCATAATTGGCTAGAGGAGGTAGGAGCTGAAATAGGGTGTTGAAGTCATTGCTAGGGAGGTCTGAGAAAAAAGCTGAGAACTCTGGTGGTTCTTGTCCCAAGGCCTCATAGCGCTTGGTCATGTGCTTGATGATCACATTAACTATGTAGATGGTGTTATCGCCACTTGAGCATCCAAGGTCCACGACCACAAAGGGAACTTCTGGTGAGTTTAGTTGAACCCCATCTAGGGTTTCTTCAAGAAGGTGAAGCATGGATCTAGCATGTCTAGCCTGCATGGATAACAACCATATATGAGAACATGAATATAATGAACATGAGGAACAACTTTTTCTTTTCTTTTTTGATTGGTGGTGTTTTAAGTGCTAAGATGACAGACAACCTAAATATATAGGATTTTTAATATGGTGTTTTTATCAAGATCAAAAAAAAAAACAAAAGATGGTGTTTTATCATAAAGTTTCTCAGAGAAATTCAAGAATATACTAACGACAAAACATGAATATATATATTGACAACACAAGACATGAATATTTGATTAGGAAATAAAGGTTACTGTATTTTTTAAGTGACATTAAGGTAAAAGCTTTGGGAGGATTGATGACTTTTTTTTCTTTTGAGAGAATTAAACTACTATAGAGATGGTAAATTTCAGATCAAGAGGAAAAAGGGGTAGAGAGAGAGAGAGAGAAGAGGAACAAGCTGACAAGAGCTTTTTAAAAGAAATATGGAGGTGAAAAAACAAATAGAAGAAAGTCAAGATAGCAGGGAAAAGGCAAACCTGGGCTTGGGAATTGTTGGCATAGCTGGTCTCTCCTTTGCCTCCTTTCATGCTAAAAATCCTCTCAAGCTTCATATTAGAAACCACAACATTGTCTCCTTTGAGAGCCATAGTGCAATAGTGCTATATGTGTTTGTTATATATGATATAGCTAGAAATGAGAAATTTTTATGGCCTGTGGGGTAGTAAAATGAGGCTAGCTAGAGTGGAATATATAGAGCTTGAGAGGAAGAGATAGGAATAAGGAAGTTTGTGTTTGTACTCTGGTTGGGATACAAAAGGTAAGCTATTATCCAATCTAATCAATACCACGATAATAAATTGTAAAAAAAAAGCTGACTAGTTTATCTATGATCTTTTGTGGGTCCTCTGTAACTCTTTTCTTTTTGGTCGGGGATCTTTTATTTCTTTTTCTCTCTAAAATGAAACCTCTTTCTTTTTTTTTTTTCTTTGATAGGAGAATGAAACCCTTTTTGAAAAAAGTACATACGAACCATGGAATTAATACACCCCAATAAATAAATAAATAAAAAGGGATAAATTAGTTGGTGGGCTTGATGACTTGTACGATATAGATACTCTCCTTTATTTTCATTATTTTGTTTTTTAAAGGATGCTTTTAAAGCAATTGAATGGTGCTTTTGTTTTTAAGAGAATTGAATGGTATTTAAAAGTTCAAAAATACACAACTACCCAACCGGAATCATGGTCTGAATTGCCACCTTTGTATCTATTTTACTCTTCATTGAATTTATTTATTTCTTTTTCTCTTTTCTTTTTTTGAGCTAAATAAAAAGGATTAGGGGCAATTCCATTCACCACTAATATTTAGTAAAAATTAACCTCTAAATAAAAGTCATACTTTATTAAGAGCATTCACATCAGTATGTGTATTTTACACATCCATTTTTACACTAAAAACCTACTTTTTCTATTTTACACATTCACTTTTACAAAACACCCACATCAGTTCATTTATTTTACAAGATATTTCAATAAAATATTCATTATACTCCATTTTTTTATTATTTCTCTAATGGTCATGCTTTTTTTAATTTAAACTTATATTTTAAGTAAACTACCAACACCAGTGGCTCGACCAATGGAGCCGCTCATGGTGGAAGTCCGATGGTCGGACCGCCAAAATAGTGGCTCCGGCGAACGCTGCCGGATTGGTCTCGCCGCCCACCGTACTACCAAATAGTGACCCACCGATGGGTGGATTATTAAAATAGTGGCTTCGATGAATGCCGCTGATGCCCAAACTACCAAAATAGTGGCTTTGGTGACCGCCCACTGGATTGGTGTCTCCGACCATTGTACCGCCATCACCGATGGGCCGATTATTGTAATAGTTGCTCCGACTACCACTGTCGAATTGATGTCTCCGACCACCGTATTGCTAGAATCGGTGACCGAATTCGATGTCTCCTACCAACGGTCTTTTTTTTTTTTTTTACCCAACGGTCATAATTTTTATTGTTATATCCATCGGTCATAATTTTGAAATTTAAACGGTAATTCAAACCTAACTTTAAACCCAATGGTAAATTCAAACCTAAAAATCTTTTCTTTTCTTTTTCTTTTTTTTAACTTTAAACCCAATGGTAAATTCAAACCTAAAAGTCATATTTTTTTTTTAACTTGGTAAATTCAAACCTAAATGTCATATAATGTCTCCACTTAATAGACTTCTGCAAGTATCATTGCTGCACAAGTACTAATGATTTGTGCAGAATGCATGGGGTCATGACACACATATACAGCATTAAGTTCATAAGACACAAAGTATATACCCTGTTCAATCAATCCGAAAACAGGGGAGAAACTAATCAGTCCCAAAACAGGGGAGAAACTAATTATATACCCTGTACAATCAATTCAAACTCTTCAAACACTCCCTACACAAGGGGAAACTAATCCCTATCAAAAGACAAAATTTAATCCTTACCTAAACTCTAAAATAAGCTGAGTAGAAGTAGACGAAGAAAGAAGATGAGAGGAAGAGAGGAATGAAACAGGGAGAGAGACGCTGAGACCTGCGTTGGTGTGTTCAGTGAGAGGAGAGAGAAAAAAAAGAGCGAAAAAGAAAAATAAGCTTTTTATATTATACCCGTGTGGACTAATAATATTATTTTAATGTTTACATGTGCTACAGTACGCGTGTATATTTACACGCGTACTGTAGCTCATGGAAAAATATGGCCAGCTATACATATTTTTACACCCACTGATGTGGGTGTTTTTTTGCTCAAAATGTGTAAAATTTGCACTGTATATGTATTTTAGAAGACTTTAAATGGGCTGATGTGAATGCTCTAAGGTTTTTTATTGACTATAAATAATTTTTCATTGACCCCTTTTTTAAGACTACTAGATATAGAAAAATACAAAAAAAAAAAAAAAAAAAAAATTATCTAAGATTTCTCTACATAATAAAGGGAGCGTCAAATCCCTAATAACAAGTCATAAACCATTATTGGTTCTAAAAAATTCATAAACCATTTCTTTTACTGGTTAACTATGTAATGATTGACGATGATCTTGTAACTTAATGTTAATTCTCTTTCATAAAACGCAGGTCTCAAGTTAAGAATACTTACTAGCAAACCCATATTATATTCAAACTTAAATATTAAAAACATTTGTCAATGACCTTATAGCTAAATTGTCACTTCCTCATACACAAAGTGTTTGAGGCTCTAAGGGAGAAAATGTTCTTAGTAACATATTATAATTATTTTTCAAAAAAAAAAATCTCAAAAATATTTTTGTCAATTCAAAGTGTTCATCAAATCATAATATAATATTGCAAGCTTTTATAAAAACAAAGCTAGAGGAAATTCACATTTTGAGTGTAGGGAGAATTTTTGTTCAACCCTGCATCTAATTGTTATACGACGCGGTGCCAGGCGCGATGCGTCTTTTGCCTTCGCACCGAGTGTAGGACCAAGAGGCCACAGGCATGCTTAGAGTGCATGTACCTGAGCTTTGGCTTGAATCCCACATCGGCTAGAAAGAGCGCCCCACTACCCTTTATAACACTTCTGGAGCTTGGGTAGTGTACCATCACTCACGCGTGAGTGATGGTACACTACCCAAGCTCCAGAAGTGTTATAAAGGGTAGTGGGGCGCTCTTTCTAGCCGATGTGGGATTCAAGCCAAAGCTCAGGTACATGCACTCTAAGCATGCCTGTGGCCTCTTGGTCCTACACTCGGTGCGAAGGCAAAAGACGCATCGCGCCTGGCACCGCGTCGTATAACAATTAGATGCAGGGTTGAACAAAAATTCTCCCTACAAAAAGCGCTTTTTGGAGGTAGGGAGTGTAAGGACTCCGCCCCCATCTAATTGTTGTCCGACCGCGGTGCCTGGCGCGATGCGGTTTTTGTCCTTCGTCCCCGAGTGCAGGCACGAGCAAGCAAGCGCCTAGCTTGGACTTGTACTCGTCGAGTCCCACATCGGTTAGAAAGAGCGCCCCACTACCCTTTATAATGCTTCAGGAGCTTGGGTAGTGTACCATCACTCACGCGTGAGTGATGGTACACTACCCAAGCTCCTGAAGCATTATAAAGGGTAGTGGGGCGCTCTTTCTAACCGATGTGGGACTCGACGAGTACAAGTCCAAGCTAGGCGCTTGCTTGCTCGTGCCTGCACTCGGGGACGAAGGACAAAAACCGCATCGCGCCAGGCACCGCGGTCGGACAACAATTAGATGGGGGCGGAGTCCTTACACTCCCTACCTCCAAAAAGCGCTTTTTGTAGGGAGAATTTTTGTTCAACCCTGCATCTAATTGTTATACGACGCGGTGCCAGGCGCGATGCGTCTTTTGCCTTCGCACCGAATGCGAGACCAAGAGGCCACAGGCATGCTTAGAGTGCATGTACCTGAGCTTTGGCTTGAATCCCACATCGGATAGAAAGAGCGCCCCACTACCCTTTATAACACTTCTGGAGCTTGGGTAGTGTACCATCACTCACGCGTGAGTGATGGTACACTACCCAAGCTCCTGAAGCATTATAAAGGGTAGTGGGGCGCTCTTTCTAACCGATGTGGGACTCGACGAGTACAAGTCCAAGCTAGGCGCTTGCTTGCTCGTGCCTGCACTCGGGGACGAAGGACAAAAACCGCATCGCGCCAGGCACCGCGGTCGGACAACAATTAGATGGGGGCGGAGTCCTTACACTCCCTACCTCCAAAAAAGCGCTTTTTGTACGGAGAATTTTTGTTCAACCCTGCATCTAATTGTTATACGACGCGGTGCCAGGCGCGATGCGTCTTTTGCCTTCGCACCGAGTGCGAGACCAAGAGGCCACAGGCATGCTTAGAGTGCATGTACCTGAGCTTTGGCTTGAATCCCACATCGGCTAGAAAGAGCGCCCCACTACCCTTTATAACACTTCTGGAGCTTGGGTAGTGTACCATCACCCACGCGTGAGTGATGGTACACTACCCAAGCTCCAGAAGTGTTATAAAGGGTAGTGGGGCGCTCTTTCTAGCCGATGTGGGATTCAAGCCAAAGCTCAGGTACATGCACTCTAAGCATGCCTGTGGCCTCTTGGTCTCGCACTCGGTGCGAAGGCAAAAGACGCATCGCGCCTGGCACCGCGTCGTATAACAATTAGATGCAGGGTTGAACAAAAATTCTCCCTACATTGAGGATGTCAAAACCCCCTTTAGTTAATTATGTGGAATTTTCAAATTGATTTAGCATAGTTAGCTTCACCATATGGACCATATGGTTACCGTAATAGAAATTGGAAAGTGGCACCCACGCTCTAATGAAGGCTCGTGGGGGTGGCTTCAAATGCTTTCTTAAATACCAACATTAATCCAACAAAGACTTAGGGTCTAGTTAGAAAGTTAAAAAAGGTTTAGGTACAAACAGAACCTTGATTTCTGGGGTGATAGTTTAATAAACCAGTGAATAAGTAATCATCATTTGGCTTTTAATTGATCTTCTTGATCTCCAATTATCTCTTCAAAGGTTTCTTATGCTCTCAATAAACATAAATTTAGAAGATTTGAAGAATAAAAGTTATGTGGTGGACTAGTAATATGAGTTGAATTGCTATGATGGAGCGACCTAATGACTGACCTCAAGCTATACTCGAGGGCCAAAAAAATAAATAATCGTATGCAGCGTTAAGTAACATAATTGTCATCTTTCGTTTGTAATCAGTTTGCTAGGGCTGTGTGTGTATTGTTGATTGTGGATTATTAGTCAATAAGTATCTCTAAATTATTTTAAGATCCGGTTAATGAGTACTCTTGACTAGGACATTTGTTAATAAACCATTTTAGAAAAATTTTAATACTATTTTCATAAGAAATATAATACAAAAAAAAATTTCGATAAAAATTTTCTAAAAATAATTGATAAACCAATATTCTTAGAACATTTGTTAATTTCACCATTATTTTATATAGCAGGTAAGACTATAAGAAGACACACTTATATATCATTCAACTATAAGAAGACACACTTATATATCATTCATAATACTGTCAAACATTTCAAGCTTATCACGTATATCTACAAATAATGGGCTGCTTGTTTCCCTAATTGGAAGCTAATTATGGTGGTTCATGGTGGTCTTTTTTTTAAAATTTATTTTTAAAGTTCCTTTATCTGGTACTTCTTGTTTGTTTATTCTTTCTTTCTTTCTTTCTTTCTTTCTTTTTCATTTTTTTTTTTTTTTTTCCATTTCGAATTGCTGGGGCATGATGCTTCAAGGTTACATTTACCTGGTTAGGCTTATTTGAGGCAAGGTTAGACTTGCAAAAGGGGTGCTCCTTGTGTAATAGTAAAAATGTACGTTATACATTGTAGGCAAAATTGCTTCAAGGTTACATTTACCTGGTTAGGCTTATTTGAGGCAAGGTTAGACTTGCAAAAGGGGTGCTCCTTGTGTAATAGTAAAAATGTACGTTATACATTGTATGCAAAATTTTGCCTACAATGTATAACGTACATTCTTACAATTAAGCAAAGCTATACAGTATTTACCATTCTTACAAAATGGTAAATATTAGCCCCGTTTTTGCCTACAATATAAAATTTACATTGTACTATTTATGAAAACTAATCAATATTAAGAGAACTCTTTCAATTAATCATCCAACTTATCATCTTCTGATTACCACCATGTGTCACTTATTAGCTTTCCAATTAAACAAGGCTTTAAATGAAGGGTTATGCTAACGAGTGTTCTTAGAACAATGGTTAACAATCCATTTTAGGAAAATTTTGATACCACTTTTATGAGAAATGAAAACATTGAAAAGAGCTGTCAAAATATTAATTGTTTTTTTTTCCCCATAAAATTTTTCTTTCAATGGATTATTAACCATTACCTTAAGGGCATTCATTAGCATTTCCCTTAAATGAATGTATTTCCATTTAACTAACTTTTCAACTATGTATGCTTACTCTATTACAGATATATACCGTTAATACTTAATAGTAAGCTTTAAATGACTTTATATCCATTTGTTGAGGAGTCAGTCCTTACCATCATGTGTTACTCCTAATTTCCTTTGGGGCAAAGTTTGGTTATAAACTTGGTTGTAGTTAATGGCTACAACTCCACTAAATATCTTTTTCTTAGATGTGAATTTTGACAAATTTACCATTTGATTATATTTTCTTATTATATTCTTCATGCTTATAAAATTTATAGAAGATCAAAGATCAATAGCTATGTCATCAATCAAATATTTAAATTTCAAGTTTTTATTGTCTAAAATTATGAATAAAAAATAAACTTATGGATCGAATAGATATATAACATCTGATTAGCACAAAATGTGACATACGTGTTAAGCATATAAAGAACATGTAATCCAACGGTTAGATTTTCAAAATATATATCATGTTAATTTTTTAGTGAAAATTGTGGTCATTGACTGTAAGCAAGTTTGTAATCAAACTTTGTCCTTTCGTTGGTGTCACAAATCTTACTCTTATTTGTAATTGGATAATGAGTATCAACTGACTTTTCAACAAATACACCCTTGTGTGTGTGAATCTTAAACCCAAAACCTTAGTCTTATATTAAATGGTTTAATCAGATCGAGATGTCAATTTTTTACTCTTCGTGTGATTCTTTTGTCTCCATAAATCTTTGTCTTCCTCTTATCTCTTATGTCTTATTTGATGGTCATAGAATTTTAGTTATTATCTTATTAAGCCATTAATTGTAAAGTTATATGCAATTATGAGGTTACATTGAAGGATTATATGGATAGATAGGATAGGTTTATTAGAGAATTCTTTTTTTTTTTTTTAATACAAGATAAAAATTCTATTATAGCATAATCTAAGTGTATATGTGTGTGAACCTCTCTCCTGGAGACTTGAACCCCAACCCTTACCCCCCACACCCCACAAGCACTTATATTTGTGGAGTGACCATCGCACCAAGGGTGTGCGGTGGTATTAGAGAATTCTTATATCGTGTGTAGCACTCATTATTTGTCTAGTGTTATCTAAACAAAAAAAAATTACAAAACCCTCGGGTTTAAGTCGGGTGACACAGTTAAGCTGGAGTAAGGTTCAGCCAATTATGGCACATTTAGTACACCAAATGAAAATTACAACAGGAATAGTAATCTCTATTACTGGGAATAAAATGTGTTGTAATGGAATAGCTAAACTTATTCATAATTAAATTTGGTTGTGAGTTGTAACATTATAATAAATGTGGGTGTGAAAGCCCAACGCTACGTATTGGGCCTGGGACCCAATTTGAATATCTTTGTTTGTCCGAAGAGGTAAAAGGGATCAGGACTGAGTCCATTTGGTGGAAATGCACTTGAAAATGAATGATGGGATACGTCCGAAGACTATCATGTTGGTCCGAAGAGGTCCCCATCATCGGATCATTAGAAAGCTTGATCAAGTAAATATACTGAAAGCCTGAGCGACCTTCCCAACTGATTCCACTGTAGAGAGCGAACTCTGGGCATGCCTAGGGATGAGAAGAACATAAAAATATCTTAAATGAAAAGCTGCCACCACCGCATTTCTGCAGCAACTTTCCTGGCCGCATTTATGTGGAGAAGACACCTGAACAGTTCAGCCTCAGCTACTACCACTCACAGCAGACTAAAGCAAACGTCTGATGTGACATGTACTCAAGTGAATGCTTGAATGAAGAACAAGTGTACAGTGAAGATGAGGAAGAAGGAGGATATATAAAGGGAATAGGTCTCTGAAAAGGGGGGAGGAGAAAAAATTGTATTCATTCTGTCTATAAATATTAAGCCTTTTCAGATTTAAGGGAGATCCACTCGATGACAGTCTGAAGATTGTTTTATCCTGACTTGCATAAACGAATCGTTGCTAAATCCATAACCAGCCCAGCTATTTCACCCATTTCTCTACAAATTTATTGTTCGGGGTTCATTGGGCTCACAACCTGCAAAGCCTAGGCTTAGCCTACCAAATTTGGACCCTACAATAAATATTAAGAATTATTTTTAGGAAATATCTTACTCATACAATTATATTTGCCTAAAAATAGTTTTTTTTTTTTAAATTGAAGAGAGAGATGAGTTATTTTTCATGATTTTTTATTTTTATAATTGTTATGTTTATATGAAAAGTTTTTTTATTTGGGAACATATTAATTTTAGAAATGATTACACTCAGGACATGTTTGGTAAATTGTAATAAACACTCATGTAATGTAAGTTATTCATATGGTTTAACTATTATTTAGTTTGATTATGTTTTTATTATAAAAAATAGTCATTCCATATGAACATCTATTTTTTATAATGAAGAATAACTATTCATCTCTAAAAGGGTTGTAATAACTATTCCCTAGTAAAAAATTATACGTCCACAAATCTAGAGTAAAATAGGTGATGGAATATTTTCTAAAATTAATATTTTTCAATGATGGATTCGGATTAAAAACCCGTAAGGCTGTAACAACCTATCACCTAGCTAGGTTTATTGTGAATGTAGCACTTCTCTTAATGGTAAAGGTTTTTTTTTTATGAGTCTTAGTTGTAAAGTTAAATGCAATTACGGGGTTCCATTGAAGGATTATATGGACAAATAGAATAGGTTTATTAGATAATTCTTATCTCGTGTGTAGCATGGGTTATTTGTCTAGTGTTACCTAAACAAAAAAAAGTTACCAAACCAACCCTTGGTTTAAGTCGGGTGACATGGCCGTCAAGCTGGAGCAATAAAGTTCAGCCAATTAGTTGCTTAGAGATGTAAACATCAAAATCCGGCATCAATCAATCTTGAACCTGTTAGCTTTCTCTGCATGTGAGGCCCATATATATTTATGGATATGTATATGTGTGTGCCCACTGTATCTCTTTTTGACTTAGTTGAGCCTTTATATTTATGTCCAAAAGAACAATTGAGTAATGGACAATGAGTTTCTATTATATTGTTATGAACAACTAGTCTATATGCACAAAAATAATAAAAAAAGTTTACACGAAAGATAAAGATTCAAAATATGATGATAATCTATATGTCACCCCAAATATTGGGATTAACTTTATATATCAGACTTGATCCTATCAATTAGAGAATAAGAGTCTTTACTCTTTAGAGGTGTTAAGAGTAACTTCCCATGAGGTTTTTAAAATTCTATCCATCTTTTTTAAGATGAATGGATTGAATTTTTTACATGACCAATATTTAAATAAATACTACTAATTAACTTTTATCATTTTGTTCATTCTCAACAAAAAAAAAAAAAAAAAAAAAAAAACTTTTATCATTTTGATATCCATTTAATAAATTATTAATGACATGACAAAATTCAATCCATATTTTTCAAAAATAATAAATAAGAATGGAATCTAAAGAGAAATGATATGTCCACTATATTTTCACAATATTTTTACAACAAATTCTATGTGGCAAGCTATTATAGGTTGTTATTGGTGGGGTAGAACAATAATTTCAGTGGTATGTTCAAATTAGAACCAATAACAACTAACCATCTATGATTTGTTGTAAAAATATTGTGAAAATATTGTAGACGTAGCATCTCTCAAATCTAAAACCCTATGATAAAGTTACTCTAAGAACTTTAGTAACCCTATGATAAAGTTACTCTAAGAACTTTAGTAGTTCAACCCATATCAAATCTAGAGTAAAATAGGTGGGACAAGTACACATTTTTCAATATTATTTAGTTGAAAAAATGACTCACTTAATGTCTAAAATTCATTTTTTTTAAAAATAGGTATTTTAAGAAATTCAATCACAAGAGGTTGGCTTAGTATTTTCTAAGGCCTCGTGATATCCATATGAGATCTTAGGTTTGAAACCTCTTGCCATGTAATAACCTGGTGCATGTGAGATGGAAAACTGTATACACCTGAGACAATAATCGGATACTCAAAGAGATCTAGACACTTTTGTTTGTCAAAAAAATTTTAAAAAAATAAATTGAAGGATACCATTCTTCTTTTCAAATCCAAATGAAGGCAATGTTGATTATTATGGAGAAGAGCCAAAAAAAACTTTCATCCCCATCATACGCATGCTCTATAATAATGGAATGGGAAAGGTACGTACCAATTTTCACAAAACTAATCACTATTACTGTGTCTGCGTGTGACTCTTTTTTTCTTTCAAATCTTAAGACCCGGAATCTTGTTCTCTATTTTTCACCCTTTTTCTTTTCTTTATCATCTCTCTAAAAGTCTAAAACGCCGTGATAGTCGCGGATTCACGTGAAACTAGGCTCAACTATTTCTTAAATTTTTTTTTTCTTTCTTCTTCTTCTTCTTGGCTTTTATCTTTAACGTTCTAACTAACCCTATACCATAGGTTTTTGCTTTTTTTTTTTTAAGAAAGCCATAGGTTTTTGCTTCTTTCTTACTTTTAATACTATATACTTTTAACCAAGCCATGCAAATGTTAAGATATAAAAGTAACCATGTACGTGTCTTCTTCTGTTATAATGGTGGGTTGGCCTTACTTCAAGATTCAAATCTATCATGGCCATTGAATAGCGAGCTCGATCGGGGCCTGGCCTAAGGGGTTCTTTATTATTTTATATTCATGAAATTAAGTACTTAGATTGATCATAATCCCATTACTTAATTATTATGCTAGTTTTTCAAACAAAAATATCGAGGGTGATGATAAAGTTTGTGTTTACTAAAGAGAAGTGTGGTGGAATGGTCAAAAAAGATGTTAGTTTTATATTTTTTTTTATGAAATTAGTATCATGACTCATGAGGTTTTGTCTAGTATTCACTATGGCCCCCCCTATATAGATTTTGATGGAGGCATATATAATAGAGTCTCAAAATATATATATAATGTAAATTTGAGAGGGACGGTTGCTTTTGATTCTTTCTTTCTCGAAGGGTATAAGAGATTGGACCAAGTGCAAATTAGTCTAAAGAATAGAAGGAATGTGATTGTCATAAGAGGCTTTAAGGTTTAAAATAAGATAAAAGTCTACTGTTTATTACAAAAGCCACGTGATTACCCTCTTTTGTTGTCTAAGACGTAAGACCATCAGCTCAGCAAAGAAAAATGAATCAAGGCCTATCTATTTGACTAATGATGAGACTGTTTTTGTCCAAACAATCATGTTATGGACACAAATTTATTCACATTTTTTATAATTATTTGATGTCCTAAACTATGATTGGATTAATGTTATTTTTACATAAGTCTATCACCATTGACAGAACTAAGATTTTGATCTGAGGGGTAGGGTTGAGATTATAAGATAAAAAGAAAAAGGTTTTAATTCCAAAATATTAATTAATATAAGTAAAAAGTACATAGTTAATTAAACAAAAAAATTGTTTAACATAGAAAATATTATATAAATGTAAGTTATGATTTTTTTTTTTTATGTCAAGTATCAAATATTGTACAATATTGTTATTCTTAAGTTATTTCATAATTTAAGATCAATGGTTGTAAGTATATATTTCAAAAAATAAAAATAATCAATTTATAGTCAATTAATATATGAAGTTAAAAATTAATATAAACATAAGTTATTTGAACAAGTCATCTAATTACTTAAAAAGTAAATGGAAAAAATAAATTGACTTAGAAGTATAAAAAGTGTGATATATACTCAAAAATTTTAAAAATTTTCTATGTTGACTTGATTTTTCTAAAGAAATTATATGGTTTTTTTTTTTTTATAAGAGATTATATGGTGTTTTATTTTTAACTCCACCTTTTGATAGTTAGAAATAAATTCTAAGATTAAAAAAATGATCATTGATGCTTTTAAGTTGATTATATGGTGTTTTATTTTTAAATTAACTTAAAAGCATCAATGATCTTTTTTTTTTCATCTTAAAATTTATTTTTAACTATCAAGGAGGTGTTTGGTACATGCACTTAAAAACTGAAAACATATGTGGAAATACGTGTAGGTGAAAAAGTGTAGAAAAATACGTGTAATGTTCTTTAAAAACTGAAAACATATGTTTGAGTAGGTGTACAAAACGGGGCCCAAAATGTGGAGTTAAAAATAAAACACCATATAATCTCTTATTAAAAAAGAAAGAAAAAGAAAAACCATATAATCTCTTTAGAAAAGTCACGGCAACATAGAAAATTTTTAAAATTTTTGAGTATGTATCACACTTTTAATACTTCTAAGTCAATTTATTTTTTATTACAAGAATGCACTAAGCCCTTTTTTTCCTTTTCTTTTTAAACTTCACTTAGAATCTTAGAAAGAGGTATGATCTTTGAATAACACGAGTGCCTTAGGGCACTCTTTAAGAATTCATTGAAAGAAAGTTTTTATGGGAAAAGAAAAAAAAAAGCAATTAATGTTTTGACAGCTTTTTTCATTTCTCATAAAAGTGATGTAAAAAATTTCTTAAAGTGGATTCTTAAAGAGTACCCTGAGAGCACTCGTTAACATGACCATATATTTAATAGACCAGATCCCTGGCCTCTTAAAGATAGATCATTAATTTGAATATAAATTTACAATCTAAGAGCCTCATCCACGCATGGCTTTGCAACCCTTAAGAGGAGCAGCCTTCCTACAATCATTCAAACATAGTAATGGTTTGGTACTATATTTACCTGGCAAAATGAAAAATGGTCTGGGTTTTGTCACAACAAAGATGAGTCTATATTATTGTTTTTCAGAAACAAACAATTACTAGGTCCTTTATAGCATGTACTACCTCCTCATAAATTTTTTATTTCTTTATAAAAAAAAAATGTTGTAGTTTACATGTGGATTATTAATTAATGGTTTTTTTTGCAGATTGTTCCTAGAGAGGTGAGAGTTTTCTTTACGTTGATTGATTAAGGAGTAGAGATTTCCAGATCCCTATATATATACTTGGTTTTTCCTACAAATGAGTGTTAGAATTAGGATGAAAATGAGGCTATTTTCCATGGGTTCCATGTGGCATTTAATTTATAATATTACGATATATGGTGGCGACGTAATAAAATTGTTGTCTGATCAGTTGCATTGCCTTTAAGTCCACGGACACACAGAGAGATTCAAGAAATAATAATTCTATAAGTTATTAATGCGAATGGATCCATCCACGTCTAAAGTGACCATAAAACTTCCAAGAGGCATAAGGGCCTATAGCTGTAATAACTTCATTCAACGGTTTTGGGAATAGTAGGTCGCATGAAATTTAGGATTTTGAACTATTATAATAAGGTGAGGGTAATTCTTATATGCTCCGGGAGCAATGCTCCCTCTTCTCACATGAGGGGTGGGCCCCATGGTGGCTCCATGGTATGGTAGGACCCACCATGGGGCCCACCCCTCATGTGAGAGGAGGGAGCATTACTCCCGGAGCACCTAAGTTTTTTCCATAAGGTGAAGGGATAGGATCATGGACAAATAGACATCTAGCAATTTTTTCTTATCTTCTCTTTGTCTTTCTTTTCAAACTAAGCAAAGGTGTAGCTAACTATACTTAATTCAAGAGTTTTATAGTGTGTGTTTAACTCTAAATTAAAAAATCAACTTATTTTTACTATTATTCAAGGGTCTTATTGCAATTTTTGATACTATTCATGGGTCCCACTGTACTATTTCAACTAATTTTTACCTCTATTTACAGTACTTTCAGCTAAATAAACGGATCTCAATCAGACCCATAGTTTGGTATATTTGTAATGGACATCCATTATTCAAATCATTCTATTTCTACCCCAATTATCAAACTATCTATAAAAAAATAAATAAAAAATAAAAAATAAAAAACCTTAAAAAGCTAATTTTGTTTCTTCTTTTTTTTAATGTAATAATATATAGGAATCCTCAAGAACCTACTCCAATGGTTTATATGCTCTTTTATGTCTACTTAATATGTACTAGTAGAGCAGTGGTGTGTATATAGACTGCACATTGATAGGGAGTCACAACTTAGAACTTACAAACCCTAATTTTGGTTGGAGGCTGGTGTTATTGGGCCAAAGCCTGTGTTCTTCAACACCCCTTGTAACACCTAGCTTAAATCTCTAATGCATGTGATCCTTCTTCTTTCCCCACCAAACCCTACAACTGGAACACTTTCTTTCTCGTTGGTATATGGAATTTATGGCTTCAGAGAAATAGATGTACTTTTTAACGTGCTCGAATAAACCCCTCCCTCCTCAACGATGTTGAACATCTTACATCTGAATTCTCTTGCCTGGCTCTCAACTAAGCTGTTGCAAGACCAAAATTTACAATGCTAGTGAGAGTAAGGATCGATGGCCTTGAATCGGGCATGTCGAGTATACCCATACCCAACTTGATTCTCATTCTCAATTGTTATCCGGTTCTTTTACCCATAGATATTTATACTCACCCCAAATCCGATTTATTTTTTTCATTGATGGAATTTTAAACTAACATTTTTTATATATAGTAATTTTAACTTTATTCTTAAACTATTCATAAATAAATAAACCTTCTATTTTTACTTTAATTTTGCTTGATTGTGTCAAAGGGATAAACTTTAAAAAAATCTATTAGCAACCCTTTTTTTTTTTTGAGAAACCAAACTGGAATTTTGAAAGAAAACTCAAGGTACATCAAAAGAAGCTAAAAAAGAGCTATATCCTCAGTTAAGGTTTCTAACCAAACCTGTAGCTCGTTACAGTTTTTGGCTTTTTTGGCCAAAGCATAAGCTACGCAATTACACTTGTGTTTGATATGGCAAAAATCAAAAGAACGTAACCCACTAGCCTAACAGAGAATATCATCAATCACCAGACCAATCACATTAGCAACTCTTCTGTGGAGGTAAATATTGTCCAAAGAAAAGTTTCCTTGTTTGTTTAAAATATTTAACCATTTATTTTACATTGACATTAGCCATTAGTTTGATATTTTTCAAATATTACTTGATATCCAATTGCTATTAGTCTATTAAAGTGTCAAATACATGTTTAAATTATTTTTTTAATTCTTTAAGCTATAAACAACCATTCTAATTAAAGTGTCAAACAAACTAATTTAAATCTTCTAAATATGTACAAATGATCAAATAAGTTAAGAAAATAAAATAGATATGATTAGCGTGATCTTCCAAATTGCTTCACTATAAAACTTATAGGAACGTTACCACCGTATACCCTTGGTACGATGGTCACTCCACAAGTATAAGTACTTATGGGGTGTGGGAGATAAGGGTCAAAGTTCAAGTTTTCAAGAGAGATTTTCACACACATATACGTTTAGATTAAGATAGAGTAGAATTTCTATCTTATAAAAAAAAAAAAAAAGCAATTAGTAATTAATAGGAAGATTGATGTAATATGTTCTTATATAACATATTCCCCTATAAATTATTTATAAAAAAAATTTGTGAGCAAATTACGTTAATCTAGTCTTTTATGTTATGTAATTATACTAATGACTTCGATACTTTCCATACAAGTGAAAGTCAAAATCATGCAATCATGACCTCTTCTACATCAAGAGATGCTACGTCTACAACATTTTTACAACATTCTCACAAAAAATTACAGGTAGTTAGTTGTTATTGATTCAAATTTGAACCTAACACTAAGATTACTTTTTTACTCCAACAATAACAACTAATAACAACCTGCCACCACTACGAAAAAACTGGACTATTGCAGCGGGTGCATAAAATGCCGCTATATATCGCCTATTGCGGCCTTTTTTGGGACCGCCGTTGTACATAGGGTCTATTGCGGTGTTTTTTAGAACCACCGCTATAGGTATAGTTTTTTGCGCCGTCCTACTGCGGTGGGACATACAACCGTTGCCATATATATGTTTTAGCAGCGGTAACATAGATATAGCAGCACTTCTAAAACCCGCCGCTATAAATACATCATTTTGCGTAGATGCTATAGCGGCGGTAGAGAGAAACCGCCACAATATGCTAGCTGTAGCGGCAGTTTGTATGACCGCCGCAATAGGGATACTTTCTGCGGCGCTTTTATTAGTTCTAGCAGCATGTTGGACCGTCGCAATAGACCTTTGAATTTCTTAACCACACAATTTTCTTCTGTTTTTTTCGCCTTGCCACTTAAAGATCAAATGGTAAATTACACCCGATTGACATGAAAATTGGCATGCATGTTAAGAACATATAGAAAATGTAATCCAATGGTTGGATTTTCAAAATATGAATTCAATAATAAGTTATTGGTTGGTGTAATATTTGTTAGAGTTATATAAGGTGTAACTTGAACCTAACCCTATATTTCTTAATTCAATGTGAATTTTGACAAATCTACCGTTAGATTACATAATCTTCATATATTTGTCATGATTACAAAATCTCAAGGTGATCAAAGATTAATAGTCATGTCATCAATCAATTGTTTAAATTCAAGTTTTTGTAGTTTAAAATAACGCATAAAAAATGAATTTAAAGATTAAATGATAAATTACACCCGATTGGCATGAAAATTGACATGCATGTTAAGAACATATAGAAAATGCAATCCAACGGTTAGATTTTCAAAATATGAATTCAATAATAAGTTATGGGGTGGTGTAATATTTTTTAGAGTTACATCATGTGTAACTTGAACCCAATCCTATATTTCTTAATTCAATGTGAATTTTGACAAATCTACCGTTAGATTACCTTATCTTTATATATTTTTCATGCTTACAAAATTTCAAAGTGATCAAATATTAATAGTCATGTCATCAATCGATTGTTTAAATTCAAGTTTTTGTAATTTAAAATAACGCATAAAAGATGAGTTTAAAGATCAAATGGTAAATTACACCTGATTGGCATGAAAATTGACATCATGTTAAGAACATATAGAAAATGTAATCCAACGGTTGCATTTTCAAAATATCAATTCAACGATAAGTTATTGAGTGGTGTAACATTTTTTAGAATTACATCGAGTATAACTTGAACTCAACCCTATATTTCTTAATTCAATGTGAATTTTGAAAAATCTACCATTATCTTCATATATTTTTCATGCTTACAAAATTTCAAGGTGATAAAAGATTAATAGTCATGTCATCAATCAATTGTTTAAATTCAAGTTTTTGTAGTTTAAAATAACGCATAAAAGATGAGTTTAAAGATCAAATGATAAATTACACCCAATTGACATGAAAATTGGCATGCATGTTAAAAACATATAGAAAATGTAATCCAACATTTGGAGTTTCAAAATATGAATTCAATAATAAGTTATTGGATGGTGCAACATTTTTTAGAGTTACATCTGGTGTAACTTGAACCCAACCCTATATTTCTTAATTCAATGTGAATTTTGACAAATTTACCGTTAGATTACATTACCTTCATATACTATGCTTACAAAATTTCATGGTGATTAAAGATTAATAGTCATGTCATCAATCAATTGTTTAAATTCAAGTTTTTGTAGTTTAAAATAACGCATAAAAGATGAGTTTAAAGATCAAATGGTAAATTACACCCGATTGGCATGAAAATTGGCATGCATGTTAAGAACATATAGAAAATATAATCCAACGGTTGGACTTTTAAAATATGAATTTAATAATAAGTTATTAGGTGGTGTAACATTTTTTGCAGCGGGCGCAAAAACGCCGCTATATGTCTCCTTTTGTGGCGCTTTTTCTTAGTTATAGCGGTGTGTTGGACCACCACCACTATATGTCTCCTTTTTGCCGCACTTTTTCTTAGTTATAGCGCCGTGGTGGACCGCCGCCACTATATGTCTCCTTTTGCGGCACTTTTTCTTATTTATAGCGGCGTGTTGGACCGCTGCTATAGACCTTTAAATTTCCCCCAAAATTTCCCTCTGTTATTTTCATCTAAACCTCTTATTAGGTTTCCTTTTCCTAGTTATTCCAACCTCTCACTCTCTCCGAACTCGCACTCTCTCTAAATTTTCGCCGCCGTCAACTCCATCTCCGCCGCTAAAAGCTCTTCAATTTTAGTTGCTTCATCAGGTAACCCCGTTTCCTCAATGATACTTTTTACTTAGGTTTTTTTTCCCCAAAATTTGTTTCCCTCTCTCTAAGCCGTCACTTTTCTTCTCTCTTTCTCTCCATCCTCACCAACCACCGCCGCCAGCATTTTTTATGGTGAATCGTGAGGTTTTCTTGGTTTTCTTGGCTTGATACTTCGTTGTTGTGAATGGGTCGGGTAGGGCTTTGACGTTGTCTTTGAAGCTGATACACAAGTACTCCGAGCAAGTGAAGGCGTTGTGGGTTTCGAGGAGTGGGAATGTGGATGTGAAGTGGCCAAAGAAAAACAGCTTGGAGTCAAGGTACTCTTCTTCTCCCATGGCAGCCAGACCTTGTTCTTCGGCAATGACTTAGATTGGTACTAGGTTTTTACTATAAAGGTACTAGTTTTTTTTTCTTTTTTTTTTTTCTTTCATTTCTTTATTAGTGTTTAGTAGCTAAGAAAACTGATTCAAAGAGAAAAAAAGTTAAAGTTTGAAGCTTTATGGTGTTTGGGACCTTTGGGAACCAAAAAGTGAAAACACCAAATAATTTAATTGGACTGTGTATTGGTGTTTGGTGGCTCATGTATCTTTTTTTTTCGGTCTTATTGGAGAACTGGGGTTTGTGCTCTACTTTTGAATTGGTCAACTGTGTTGTAGTATATAAGCTGTCTTTTTTGTTTAGATGAATATATTTATTATTTTTATCATGGTTTATAAACTTAGATAGAAAATATAAATTTGAGTGCTGTTTAAATTTGGACATATATACATTAAAAGTGTTTTTATGTTGTAATTTGGGTTTGGACATATATACATTAAAAGTGCTTCTGATTTTTCAATTGATTCACTACAGTCAACAAGATTTTAGTTGCTTTAATTATTGATTTTCAATTGTTTCAATACATTCAACAAGATTTTAGTTGATTTAATCACCTGCAGTTTATCGGTATAATTATAAGAAACCACTTTACGTTAATAAGTTGTGTAATTTTGCAATCTGATATTGGGGTTGTTTTTGGGACTCTAAGAAAACTTATCTCTAGACAGGCCCTAGGCATTGGCTAAGGTGGTAAGAGACTGAGTGAACTTGTTTGTGTTGGACTTAAGGTACTCTCTCTCTCTCTCTTTCTCTCTGGTTGTGGTGGATTGTTTAATTGGGGCAAGCAGGTGGCTTACATGGAGTAATAAGGTGGTTTTAGATGATATTGGAAGTGTTGACTATTTTGTGTAATATTGGATGATTCTTGTTGAGTTGTTTTTATTTGATTAATTCATTTTAGGCTATTGCTAGTAATGATGTTATAGTGAAATTGTGTAAACGAAATGTGTGTTAACTCTTGCTTTGTACTTTCCTGAAATGACATTATAGGTATTTTTTGTAAACCACTTTATATCAATGGATAGGAGTTTGATGAAACTTATGAATAAAAGGTTACGAGAATATTTAGATGGAATCCAACAGTTTTTGAATTTTGCATCTAACCATGCACACTCGGATGGAACGATTTTATGTCCGTGTAAATAATGTGTGCATACAGAGGCGTGGCCTATAGATGTCGTACGGGCTCACTTAGTGTCAAAAGGGATTTGTAGGGGTTATAACCCTTGGGTTTTTAATAAGGAATCATCATCTGCACAGACTTCTTCTGAAACTCCCAATAGTCACGTCCAAGAAAACCCGATAGACTATGCCGATCTTCATGACATGTTGCATGACATGTTTCCCATACAAGATATGGTGTCTGGGCCAGTGGAAGAAGTCTCTATTGTGCAACAACCCACAGAAGGTCCTAATGAAGATGCACTTCGGTTTATGAAATTGCTTGAAGATGCTAATCAACCTTGTTATGAAGGTTGTAAGCATTTTAGCAAATTGTTAGCCATTATGCATATGTACCACATAAAGTGTCTTAATGGTTGAACCAACAAATCATTTACCATGTTGCTGAAATTTTTGCTTGATTTTCTTCCTTCAAATGCTAAGTTGCCAAAAGATTGTTATGAGGCTAAGAAGATTATCAAGGATTTGGGCTTGATCTATAAGAAAATTCATGCTTATCCTAAAGATTGTATTTTATATTGGAAGGAGAATACCAATCTTGAAGTTTGTTCGAACTGTAACCGTTCAAGATGGGAAAGTAATGAGTCTAAAGGTCAACAAAGTACTAATGCTTCCTCCAAGAAAAAAAAAAAAAAAAAGAAACCTGCAAAGATCCTACGGTGGTTCCCCTTAAAGCCAAGATTGCAATGACTATTTATGTCTCCTGAGACAGCCAAGCATATGAAGTGGCATGCCGAAGGTCGTGTGAATGACGAGTTACTGAGGCATCTTGCTGATTTTAAAGCTTGGAAATCATTTGACTTTAAATACATAGAATTCTCATCCGAGCCTCGTAATGTGAGGCTTGGATTAGCAGTCGATGGATTCAACCCATATGGAAATATGAGTAGTACTCATAGTACATGGCCTGTCATTTTGATCCCATACAATCTCCCTCCATAGATGTGCAAGAAAATGTCTTCTTTCATATTATCATTATTGATTCCCGGTCCAACCTCGCCTGGGAACGATATAGATGTGTACTTACAACCCCTAGTAGAAGAACTGAAGAAGTTATGTGATGTTGGAGTAAAAACGTTTGATGTGTCTTCCAAAAAATCATTCCAAATGCATGTTGCATTATTGTGGACCATAAATAATTTTCTTGGATATGGTGATATTTTAGGTTGGAGTACCAAATGTGCTCTTGCATGTCCCCCTTGTAACTATGATAAACAGTCTCTTTGGTTGAAATATGGAAGGAAATCACCCCATTTCGCGAGTAAGTAATATATCATTGCGTGTCCTTTCATGGCATTCAAGTACAATATTCTAACTTAACACTAACACGTTTGTCTACATAGTATACACATAGCGGAGATCAAGGCTGATTTCCCTTCTCATGTAACCGATGATGTTATTCAAAAGTAGCACATGGAGAAATTCTGCAGCTAGTTTAGGAATTATGTAAGTAAAGCATATATATAAAACTTGGTTGTTTATAATAGGTGATGTCAATGTCTATATATAAAACTTGGTTGTAACACTTTAGATAGCATACTTATAATAAACGTCATCATCTATATTAGGTGATGTCAATGGATGCATCTGAGAAAAAAAAAACTCTCTGATAAAGTCATATGACTTACTCGATATCCAGATAATGAAGCAAAACAGTTCAAGCGTTATGTTATAAATGGTGTGAAGTTTCGCACCAAAGACTTTGAAGCAACTAGGAAAACTCAAAACAGTGGAGTTTGTGTTGTTATTGAATGTGGTGTTACTTATTATGGTGTACTAATTGATATTATTGAGTTGAACTACTCTGATAAGTATCGATATGTACAATTCAAATGCCAATGAGTTGACGTTATTAGTGGGAGAGGATGCAAACAAGATGAGTTTGGATTTCCCCTTGTCAATTTTTCACGATTAATACACACGGGTGGTCGATTAATTGACGAGCCTTATGTATTAGCATCTCAAGCTTCACAAGTGTTTTACGTGGAAGATGTGAGACATAAAGATTGGGCGGTGGTGGTCAAAACAAAACCTAGGGAGGTGTTTGATGTTGGTATTGATGCTTCACATGATGATGATGATGATGATGAAGTGGTTACCTATCATGAGAATGTCCCTTACAATATAACTACTGATGATGTATGTGATGATGCAAATGACAATCATGCTTGGGCTCGAGTTAATGAAGAATGAACCATTTATGATACATTGTTGATCAGTGAGGATGAATTGCTTGAACAAGACTCTATCGATAATGAAGAGCTTAGCGATGATGTTTATGAGTCTAATGATGATGAGTCCAATGATGATGAGTCCGATAATGACGAGTCTAGTGATGATGAGTCTTAGAGTTTCAAAACCTCTTTCTGATTAGTTTCTTCTCCTTAAAATTGTTTGAAATTATCTCCCATCTAATTGCTGAATTGGATAAGGCTTTTTGATATCTTGTAGTCATGTTAGTAATTATACCTTCATTAATATCATTATTGACGGACAGAAGAACATACTCTTTTCTGAAAAATTTAAATTACTACCATTGTAGGACCTTTGTTGTTGGTAATGTAAGTTGTTCCTACATTGTTATATAGGACCGTTGTTGGCATGTCACTGGCATTATTTCTTAAGGTTTTTGAGCTTTTTGGTTAAGGTTTGTATGAAATTTATTGTATTTTTGCTATTTTTATGGTTGATTACCTTCAAGTTTTCCATAAATTCCCTAGTTTGTTGTTCAGGTACCTGGGCTATATATTGTCCCTTCAAAACCCCACTCAGCAAATCTAAGCCGTCCACTTCCACTCATAGCCCCACCAGCGCTCTTGATCTTCCCCTTTTTCGCTGCCGTTGTGGTTGGTATCGTCTTGTTCAAGTTGCTCAAACCAACAAGAACCCCAGCAGGAAGTTAGTCACTAAATGGGTGGTTTGAGTATTAAGAATTTAATACAAGAAGTTTGATTCCTCTTTAAATTCTTAATACTCAAACCACCCATTTGTTATTAAGGAACTTGTTGGTCCAATTTGTTACATGACTTACTCTGTGATCTTTTTGCAACCTGGAGTGTAAGAGCTGGATCACCTCCTTTGCTGGGAGAGCTAATACTTGTTGGGCTAGAGAATGCCTTAAGAACCCAGCAACCCACTTAAGTTATGCTAGAACTAGGTATGGAGATGACTACAACATACTTTCTAACTTAGTTAAATAATTAAACCTAGCTACATCCTTTTGTTGTACATTTGATATGTCTAAGTTTCTCTCACTTTATTTTTCTATCTTCTGATGCAGATATTTGAAACGTGGTGTAAATAAGAAAGGTACTATCTTTGGATCCATAAAAAAGAAAAAGAAAAAAAAAATTCTATCTTTGTCTGTGCTCATTGCTATAACCTCTTGCTTAACTAAAATTATAATTTTTGTCATCACCTCTTTTTTGTCTTTCATTCTTTACCATCTACTGTGAGCTGTAAATATTAGTTTACTGTTTCCCAAAATATTTATAAGTAAATTTCTAAAAAACTCCTTTAGATGCCATTAAGCAATAGTGATGATAATGTGTGCAGATTTTGATTTGACTTTCATAACTCACTTCATTTAAGATTTATACCCTATTTGGGGGCATAGATCATCTAAAATTGGATTTTTATGTAGACTTAATAGTCTACATACTTGTAAATTGCCAACAGCCATGCACTTCAATTATTTGAATTTAAATGTAGAAAGAAAAGCATTTCCTACTCAAATCATACACAGGATTACTAGTTATTGTCACTTTGGGGGTTTTATAGAGATGAAAACTCATGTAGCACCCATTTTTTAAGCATAGGAGTGTCTAGCTTTCCATAAAACCTCTTTATCAGTTTGCATATATGTTTCAAAGAAAGTGACAACAAAAGTTCAATCTTTGAATTCATCTTTTTGTCACATGAAAGCACATCAAGTTAAGGTATGTTTTACAGTATGTATTATGCAGTGCTTCCTGGTATGGAATTCTTATCAAAATTTGAGCAACTATTTGAGCAACTATTCGATTAACTAGATAATGTTATATGTAAATTGATAATATATTTTGATGTTAGTATTACGTTAGTTTGGAGACATTTGTGGTGTTGTTAATTAGTTACATTTGTGGTATTGTGTTAATTAGTCACAGGTTCTTTGTAACAGGTTTGTTAAAAAAAAATAGTGGTTTTAATACAAGCTGGGTGGAAAAAAAAAAAAAAAAAAAAAAAAAAAAAAAAAAAAAAAAGCTCTATAGCGTTTGTCAAAAAGCGCCAAAGAATAATGCTATAAATACAAACTATTTTACAAAAAAATAGTTTGAATCTCTAGCATTATTCATAAAATAAAAGGAAAAGAAGGAAAACAAAAGGAAAAAAAATTTCAAATGTACCTCTAAAGTCTCTAATCAATCAATACGTAGAAGTTGTAGAACTGCTGACAATTATAATTCCATATATTCATAAATAAAAATAAATAAATAAAAATTATAATTCCATATAGGAAGCAAAAGTGAAATAGAGTCAACAGTATACTACAGACACAAACTATTTTACAACATTTTTACAAAATGTTAATGTGGCCAACCTCTTATTGGTTTTCATTTAGGCCTACCATTAATATCACATTTTTATTTATCAATAATCACTCACCACATCAGGAGTTTGTAAATATTTTTGTACAATAGTTTGTATCTATAGCATTATTCTTATTTTATAATTTTTGTTAAAATATTCATGGCACACTATGGTTCATTGTTCTCTTTCTTATTCTTAAATTTCCTTTTACCAAAATTAAAGTTAGTTAATGCAAAATTAAATTGTTTAGTGGCAACTATCAAATAAATGTCAACAACATACATTTCCTT
Organism: Quercus glauca; assembly: GCA_023736055.1. Taxonomy (NCBI): domain Eukaryota; kingdom Viridiplantae; phylum Streptophyta; class Magnoliopsida; order Fagales; family Fagaceae; genus Quercus; species Quercus glauca. The sequence continues at coordinate 59,673,644 of CM043322.1, forward strand.
ATCTTTTTATTTTTAAGGAGAATCACATACTTTTCTGTATCCAATATACATTTTGAATCTCTAATATTGGAATGTCATTTGAATAGCTATATCCTATCTATCATTAGAAGAAGAAAAAAGAGAGAGAAAAAAAAAATCCTTAATTTTTTGCCTATAGATAGCGAAAATTTGTTTACTATTACAATGTATGGCAATAATAATACTATATTATTCCGTGAAAATTGCAAAGTAAATTAGAAAAAAAAATTATTTTTTGATAAAATGTAGTTTTTTTTTTTTTAAGAAACTAATAATTGGTTCTTGTATTTTTTTTTCCTCTATTTAAAAAGAGGGCTTAATTACTTAATTTATTTGTCTTAAAGCTATTTTTTATCCACTCAATAATAAAACTTTAAATAAAACTATTTTATATATATATATATATATATATTTTAAATGCTGGTCAAGTAGTACCCATACTTGATCTGCCAGATTTGGATATGGGTAAAAACTCACACCTGATACTCAAATCATAATTGGGTAGGGTAATACCCATGATTATCGAGTCAGGACAAGCCAGGTATCCATTACCCCAATGGGTATGGCCATCCCTACTAGTGAGGTGGGAGCTTCCAGTCCTTAATTGGTACAAACGAAATACTAATAGGTCAGCTTTAGGCTGCCCTAGTCTAGCCAGTGGTAGTGGTTTCATCTAAGATTGTCATGGTAGATGGGTGATGGGTCAAGGGTTTTGTTAGAGCAAAAGGTTGGGCGCATAGCCTAGAAGCTGAAATATAGGCTATGAGAGATGACCTAGCTCTCTGTATTCAACTCCAAAATCAAGCTATTGAAATCAAACTTGATGAAATTTGGAGAGAATTAAACTTTACTACCCTAAATTATATTCATGATTACACTTTGCACCTCAAACCTTTCAAATGCACGTTTTGCATCACGAACTATAACCCTTGTTATACTTTTGCACCCCAATTTTCAGTTTGTTGTTAACTTTGACAAAAAAATATGGCACCACGTGAGAAGACCCAATTACTCCTGAACTATACTTTCGATTATACTTTGCACCTTAAACTTTTGATTTTTTTCCAAGTTAACAGCAAACTTGATGTTGGGGTACAAAGTATATATAGAGTCATAGTTTGGGATACAAAACGTGAATTCAAAAAGTTTAGGATGCAAAGTATAATCTGAGATGTAATTTAGAGTGGTTAAATGTAATTTTCTCCCAAAATTTGTTGTCTATCTACTATCTAGCAAAGAAGACCCTTTTGCTGATTATACCCCAATTGTTGATTATTGTAGAAACCTCTTGAATCAACTCCGCTTCTAGAAAATTCAACACTACTTCAGTAGAATTTTTGTATTTTAGACTCTCCGCCTATGGAGCCGGCTCATCTTTTGCTTCATGACCTTATTGATCCATTCTGAAATAGAATTTGTACTGCTACAATCCCTGCAGCTGCTCTTTAGTTTTCGTTAATATAGATCCCTATTACACCCAAAAAAATAAAAATTAAAAAGCCCCAACCATCCCCCAACTTCTACTTTTTCTAGCTACTTCAAACTTTAGTAGCCGGGTCTGTCCAGAAGGGTGGTGAAAAGAAATGAAACAGCAGGTTGCAACTTTATGATCAGTTGAAAACAATTGGGTATTTCAAATATTAGTTGAACTCTCAAAGGAATATATTCTTTTATAGTTGTTAAGAGTTTCATTTATGATAAAATTTCACACCAACTAAAATACAACTCAAGCTAGTGATAAATATAACATAGTTGAATTCAAATCCATTGCCATGTACTTCACATGGTGTTCCACCATATGCATTCACAAAGTCTTGCCTGAAGAACTTCAGAAGACGCATCACTCCCTAACTCTACCTCCTTTTTTTGTGTCCATATTACGGTAACTAAATGAAAAGAGGTTGAAAGAGAAGGGGGGGATTCCCCATTATCCTTGAATAGGCAATCCTACTATTTGTGCTGACTCTTTGCTGTATAACAGGGAGGTTGCTTCTTACTTTACAGAGTACCAGTAAAAGGAATCAAATTAAAACCACTACATTTTTTCACATAAGAAAATGGTTTCTTAAAAAATAAATGGAATATTTCAAGAAGTCCAAGAAAATCTGCGGAAATTCCTTCTATAATTTACGGGTGAGATAATGTAATAGTGGGCATGAAGCACCAAAGAGGCATAAAAAATTACAATTTGAATTGCTATTGGAGGATAATACAAGCTAAGATCACAGCTACATATTGTACAGGAAATGAATATTGAAACTTCCTTAACCGTCAATTCACTGAATACCACATCTGCTATAGACTACCTGTACTGACACACATAGTTTATTAGATCCTCCACAGAAACTCAGCAAAGAGCAATATGAACTTTAAGAAGAAGAAGAAGAAGAAGAAGAAGAAGAAGAGAGAGAGGTAAACAAATAAAAGCGCATATAGCATGCCACATCAGTTCCTAGCATTCTCAATTCACACCTAAGATTTTCAACGACAACCAACTGAATAAATATGAAAATCACACCATATATTGCAAGATTAGGTGAAAACTTATACACATTATTATCAAACAAACTTTTCCCTCTGGGGTTCTATCAAATTATTCCACGCCACTCCAGGATTTGTGATACCAAGAGAGCACTCTGTGCAAGTGTGTGTCATGTGTGCACACATCTTGGGTTGTTTCACATAGCATGGCAATTGATCTCAATCTTGACATTTCTCTAACCAAAACCAACCTCTAAAACATCTTCACATCAGCTAGAATATGCAAGAAACTGTAGCAGGAAACTGCACCCCCAAATTTCTTAAAGATTGCATGGAAATCATATCCTATAAACACTAATTGAAGGCATATGAATCCAAATTACAAATTGTATTTGTAGCCTTGATTTGTTTGATCTTTACCAGATTCATCAATAAAGAGTTTTTTTCTTTTTTCTTTTTTTGGTAAAAGGAAGCTCCCGCGCGCGTGCTTGGGGGGGGTGGGGGGGTGGGGTGAGGGGTGGGTGTTAGGGGTGTTGAGGATGGGAAAGGGAAGATTTGAACTATTGACTTCCACTTCATGAGTCGAGATCCCCACTTAATTGTGTTAACCCTTGGGGTTATCATAGAGAGGTTGAAAAGGTTTCTAAGCAGACTAGTCAACAAGATGGTCCAACCACAGCCATTTGAAATTCCAATAAACACATACTCAGAGAGAAGGGGAAGTCACCCATTTGTTTTGGCCATAAGACAGAATGTGTATTAAATCTCACAAATTAAAAATGGGGAAAAAATGGAGAAGAGAGAAGAACTATAAAGTAAGAATTTACAAGAACATCTGATACAGCATAAATGAAATTGTTCAAAAGCAAGCAGCATTCATGTTTAATGAAATTAAGGTATAACTAATGTCCTCCATTAAGTGGCAATATTTTTTTCTTGTTTCCATAATTAAAAAATCACTAGTTGGACTAAAGTCACAGTGGCCAGCATATCCAGAAAAATCATACTACTTTCCTGGTAAATTACTAAACCATGTTATGTGTAACAGGATTTTGGATACAGCCTCTAAAATTTTGGAATACTATTATGAATACCTAAGCCCATAAGAAAATATTTAAAAAAAAATTATTTTAACCTTCTCCCTTTGCACATCCTTCCCACCGCCTCGCCCTAGCTCTGCCTCTCACTTTTTGTACTCAAGGTCAATGGAATTAGAGCATATTATCTCCATGTTCTCACATAAAAGTGAAAAAGTATTCCTTGTTGACTCAATTAACCACATAGTGATCTGAATCATCAACCAAAAAGCCCCCATCCATAATTATCATTTTATGAATATTTTTTTTTCCCCAGAAAGCATTCTACATTACAGAAGAACATTATTATGCCAAAAAAAATTGTTTCTACAGCTAATTCTTATGAGTCCCATACTCCCATGCTATAAATGACCAAAGATTATTGACATAAATAAAAGGGCTAGAAATAAATAAGGAATCAGTTAGAAAAACACATCAAATACCTGATCAGAGGGAGCACCTAAAAGGTGCAACAAACAAAAACCAAATCAGTCACCAAAATATTAGCATGACCAGATTAACTGTAAACAGGTTGAAACAGCCCTTTAAATTCATCATAAACCCATCTGCAAAACAACAACATTCTCCCGTTAAAGAAGAGCCAAGATCATCCAATTAATTCTCTACTTAGACATATAAAAAAAGTGCTGGTTATTTTGATAATAGCCATCAGTTCTAATATGCCATGTCTAAACTTACCTCTCTACCTTATCCATTTGTTACGTCTCCTTATGGTTACATACACAAAGTATATACTAATGCAGTTTAGTAAACATCCAAAGATCTATGGGGTGTTTGCTGTTTAGCAAACCACAAAATTGGTTTAGTTCTGCTATAGCTGAGCCTGAACCAAAGAAATCTGGTTTTCTTTTATGCCTAGTTTGTCTAGACTCAACTTAGAACTGGGTTTGGGCTAACTTGTAGTTTGTCTAAACTATATTAAAACTTGTTTTTAGTTTATATTTAGTTTGTGTAGACTCTATATTGTAATTAACTTTTAATAGGAAAATGTGTATGTATATATGTATATCTTACATAAATATATAATGTAAAGATAACTGACAAAGTTAATATATGATATTTGGAAACACAAAAATAAAAAATAAAATAAAAGATAAGTTTAAAAACTAATATATGAGTAAAAAATAACCTTAATTGTTATTTTAACAAGTAAAAGTTATGTCTTGTGTATTCTTATAGCTATTGGCATCAATTTGTTTAGTGGCAGGTTATCAAACCCAATATTCGGGTATCAAATTTGGTTTGACAAAGAAAAAAAAAAACATAAATATAATGCAAAACTGCATTGTTACTTGTTAGTTATTACCACAATACTAAGCACTGGATTGTCTTCATCCAGCACGATGGGATTTGCACATAAATCACAGCGAGACCAGCACCCACCCACATGGAGATGATGGCAATGGGGCACATTTAACTGGATCACTGCCCCCACACCCTAATGGAGTGGATAAAAGACTTTATTCAGGGTAGAGGTGAGTTGGAGAGTAAAATGATCACAAACAAATGTCAAGCGGAAAGATTTAGGAAAAGTACTCTTTAACAAGAAAGTCATTTGAGAAGGCATGTCATGATAATTGTTGTTCTTCTTTTATAAGTAACATGTCATGATACTTGTTATCTCACTAAAAATAGGAACATTTTCATAATTTCACCAGAATCGTGTAATAAACTTCAAATATATGTAAATCTATTTGCAGTGTTTCCCCTCCATCTCTTCCATCTCTTTGCTTTCCATATAACTAATGGTTTATATATATATATATATATATATTCATAATTGATAAGTTGAACTTGCACCAAGAAAGTTTTCAACCCACAACCTCATCCTCCACCCTTGTGAGAGAAGAAAGTCTCACTTGAGCCAGAGCTCATTGACAACCTAAGGGCTTAATAAGATCAATAAAATATATTAAAAATTACATATACACTTCAAATGATGCATATTTTCAGAAATATCGTTACAAAAAAATGTTATGTTTCCATGTGTTGCACACTCCTATAACCATGTACAAGAAACATTCTCTCTACTCTTCTTTTAGAAGGAAAACATAAGTACTGAAGCAATTGCATGAAGAGTAGGTAATGATGAAACATACTTGCACAGGAAAACAGGCTGTAATCCCATATTTGCATCAGGTCCTGCCTGGCTTTGTCTTTCATTTTCCTCGCTAAACTCGGCAGGAGGGAGAACTTCACATGGGCCTTGGATCAAACCAGCCATTATTGTGCTTTCATGATTTGATTCATACACCTATGACAGAGCAACGAGTTTGTATCAACATTGCACAATGTATTCTTGCATACCATCCATTCATATGCCAAATTAAGAAGGGGGAGAGAGCAGAATTCCAATTAGCTAACATAACAGACTACATTGAATGCAACCCCAATGGAGTATGCTACTTTTAGACCACAATGGACTGTGCTACTTTTAAATAAGTTCCATCTGGCTGTGGGTGCATCCATATGACCAAAATCTCAATAGGTCAATCAACTAGTCAACCAATTAAACAACCACAGAATTTTCATGTTGACATGAAATCTTAAAAAATTAATACGGAAATACATGTATATAAGAGAATAGTTCACCTCATTGTTTTCAGGGGCACATGGGCGTCCAACATTCTCTGGCAAGTCACGAGGAAAGTAGCACCTTGTAACTATAACCCACTTTGACCCAGTTTTGCTATCCTCCCACATGGACTGCAATCAAAGAACAAAAATCAAGCATTTTCCATATTATAACCTATAGTAGATAAAATTTACTTGGAAGATGAAACAAATGATAACCAATTCCAAAACAGAAAAGATCTAAAACAGTTCAATACAAATTGTAACCCAGAGAAATGGCTCGTATCAGATCTAAAAACGAAATTTAGTGGTCTCTTGGTTGTAAGTGCACAAGCAATAAAGCTAGAAGTGTCATAGAATGTCTGATAATTCACTTGCCTGAAGCTTAGAGGGTATCAATTCACCATGGCTCGCACGGAAAAGAGCATGATCCTGCAGCTTATAGGTTACTCCATTGACCCTGCAAGACTGGTAAAATGATTTCCCATCTAAAACTTGAACAACATTGTCAATCCATTCAACACCACGCAAGCCATCCGAAGGAAACCCAGAGCGTTCGCTAGCCTCAGTACCAGTTTGAGAACCTCCGGAAGGATTTGCCTGAGCAACAAGTTGGTCATCTAGCTTGATATCATTTCCTGAAGTACAGTCAAGATTTTCTCTTGTATGTGATTTTTCTGGTTCTTTGACATTGAGGTCTTTGTCATGACATTTCTTTGATGGAACATCAGCACAGTCTGGCAAGACTGCCCGGTCAACAACTTGTGAATTGTGTGAGGGTTGAGAATCATCAGACTTATTACTAACAGTTTCATCTAATTTAGAAGGAAGCTCTATTTTTTGTTCACAAGATTTCTCTTCATGTATAGATGATTCAGAGTCTTTTATTTGTTCAGCAGACATTAAAATTGACGAGGCAACAGAAGGAGAACCAGAAGCTGGCCCAGACAAAGGTTTGTCATCAGTAATTTTACTACTTGATATAACATCATTCCCTTGAGTTTCTCTTGCATTTGAAATCTTCATATCAGATGCTGATTCAACATGATTGGTGCCTGCACTACCAGTACATGTGGGGCTTTGTAGATCAGAGCTTCCATTTGCTGTAATCTTCTGCTGATTGACCTTTGGATCTAAAGTTTCCACTTTCTTCTCAGAAGATGATGCCTTTGTAGCTAAGTTGGGAGGCACATTTAATTGATTCGTACTACTTCTCATGACACGGCCATATTTAGGGGGCAAAGGTTTCCCTTGGGTCAAGGTCATGCACCTCATGCAGTGCCACTCACCTCTAGGAATTCCTTTTTGAGTAGGCTGCAGACACTTTAAGTGATACCCTTTCTCACAAGCATCACAAAGAAGTACATTATCCACCTCATTGATGGTAACCTGGCAATATTGGCAAGTTAAAGCCTTATTCATGTAATCCCTTGATGGGGGAGTCCATTTAGGATGATCCGGACGCTGTGGTTGTAAAAACTTCTGAATAAGCTTAGCGATTTCATTGTGATTATTACCAAGAGAAGGGGGTTGGACAAAGCTCATGCCCTGCATGGGCTGATGTGTAGTAGGCAAATTTGCAGCTGCTGTCTGAGGTATAAATCCCCTAAAGCTCTGATCTCTCACTACCTGAGGAGCAACACGTGACGCACTTACATCAACAGTTCCCTCAACCTTGGCAGGCGTATGATTTGGAACCTTGTTTTCTTGCACACTTTTAGCCGTTGAGGAAGATTGGGTTTGCATGGACCATGTAGGAGCATTTACCAGTGGATGGTTCACAGAAGAATTTGCTGCAAACAGAAAATATATGAAGATTAAATAATTATAACATTCAATAGCTTAAGGAAATGGAAAGAACCATCACAGTAGTTCTAGCAAACCCCATGCTAACATGAGAAAATGGGCAATGTTGACTGAAGTTACCATCCTAAGCCAATGAGCTATAACTTATATGGCACCTCCCCCCCTTATAAGTTCTAGGTGGAGAGTGAGGTTCTGGGCTCAATACCCATTGGGTGTGTGTGTACCTCACCAATAAAATAAAAAGGCAAAAATGCAAAACTGACCTTATAACTTTCAATTTTTTTCATTTCAGTCCTCTAACTTTCAGTTTTGCCATTTCAGTCCTCTAACTTTTAATTGTTGTCAATTTGGTACTCCGTTGCCATTAATTGAGCCAAAACGACGTCGTTTTGGCTCTTTTTTTTTTTTTTCTTTCTTTTTTTAATTTCAGAATTAAAAAAAATTATAAAAATTAAAAAAAAAAACTGATATTAAAAAAAAAAGAAAAAAAAAAACCATTTCAGAACCAACACATCAAAAAATTCAACACAATCAACGCAAATGTAGCTCTAAACTAAATACCATTTCATCAAAAATCAAATCCAAATTAACCAAAACCAAAGAGAGAAAGAGAGAGGATAGAGAATCGAACCTCGAAGGAGATGACAACGACTTCGAGGTTCGATTCTCTATCCTCACATACAGCACACTGAAGCGAGGTTTTCCAAACCACGGCCTAATACAATACCTGATAGACCAAAACGACACCGTTTTCCTGGGCATCCACGTGACCCTACACTCCTACCCACTCTTGTGCAGACCCAACGGTATCCCATACCTGATCAACATCCCCGGGTCGGGTCACCGGGTCAAGGGCGAGCTCTACTCCGTGTCAACCCGCGGATTCGGTCGCCTAGACGAGCTGGAGGGCACCGCCCTCGGCCACTACGAGCGACTCCCCATTCAGACTCAAGCTGAGGCTGAGGCCGAGGTTGAGGCGGAGCCGAAGGCTAAGGCTGAGGCATACTACGCGCATCGTAGCTTTGGGGAGGAGTTGTGGGAGAAGAATGGGAGAGAGGGGTTGAGTGAGTACACAGAGAGAGAGGCTAGTGGGTTTGTGAGAAGAGAGGATAGGCCTAAGGATCGGAGTTTTGTTGATGAGGACAGGCCTAAAGAACTGTTTTCGTTGTTAATGTTGTGATGGGTGGGTGAGTGTAAAGCTCAAAATGAATGCTTCACCTTTGTTTTGGTTAATTTGGATTTGATTTTTGATGAAATAGTGTTTAGTTTAGAGCTGCATTGCGTTGACCATGTTGAATTTTATTATTAAAAAAAAAAAAAAAAGCACCAAAACGACGTCGTTTTGGCTCAATTAACGGCAAGACATAACTGGGGTTTAACGAAGTACCAAATTGACAACAATTGAAAGTTAGAGGACTGAAATGACAAAACTGAAAGTTAGAGAACTGAAATGAAAAAGACTAAAAGTTAGAATGTCAGTTTTGCATTTTTGCCAAATAAAAAGTTACCATCCTAACTCTACCTCCCACAACCACCCAACCCCAACACCACCCCAAATAAAAAAGAAAAAGTTAGGCATGTGCAAAAACCCAACCGTCCTAACAAGCTACTTTCTTTTCTTTTTTTTGATAAGTAAGAAGAAAATATTATTGAAAAAGGAATAGCAAGAAAAATACATAGAGTTCACGGTAGTGAACAAAGAGTAAAAAGAAACAAAAAGTAACAAGCAACCACTAAGCTATTCTAAGAGACAAAAGAAAATCCATAAGTGCAAAACAATCCGAGAGACCCCAACACCGAGACCACTCAAAGAGAAATAATAGCTGTTTAATAAATATATATTCATTATGGCAAAGGGCATGCCTTGTCATGTGTAATATGCCTGCTAGATATCTCAAAGCAGGCTATCTAAGCTTTTCCTGGTTGATATTTTTTTCATTTCTATATTAAGTAGCAAACATAACAAACTCAGAAATCTTAAGATTATTTTGCAGAATGGAAGTGTATTTCCATCAAAGTTTATAAGAGGGGAAAGTTACCTTGTACTTGTGATGCAAAAGAAGGCCCATTTAATCCTCCATCTGATTTGAACTGTGGCTTTTCAACTTTCTGCAATGGCAAGGAAGAAGAGTCTCTTCCTAAATTACTGCTAGGCAATCCTCTAGAAACCATAACTGGTCGAACTTCATTGGTTGGCAAGGATGTAGAAGTTGCTGGAGAAGTATGACCTAAAGGTGAAGAAGCCGGGATGGCTCCAGAAGAAATTGGCGGATTACTTGGTTTATCTGATGGAAAGATACGGGCAGTATGCTGTGCCCCACGGATGTCGCTTAATGTAGAGGGGTGAGAAGTATATGTAGTAGCATGTGCGGTAAAATGCTTGGACTCATCCATCTAGGGGAAAGGAACCAAAAAATAAAGCATCAAAAATCCATCATTTTCTGCTGTATATTAACTTGTATATCAGAGAATAATTTCATCATTTAGCACATTATCGATTAAAAACTAAACCCTTGAAAGTAGTTTGATAATTTGGAAGAACCCTAATAAGTTATTGTTATTATTGATTTAATATATATATATATAGGGACATAGTATAAACATAGACTAGAAGATTAAAAGAATAATACTATGACCTAAGCACACTCGTATGATTGCATGACTTTGAACTACCTGACCAACATAGCAGCTTAGAAATAACATAATTGCGCGCGCGCGCGCGCGCACACACACACACAAAATTACTATACCTATCCAAATAACAATAATTCTCTTCAACCTAAGCCATGACTCACGCCACCACTTTCAGTTTGTCAGCAACAGCTTTGTCCACTATATTTTTGCATTAGCAACATCAAATAAAAAAAAATTCAAGAAATATATGAAATCCATTGAAAAACAAAAATATACATGTCAGATAAGACAACCATTGTTGCTATCTCTTATAATAAATAACAAATCATTGGTTTAACTGGATAACTAAATAAAATAAATCATTGAAATGCAAAGAAGTTGTGTTGGATTGGTATTGCATGTGCAAGAAGGATGGGGAGTCCATTGATCATTTTATGTTACATTGCCATGTAGGTAGAGAGTTGTGGGATATGGTTTTTTCTTTATTTGGGATTCACTAGGTTATGCCATTACATGTTGTGGATCTTCTAGCAAGTTGGTTGTATAAATGTAGCAGACATAAGTCTATGGTGATTTGGAGTATGATTCCTCATTGCCTTATGTGGGGTATTTGGCAGAAGAGGAATGGTCATACTTTTGAAGGGTATGAGAGATCAACTCATGATATGAAACTGTTTTTTCTCCGGACATTGCTAGAGTGGACAAATGCTTCGGGTCTTTTTAATTTTAGTTCTTTGATGGATTTGTTAGATAGTTGTACTTTCTTTGCTTTATAGTTTTTTTTTTCTGGTTCCTTAGTACACAGCCTACGTGCTTTCATTCCCTGTATTGATTTCTTTATTCAATGAAGTTATATTACTTATCAAAAAAAGAGAGACCTTTCTCTTTATCTCTCAAATCGACGGATCTATATGGTTGACAATACACATTCAAGCCTAATTCTAATTGTTTTGTTTCTAAAGCAACGATTTTATTCGCAACCAAGAATCACTAGATCATCTTTCAATTGAAAATCCTAAGATGTCCAACAAAAATATCTAAATATTAAAAGACATTGATTGCGTATCCTAATTCTTCTAATCGTTTTTGTCCTGAAGCAAATATTATTCAAAACCGATTCTCTTTCAATTGAAAATCCAAATATACCCAAAGAAACCAAAAACTGAAAACAGCTATTGAATTGCATATCGTAATTTTTTTTTTTTTTCTGAAGCAAAGATATTATTCATGACGAATAAACGCAAAACTCTCTCTTTCAATTGAAAATCCTAATATATCCAAAACAAAGAAACCTAAGAATCAAAACAACTATTAAATATTGCGTATTATATTTCTTCTAACTGTTTTTGTTCCTATGCAAAGATATAATTCATGACCAATAATCACAAAATTATCTTTCAATTGAAAGTATCCAAATATATCCAATCCAAAGAAACCTAAGAATCAAAAGCAACTATTAAATTGCATATTCAAATCGTTTGTGTTCCTAATATATTCAAATAAATCCCTAAATTCTCTTTCAGTTGAAAATCCTAATACATCCTATACAGAAAACAAAGGTGTAGGATTTGAAGGCGTACCTTTCGCTTGGCATTGTCGAGCTTCTCCTTGATAGTGAACTTAGGAGGACCACGAAACCCTAGCCTCTGATCCCTGAGCTTCGCATTGAGTCCCAAGTCCTCCATAACCGACCCAATCGCTTCCCTACCAATCAAATCCTTAGGAGCAAAGCAAGCACAAGCTTCCGCAAGCTTCGTCCTCGCCTCCGCCATCAACTCCATCTCCGCCGCCGTGGGACTCTTCCCGCCGCCCCGCATCCTCGCCATCGTCGACAACACCAAAACAATCTCCGCCACTCTCTTCAGGTCCGGCCCAGGCCCAGTCTTGGCCCGCTTGCTCGACCGGGTCAATTCTCCCTCTCCCGCCGACGGGTCGGGTATTTCCATGGGCTCCACCGTCGGATCCATTCGATTTAAAACGCAGACGACGCCGTTTTAGAGAGAGAGAGAGAGAGAGAGAGAGAGAGAGAGAGAGAGAGAGGGAGAGTTTGTGCTTGCGTGTGTGTGTGTGGGGGGTTTTGAAATTTGGTTCGTATGTGGGTTTTTTAAAATTAGGGTACGTTAATTAGAGACCTTTTTGGCGGGTAATTTAGAGAGCAAGAGAGAGAGTATGTGTAATTGTAGTTTGTGTGTTTGGGTTTTAAGTGGGAGTGTTGAGTTTTGTGTGTGTGAGAGAGAGAGAGAGAGAGAGAGAGAGAGAGGGGAAGAGTTGGTAGAGCAGAGCGATTTTGAGAGAGGGAGAGAGAGCGAGGGTTAATTGGGAAGTACAAGTAGTTTGTTATATAAAACCCGGTTACGAGTTTGACAACCGGATCTCAAAGTACAAGTCCTTGGGAGCGTGCGCTGGTGTGGATCGTGTGAACTGTGGACTTTTATTTTTTTATATGAAGACTAATTTTTTTAAAATAAGTAAATTTGTTAGTTTTTTGTCACATATTTTTTTTAAAAGCTTTTTTTTAGAAGAAATATTTATTTAAAAGCTAAAATGTAAAATTCACCCTCTATTTTTTACCAAAATTTATTCTAGCCTTCTAATTATTTTTTTTTCCATTCATTTCAATCCTTTAAATTTCAAGTCTATTCAATTAAAGCCTTTACATCAAATTTTGTTAAATATTGCGGTTAATTATCTAAATGTTATTCTTCTTTTTTTTCAAAATTTTTAAATAAAAAATGTTTTCCATAATTAAAAAAAATAACAAAAATTGACGGAGAGACTTTAATTGAATAAACTTGGGACTTAGATGACTTAAATTAGGGGTGTGCAGCCAAAACTGACTTGGTCCAACCCAACCCGCTAAGTTGGGTCGGTTTTTAGGAGTTGGTAGGTTGGGTAGGGTAGTAAAAAAAAAAAATTTACGGTGGGTTAGATCGGGTTTAGGTCATAAAATTCACAAATCCGCATAATTCAACCCGACCCATCTATATTTAATATATATTTAAATTTAAAAATATATTATACAATTTTTTTTTTTTTTTGAGGAAGAAGTCAATGTAATTTATTAAGAAAAGCTCGATAAATCGGTTTGGAATACAGAATAAAATTGTGATAGAACATCCTCCATCCAAACTAGAAAATCTGGTATGCCTACTGCATATTTAGCCAGACTATGCGCTAAACTGTTGCCTTCCCTCTTTGTATGAGAGTAACGCAGCTTGTCAAATTGTTGGGACAAAAACCTTGCATCCTCCAAAAGTAATCCATATGGCACCAATACCATCCCATCCTCCTTTAAACCCGCAATGACAGCCATTGAATCTCCCTCTAACACAGCCCGTTTCACCCCTACATCAGATGCAAAGGAAAGAGCCCACGTTGCAGCCATAGCTTCGATATCAAAAACTCCTAGCACCTAATGCACCACTTTCAAACATGAAGCAATTACTAGACCTCTGCTATCTCTAACAACCACTCCTATACCAGATTTCTTCTCCTTTGGGAATATCGCACCATCAAAGTTAATCTTGAAGGTACCTGATGGGGGAGGCTTCCACGTACATCTCGTTGGTTAAGTGTGAATGGGAACTGAATTAAGACTGACCTGTCTTGCTTGGAATTCAGCTAGCCAATTTTTTGAGAGGAGAGCGATCTGATGGATGGCATTTGTGGGTTGGTTAAGCCGTACTCGATTTCGCTGGTTCCATATGGACCAAACCGTGACTGCAAATAACTCCAGCAGCTATGTGCGTTTGATTATCCATGATAAAAGTTCTTTAAAGGTTAAGAATTGAATGTCACCTCTGAAACTCCACTGTACCAGATCTGCCTAAACCAAATCAAGCTCAGAGCACGACCACAATGCGTGTAGTGAGTATTTTGTTGTAGCTCGGCATCTCACACATAAATCCTCCTCTGTAATTTTGCGTCGAAACAAAGAGTGTTTAGTTGGCAAGGCTTCGCGACACACCCTCCACAGCAGCGTCTTCACCTTTTGTGGCACGTTCATGGACCATAACTGCTTCCAAACCTGTGTATCTTTATATGTTGCCGAATCCTGAGTTCTCTCCATCAGCTCTTCCTCCATTTTTAAGAACTTATACCTTGACTTACAGTTGTACAATCTGTTGCTTGAATAAGGCCAATACAGGATGTCTTCCACAGCAGATCGGCTTAATGGAATTTGCTTGATTAACACAGCTTCTTCCTCATGAAATAAACCCTCCACCATCTCTATGTTCCATTGCCTAGTTTGTGGGTCAATAAGAATATCCACAATCGGATGCTTCCTTGGCAGCCAGTGATCCTGCCAAACTCTAATTTTTTTTCCATTGCCAACCCTCCACCTTGCTCCCCTTTGAATCACATCCCTCCCAATGAGTATACTTTTCCATGCATAAGAGCCCAATCTTGAATCCTTAGCCTCCATGATCGTTGTATTTGGAAAAAACCTTGCCTTGAAAACCTTGTAGAAAAGAGTATTAGGGTCATGCAAAAGCCGCCAAGCTTGTTTTGCTAAAAGTGAGTTATTGAACATGGCAAGATCTCTAAAACCCATACCACCCACTGCTTTTGATTTAGTCAAATCTTTCCATTTTCCCCAATGGATTTTCCTCCGGTCACCTCGTTGTCCCCACCAAAACTTTTTTATCATAGCTTCAATCTCATTGCATAGGCCTAAAGGAATTTTGAAACATCCCATTATGTATGTTGGGATGACTTGGATGATTGATTTTATCAATACTTCCCTACCCACTTATGAGAGTAGCTTCCCTTCCCATCCTTGAATTTTTCTCCACACCCTCTCCTTAATGTAGTTGAAGCTTGCTTTTTTCCCTTTTCCAACAAATGAAGGTAGACCCAAATATATCTCGTATTGCATAATTTCCGAAACTTCCCAAGCTTCTTTGATATTATTCTTCATTGCAACGTCAATTGCTTTGCTAAAGAAAAGGGTTGTTTTGGCTTTGTTTATTTTTTGTCCCGATGCCTCTTCATAATCATTCAAAATATCCAGCACCCTCCCACACTCCTCCATGGTTGCCCTACAAAAGAGAAGACAATCATCTGCAAAAAGCAAATGTGTAGTTTTGGGCCTCTCCTACATAAGGAAAAACTATGGATATCCCCATCCATCTCTGCTTTTTTAATCATCCCATTCAGCCCCTCCATGCAAAGTAAAAACAGGAATGGAGATAATGGGTTTCCTTGCCTTATACCCCTTATTGGGTGAATCGAATCAAACCACTAGGCTCTCCATTTACCAAAACTGAGTAAGTAACTGTGCTCACACACACCATAATAAGATTAATCCACCCTTCATTAAAACCCATCTTCCGCATAATTCCTTCAAGGAAATGCCATTCTACCCTATCATAGGCCTTGCTCATATCTAGTTTAATGGCCATATAGCCATGGCTACTAGAATTATATCTTTGCAGGCAATGTAAAGTCTCAAATGCCACCATAATGTTATTAGAAATTAATCTATCCTTAGTAAAAGCAAATTTGTGTTTTGAAATGATGAGAGGTAGTATTTTCTTCAAACGATTGGCTAAAACTTTGGAAAAAATTTTATACAACACGTTGCAAAAGCTTATGGGACATATGGTTAAGGGGAGTAGGTAGAGTACCTAAATTTAACCGCATCAAAATGGAGGAAGTGACATCATGGTCTACTGTGCCCCAAAAATGTTGGTAAAAAAAGGGGGGCATTCCATCCGGTCTAGGAACTTTTAAAGGAGCCATTTGTTGCAAAGCCACTTGAACTTCACTTGCATCAAAGGCATGGCTAAGTGAAGATTTCATCTCATCCGTAATAACATTTGGTACAAACTCCAACACCCTTGCAAACCCATTATGTCCCGATGAAGAGAAAAGTGTGTTAAAGTAGCTTACAAAAACTGGTGCTATCTCCTTCAGATGGGCTTTATTTGCTTTTATTTGTGGCCATGTTATTTTATTTCCCAGTTTGATATTAATAATAGTAATTAAAAAATATTTGTCCAACCCGGTCCAACCTATCCACGTGGGTTGGGTTGGGCCCCTATGATGAGTTGAATTTTTGAACCCACCATGGTGGGTAGGGCTGAAAAAACTCCTCAACCTGACCCATACACACTCCTAACTGAAATGAATAAAAACAAAATTAGAGAACTAAAATGAATTCTTGTAAAACTTAGAGGGTGTGTTTTGCATTTTAACCTTTGTTTAATATAAAAGTTATCAAAAACTATATTTAACCAAATAAGTCACTAGAGAACTAAAGATACCAAATGAACCCTAAGAATTAGAGTGCTATAATTTCTTAAATTATGCCAAGGGTAAAAGCCTTATAATTTCCTCTCTTTTTTTGTTCTACTTATGTTGTAAACTCAACACTTATTTTTAAAAGAAATAAAACTATGTTTTTCATTTTAGATTTGAGTGTAAATTGCCTAAAGAGAGTTGAAGGTAATTTTGATTTTGTCTAGTAGAATTTAAAATTTTTTATTCATTTTTCTAAAGTTTATAAATTTCTTATTTTTCCATATAATTAAAATAAGTGAAAAATGTTAATGCAAAATATTCAATTTAAGAGAAAAAATATTGACAATTGAGCCGTAGTTTATGAGAAATAATAATACACAATTTACATATCCATTCAAGATCTGAAGGTTGGGCTTCTCACATATTGTCTTATATTTTGTTAAATGATAAATATGAAGAAAAAAAAGTCAAAACTAATCGGTATTTTGGTTGTCATTTTGTAATAGCTTGGTTAACCAACATAAAATTTGAAAAAAAAATGTCAAATATATTCATATTATCTTAATCGTCAAGTTTAATAGTAAAAAAAATTGGTTAAAACACAAAATTCTCCCCTCCCCTAAAGTGAAATCTCAATTAATAGTAGCATGTATTACCAAGATTTTAAAAACTATCCAGTTTGACCCCCTAAACATAAACGATAATTAACACCATTTGAAAATTCTCCAATTCCCCCAAGTCCCCTGTTTCGATTCTCTCTTTGTGGTTATTATTTATCTACCATTTGTTGCTCAATCACCCTAGTGTACATAATTGACACAATGTAGCCACTAATTAGCTTTTAGGGAAAAAAGAGTGCAAACAATGTTAAGTTTTGTTTGTATTCAAATTCAAGAGGCAAATTGAATATCTTTGAAAACTCTTGGTAATGCCTAGAAATAAGAGGGGAGTAGAGTAGAATTGGCTCAAAATAAACCTATTTTCAGCCAATTCTACTCTACTCCCCCTCTCCCCTTCCCTCTCAACCCAAACAAGCCCTAAGGGTTGTGTTTTTTTCATTTTAGGTGTAATGCATTATCTCTTGAACTCGTATGTTGCCAAGTTAAACTTTTTTTTTCCCATTTTGTCCATTTTCTATCTATTTTAACAATTTTGTTGAGCAAAGTACTATACTTTAAGTACATAGTTTGTTCTTAAACATTATATGTTGAGGGCTTTTAGTCCCTGACATTCGCTTATGTCCCTAACATTTCAAATGAGTAATTGTAGTTCCTAAAGTTTAAAAATAAATAAATATATATATATATATATATATATATATATATATATTTTGTCTAGTTTCATTAATTTTCTTGTATATGTGGCTTGATATTTTTTAGTAACAAGTTATTGATAAAAATAAAAATTATTAGTTTACATTGTACTATCAATGTAAAATTTACATTGTCTCTAAACAAATGTGTATGACATTATACACCTTTATGTAAATGTATACAATATTGTACACTTTTATACAAATGTATAAAATATTATAAACTTTTTACAAATGTGTAAAATGTTGTACACATTTAATTAGTTTACAATATAAATCTTACCCTGATAGTACAATGTAAACATATAATTGTCCAATTAAAAAAATCACACATTGGCAAATCACTCACCCATACAAATATGCATTTGGAACTTTCCCAAATTTAAACCAAAATTTGGACAACATTTGGTGCTTTGCTTTCCCCACCAATTGTGTAAAATTGTGATTTCCAACTATGTTGTGTTGGCTTTAATTACGTGCTAAATTTGATTGTAATTTTTTCAATCATTTTTCCTTGCATGTATATGGGATTAATTGTAAGGGATGAGTGTGAGAGATCAGTGAAGATTCAAGCTTCAAAGGATTAACAAATGGTTTTCGTGAGTTTCTCCTGAGTAGCTGACTTGTGAAAAGAGCCACATGCAGAGCACATGACTGGAAGATAAAGAGTCATGCCAGGCTGGATATTTCGCGAGTGTCTCGCAGGTAAGGCCAACCCACGAAGGACTTGCGAAACTCTTTGTTTGACAAAAAGTTATGTTTTGTTGTACCATGTCTTTACCCACATTATATATACCCTTATTACCCATAAATTGTATGAAGTGTTTTTTAGAGAGAAAACTCTAGAAAATACACTTAAGAGTTAGAGATTGTTATACCCACATTTATCTACACATTTCCTTATGGTTTTCCTCAACTCCTACATCTTCATCTCTACATCCTTGAGAGGTTGCTAACTCAAACACTTACCACACCCATACTAAGTGTTAAAGTGGGATTTTGGTGCTACTGAGAAGTGTTGGAAAGAGTCTTTCATTGGCGGATGCAATTGGACTGAATTGCGGGATCTGAAAAGTTAGAGAAGACAAGACTCCTAGAAGTCAATTGGTAGCAGGTGCTTGAAGGGCTTAAGTACATAGGGTAGACTAGACTTGGAGGGTCTTTTGTTATTTGTGTACTCCAACTTTATTCTCTAGTGGATCGATTTCGACTTGGAGAGTCGCAGAGAAGTTTTTCGCCAAATTCTTTGGTTTCTTCTTCAATAACACATCTTGGTGTTATCTTGTGTTTGCATCTCTCTTCCCTACTCTTTAAGCTTTCATTTTATTGTTAATAATTGATGAATATGGCTTAGAGTAGTGTTATCGGTTGTTTGCGCTTATTTACTCTTGTTTTGCCCTTAGTATAAGTTAAAGTAAAAGCTATCTAGCCGCAATTTTTAATTGGGAGTCTGAACAAGCTCTTGTGATTTAGCACAAATCCGAGCTTTCAAATTGAAACCCAAAACCAAACTTATTGAGCTGTTAATCACAAATGAAAATAATGGGTAAAATACTATTTTGGTTCTTAAAATTTATCAAATGTTTGTTTTTCATTTCTAAACTTCAAAATTTTCATTTTGCGTTCCTAAACTATTGAAAAATTCATTTTTTGTTCTTAAACTATTGAAAATGTTTTACTTTATATCCTACACTTTACTCAAAGTTTGTTGTTAATCCTTAAACTATTGAGAACAATTATTTTTTATCCCTATTTTTGTCTCTAAACTATTAAAAAAATTATTTACAAATTTTAAGGATAAAAAAAAAAAATTAAAGTTTATGGATGAAAAAGAAATTTTTGGTAAAGTTTATAGACCAAAATAGTTTTAAACCCACAACAACAACAACAACAACAACAATAATAATAACATCATTCATTTTTTAAAATTTCATTTAAAATTTTAGAGAATTTATATTAGCTCATGCAAAAAAAAATTTATATTTTAGCATAAGAACATACTTTTTCTTTTTATATACTTAATTTTCAAAAATACCCCACATTAAATTATTTATTTTAGATTACATTTTATTGAAATATCAAATTTGGTTCCTAAACTTTATCAAATGTTTTTTTTTTTTTTTCATTTCTAAACTTTAAAATTTTCATTTTGCATTCCTAAACTATTGAAAAATTCATTTTTTGTCCCTAAACTATTGAAAATGTTTTACTTTATATCCTACACTTTACTCAAAGTTTGTTTGTAATCTTTAAACTATTGAGAACAATTCTTTTTTATCCCTATTTTTGTCTCTAAACTATTAAAAAAAACTCTTTACAAAGTTTAAGGATATAAAAAAATAAAAATAAAAATAAAAACTTTTCAAAGTTTATGGACGAAAAAGAAATTGTTGGTAAAGTTTAGGGACCAAACTAGTTTTAAACCCATAATAATAATAATAACAACATAAATATACTAATATCATTCATTTTTTAAAAATTGTTCATTTAAAATATTAGAGAATTTATATTAGCTCATGCAAAAAATCTTTTTATATTTTAGCATAAGAATCTATTTTTTCTTTTTATATTCTTACTTTTCAAAAATACCACACATCAGATTATTTATTTTACATTACATTTCATTAAAATATCAAATTTTTATTGATTTTTTAAAATTATTTATCTTTCCTTACACACAACAACCATCATCTATTCTCTTCCTTTATCCTTGAAATATGTAAAGAAAGAATAAAAAACTAAATACAAAATAAATTGTATCCATGTAAAAATACACGATTGATATAAAAATAAGTAGTGTCAGTGCAAAGGATACTTGAACCCTAGCCCTTACTCACCACACCCCACAAGTACTTATACTTATAGAGTGACCATCGCACTAATGGTGCATTGAGTTTTTTTACACAACTTTATATAGTGTGATATGGGTGAATTTTGAACTTGGTTGATTAAAAAATGTGATACTGTAATTCAACCCACACAATTCATGTGTTTCCAACAAAGACTCAAGTGAATTATTATTGTTATTTAAAAATCAATAATAATCTATATATATATATATTATCATTTTTTTTAAACAAAATTATTTTTGTTTAGTCCAAACTTAACAATGAGTGAAACTCTATCTTTTTAACAAGTCCAATTTAAACTCAAACTCAAACGTTGATAATTTATCTCCAAATTTGTGAGGTTAATCATGAACACTATTGTAAGGGCTCAAAATGTAATGGACCCCAGACAATGAAATTTGTAGAGAATGGGTAGGAAGGACTAGGCATATAACAGGCAAACAACGAATTTTAGGGTGGATCCCTTCTAAACGAACTGGACTTTCAAGTTTTTGTAAGAAAGATTCTTACTGTAGCTAAATCTTTCAGACCATCTCCTTTATCATTTTGGTCAAGTGTTTGGAAGGCACATTGATCCTCGGCTCCCGCCGAGGATCTCCTTTTTTTTTCCGGAGGATCCCCCCCTTTTGTTGGGAAATCCCTCCGCTATATATATTGTCTCCTTTTGTTAATCTTAGCCGTCCATCTGGCAATAATCTGAGCCTCTAGGCGTAGGGGATTGTCCCATCGTTTGTATCTGCAGGCTTTATGTTAGGATAAAGCCGCCTTTGCAGGCTTTATACTAGTAGAAGTGACTGATGCCTTGGGCTTTCAGGTCACTTCGTCATTAAAGTGGTCAGAATGTTGGTGAGATATATTCAAAGAATATGGGATATTTTCCCTTTTAATGAGGTCGGTGTGCCGAGGACAGGTCATCCTCGGCGCGGCCTTTGGATGACATGGGCCTTTCCCGTTGTCCTCGGCATTTACATTGTCCTCGGCGCGGGCCTTGGGCCATATGTAGTGGGCCGAACGTGGTTAGTGTAGTAGGGCCCCACAACTATAAAAGAAATGCAAACCCCAATATATTTTTTTTAAAGCCGGGTAGAGGTATGAGCTCTTCTTTTGTTATTTTCTTCTCCTCTACTTTGTTATTTATTTTTTTTTTTTATATAGTTTTTCATGTATTTTTTAAAAAGCAATTTTCGTACATTAACCACCAAACTCTCTTTAGCCGTTTTTTACAAGATAAAAAAACTTGCAATAATTGAAATTTAAGGTTGTTGCTGCTGCATATGTCTTTGTTTCATCTCACAATACGAAAGTATGTTAATTTCTTGGGCAGAATGTTTATATACGATATATTAAGAGGAGGTATGACTTTCATTATTTCAACGTGAGCTCCTCCTCAACATTTTTTTGCGTGGGCCACATGCTGATAAAGTTCATTTAAAGTTTAGACTTGTTAAAATTTAAAACTTATTGCTTTATGAGTTCGTGTACTTTTTTTCTTTTTCTTATATTTATCTTTTGAATAGTCATATATTTTTTGAATTGTTTTAATAACTTATTCTTTAATTATATATCTTTGTTGGCATTTTGGAAGTTTTAACATCTGAATTTGTGTAGTCACACACACACACACACACACACACACACACACACACACACACACACATATTTATTTATATATTTTATCTATAATTTGTAGACTCTAAATCTTTTGATTCATTTCAATAGTTATAGCCTGAATTATTCTTTTGAATGATAACACGTCTTTCTCTTATATTTCTCTATTATTTAGTCATATATATTTTGTTTTGTTTCAATAATTTCTGAGGAGGTAATTTGCAGACTAGCATAATGAAGAGAAAGAATATCATAAGATAAGATGTGTTTGAAAGAATTTTGCGAACTAGCATCTCGAGTTTTATAGACTCAATTTCAATCTAAAACTCGAGGGTTAAAGACTCGATTCCCACTTGGTGAGTTGGCAGTATGATGCCACATAGAACTCGAGTTTTAGAGACTCAAGTTTAAAAAAGCAAAACCGAGTCTCTAAGACTCGATTTTTGTACTTGAAGAAAATCAGATCCAAAGAAGAACAGAGGAAGAATATATCTGAAGAGGCACGATCTGGAGCTCTGAAGAACAGAGGAAGTACAAAGAGATGATATGGTCGATTGGACGATTAAACGCTAGGTGAACCGATCTGGTTGATTGGACGATTGAATGCTGGGTGGGTGATTAGATGATCTGGTCTTCATATCTGTAGCGTCGAAGAATGAAAAAGAAGAAGGAAAAAATAAAACGCGAGGAAGAAGAATGCGTAGGAAAAAATAAAATTGTGAAACTCGAGTCTTAAAACAGTGAAACTCAAGTCTTAAAAACTCGAGTTCCACGTGGATATTTTTCCACCTCAGATGCCACCGCTTACAAATCGAGACTTAGAAACTCGAGTTTTAAACACTCGAGATGCTAGTTTCCTATATTGTTTTGAAACGTGACAACTAATGAAATTGTTTGATATTTAAGGTTATTTGGAAAAAAAAATTCAATTTCTAAGCATTGAATAATCTGATTCTTTCATATTTTTTGGTCTTTCAAAATTGCCTTACAAATTTTTTGTAAGCCATAGTATGTTTAAGCAATGACTTTTTTATCAAATTGTAACACAAATTAAAATCATATAAGAGCATATCATGCAATGATGTAGTTTTTAAATTAATTTAAAATTTTATAAAATTATTTTAATTTACATCACAAAAAAGTAGGTTCTTATACATATCACGGATTAGCAATTGGTAATAATAATATTTCAGGCGTATTTTGGTTATTTTATTTTCACCAAATCCAAATCTTAAAAAAAAAAAAAAAAAAAAAAAAACGCGGAGAACAAGAACGAGAACGAGAGGACAAAAACAAGAGCAAAACAAAACACAATACTCACGCAGTCCAAAACGAGAACAAAAACAAAACACACACAACACTCGCGAAGTCCAAAATTTCCCCAAATTCACGACTCTCTTCCTCCTCCATGGAATTGGAAGGATACTCAGACGAACGCACTTGCTCATTCTCCCTCGGACTCGTTTCGGAGCCCCAAATTGTTCCTGAAGAACACCCGACCCGAACACCATCTCCCAATCACGAAGACTTCGGACCAGAAGACCTCATGGATTCGAATCCTGAAACACCACCAAAACGCCGTCGTCTCTATCCCTTAGAGGTAATAATCTGGTACTTTTTTTCTTTTTTGTTTTGATTTTGATTACGTGGTGGTCAAGTAGAATTTTGTTTAGTTTAATTCGAATTCTGATTCTGATTTGTTGCTTCACATTTTAGTTCTATTTTGTTTTGATTAAAAACATTGTTGTTGTTGAAAAAATATGTCAAATATGAGTAAGAATTCCTGTTCAAGACCGAAAAAAGTAAAAACATTTTCATTTTGTGTTACTTTTTGGTTGAGGTTTGTTTTGATTTTGATTACGTGGTGGTAAAGTAGAATTTGTTTAGTATAATTAGAATCCTGATTGTGATTTGTTGCTTCACATTTTAGTGCTATTTTGTTAATAACATTGTTGTTGTTGAAAATAGAGAAATATGTCAAATATGCACAAGAACATAAATATAAAAACATACATTTTTTCTTTCCTTTCTTGTTCTAGACTAAAAACATTTTTTCATTTCGCCTGAAGCTGGTTTAAGCTATGGCAAATTGGCCCCACCCGCTCAGTTGCCGAGTAATCTAGGGACATTCACCCCGAACGGGCTAAGCAATTTAGAGTAATGCTACATGTACAATATTTTTATAATAATTTTACAACAAATACTAGGTGGCAAGTTGTTACTAGTTCTAATTTGGACCCATCACTGAAATAACTTTTTTGTCCACCCATAACAACCAGGAACAACTTGCTACTTAGGAATTGTTGTGGACGTAGCATTTCCCAAGCAGTTTATGCTCATGCCCATGAGCAACATCCAAATAGATGTATAAATTTAGAGAGTATTTTGTTTAGTGCAACTAATATGTTTAAACTATGTTGTAGTAACATTACCCATCGGGTGAAGCTGTCAGTGTTGTCTATGTTTTAATAATAGTCAAAAGTCAAATATGTTTGATATATGTTGGGGTTTTAGAGTACTGTCAGTGAAGCTTTAAAGTCACATTTTAATTAAAGTTTTTGATTAGTGGAAAAGTTGGAGGAGTGGGTTTCTAGACATTCAATTATGTCATAGAAAAGACAATCGTTTCATGTTCTATAGCTACTTTATATAAACAAAGATTTCATCTTCTTCTTCATTACTTCTCTCAGTACGTATCATATTTTGTGAATTTGCAGGTACATCTCTTTAGTCTCTCCCAGATTAAATCGTAGTTCATTGATATTCTCTAATGGATTAATACTCTAAGTCTTTGTTATATTGGACTCCCTTGGGGTCCAAGCTTATAACTTAAGTTTGATTTGCTGTTTATTTTGAAAACAATTGTGATCTAGAATATGAGTGATTTGGTATGTTATAGAAGGTTGGTCCAAAATGGGAGGATTTGAACAAGGACTGTTTGGTGAACGTGGTTACAAGATTGGGCACGAAATCACTGCTAATTGTCATTCCTTTTGTGTGCAAGTCATGGTACAGAGTGAGCCTTGATCCTTCATGCTGGCAAACTATTAATTTTCAAGAAATCATGTATGGTCATCAGTCTTGGTACCATTTTTCTTCAGCTTATGCATTTTTCAAGTCCATTATCAAGCGTAGCCAAGGAAATGCTACTACAGTCATGCTACCTACCTTATGCACAGAGGAGGTGTTAAGATATCTTGCAAACGAGTAAGTTTTATACCTTACCTAATTTTTTTATTTTTTATGATAAAAGGCATTAATGCTAACTTTTTGTTTAGTTTGAATATTCTTAATGCTTATTAAAAAGTCTCATGTCCTAAAAAAACTGTTAACATGGTGGATAATGCTTGAATCCCACCATGTGAGAGGGATAATTAGAAATATATTGAAAAATAGTTTAACAGATATCATTTCCCATTGTCAACTGCTCACAATGTCATAGTTTTACCCTTTCTTTAGTTCACTGTTCTTATATGTGGTGTCATGGATGTGCACATGGTCAAGTGGTTACTTCTAACAGGCAGGTTGGCAATGTTGTTCAGGCTCACTCTTGTATGTCACAAAGAGTAAAAATAGGCTAAAGTCTTGAATGATTTTCAGGAATTTTAAACCTAAATTTGAATGAAGGTGCAACATTACTTTTTGTCTCGTCCTTGCTGCTTACCTAATCTTTGCAACTGCCCATATCATAGTATAGATTTTTAGCAGATCTTGCTAATACGTATTGAAGATTGCCATTTCTAGTTTTGTCATTGATGCAATTCATTGTTTCCAGGTGCCCTGCATTGAAGGCTCTGTATTTTCCACCTGCGATATGGGACAATTCTTCATTTGTTTTGCCAAAACTCATACATAAGTGGAAAAATCTAGAGCTGTTGAAACTTGGAAATTCCATTAACATGGTTAAGATACTTGAAGGAATCAGCCTTCACTGCAAGAATTTCTGCCGGTTAGACATTGATTCTACAGCATATATTGGTAGACGTGCAGCAGCAGCAGCCATTCCCACCCTTCTGCCAAACATAAAGTACTTAAACCTGAGACGGGCAAACATTAGTCGGACGAGTTTGAAGAGAATTCTGCGGGGCTGCAAGAAGCTTGTGCATTTGGATGTCAGGGACAGTGTAGGTTTTGAATGTGATGACAAGTTACTGAAGCTTGGTTCACATATTAGTAATTTCCAAATTTTCAAAGATGATGATGCATACATTGTGGGATTCATTGGTGAAGTCGAAATTTATGCTGGTTTTGAAGAAAATGCATCAGAGACGTGACAGTTTCAAAAACTAAACAAGAAAGAAGATGATAGGATGAAGAATAGAGCAGGAGGTTTAGAGAGAGAGAGAGAGAGAGGGTATGATGCTGAATTCTCATTTATTTACTGTTCTGGACAGAGAACTTATACACCAGAGGAGTAGGATTAATTACAGAAATATATACTAACAAAATCGATGTAATTACAACAGATTAACCAAATTCTTCTAAACAACTCTAACAACCAACTGCCTAACATGTTCTACAATAGAAAGCTACAGTTAGCGCTGAGATTTTTATCTATTACAAAATTGACTTGATATATGAGAAGCAAAATTGAAATTACCCCATTATTGGAGGACCAAAAGTGTAGTTTGGCCTTCATTTTTCCTCCTCTTTTTTTTTTTTTAATCACTTTGACATACATAAGTTTTGAAATGGAGTAGGAAATCAAAGCCCATCAAGGTAGTTTTTGTTCTCTTCCTACAATAATATGCACTAATAGAAATAATGTCTGTTAATGCAGTCGCTATTTATTAACTCATTACAATAAATTTCTTTATTGATGAACCAAACCCCTAATCCTCAACATTCGACTCGCAAGAGAAATGGTATGGCACCAGGGCTCTCCAGCTCGGGCAACTAAGGGCTGGGCCTGGGAATATAAGGGACATGACTCTATGGACTATGGGAAAGAAGTTCTACTGAAGCCCAACATAGCTAGGGTCAAGCCCAGAAGGGCATAATGCCGCACTAGGCAATAGTGAGCAGTCCAAAACTCCAGTCAACTGCAAATTAGAGAAAATGAAGGGAGAAAATTGAGAGTTATCGCCTTCCTCCTACAGTTGAGGGGGGTGGGGGGGTGGTTGTTGGGGGAGATCTTTAACACAAGTGTAACATCGTAGCGAGCATTATTGCCCTACAAGGCTACTTTCGGCTAATGGGACAATTTGATGGGATGAGATAGGCCAGCCATAGCAAGTGCGGCCTGTGATTGCCTCCTACCAGTCTATTACACACTATCTTAGGCTAGTCTTAATAGGATTGAGATCTGCAATAGTAATATGCTATTACACATTAACTATGAGTGTGCGAAAAAGACGTTAAAAAGCAAAGTGTATAAGTGAAATGGTAAAAATTTAAAAGTTAAAAATTTTTTTATTTAAAAACTGAGATTTAAAATAACTTTTGTAACTTTTAATCTCAATAATTAATTTTTTATTGCATAATATAATAACTCTAGCTAATGCACCGGATCTCAATCCATCTAGAGCCTAAGCGTCCTGTTTCAGATGAATTTCCTCTTATATACCCTTTTGTTTATTTGGCTGCATCCCACAGTAAGTTTTTCTAAAGGTAGCAGGTCAAAAGACACTGGCGCAAAAAAACAACAGCGATCAAAGAGGGTGGTCCTTGATCTCCTTGGAAGATATTTTTTTTACCCTACTAGGACCAAAAAAAAAAAAAGAAAAAAAATATCAACTTGGACTTCAGTCACAAGCTGAGTTAGATGAAGTAATTGAAACTGATGTGCTAGGCATGTAGTTGATTCCGGTCTGGCCCTTCACAACCCCGGGCCTAATAGGTAAATTAGTTTGATTTTTTTAACCATTTTCACATAGGTTCTTACTCCAAAATGAAAAAGAAAAAACACATGCGCACACGTACACATTTATCCTTCACAAGCAAAATCTCAAATTTTTTACTTTACCAATTTGTGTTATCCTTCCACATTTTTATCTGAGATGTGAACTCGCCATTACCTCTTTCCCAGTGCACCAAATGTTACAAATTTTTTGTACAAGCATCTCTTATACAATATTGATGACAACTTAAAACACTTGAAAACACTACATTTACAATTCTAAATTTGTAAGCACAGCATAGAAGTGTCTTTCGTTTACATAGCAGCATATAAGTATTGTTTTGTGGAGGCCAGATCGCTGCAAACTATAACCGTTGAATCTGTGTAGACAATTTCAGCATCCTGAAGTGTAAAACCATGAAGGATTGGCAGAGGAAATCCTCTTCTTAGGTGTAAGTTCACATATGGCAAGAAAACGGTTTTCAGGATAGTTGACATTACTGGCTGCAAAGATCAACACTTAATGAGATTTATAGCAAGAAAGTAATGTCCCTTTATTCTATTAAGAGAATGCAATAAACAAGAGGAACTAAATTGATTGTTGTCTCAAATACTTACATTTATCTTACAATAAACATGACATTCACAGTATAATTTGATAAAAATAAAAAATAAAAGTTTCCCAGAACCTATTTTAAACCTCCTTTCCCCCATCAAGTTCACCCATGGGCCATGGGTGCAGAAGTGCTCACAAGTGATTATTACTGAATGAACAGCTACGACTAATGAGATCCAGAACTTTGCATCTTTTAGCTCACTGACTCAGACTCCTAGACCACCATGTCCATCACTCCTGAATATTTATGGTGCTTGATATAAATATAAATAGTCAGAGTTTCTGTGCCACTAGGAAGTATGTCTAAATGATTAAAAAAAATAAAAAAAACAGCAACAACACTAATCGAACTCTCAACTTCAGAAACTTGTAACCACCATGCACCCTTGGCGTGATGGTCACTTCACAAGTACAAGTTCTTATAGGATGGGGGTAGGGGAGGTAAGGACCGCAGTTCAAGTTTTCAGGAGAGAGATTCATACGCATACACTTACTTAGGCTAGAGTAGGATTTCTATCTCAGATAAAATAATAAATTATATAAATAAACTTGTAAAGAAAATTTTGGTCACTTTTTGGCTTTCTATTTCTCTTCAATTTCCTAACAACAATATGTTTGATCTGACAGAGACCAATATGACACTAACCTGAAGAAGATGTATCTGCAGGTCACCAATCTCACTCCACTTCAAGTACATAGAGAAGCCTTTCAATCTGACACTACCAGCTAAATTATTCCTCAAGATTTCTGCAGAGCCTGATGTACTTATCTCCTGCACCAACAAATAGCACACACTGATTCTCATGAAGCACATATTGATATGTCCAATTGTCAACTTTCAGATATGACGTGAAATGGTGATTCTAAATATACATAATAAAAAAGAAACTTAGAAAATGAGAGAAGAAAAGGAGGAAAGAATCAAGTAAAGGTAAGGAAACTGTAGTGCATAATAAGTTACAACTTCTTCAAACAGATACTTCAAACAAGTTTACCAATGAGATGCAAGCAGCCGGAATAACTTCACCAGAATCGATAACGTCAATTGTCACATCTAAATTAACAAAAGCATTGATGTCATCCTTTGCAACTTTTATGATTGGTGGAGAAGAAACAGAAATATTAAGATTCATGTCATCATTTGGATACTTCTCATACAGTTGAGGAACAATGTATCTCCATCCAGCAGTGTTCAACATGGACTGATCCGGTATGTTGTCAAAAATCCAGTGCATATAATCTGCCTGACCACAAAAGACACATAAGTTCAGATGTCCAACTTCATTGCATCACAGAAAATAAAATTTTGCAACTTGGGATGTCCATTGCAAGTCAGTGCTCAGGCAACTGTTTCAATCCAGTATGTGACACTTCGGTGATACTGAGAAAAAGCCAGAGCCAGTTCAAGTAACATGTCCCATCTTGACAATGTAAAAAATGCAACACATAGTATTATAGCTTGATATTTTCAAAATACCATAATGGCACTGTTAAAAGAGCAAAAGAGATCCTTTCAACTACACCTGAATAATGAGTTAGAAAGCAAAGAGTTGACAGTGAAAGAACTTACATCAAAGTAAACTAATGATATAGAATTAAAAAACGTTTCTTGTAATGAGATCTGGATCATCTTAGCAGGACTGCTGCAGGAAGAAGAACCCTTCCATCCTTTATGGTTATAGTTTGAAACTACAAATGCATCCTTTGCTGTGACTAGACCATTAATCTCAAATTCAATGGAAGAATTACTCATCACAGGATTGTCCACAAAAGTAACATTTAAAACAGCAATGCTGTATACTGGGACTTGTTTTGGAATTGATTGCAATGAGGAATCAAGCTTTATTATCCCTTCTCTGATTTTCTTGGAAATAGCATTTTCAACTGCAGTTGCTATTTTCTTTTCGAAAGCATCCACCACCCTGGAGTAAAAGTAAAAGATTTTAAGTGCATAAGTAGTTAATCTTTTAAATTAGTAAGACACGTTAGAACATGGAATGCAGACTCAGACAGAGAGAACAATAGAGATTAATGTAATAAACAAACAAAATATGATGTGTATTATCAATTAAATGATGTGTTTTGAAGTTAGTAGATTAAAGTGGGAAGGGATCTCTACTTCTATATGACATGTTTACCTTGAGCTTCCTTAAAGTAAGCTCATTTTTTTTTGTGGGGGGGTGTTTGAAAAAGTAAGCACTTACATAAATACAAATATAAATGCCAGTAACACTATGAAACTACTTTAGGGCAGATATTCTAACCAAGAGAGGTTGACAATTTTGTCAACTTTACATTTACAGAACGAGCAGGCTAGAAAATCACCTGAACACTGATAAGTTAATGATTTAGTACCACACACTTCCAGTTTTGTACTTTCGGCTCTCCAGTTAAAACCGGTTCCCAAAAGAAATCTTGTGTGCTGGATCGAAATTAAGTTAAGGTTTGAATCTGAAGAAGAGAAATAAAGGGGAAGCTTCTAATAATATATTCCTATGGTCTACATGTTAGAAGTATGTAGTTAAATGATTTAATTTACCATATCTCAATAGTTTAAGCTTTTAGATATGGTAAATATAACCATTTAACCACAAACTTCTACACTTCAATGCTAGTACCTCCAACTGAAGCAACTTCACACTTGAAACCACTTACATTTCTATAATATCTATGTAGCTATCAAACTTCCCCCATAAATGAAAATAACCTGATGGAAATCATAACAAATAATTGAAAAATAAAAAATTATGTTGACCAAAGAAGAGAAGCAAATCTGAATTTGAATCTAAGTTGATGCTCCACCACAAGAAAAATAAACCTTCTTACTAGAACAGAGGGAACTGACTGCTTATCAGTAGAACTTGATTATATAGGAAGATTGCGTACCCTTGGTAAAGCCAAGATGCTCCACCATTCACCTTTATTGAGATATATTTCACATGACATCCACATTCTAGCACAGAGAGCTTAAGATTTCCTTCTTGGTTCTTCAGAGATGCAGTTACCCCTACTTCCATACCTTCAACCTTCACAGAAACAGCACTGCTTAATGAGAAAGTAAAGTTCCAGTTAAAAACTCCCTGGACACTTTTTGCTAAGAACAGAGTATTCTTACAGGTTTCATTTCATGTCAGCTACTAAACAGATTTGTTTTTATAATTCACCCTTACATTATTTGTCATTTTCTTTCATCTTTGAAATCATCTCCTCATTTGACATTTAAGAATTTTGTTTCATCTTATTTAATATATCCACCTAATTCTTTGATGGTTTAAAGATGCTTGTTTGAGATTAATAAGTTAGTCATCAAGATATTTATTTTGTGACAGTAAGGCTTAAATGAACAGACATGATGACATATTAAGATTATTTGCAGATTACTGATCATTGAACCCCTTCATCACATATATTTTGGTAACTTGCAGAACAAAAACAACAACAGTCAAGCCTTAGTCCCAAAATTTTAGGGTCAGCTATGGATGCTCCACAAACTAATGAGGGATTTTTAGTTACTTGCAGAAATCCTATATAATTTGTTTGGTTTAAGGTGAAATAGGACCAGCAATAATACTGGAACTTGAAACATAGTGGCTATAAGCACTTTACCCCCACAAAGCCCACTCCTTTTGAGGTAAACAGACTCCAAATACTATGACAAAGGCAAACCAATAGAAGAAAAACTACATATCTACCATAGCTGAACAATTTATTTATTTATTTACTACAATTAGTGCAAAAGTTAAATGAAAAACCTGGCTGTATACCTGAACAGATGCATCCCCATCATCTGTAATTGCAATTGGCACCAACCAAGTACGGTAAGAATACAGCCAACTCATGCTCAAATTTGCAGTGGCACCTGAAACAACTAAGACAATACCTGTCTCTCCAGTATTAACATATGAGGAAGCAATATCAACATGAAAAATTGTAATATTTGAAAGAAGCATATAGACTTTGCCAACAAGTGGGATTTTCACAAACTTCTCAATATCAGGCAGTTGAAGGGGAATAATAGAGGAAATAGCCGTGTCTATGAGCACATCCTTGGCAAAATCAAGACCCTTTTCTGATATGGTCACAGAAATGAAGCCTTCATCGTTGGATTGAATTTGGGTACTGGTAGGAGTGAATAAAAATGATAAAACTATTAGCAAAATAATGGGTGCCATTAATAGGAGAACTCAGAAGAGAAGTTGCTCAAAGAATGATCAAAGACCCTGTGTTTTCTGTTTGTTTTGGTTTTTGGTTTTCAAGAATTTCACATGAAAGTCAACACTCAAATTACACAATATCTTTCAAATAAGAGCTAAACCGGCCACCATGTTTTTCTGATCTTCTCGTGTTGAAGCAACAGGTGGAAATTTTAGGGGTTGTGTTGAAGTTTTGGAGGGTTGAAGTTTTTGGAGTGTTCTTCATTAATTTTAGGTTGGTTGGGTGGATTTTTAGAATATAATTTGTATAAGATACTGTGGCTGCTTGACAACAAGAACCACGCGTATCTGCCTCGCGTTGGAGAGCAACATATGTTACGAAGAGAAGAGTGGTGCTACTGCTACATTGCTACGCCTGCTACAAAAACAATTACAAATGGATCCACCCCCAAATAAATCTTGAAAAATGATTAGATGGTACAGCTACGTGGTTCTCTCTCTTTTCATCTCATTACAGTTTAATTAGTCAAACCTACTATCGCTTCTCAAAAAAAAGTCAAACCTACTATCATGGCACTCAGTATGTGGTGTGTTTTTATATTAATTTTTTTTTTCCTTTTCTCTCGTATGTTTGTTTCTTAAAAAAAAATGTTAAAAAAAAATTACATCCTTACACTTTCAAAACATTTGTTAAATTACTCATAAATCTTATAATTACATTACAATTCTTTAACACAAGACAAGAGAGAGATTTTAGGAATGTTATAATTTAATACATAAACTTTATAATAAGAGTAATGCTAGAAATATAAATATTTTTACAAAAAGTTTTACAGATTGCTAATTAGGGGTGTCAATTCAGGTTAGCGTGTCGGGTTCGTGTCGTGTTGAGGTAGGGGTATTCGACTAAATGGCTCAACCCTAACCCGACCCATTTAATAATCGTGTCATGATCCTTCAACCCTAACCCGACTTGTTAATAAGGCGGGTTGACCTGACCCAACCCATTTGACACGCTTAATAAACGAGTCGTGTTAGGTTGACATAAATGTAACACAACTCATTTTAACCTGCATAATATTAAATATAACATTCATCTAAAAATAATTATTTTTATATCCCAAAAAGCAGTGCATACGCTTCAAGTTTTCAACCCATATTCAAAATAATATAGTTCAACAAAAATATAACATTCATTTAGAAATAAGTTCTTTACACTCCAAAAGAAGTGCATATACTTCAACCTAAATTCAAAATAACAAAGTTTCACAAAAATAAAATAACATAGTTCAACAAAAATATAATATTCTTGGAACTCGCCAAATGCTAAGTATTAATATTGAAAGAATTTGAGCAAACAGTAGACTAATCCTGACTATGACCACGATTATCATCCATAGATTCTTTGTTGATGTCCAAATTCATAATATCTTCCACAAGCTCATCCAATTTCATTTGTGTAAGTTCTATGCCAAAAAAAAAAAAGTATTAATAGTTCTAAGGTTTATAAAGTTTCAATTTTCAATTATATCTCTTGTAAATTTTTGTAATTACTTACTTTTCTTTTTAAATTTAAAATATATGTTGGATATAAAAGGTATTTGACAAATCTAAATTAAAATAAATATTTATTTGTTATATGAGTTAAACGGGTTGTGTTAAGTGGGTCATTTCGGGTTGACACAAATATATTGGGGTATCAAACGTGTCTATTATGGGTTATGCGGGTTGACCTATTTATGACCTGTTTCTTATCGGGTCGCTTTCGGGTCGACCCGTTTATGACCCAAACCCATTAAGGCATAACCCTAACCCGAAAAAATCCGTGTCGGGTTTGTGTCGTGCTCGCGGGTTGGGTCGAACATTGACACCCCTGTTGCTAATGTAATGAGTGGTTATTGATAAATGAAAAAAATGACGTTAATGGTAAGCCTAAATAAAAATCAATAATTGGGCACATTAACAATTTGTAAAAATATTATAAAATAGTTTGTAACTTAGCTTTACTCTTATAATAATATAGATCAATTTTTAAAAACAAAACAAAAGGTAATTTGAAGTTTTATTTATTAGGAGTCAGTTACAGGCGTGAAATTATAGGACTATAAATGAAGCCAAATGTTTATGAACATTTGAGCTCAGTTTGACAAAAATCTTATTTATGTTCATCTATATCTATATCTATATGTATCTAAATACTAAAACATAACAATTTTAATTACTATGCTTTTGTTGCGCCATATCAATGTCACATCACTCACCCATTTTCAACAATTTCTTTTACCTTACAATTACACTTCCTCCAACATTTCCCCCTCACTTTTCCCTTTTTATCTTCCTAATATTTTATATCTTAATGTTGTAGTTCCTTTATCCCTTCTTATCTTCCTTTATGTTGACTCTTCTTTTCTTCATTTTATTTACTATAAAAAAATTTTATTTTATTTTATTTTTTCATTTAGTCCATGTTTTTCCCACACAAAAAGATAAATACTCTCTCTCTCTCTATATATATATTGTGGGGCCCTATCACATTAACCACGCTGGCCCACTACATGTGGCCCAAGGCCCGCGCCGAGGATAATGTAAAGACCGAGGATAATAGGAAAGAGCCCGGGTCATCCAAAGGCCTCGCCGAGGACGAAAGCCTCCTCGGCAAACCAACTTTGGTAAAAGGAAAATATCCTTTATTCAATAAATGAACGTTACCAACATTCTTGCCGTTTTAATGGTGAGGTGACTTGAAAACCCTAAAGCATCAGTCACTTCAACTATTATAAAGCCTGCAAAAGCGGCTGGGAAATAACATAAAGCCTGCAAATACAGATGATGGGACAATCCCCTGTACATAGAAGCTCCGATAATTGACAAGTGGACGGTGAAGACTAACAAAAGTAAAAATACTATATAACCAAGAGATTTCCCAACATAAAGGGGGGGGATATCAACTATAAGAAAAAGAGAGATCCTCGAGTGAAGCCGAGGATGAATATACTTCACAAACGCTTAACCAAAATTATAAGGATCCTCACAGATACTGATCCGAAGTCATTACAAAAATCCTTACCAACACCTAATCAGGGTCATGGTCCTTACCCTTACAGAAAACACTTAGCAAAATCATTTTGTTATGATGTTGATTTCATCTCAACCGTCGTTTGTATTGCTAATGCCTAGCCCGTATACCCACATCTCTACAAGTTTTATTGTTAAGGGTCCATTACAAATTATGCCCCTACAATTGGCGCCCACCGTGGGGCGGACTTGTGTATTAACAGTGCGACGGCTGGTGTAAAAAAAAAAATCAATCAAGAGCAAATACAGAACTATACAGTTTACAGCGGCAGTATTCATCCAGAAGTCTACAACAACAAGAAATAAGAGTATACGAAAAAGAAAAGAGACAATACACAAAGCAGGTCTACTTTTTTTATTAATATATATATAAAAAAAAACTATTACATCTCTTACAAGTGATGCCCAGGGGGCTTGTTCTAAAGCTAACTACAAAGGCAGACGCTTGACAAAGCTGGCAGAGGAACAAAAGGTAGAAAGCAAAGCTGACTGAAGAACCAAAGATAGAAAAGAAGTGAAAGAAGAGATGAAGAACAAAAGGTAGAAAACAAAGCTGGCTGAAGAACAAAAGATAGAAAAGAAGTGAAGGAAGAGAGGAGGAAAGAAGAGAAAGAAAGCTGGCAGAGGAACAAAAGATAGAAAAGAAGGCTGGATGAGAAGCAAGAGAAGAGGAAAAGAAAAAAGGAAGGCTCGTTGAAGAGCAGAAGAAGAAGAGATAAAAATTGAAAAGAGGGAAGAAGAGCTACATAGGAGGTGGAAGAGGTCGCGGCACAGGACGGCTCCACTTCTGGGTTCCGCTTGACTTCCCTCCCACTCCCATTGCAGCCGGCTTGGAGGGTCAATGACCCATACCCAAGGGAAGGTGGTTACGTTCTTCTTGGATCCTCCTCCAGACGGCGAGGAGGGTTCCTCCTCTGGTTAGGTTGAAAAGAAGGAGAACCTTTGGATTTCCCCTACTCCAACCCCAATGTGACGTCTAGGGTCGGAGTGCCATCCTCGGCTCCTAATAGGGGCTGTGCATCCCCGAGATCGCCTTTTCCAAGGGCCAACTCATTTGAAGGGGCTCAAACGGCTATGTTTGGCAGAACCTTTTTGGGTGATATTTTTGGGAGAAATTTAAGATGGATGTTTGTCAAGTGTGAAGGAGAAGGTTGCCCTAGAAACGCCTCATATAGAAGGCGGAATATTGATGAGGGCCAATCCGCAATTAATCCCAGAGAGAGATTTCCAAAGGCAATAATTCCGCCCCAAGTTCCAAGGGGCCTATCAATCGTTAGATCCTCGTAGATCCATGGCTGGCATTAATGAAGAGGCGCCTCATTAAACGAGAAGGCACCGAAGCGTCAGAACACGTTACTCGGA
Source organism: Quercus glauca (assembly GCA_023736055.1). Taxonomy (NCBI): domain Eukaryota; kingdom Viridiplantae; phylum Streptophyta; class Magnoliopsida; order Fagales; family Fagaceae; genus Quercus; species Quercus glauca. Next base: position 59,711,315 of record CM043322.1, read on the forward strand.
CAACCCAGAAGACACCTCGTAATCAAAAGGGTCCCATCAAACGAAGAGGCAAAACACGGCAAGGTCCTATCCTCCACCAACTCCGCCCGCATTTATTATTATTATTTTGCTTGAAAAGTGTAATTAATTAATGCTTATTGTAAATTATAGCAATGTAGAATTAAGTGGCTACGGATAAACATATAGGATAAGGAATAAAATGAGAAAACTGAGTACTGGACAGAACCAAGGCATTGCATGGTCCTCGGACCCAAGCCTCATGGGGAAACCAGATACTTCAGATGATAAAATGAGAAAACTAGGTACTGGACAGAACCAAGGCATTGCATGGTCCTCGGACCCAAGCCTCATGGGGAAACCAGATACTTCAGATGATAAAATGAGAAAACTAGGTACTGGACAGAACTAAGGCATTGCATGGTCCTCGGACCCAAGCCTCATGGGGAAACCAGATACTTCAGATGATAAAATGAGAAAACTGAGTACTGGACAGAACCAAGGCATTGCATGGTCCTCGGACCCAAGCCTCATGGAGAAACCAGATACTTCAGATGATAAAATGAGAAAACTAGGTACTGGACAGAACCAAGGCATTGCATGGTCCTCGGACCCAAGCCTCATGGGGAAACCAGATACTTCAAATGATAAAATGAGAAAACTAGGTACTAGACAGAATCAAGGCATTGTATGGTCCTTGGACCCAAGCCTCATGAAGAAACCAGATACTTCAGATGATAAAATGAGAAAACTAGGTACTGGATAGAACTAAGGCATTGCATGGTCCTCGGACCCAAGCCTCATGGGGAAACCAGATACTTCAGATGATAAAATGAGAAAACTAGGTACTGGACATAACCAAGGCATTGCATGGTCCTCGGACCCAAGCCTCATGGGGAAACCAGATACTTCAGATGATAAAATGAGAAAACTAGGTACTGGACAGAACCAAGACATTGCATGGTTTTCGGACCCAAGTCTCATGGGGAAACCAGATGCTTCAGAATAAAAACCAAGTGTTGGACAAACTCAGGCACTACGTAGTCCGAGGACTCAAGCCAATAAGGAGACCACTCCCTCAAGAAATATTAAGTGTTAAGAAAAACCAGGGTCTTAGTATGAATCACGTGTCCAAATCTGCGGCAAAGCCAACCCCCTCAGGCGCTGAATAATGAGTCCTACTAAGGACGAAAACCACGAGAAATTGGGTGCTTAAGCACAAGCGACTTAAACTTACAGTTCATAAAGATTCCTCAGACGGCCCCCTAGCGCCAAAAGGAAATTACAAGAGCAGTCGAAGTAACGATAACACTAACAGAAACGCAAAGCTCAACAGGGCGCGAAAAAACGCCGAGGAAGTCAAAATCCTCCTCCCCGCCCAAGGGGACGTGCAGCAGAATTTTGAGGGGCTATTGTGGGGCCCTATCGCATTAACCACGCTGGCCCACTACATGCGGCCCAAGGCCCGCGCCGAGGATAATGTAAAGACCGAGGATAATAGGAAAGAGCCCGGGTCATCCAAAGGCCTCGCCGAGGACGAAAGCCTTCTCGGCAAACCAACTTTTGTAAAAGGAAAATATCATTCATTCAATAAATGAACGTTACCAACATTCTGGCCTCTTTAATGGTGAGGTGACTTGAAAACCCTAAAGTATCAGTCACTTCAACTATTATAAAGCCTGCAAAAGCGGCTGGGAAATAACATAAAGCCTGCAAATACAGATGATGGGACAATCCCCTGTACATAGAAGCTCCGATAATTGACAAGTGGACGGTGAAGACTAACAAAAGTAAAAATACTATATAACTAAGAGATTTCCCAATATAAAGGGGGGGATATATCAACTATAAGAAAAAGAGAGATCCTCAAGTGAAGCCGAGGAAGAATATACTTCACAAACCCTTAACCAAAATTATAAGGATCCTCACAGATACTGATTCGAAATCATTACAAAGATCCTTACCAACACCTAACCAGGGTCATGGTCCTTACCCTTACAGAAAACACTTAGCAAAATCATTTTGTTATGATGTTGATTTCATCTCAACCGTCGTTTGTATTGCTAATGCCTAGCCCGTATACCCACATCTCTACAAGTTTTATTGTTAAAGGTTTATTACAAATTATGCCCCTACATATATATATATATATATATTTATTTATTTATTTTTTTCCTTTTTCTTGTGTATTTTTAATTATTTATTGCATCTTTACTTACATTGATGAATTTTTGTGTTGAATTCTACTTTGGGTTGATACGATTTAGTTGCATTTTAATTTGTTATATTTTTATTTTATTTTATTCTCTTTAATTGATAGAAGTATATAATGATATACTGTAATTTTATTACGTAGGGTGGCATGACTTGGATAATATTGTGTTTACAATTATACATTTTTAAGTTAATTTTTAGATATTTTGAAAGTGAGAATTTGAGTTTATAGCCAAATTCGACTATGTTTGAATGTGACTTTCAATTATTTGAGTAATATTAATTCTAAAATTGTGATGAGATTTGATTATAATGATGATCTCTTTACAAGATTAAGAAATTTGAATCATTAATTTGAATTTAGTTGTACCCAAAAAAAGAAGAAGAAAACATAACACATATTCATGTATCGCATGGGTCTACGATTAATTTATTTAGTAAACAACTCAAGTTTAAACCCAATTTTAGGCTCAATTATTAAATAAGTCAAACTCAAACATAATAATGAGTTCGTGAAAAAATTCATAAATATGAGTGCTTGAATTATTTATATATAATAGTGTGTGTATATATATATATATTTATTTATAAGTGTCTTTGTCTAAAAGTATATTTATATATACTTGAAATTGATTGAATAAGGGTTCCTTTGAGAACAATTTATTTAACTGAAACTGAAATTTTTTTACTAAAAGTACTATAAAAAAAAGTTAAAAGATAACTAAATAGTGTAATAGGACCCATGAATAGTATCAAAAAGTGCAATGAGACCTATAAATAATAACAAAAATAAGCTAAAAACTCTAATAAGTTACAAGTTTCATCACTTACCAATCACACTCTAAAAAGTGACATCAATCTTTTTTCTTCATTTTTTGGGTTGACATCTATCATATTTTTAGTTAAGTCTATTTGTAAGTATTTTTTTTCCAAGGAAAATTGTTATTAAAAGTTTAACGCTTTTTTTCTGTTCATAAATTAAAAAAAGAAAAAAGAAAAAGAAAAAAGAAAAGTTTAAAGTTTCCCATATTGCAAAAGGAGCGTGTAAAATTGTCATGTTCTTGGGCGCGTGTGCTAAATTTTGGCCAAGACAAGCATCCATGCACAATATTCGCATCTTGAAAGTTTAAGAGTATCCTTCGTTTTTTATTTTTCACTATTTCACAGTTCCAACTATAAGGAAAACACAACTTTTTAACACTATTATACTACTAAAATTTTTTGAGAAGGTATTATATTACTAAATTGGCTTCATCAAACCTATTCAATTCAGGATTTTCTTGCATGGTTTTGAGTCTTTTAACTTCTCATCATCTCGTACTTTATTTTGTTATTTTGCATGTCATATGATATCTATTATGGGAAGTTTACCAGTTCAAGGTTAGTCATAGTTTTTTTTTTTTGCTCACCCCTTCATGAAAAATTTGTAGTTTTTTTTTTTTTTATTTTTTTTATTTTTTAAATCCTAAAAAATTGTAAGAATATGTTTGTATTAGTCGGCTAAAAGGGCCACATGGGGCTGTTATTTCATGAACAACAAGTAATTTAAAATAGAGTGATGGTAGGTTACTATACATTTATTAAATGAATGCATCAATTTATTAAAGTCTGTATTGTGTATTCAAGAGTTAGACTCTTCTGGATATACACCGCTATAAGTTTCTTTTAAAAATCTTCTTCCCCATGTGTGTGTTAAAAATATACATTTATTAAATGAATGCATCAATTTATTAAAATCTGTATTGTATATCCAAGAGTTAGATCCTTCTGAATATACATTGTTGTAAGTTTTTTTAAAAAATCTTATTCCCCCTCCTTGTGTGTATGTTAAAAATACTTAGTATTCTAAAAAAAAAAATTTAGACACAAAATAGAAAAATAACTAAAAATTTATTTATTACTTTGTTGACATGACACCAATTGTATCAGTTAATAAAAATTTTATACTTGTACAATTGACAATAACTTTAACTTCTTAAAAAAAATGATAATGCAAAAAATTGACATTTGACTTTTTGTTTTTTAAAAATTTTCATTTTAAAACTAGGTAAATAGTATGCTTTTCAAAAACTTAAAAGCTAAGATTTAAACCTTGTTTGCTCTCCCAAAAAGAAGGCAAAGAAAAGAAAAGAAGAGAAAATTTTCATATTTCTAAATATTTTATAATTAAAGACACATGATAACCCACAGATAACTTAAGTGGCATAAAAATACTATTTTGATATTAATGTTAACCACGACAATTTTGTTCAAGCAACACTCAATAACAACGATTATTTTGACACATTTTTTTTTTTTTTTTTTTGAGAAGCAATTGACACGTTTAAAATGTTAAAATAATTTTGACACATAGTACAAGAGTGTTAAAGACTAAAATGGTAATTAGACATGTATTTTACATATTTTTATTAATATCCTCAAAACACTCGTTTTCTTTCTCTTTTTTATTAGCTGAATTTGGAAATTATTATCCTGTTTGGTTGTAAGTAAGGGAGATGAAAGAGAGGAAAGAAGGGACATCTTGGAGTTCTTCAAAAATCTGAACTAAATTATGTTGAGGTAATATGTGAAATTAAGGATTTGGGTTTGGTTGTGATGGACTGGGTTAAAAACCATCCAAGAAGGTGGGGGGGTACGTGTAGAGTGCATCTGTTTGTTCCCAAAAATCTGATGTTTTTCACTAGCCGAGTCCAAGTGCTAGGCATAGTTGTTGTGGCTCTGATATGGATCAATGGGCTGTCAACAATGGAGGAGATTCCGGACATCTATGTGGACGGCGAAGAAGAAACCATCGACCACCCTATCCCTATGCCAGACGTCGCCAAAAACACTTATATAGTTGCATCTTTGGATTCACATCTTTGGGTACTTCTCTTTCTATTTCTATTAATTAAATGCTCAGTTATAGGATTGTTGCCCAAGTATTTATTGCAAACACTTGAATCAGTAAGGATGACAGAACCACAACTTCAACATTGTTGGGTTGATTTCCGTAGCTGTTGATGAAAGCAATTCCTCATGCATATGAGATTTTCCCTAGGATCCTCTGTTCTGGTATTTTGATGACTTCGTACTTGATGGAGCTGGGTACAGATGTAAGTCTTTTCTTTGGCACTTGATGTCCTTATTTTGCAGACATTTGAATCAATCTCTATATCTGTACCAATGAACAAGTCTTCTATCCCTTTGAAGACCATAGCTCTGTAACCATTTCATGTCTCACCTACTTGCAAATACTTTATGAATAAATTTAGGATTACCTCCAACTAGTTTTATTATAGTAATTTTCTATGGTTCTTTGGCATTCTCTTACTTATTTCACTTGGAGTTACTGATATATACAGATTCAATTTTGAATATATATATATATATATATATTGTAATTACGAAAAATATCACCTTAAAAACTTATTATTGGAATGCCTAGTAGAGAAAAGTAAACATTGTTCATGAGCAAATAGTTATGCTTGTATATCCTATACAAACAATATACATGGGTTTAACTTTCTTATAAATAAAATTACTGTGGAGAAGAGGTCATTTATGACCAATGAGCTATAGCTCAATTGGTACTTCCTCCTCCAATAATAATGGAATATAATGGAGGGTGAGGTCATGGTTTCAAAACTCAATAGGTTCGTACTTACCCGTAAATAAAAAAAAGGTTTCTTGTTGCATTTGTTTTTCCTTTCCCCTTTTATCAAATTTTCACCTGTTGTAACCAATGATTAAGTTAAAATATCAAGTACATACTTAGCAAAAAGACAATATCAAGGAAATACTTTGCAAAAGGAAAATCCCGTGCATATGTAATGTTAATTTTGCATTGTAATGTTCCATCCCAGTTCAATATACTCATACATTTAAAAAAAATGATTTGGACTATGACTTTTCAGTTAAATGTCCTTTTTAAAAAAAATTATTTTATGCCATTCACAATTAATGCATGTTTTATAAATGTCAAAAATTCTTAAATCAGAATTACTAGGGCACAGTGGTACAGCTTCACAATTTAGGCACTAGTTTCTAGTTGGAAGATGCAAGAATTGTGGTTTTACTCTCAAGTTTGATTGTGCCTTGAATCTGCACAATCATTCCTAGAACGTTCACCGAGGGATTTTCACCTTGTATTACAGCCCATGATGAATCTATGCAAGCATTGTTCAATGTGATACATAGATTCTTAATGATATTGCATGTTCCGAATAATTTGAATTATATCTGAATTATTCTTTTGTTTAAAAAATAATATTTCTCCTCAGACGGTTTTTTTCTCTTTGCAGTTAAAGTTTTGAGCTTGTTCTATACAATTTACAAAAAAAAATGCATCAGGTGTTATTACAGTTATCTGTCATAATTACAGTTATCTGTCATAAGCTAGGAAGCACGGACATGGTGACACGAATAGTTTCTGAAAAATTATAACATAATGGCTGGTACGAAACAAATACAACACGGGTACAACACCCTAAATGAAGTGTCCTTACTTCCTAGGTCATAAGCAAATTCTAATCTTCACCCTACTTCTACATTTAAATGAGCATAAAATACAATATATCTCTTGTAACTAATGTGAAAAAAAAGGATGTTTTCTGTAACGTGAAAATAAATATTCCTCGACTTTGACAAGGTACAAATATATTAAGCAAAAACTGGGAATTTTGACCCTTATCATGGCATGAAGGGAGTATATGTTTTCTTAGTTCTTGAAATTGCTTTTCCTACATTCAGGCTGGGGCCAGGGCTGCTGATAGCACAGTGAGGTAAGTGCTTTAAAAAATGATGCAATGTGCAAGCAATGCATATCTTGACATCTAAGAAAGGTATAATTTGATTTGCTGTTGGAATTTGTCATTAAATTTTGGCGTCATGAGTCATCCCTGATTATGCGTTTGACAGCCACTATATTAATAATGTAATGGACTTAACTATTAGCTTAATTGGCCACAAACACACACATAGGTACCTTGTTAATGTTATCACTTTCAAGTGTTAGAACATTCAACCAGAAACAGATTAATGTTATCGTCTTATTTTCCCATGATCTGCCCATGTTTGTGTGTGTCAGCAGTGTCATATCCATGGCCCTTGTTCTTGTTCATGCTGCATGAATTCAAAGTTGAAAAATAAGGTTTGGAGATATTAGAATAAAAAAAAATTAATGTGGTTTCTGTGTTTTGATTAAGTTGTTTTAATTCTATTGTTTTCTGCATTATAATTTTATGGTTCTGTCTAATTCTTTTCTTTCTCAAACATAAATTGAACTAAATTTTGGGTGGTTCTCTGAAGGAGTGGTTAACGATCCTTATGGTGGATTTTTCATTGCAGGGAACAAATCTTTTCAAAGGTATGTTTCCACTAACAATAATTATGAGTCTATAAAATCTTTTTTTAGATGCTTACAATTCATTAATCTTTTATTGGAGAGCCTCACTTGGGATTATGATTCTAAGTATTGAAAGCAATGGCACAGCTTTAAGGATGCTACTCCTAGCTTCCTTGCAAATATTACTGGAACAAATTTGTGTCAAATTCTGGATGACATGAGACAATGCGGTTACAGTGTTCAGGATTGGTTATGATTATGCACACACAATTTAGACTAATAGTTATAATTAAATAGTAATAACAAAAAAGAACCTTGCGGTCTTCGAGTATTCTGTCTTTGATTGGATTCTTGTAGTCGGCCCTGTATCAGAATATTAAAATAAATAAGCTCTGGCTTGAGCTGTTGTTACCTTGAGTATATAAAAGGTGCTAATGACTTCACGAGTAGTGAGCTCTTAATCATTTCTGACCTGCTAAAAGTATCTTATCATGCTAGTGAAGACATCTGGTCAGCAACGACGGTTGGATCTTAATCTTTTTTTCTTTCCTTTTTTTTTTTTTTTTTTTTTTTTGGTGGGGGGGAGGAAGATCATAATTGTATATGAAATTCATTAAGGTTTCTATGCTATTTTTATGTGTGAAATTTGTCATAAAATTTCAAAAATGCGGAGTGCACCAACACTTTATATTAATGTATATTCTCTTGTTCTTGAACATAATTGGCACATGTTGCATTACAGACGTTAGACTGGAAAAGGCATAGATGAGGTATGGCCTTCATTTAAAAATAGGTTCTTTCTTCTCTAGCAAAAAGGAATTATGTTATATTTGAATGTACAATTTCTAAGAAAAAGTTGTACATGCATCATTCTTTTGGAGAAATAAAACTGTGTATTGTCAAATATTGCAGTGTTTGCTCATGTGTTGAGAGTGACTAGTCTTTGATGTATATGTTATGATATTTTTTCTGAAACAGATTATCCAGCACCATTGCTTTCTCCTTGATAAGTGTCTCGGTGAACGTTTGCTTCTTTAGCCTGTGTGAAGATTGGTACTTTTTTTTATCAGCAATGCTTGACTGCTGGTCTAGTTTAATTTGGATTAACAGGTAGGATGATTAATGAATATTATTCCTTTATATCTCCTAATCGGCATGAGTCTCAAAAAACTTGCAGCCATCGGGCACCATCTTTTTGGTACACATTCCCTGAAGAGTATGTATCAAAGTTAAAAGAGTTGTAGAGGTAAAAGAAATCACACTGTACATTTTCTAAGTATTCATGTTATTTAATGAACTCAGTTTATTCATGATATTGTTATAAACTACTGATATTTGTGACTTTAATGTCAATTTATTTTGATTTAGACACAAGCTTGGAAGTTGGAACCAAAATTTGATATTTTTATTTGAAAATAGAAGTCATCTAATAATCACTAAGTACCTCTAGTGAATAATGCTTTTGAAAAAGAGGTAGACAATTAATTTTTGTGATTATTTTAAGAACTTAATTTCCAATTTCATTGGTTGTCTTTGGTTTTATTCTTAATAGCTAGAATTTTCCAATGCAGAAAGTGGAAAAGCTGAAATTGATGTGCCTACAGTATATAGCAGCAAGTCAGTGGTATATATCATTGAGTTTCCCAAGCTCGATAAATTGCTTATTGATTTAGTTGGGAATTCAACTAGTGCATCAAGGGCAATTAATGTCTACCAAAAATTCTACGATCCTGATTCTATTCTATAAGTAAAGTTACACATACACTGAGCCATACTTCTTTGTTTTGTTTTGTTTTGTTTTTGTTTTTGTTTTGTTTTTTTTTTTTTTTTTTGGGGTGGGGGAGGAAAAGTAGTAGAGCCATACTTGACTCATCTTGTACAGTGGATCCTTGGGTACTGGAATGACCAATAATTTTCTTATATTGAGGAGTTTGTTTAGATGAAGAAAATGTGAATATGTTCAACACACCATATATGTTGGGTTTGCAATTTGAATGTTGTTGTTTGTGTCTAGGATTTGCGATTCTTTAAATATCTGTAAAAACATGAAATTGTTATTAGTTTGTATTGATTTTTTTCAATTGTGATACTTGGTATTATAGTCTTTGATCATGTTATGTGTATAAACTAACACATGACAGTTAACCTCAGAGATTTGGGCTAATTATAACTTACCCACTTGTGGTTTGATTGAAATTTAAGTTGCCTACCCATAGTTTAAAATTTGACACTTTACCCACTTGACGTCAATTAGCTTAGTTAGGGTTCTAATATCCACATCTATTAAAAATGGGGCTAAATATGTATTTTTGTTCTATTTTATGTCTTTCTCCTCTTAAAACATAAAAGAATAAGAGAAAACAAGATCAAAAAGTGAGGGTTTTGTAAAAATTATGAATAAACATTACCACCACCATAGAAGCCTTTGTTAAGAATCATCTCCAGCAAAAATAAATTCCTTCATCCATTTCTAAGCAACCAACGAAGTCACAGCATCTAAAGCTTAAATCAAACCAAAAAAAAATTCATAATTTGGTTTGATTATGAATTAAAGAAGATGTTTGGTGGTAGTGGTAGAAGATTGGTGGCGTTGGAGGTCTTGGGTAGTGGTAAACAGTGAGAATTATCAATGTGTTTGTTTTTAAAGCTTGCGTACTGGTTTCAAGATTCTTCACGGTATTTTATGGTGGTTGAGTTATACTGGCAATCATACAAAAATAATGCAAAACAAATTAAACTAGGTGTTATGAGTAGTGATTGAAAAGTGTTGCTGCAAGTTGATGCCTTGATGGCAGAAATCAATGTTAGTTTTCCTATCATTAAGCGAAAATCTAAATATCCCATGCTTTAAGATAAAGGTGGCATATATTTAACTTCAATTACTGAGGTTATTCAACTAAAGCTAGATTACTTATATAAATTGTTTGTTTATAGATTTGAGTTTTTTGTTTTTGTTTTTTTTTTTAAATAGTTCACATTTTGCACAAAGTCAAGATTTCTACACTTTGAACCTAGTTTGACTTGATGATAATAATTCAACAAAAACCCAAATCCAAAATCTTCCATCTCACTCTTTGGTCATTTTGGATTAGGTTACATAAAAAATGATCTCGTTCATTTGTTTTGGTTCTTTTTTTCCCTCTCTTTAGGAATTAGGAATTTGACGTCCCACTCCTAATTAGGAATTAAGAATTTGTGTGCGTGTGTTTATTTCATCTTTTCAACCCAAGTTGAACAATAGAGGGTTGGGTTAGATGAACTGTTTCATTACATGATTCAACTGGAAAAACTCAGAACTCTCTTTCTCTCTTTGCTTTTTAGCAGTGGAAGAATCGTACAAAACCCAGAAGTAGTCAAAATTAGGAATTGAAAAATTGAAAATAACTAAACATTCCACCATTTACATAATTCACCAAAACAATCCAAGCTCAAGCTTTAGCCCTTCTTTAAGCTCGATTATTAAATGAGCTAAGCTCAGACATAATAATGTGTTTATAAACAAACTCGTGAAAATGAGGGCTCAAATTATTAGTCCATTTGTAGTAAAAATTCATAGATTTTTGAAGGACAAACAATTTAGTCATAATTTTACTATATATATAGAATGCAAATGTTAACGGATGTCTTAAGGGCATTGGTTTAGGAATTATTTTAAGGAACTTTTTATGGGAAAAAGATAAAAACAATTAATTGTTTTGATAGCTTTTTATATTTTTCCCATGAAAGCGATATCAAAACTTTCCTAAAATGGTTTATTAACAATTGCCCTAAGGTTACCCGTTAACAAGACCCTATATTAAAAAAAAAAAAAGTTAATCAAATAGTTTGTGAAAAAGTTCGAGCTTACTCAACAAATAAATGAACCAAACTTGAACATTTAATGTTGTTTGATGATGAACTAGAGTTCAGCTCTGTGTTCGAAATAAAATAAAATGAATATGTTTGAATTTTTAATACTCAATTAGACTCGGCTCGTTTATAGCTTTAGTTGACATCTCAATATTTTTTTCTATCATATTTTTAGTTTGGGTTCAACTCCCCTCCCGTTTAGTAGCCTCCAGTTATCTCCCATTTTAAATAAGATGATTGACACATGGCATATAGGCAATCCAATGGTTTAAAAATAAAATTTTAAAAAAAACCACTCAAGCACAAATTTTCTCACTTTCTCCGTTTGTCTCATTCTCTCTCATCATTTCTTTGTTGGGATTTATGCCCTAAAATCCATTTTACTAGCATGTCATAAATAATTAGATTGTTTAATCATATGAGACTATTTATGAACTAATGGGACATTATCTTAGTCCATGAGATGCATAGTATGTGATTTATGTGAAAAGTCATAAAAAGATATAAATCACAAGTTCTTTGTAAACTCATAGTTTTAGTTCGTAGTCAGTGATGAAATTGGACATTTCATCTGCGAAGACTATAACATATCAACTACGATGATTTGTCTTGATCATGGAAATAGAGATTTCTAGTTGGTATGTTGATATGTTTTAAGAGTTAAGACATATTGAACTGGACCGCTGTGAGATTTATTATTCTCCAAATGACTGTTAATTGAATAATAAATCTCACGACTTCTATTTACATCAACTCTAAATCCTGAGAGAATAATGGACCTGATCATGAGATGTAGGTTGCTTTGATATATCGGGAGTGAGATCTATTAGTTACGGTCAAAACCTCAGTATGTTAGGCAACCACATTTAGTGTTGATGGAACATATATTCTCAAGATGGAATTCATAATCTCTTCATGGAGATATAAAATATTCCCTTGAGATAAGTTTAATGGGTTTAGTTATTCAGAGTGTTGGGCCCAACCACTTTAGTAAGGAGTTACTAAAGTATATATATTTATGGAATTTGATTTCATAAATATATTATGAATAACATAAAGGATTAAACTAGGTACTCAAGGATTAAGATGTAGTAATCTTCAAAGTGGCAGTCTATATTTATGACTTTGTATTACTGCGAATATTTTAATGAAGGGGTTGAATGTACAATAAAGTATTGGGATATAATTTATTGATAAGGCCTAGAGTGCAACTATATTTATATAGTGGAATTAAATATAGTTAATGGTAACTTTGGACTTGTCAAGAGTTGACAGAAAAGCCCAAGGCCCATTGGAGCTAGTGTCTTATTGGTCCCTTTTGGTCCCACTCCAAGCCACATACTTAAGCCCAATTGGAAAGGCCCAAAAGGCCCACCCAATTAGATAATTGGTTAGATACAAAAGGGAAAAACGTTCAGAATTTTTTGAGTAAGAAAACCATCAATGTAATGGTGTGGTAGAGAGTGAAAGTCACTCTCTTAAATCCCTTTTGTTACCAATTGAGAGACCACACATCTTGGGCATCAAGTGGAATTGGAGTGAAGATTAAAAGTCTTCCCAAGGACGTTTGATTTTTGTTTTGAAATTCACTGCATCAAGGTACGCATCTTTTTCTTTATTCTAGAATTCATGGTTACATGTTTATCATTCATGATTGAAGTAGATCCGTTTGTTTTGTTGCTTCCACTGCGTGTGTTTTTGTATGAGATACAAAAACCAGTTTATTATCCAACAATGGTATTAGAGCGGTCTTCAATATCATGCTTGCATAACATGTGATTGAATTTTAGAATCAAAGGAAAAACGTTTTCTTGGTGATTTAATTTTCTGCAGTAAAATTTTCTGCATAATTGTGTCCTTGAGTGTGTTCTTTTGTGTTGACATGTTTTGATAATCATGGTTTTATGAATTTTTGTATTTTTATCATCTAGATTCGTGAAACTCAATATACTGTGCAAGATAATTAGACAGTGTATTTAAATTTCATGGAGCGAATCTACTGAGCAAATGCTATAATAGATTGCACAGTTTACTTTCTATGTTATTAGCGTTGGAATTCATATGCCATGATTTATATATGTGATATATTGATTCAAGTGAATTTCTTTTGATATTGTTTTCCGTCTTCAAAAGAATTGCTGTAGGCCATAGACTTCTAGACGATATTATTTTATAACCGTCATTCTAGAAGTATGTAAACTTAACGTTTTGGTTTAAAGGCATTGTTTCGGGATAAGAATCTACTGGACCATGGTCTAGTGGTTGATTCTTTTCGTTATGGAATCTTTTGTTAAATCTTTGACAATTTGATAAGTGCCTGGATACTCCTTTAATTAAGATGGCTAGTAATTCTAAAGATATAGAATATCCTTTTATGAAGATTTCGTCTTTCATTGTTAATAAAGGATTCATCATATTTATGCTTGCCTTGCATTATATTATTTTCTGATCAAATAGTATTTTAATGCTAGGATTATGAAATTTATTCCTAATGAGATTAGGATTGTGTTTTCAATGTTTTTAGCATTATTCGGGTTCTTGATAATGATCTTAAAAACCTTAATGTTTGATCTGAAAATCTTCGTTGATAAAATCAAAAAGTGTTTTTGATGGAAGAACAATGAAGATGTCAAAACAGTTAGTTGTTTGTTCAAGAAAAACTGTAGAAAACTGCCTTAGAAAATTTCTAGAAATTCGAGTTTCACGAGTTTCGATCGATCGAAAATCACTTTCGATCGATCGAGTGAAACAGTGATTAGACTTTTTAAGTAGATTGATTTTCGATTGATAGTCGATCGATCGAATTTGTTTTTCGATCGATCGAGAGGCAATCAAGTATCAATCGAACAAGTCAGGAGGTCAAGTTCGAATTTTTTAATTTTTTCGATCGATCGAGGGATACATTCGATCGATCGAAAGAAAGAAAATCAGAATTTTTTCTAAGTGTTTTCAAGTTTTTTAAGAGCAAGATAATGTGTGATTAGATTACACATGGTTCTAACTAAAAGGCCTAATGAGATCAAAGATGTTAGTTAAATAGAACTCTTAGTACTAAATCATTTTATGATTAATAGTCCTTAATTTATTTTAATTAGAGGTTTTTAATGAGATTAGAATTCTAATTAAAAGTTATATAGTTTCTAATGAGATTAGAATACTTTATTTAGTAAATTAAGGATAGAGTTCTATATAACTAATTTTTTGATTCGTTAGTGTTTAAGGATTCCTAAATATTTTAGGACTTCCATTTAAGTTAGTGATTCTAATAAGATTAGAGACTTTATCAAGTGCAAGGTTATTAGTTGTGATAGGATCACAATTATTTAAGAAAAACCCAAATAATAAGTGGGAGTTCTTGAAATAACCCTTTTTGTTAAGTTTATTGTAATGTGAGTAGATACCTCGTCTTGACTTCGAGTCTTGCATTCCATGCGGAGGGTATTTACTTCACGGATTACAAGGTTAAACTTCTTTGTGATTGCACGAATGTTCGTTATGCTATTGTGACGTGACATAGTTATATCACATTGAATTTAAACAATTAAACACATTTGATGTGTTGGGTTAAAATTGTGATTAGATCACAATGATTTCAAGACAATCCACTTGTTTTAAAATTTCTAATGGGAGAGAGATTCAAGGGTTGATTCTCACGGCCTCCATTGCTGGTTTATATTAGTGTGATTAGGCACCTCGCCTTGGCGTATATGCCTTGCTCCCTTCGGAGGGTGTTTAATTCATGGTACTACAGATTAAACTTCTTAATGATAGATGAAGTGTGTTTTTACATTGAGAACGACCACGCTTCCGTGGAGTTACTTGGTGACTCACATTGATTCTAGGCAATGGTGTACATTAGACTAAGTGTAATGTTAACCTCCCTTCGAAGCTATGTCATTATTACTTAGAGGCTAAAGGAAAAGCGGCAAATTATTTTTGTTTGGTAAGAGTTACCATGATAGCACTAATAATGAGAATAATTCTCGCCTGATCATAGTGATTGGTATGACCTCGCTTCCGAGGAATATTAATTGCGGGATTAGGTTGTCGTTGCACCTAGTATAGTATGGTTTTCGGGTTCCATATTATATGGTTATGGATGCAAAATGATAATGTTCCTGTATTTAAGTTCATGGTCTCAATATAAAGTTGTCATAAATTTTGTCCTCTAGCTACTATTTTAGTTGAATCACATTAACTAAGAAATAATTTTCGACATGATGCTTAAAGGAGCTGAAGAACATTTTCATGTTTTGATTCAGCATTGTCATAATTTCCTATACATGATGCATTTATGGAAGATAGCTTATGATATGATCATAGTCTCCATTGAAATGCTAAAATGTTATATTGGCTTCTATCTCAATTGTGCTACAGCATGAGATGCAAGAGTTAGTACTAAACTTAGACAAGTCTAAATGAGATGTTTGGTATGAATCATGTTGAGTGCTAAGAAAAGCTTAAGGAGTTCCAATTCTATATCATTTTATGAAAATATTTATTTTTAAAATGAATTGGAATTCTTGGATGTTGAGATTAAATGTTAATCTCATGTGGATATGATTCACAAGTCCTTGTTAGATTCATTTGATCAATTCAGATTGTTTTGGAAATAAATTCTTTTTTATATTATCTGAATTGATGTGTGAGTTCTATGCAAAGGAAGACATCCTAAAAGCTAAGGCTAAGATCAATATGATTTAATTCAAATTCTTAGCTTGAACCGAATGGTAAGGGTGATAAGAAGAAGAATTAAAATACCAAACAGTTGGACAAGTAAGTTGCCCTAATAGTTGCCAAAAGGAAATTAGATTCAAAAGCATGACCAAAAGGAAAGTGTTTCTGATTTTGGTAAAGCTAAGCATTGTCCATGATTGTTTTCTAGATGGAAATTTACATGTTTTACTTTTTTAAAGAGAAAGTTTTCATCCTTTGGTTTTGTATGTTTTGGCACTTATGTCTAGATCTTATTAATCTAAATGGTACTCAAAGATTGGTGAAAGATGGGCTTTTAGAATCATTATTTTATTATATTCACAATCTATGAATTCTATTTAGAGGATAATATGATCTAGGGTTCCTTTTTGTAAAGGAGTGAAGTTCCAATGACTTCTTTAAGTCAGTGCATACATAAAGGAGGAATAGGGCTCTTTCAAAGTAAAGGTAAATTGTTCTAGAAGAAAAATGTCAAAATTTGTTATAGGACAACTATAAAATACATTTAGAAATGAGATGGTTGTATTAGATACACCACAAGACATTATTCTAGATATATAGCTAGTACACGGGTACAATATCGTAGTGGGAGGATTGTAAATTCATACTTTTGGGATAAACTTTTGAAGTCATTCCACAAGGATATAAATTTGATCCTCGGTCCTACGTAGAGGCCATAAATGATATGAATATGAATTACTGATTCAAGGTTATGAGAATAGAATTGGATTCTATTTAAAGTCTAGAACTTGTAGAGGCGCTTAATTGCATTAAGCCTATTGTTTTTAAATAGGTCTACAATTAAATGAGATTGATAGATTTGAAGGTGCAAACCTTCAAAGTCAAGACTAGTGGCGAAAAGATCTATTCAAAAAGAAATGGTTCGACTATGAAAAGATTTTTCCACCAATAGTCAAGTTTGACTCTATCTAGATTCTCTCATCTATTATATTTCATTTGGATGAAATATGGCAATGGATATCAAGAAAGCTTCTTTTAGTAGCAATCTTGAGGAAGACATCTATATGATGTACCTAGACTTGTTCATAGCAAAGAACCAATGGTGATTAGCATGCAAGTTGCTTAAAGTCCATTTATGGACTAATGCAAGCATCTAGGTCATAAATATAATTTTTGATCAAGCAATCAAATTATTTGATTTTGATCAAGTATTAAAAGGCCTTAAGTGTGTAAAAGTTATATAGAATAATAAATTTCTTAATGTATATTGATGATATTCTAATCATTTAGGATGATGTAGAGTTATTGTCATCAATAGAGTTTTGGTTGTCTAGTCTAGTTTGATATAAAGTACTTGAGAAAGACTAGTCACATCCTAAGAATTATAACTTTGTTAAAATTCAGAAATTAGGATGTTGGGTTTATCTCAAACTGCTTAAATAGATAAGATTCTAGCCAAGTATAGCATATAATACTTCAAGAAAGGATTTATTTCCCTTTAAGTTTGAGGTTCCTTTATATAGGATTATAATCCTAAGCCATATAAAAGGAAGAGCATATAAGACGGTTCCTTATATCAAAATGATAGGAAGTCTTTATGCTATGCTAAATACTAGGCTAAATGTCTATTTTGCGGTGGGCATAGTAAGCAAATATCAAGTGAATCAAAGATCACTTCATTTAGTGGGAGTAAAACATATACTCAAATATTTTAGGAGAATGAGGGATTATATGCTTGTCCACAAAAGTGAAGTTTTGATGTTTATTGGATGTACAAATTCTGACTTGTAGTTTGATTGTGATTCATGAAGTTGGACTTCAAGATATGTGTTCATCCTAGATGGTGAAGATACACATTAAGCGTATGTATTATCTCATTAGAGAGATATGAGTACGTGAGTAGTAGTAGTCAAAAAAAGATAATTTATGCAATAAATCTGACTGAAACTTGTTTCCAAACCTTGTCTTAGAGTGACTTTGAATTACTCTAAAGGGAGATAAGTGTCGGATATGTGGTAAATTGTCTTTAAGGACAAGTGGGAGATTGTTGAGATTTATGCCCTAAAATCCAATTTACTGGCATGTCATAAATAATTAGATTGTTTAATCATATGAGACTATTTATGAACTAATGGGACATTATCTTAGTCCATGAGATGCATAGTATGTGATTTATGTGAAAAGTCACAGAAAGATATAAATCACAAGTTCTTTGTAAACTCATAGTTTTAGTTCGTAGTCGGTGATGAAATTGGACATTTCATCTGCGAAGACTATAACATATCAACTACGATGATTTGTCTTGATCATGGAAATAGAGATTTCTAGTTGGTATGTTGATATGTTTTAAGAGTTAAGACATATTGAACTGGACCGCTGTGAGATTTATTATTCTCCAAATGACTGTCAATTGAATAATAAATCTCACGACTTCTATTTACATCAACTCTAAATCCTGAGAGAATAATGGACCTGATCGTGAGATGTAGGTTGCTTTGATATATCGGGAGTGAGATCTATTAGTTACGGTCAAAATCTCAGTATGTTGGGCAACCACATTTAGTGTTGATGGAACATATATTCTCAAGATGGAATTCATAATCTCTTCACGGAGATATAAAATATTCCCTTGAGATAAGTTTAATGGGTTTAGTTATTCAGAGTGTTGGGCCCAACCACTTTAGTAAGGAGTTACTAAAGTATATATATTTATGGAATTGGATTTCATAAATATATTATGAATAACATAAAGGATTAAACCGGGTACTCAAGGATTAAGATGTAGTAATCTTCAAAGTGACAGTCTATATTTATGACTTTGTATTACTATGAATATTTTAATGAAGGGGTTGAATGTACAATAAAGTATTGGGATATAATTTATTGATAAGGCCTAGAGTGTAACTATATTTATATAGTGGTATTAAATATAGTTAATGGTAACTTTGGACTTGTCAAGAGTTGACAGAAAAGCCCAAGGCCCATTGGAGCTAGTGTTTTATTGGTCCCTTTTGGTCCCACTCCAAGCCACATACTTAAGCCCAATTGGAAAGGCCCAAAAGGCCCACCCAATTAGATAATTGGTTAGATACAAAAGGGAAAAACGTTCAGAATTTTTTAAGTAAGAAAACCATCAATGTAATGGTGTGGTAGAGAGTGAAAGTCACTCTCTTAAATCCCTTTTGTTACCAATTGAGAGACCACACATCTTGGGCATCAAGTGGAATTGGAGTGAAGATTAAAAGTCTTCCCAAGGACGTTTGATTTTTGTTTTGAAATTCACTGCATCAAGGTACGCATCTTTTTCTTTATTCTAGAATTCATGGTTACATGTTTATCATTCATGATTGAAGTAGATCCGTTTGTTTTGTTGCTTCCGCTGCGTGTGTTTTTGTATGAGATACAAAAACCAGTTTATTATCCAACATTCTTCTCTTCAGGCCCTCCCATTCCCAACTCAGAAAATCAAGTCTTCCTAGTTTTTCTATAAGAACAATTAGAAGTTTCGCACCATAATCATGATATTTGTTGTTGGGATCCCATTTTCTTCTTCCTCATCTTGTTTCTCTCATGCTCTCTTCACTATTTCCTTTTATTTTTCTTCTTAGAACTGTTTCCATCTTGTCTATTTCACTCTTTTCTTGCATATTTTCAGATACCCATTTGCTTAATTGTTGAACATTAACCCCAGCTATTGTTTTTTTTCCCACTCCTTAATCTGTTTGGTGGCCAAGAATGATGGGAAAAGAAACGAAAATAAATGACTGTGTAATAACTATTTTCGTCAATTTGGAACAAGACAATTTAAATTTTATAGAATAAAAATAAGAGCAAGACTTAGGTACAGTATTTAGGTGTTGTTCCTTAGATTCCCTTCTTAGGATACTGCCTTCTGGGTACTTAACTAAAAAATATACTTTCATTCCAGGAGAAAAAATCCACATGGCATAATTCTGAGAAGGGAACCTAAGTGATGATGCTAAAAATCGTTAGTGAGCTGCACGGTCCTCACGTGCTCTAGACAAAATTTGCGAAACAGAAACAAAGAAGACCTTGCAAAGAGTACCAGTATGGTACCGGCCAAATACCCTCCGAATGTTAAGTTAGAGAACTTTCACAACTCTAGAGCGTCAGAACTAGGGTAAATTATGCGTACCTTGGTTTGTGAGGGTTTTGAGGTTTTTATAATAGCGTAGAGCTGACATTCGTTTCTTGGCAGGGAAGGTCTTTCCTTGTAGGGAAGATCCTCATTAATACACATATCTTGTGGAATCCTTTCCTTGTGTGGACTCTTGACTTGGGTTAATCGTGGGGTGCAAGATATTTCCTTGTATAGATATCCGTGGGGGTCAAGCAAGGCCACGCTGGACCCGTCATAGGCTTCTTCATTCCCGTTGGTCCTCTCTTCCTGTTGGCCTTTGGATCCATTTGAGGTTCCCCGTCGTCTCGTACAGATGTCGTCGAGTATTGAGGTGAGGTCGTCGGCCTACGGTATCGTTGCTCTCATACCTCCGTCTACATGCATGGAGCCGATGGGCTCATTGGAGCCATCAACTTCCTCATATGTAAATGAGTTTACTTCCTTTTGAGAACACCCTTATCACTAAGGAACAACACCTAAGGTATTGTACCTAAGTCTTGTTCAATTTTAAATAGAGTAATGATAGGTTACTATACATTTTATTAAATGGATATATCAATTTTTAAACACAAAAAAGAAAAATAATTAAAAAAATTTATTTATTACTTTGTTGACATTCACCAATTATGTTCATTATTACATCAGTTAATAAAAGTTTTATAGTATAATTGGTAACAAATTTAACTTCTTAAAAAAATGATAATGCAAAAAATTGACATTCGGCTTTTTCTTTTCTTTTTCTAAATTCCATTTTAAACTAGGTAAATAGTAGGTTTTTCAAATGCCGTTCATGAGCACTTTAAATATAAAGTCAAGACTTAAACCTCAGTTGGTTCCCCAGAAAGCAAAGGAAAGGAAAAGAAAACAATTTTTCAACTTCAGCTAATAAAATGGCATCTCGTTTTTTTAGGGAGCTACAAATAATATAATTCTAATATTTTATTTTATTTTATAATTAAGGACACATGATAACCCAAAGGATAACTTTTTTTTTTTTATACAAGATAGAATTTCTATTCTAGCCTAATCTAAGTGTATATGTGTGTGAAACTCTCTTCTGGAGACTTGAAACCCGGCTCTTACTCCCCACACCCCACAAGCACTTATATTTGTGGAGTAACTACCACACCAACGGTGCGCGATGGTACCCAAAGGATAACTTTGGTGGCATAAAAAAAAAAAAAATACTATTTTGATATTAATGTTAGCCACGCCAATTTTTTTCATGTACCGCTTAACAATAAGGATTATTTTGACAAAATACTAAAAGTTTAGAAACTAAATTAAAATATTTAAGATGTTAAAGACCCTTTTGACGCATGGTTCAAGCGTTAATGACTAAAATGGTAATTAAACATGTTTTTTTACATATTTTTATTAATATCCTCAAAACATTTGTTTTCTTTCTCCTTTTTTATTGGACAAAGTTTGATTTCAAACTTGACTGTAGCCAATGGTTATAACTCCACTCAATATCTTTTCATTTGATGTGAATTTTAACGATTCCATCATTAGATTATATTTTATTCTTATATCTTTCGTACTTGCAAAATTTCCAGAAGATCAAATATCACAAGCTATATCATCAATCAAATATTTAAATTTTAAGTTTTTGTAATAAAAAATTATGCATAAAAAATAAGTTTACAGGTTGAATAGGAAATAACATCCGATTGGCAAGAAATTTGACATGCGTATTAAGGACATAAAGTACATATACACTTATAATTAGATTTTCAAAATATGTAGTTATGTTGATTTTTTTAGTGAGAGTTGTAGCCAAATTTGAAAACTAATATTCTATTTGGTTGCAAGAGAAATGAAAGAAAAGGAAAGAAGGGAGGAAATAGTTAGGGAAGGGAAAGAGACATAAGCATAGACGGATCGCATTATTCAATTTCTTCAAAAGAAAAGTCCTTTTGAAAAAATAATAACGAGTGGGATGGTCTGAAGGCAAGGAGTGACAGACCCAGGTAAGGGCCTGGGGCCCCCTATTCCAATTTTTTTTTTTTTTTTAGTTATAATATATTTCATTTTTGTAGTTGGGCCCCCTACCAAAGCCTTAGGCCCTTTTCCGTTCCTCTTTGAAGGATTATGCCGAGAAAGAGAAAAGTCCTCTTGTATTTACTTCTTAGAAATATATTAGAAAATATGATATTACTCTAATGAAGTTCTTGCAATTGATGGAATGCAAAATCTACAAAAACTAAACATTTTATCTATGGCTGAAAAAATTTAGAGACACCAAAGATCATGCCCATTTGACTGACTGGTTTAAACACTACGCTCCAATAAAAAAAGAATCATTAGAAATATTCAAGTACCTGATAATCTCTAATGAACCGCACAAAAGGTGCTGCCTTGATTGTCTACTCCCAGATTGATTCAACCAGATCATTCCTTGACTTCTTGGGGGGGGGGGGGGGGTTCGGTTCGCTATGATATGCCCTTAATGTGATACACATTATGTTGATGTGACATTAAGGGCATGTTTGGTAGACTGTAATAGGCGCTGTAATATAATAGTTATTCCTATAGTTTAGTTATTCTTTAATTTGGTTATGTTTTTATTACAAAGAATAATCATTCCTTATGAATAGTTATTTTTCAAAATGAGGAATAATTATTCCTCTCTAAAAGGTTGTATTAGCTATTTCTTAGTAAGTGCAATAATTTCAAAACTTAATATATTTCCAAATAAACAAACTTTCCATATACATTTAACGATTATAAAAATAAAAAATTATAAAAAATAACAGATATCTCTCTTAAATTTAAAAATAACAATTTTTAAGGAGATATAATTGAATGAGTAAGATATTTTCTAAAATAAATGTTAAGTTTCATTCTAATGTTATAACTCACAACTAAACTAATGAATAGGTTTAGTTATTACATTACAATACACTTTATTACTAGTAATAAAGATTACAATTCTTGTTGTAATCCTCATTCAATGTACCAAACGTACCCTAAAGTTTTTGGTTTATTTTATTTTTTCTAACATTATCATAATTTAAAATTACAAAATATATCACATCATCTTAATCTTATCATCTTCCTAAACAATGTAATGTTGTATTCTTGTATTGAAATTACATTAATGTAAGATTACAATAACGTAATATTACGGCATAATGTAATTCATCACAGCAAAGCAGATGCTCTTTTAATGGAGCTTTTAAGACATGCATCCAAACTATATTGTTTCAAAAGATAGATGTAACTAAACTTATTAGCAACATGTTCACAATTGTGACGTTTATAGAGCTAGAACTTTATTTGTTATCTAGAAACAAAGAGTAAGATAGATACAAGTTAAAACTCTTAAACTAGTTGATAGCAGTATGTTATAATACTGAGAAATTAAATACAAATCCACATTTTTATCAAGCCCAGTAGAACAATGACAAAAGGAAATTAAGAGAGAGCTTAATTAGGCCTATACAGAAAAAGAGTTTCAAAAAAAAATCAAGCTCTCTTAGAATACATTTCGTTTGCATTCAATACTTTGTTATAGCTTTTTTCATGAAAAAGTAACTTATAGAATTCACTCTCTGTCTAACTAATGGGTATTTTATATTACAATCATATCATACTCAAGTGGAATAACATCTAGTGAATGCCGATATATGATAACATCTAGTGGTAATGGGATTGCTGCCCAGGTACTAACAGCAGTAGTGATGGCTCATGATGATCGTGGTCCACAATCAACACTTGTAGAATGTATTTTGAAAGCTTTAGGCCTTTCTTCTAGAGCTTAATTCATAGGACATCTCTTTGAAACATTACAAAGTCTAGGGCATCAGACCTCACAACTGAAACAAGCAAACCATCAACCTCTAAAGCACAAAGGCCAACCTAAAAGCAAAATAAACCCTTGCACAATAACAGGGGAGACCCAACACAAACTCAAAGCATAAACTACTGAACCCCTCAAGCTAGCTAAGAAACAACAAGCACCATAGAGGGATCAATTCCCCTATTACAGCATTTTTGAACATATAAAATAGAGAGAGTAGTGATGTGCAGTCAACAATAATCATTTGAAATAGAAAGTAGTAATTGCATGAAAGCATATTAACATTGTTCCACATGATCCGGTGCATAAGACGTACTTCTAATTCTTTTTTTCTTTTTTGTTGATAATTTAGACATTATATTGAAGAGCAAACACATTACAAACAGAGCAAAAGCTCACAGCCACTTTGATACACAGAGTCCTTCAAAGACCACCTAACTAGGATTGCTAACTTAAAAATTTGTAAGACTAACAATACAACTCCAAAATATTAAATCCAAACTACAAACACAGATAGCATAGTTGATAGGACCTACTTCTAATTTGAATGTTCCAAGATTTAATACTCTTTAATCTTAACATCTCTTCTCAGTTCTTATCTAACTCGTCAAGCAAAACAACACATGGGTACATCTTTCAAAAACGCCACAGCTACATAGCATTCTTTTTCCAAAAATCAAGCAATAAATCTTCTCCATCAAAGACGTCTATTTTTTTTTTTTTTTTTTTTTTTCTGTATTTTTAGTTTTATATATAACCTGCTTGAGCTTGACCTGTAACAAGTTTTCATTAAAAAAACTTGTGTGTGTATATTTAACGATTAGTTTATTTCTTAAAAAAAATTAATATTAAATAAAGAATTAGGATTAAAACAAATGAAATCAATGGTTGAAATTTAAGTGGGTGCCAGTGGTACAGTTGATAAAAAATAACCTCAATATATATTTTTTTTCGCTGAATTAAAGAATAACCTCGATAGTCAATAAAAGTAGAGATCACTCTTCCACGAAGTTTCGGCAATTGCGATTTTCCAATGAGGGTGCTTTACAAGCTCTGCATTTACCATAAAGCGAGAAAGTGGAGATCACTTTTGACTTTTCTTCTTTCTTTTTTTTGTTTTTTTTCTTTAATTTTGACAACGTGCATTCATGTTTCTAACTTCTCACTTCTCACCGAGCATTCACATTTGGTTTCTTTAAATTATTCTATTATACCATTTCAAAATCTACTTTATCATTTATACCATACCATTTTACATCACTCTCAACATCCCAACTTTTATTTTCCTATTTTACTCGTTAAAATAATATTTCTACACAATAAAATAATATAATTTATACTACCCAATAAATTACCCACACAGCCCCCTGCCACCGCTACCAAGCCGCCACCACCACCACCAAGCCAAACCCAACCCAACCCACCACCACCATCAACCCAACCAAAATGAAAACTCTCATCCAACCACCACCATCAACACAACCAAAACCACCACCATCAACCCACTACCCACACCACCATCAAATTACCCACCACCAACCCACAAAAACCACAACCACCAAACCAAGGAACAAAGAAATCTGGCCACCCACACCACCAAGCCGCCACCACCACCACCATCACCAAGCCAAACCCAATCCAACCCACCACCACCATCAACCCAACCAAAATTAAAACTCTCATCCAACCACCACCATCAAGACAACCAAAACCACCACCATCAACCCACAACCAACACTGGACTCACCAACAGAAACCCAGAAACATTGACCTCGCTGTGACCTACGTCGATCTCCACCAAACCCATCACCAATCTGAGCAACCTAGAAACCCAGCAACACCGAACCCAAACACTGGCGATCTCTGATCTCCGATCTCCGATCTTCGTGACCCACAACCTACTTCAGCCATACCCACCTCTTCCTTTAAGCACCGGTCACAGTAAAAAAAAAAAAAAAAACCCGCTAGATTGCAACCCACTAGAAAAATGAACCACTGTGATGTGTGATGTTGAAGTTGGGAGGAGGATGGTGTTTGGGTCTGAAGAGAGGAGAGAGCAGATGAGAAAGAAAGAAGGAAGAGAGAGAAGAGAATAGAAATAATGAGAGAGAGGAGCGAGAAATTTCGAGGAAAGAGAATAATTTTTTTTTTTTTACAATACTGCTACAGTGCAATTCTAAAGGTAGAATTGCACTGTAGTAGTATTGCAATTTTTTTTGCAATACTTGGTATATAGCATTCCAGATGTGGGAGGTTTTTGAGGGAAAAATGCTAAATGAAGCTTATATATGGCATTTACAATTCCAGGTGCGGATGCTCTCAGTTCTCTCCTAGTGCTTTCCAAAAAGGCAAAAAGTGAATACTCTCTTTTTATCTAATTCTGTTTTCCTTCTTTTGCTGAATTCTTTTTTATTGTTTCTCACACTTTAAGTTTGATGAAATTTTATTTTATTTTTTTTATATTTCTACTTTCAGTGGATAAGTTTTACTATTGTGCTTTTTAATTCTCTATCACAAGTCCTCTCTTTCCCTCTTATAGCTTATGTTAATTTTAGTTATTTTGAAAGTGGAGATTTGAGTGTATATCAATAAATTCAAAAGACAATCTACATGGTTATATGTTTGAATGTGCCTACAAATTGTGAGTAATAAATTATTATATTGTCTATCTTTAATGCCTTTGGTTTCATGTTAATTTTAATTAAGATAATTGAAAGCTCAATATTCTAATGATAGAGCTAGTTTAGATTCCCAAATTTTAATGGCTGCTTGATTAATTTTAATTTAAACACACTTAATGCAAAATATACATAATTAGCAAATTAATTAATCAAAGCATTTAACAATTGCGTGGATGAACATATAAGTGCAAGGCAAATATCTAAAGGGCAGTAGGGAAAAGAAACTCAAACCCAAGATAACACAGTAATGTGTTATCAAAGAGGAAAACTGAAGAATTCGGCGAAAAAACCTCTCCGCGGCCCTCCAAACCGAAATGATCCACTAGTGCATAAGTTGGAGTACAAAGATACCAAACAGATCCTTCAAGCCTAATCTACCCAAAGTACTTGAGCTCTCCAAGCTCCAACTACTTCCCGGAGTCTTGTCTTCACTAGCTTCCCGGATCTCGCAATATCACCTAATTGCACCGCCAAGCCTCACTGGCTTATTTTGGCAAAATCTCAATGCTTTCCAATTTCCAAAACACTCTCTACAGTCAATTTGGGAGTGGGTTGTGTTTGGGTATAAATCTCTTCTCTAGATATGACAATGAAGAGGGGAGGAGAAGAGACTACAAAGGAATTCTCACTTAAGGATGAGTAGCTCTCTCTAAAAGGTGGGTGTTATGAAAACCTCTCTAGGGTTTTTCTTCTGAATAGCCTCCCTCTAATTTTGTGGCTAATGAGGGTATATATATATATATTATGGGTGAAGGGTGTAAGAGTCACACTTAAAATCCTGCTGGTCAGTATATCTCGCGGGTTGGCCAAGTCGCAAGTGACTTGCAAAACATACTAATTGTTGAACTTCCTTGTGTGCTCCTCACATGGTCTTTCATGGGTGTTGCAATCCTAAGACAGTCGCGAGATCAAATTCTTGAGCAATCTTCACCAACTTAATACCAAACCCATTACAATTAATTCCCACAAAATACAAGGAAATAAATTAATGAAATTACAACACTTGTTGTCATGGAATAAAGTCAACATAAATGTTATGTAAAAACCATAACTTAACAATAATATTATAATTTAGTGATGAGTTTTTATTGTCATGATAATCTCCTTAAGAGAATAGGAATTTTGAATAATATTTTTGAAACTTAAAAATTTTAGTTCTACCAAAAAAAAATTACGAAAACATATCACACTGTTATAATAGTTAAAAGAATATGGACCACACACACACACACACACACACACACACATATATATATATATGTGGGGCCTAAGAATCTGGCTATCTTAGCCCACTTTATGTTAAGCCCAAGACCCACGCCGAGGATGAAGGAATGACCAAGGACGAATGAAGAAAGCCCATACTGCCGAGAGACGTCGCCGAGGATAATCCTGTCCTTGGCCGACAAGATCATAGAAGGAAAGAGTGATATGCCATCAGAGGCAGCCTCCCAGAGTACCCCAAAAAGAAGGATGAGTACAAGGGGTCATTCATGGGAGCACAGTGGAAGAGTAGTTCAAGGAGAAATTGTCACCTCTGCATTAAGTGTCCCCAATTAACTCGCTGGCCGCATTAATGAGGAAATGAACTTTGCACAGTATTATGGCAGCCTTACAACCACCCCAGAAGACTTCTAGAGGGGGCTAATGGGACAAGTATTAGGGTAAACCATCAGCTGTCCATGTGTAGGGTAAAGATGAAGGAAGACATGTAGTATAAATAAGAGCAGAGACCCCAGAGATTAAGGGGGTGGAGGGAGCACAGTGACAATCTAAAGAACGCCTGCAGCCATGGCCACCCAACACGTATATGAACGGAGCTCCTCGGATTGTGTCGAGAACGAGCTTTCTTGGATAAACTCGGCTCAAGCTCAACTCATTCCTTTCTTGATCATCATGTAAATCTTTTCTGATCGTTGCCCGCTCATTAGAGCCCAGCTCTTTGGCCCACTCTCTACAAATTTATTGTACTGGGCTCACCGGGCCAAGATTCCCCACATTTTGGGCTTGGTTTGAAAAACGTGACCCTACAATTAGTGCCGTCTGTGGGAAGAGCTTGTGTGATAGTGAGTGCAATGAGCAGTTAAGATAGGATCAGGCTTTCACAGGCCAGAGTCCCTAGGGAAAGCCATTATGGCGGCCAGTTTACTTTGCGAGTAAGACATTAAACGGGGAATAGTTCTAGGGGCTTTTGACAATAAGTACTTGCCTAGTACCTTTGTCAAGGGTCAGGTCCTCGCGAATCTGGTGGCCGAGCTCCTCAGACCCCCATCAAAGGAAAGGGCAGTAGCACAGAGCGATTCAAGGAGGGTCTGCGGTGGGGCTAGTTCTAGAAAGTATATGTTGACGTTTTCTGACCTACTGAAGTGGTTAATCGAAACCTTAGCTATGACGGGTCCTTGAACCTCCTGCTTCAGAGAAACTAATAACTCATGACAATTATCTAAG
The DNA here is from genome assembly GCA_023736055.1 of Quercus glauca. NCBI lineage: Eukaryota > Viridiplantae > Streptophyta > Magnoliopsida > Fagales > Fagaceae > Quercus > Quercus glauca. The sequence continues at coordinate 59,740,450 of CM043322.1, forward strand.
TGTTAGACAGAACCAAGGCTTTGCATGGTCCTCGGACTCAAGCCTATGGGAAAACTAACAACTCATGACAATTATCTAAGTGTTAGACAGAACCAAGGCTTTGCATGGTCCTCGGACTCAAACCTATAGGGAAACTAACAACTCATGACAATTATCTAAGTGTTAGACAGAACCAAGGCTTTGCATGGTCCTCGGACTTAAACCTATGGGGAAACTAACAACTCATGACAATTATCTAAGTGTTAGATAGAACCAAGGCTTTGCATGGTCCTCGGACTTAAACCTATGGGGAAACTATCAACTTTTGACGTCTCTTCGCAAGTGCTAAAATAGAAGCTAAGGTGTGCCTGGATCCTCGGATCAGATGCTAGGGAAAAACTGAGGCCATGACGTCATTATAAGGGCCGAGTAGAGCCTTGGCACTGGAGGATCCCCTCGGATGACCTACTTTAAATCCAACATCCTTTCATGGTGATGCTCCTAACTATTCCTACATAGTTAGCCTATTCAAAGTAAGCAGTCGGGTGCTATTGTCGTCTTTGTTAAAATCAGGGCGACAATTTTGTGTTATCACCAACAGTATTAGTTCCAAGCCCCATCGAAGAGAAAAATAACCACACACACACATTAAATGATCATCGTAGAGAAAGGAAAATTCGTAAAGAGAAAGTACAATTTTTTTTATTAAATAAAGGAAAGGTACATCATACACCAAACTGCCGAGGCAGGCTTGTTTTAAAGCTAACTACAGTACGAGAAGTTGAGGCAGGCTTGTTTTAAAGCTAAATACAAAAAGGGAGGCCGAGGCAGGCCTGTTTTAAGGCTACCAACAACTCAAGCCTATTTGGGCGGTATCGGCGATGAGAAAGAAGAAGAAGCGGAAGCGCCTGGCTCCATTGATTCTCTCCCAGTTTCATGTTAATTAAGCATTGGAGATGGCAACACTCAAGCATCAACCGTTCAGCAATCTTACAAACCTCCATCGATGTCCTACCACCAAAGGGAGACCCAAACTTTGCCGCACCAAAAGTCTGATGCGATCCACGCTCGCTTCAGTTCTTGGCTGAGGGAGAAGGTTTTTCTTTCTTGCTCGGTTGAAAGGTAGGATCATCTCTGGCCTCTGCTTCCTTTGCCTCAATTGCGTTGTCCAGGGTCTAGGTGGAATTCTTAGTTCCTGAAAGGGGCTTGGCCTCCTTGTCCTTGCCTTTATCTAGGGCCATCTCGTTTCCCTAAGCCTTGATCATGATCTGGGCGGGGTCCTTGGAAATGTCTAGAGGGTTGAGAATTTAAAGTTCCTATTGAACTCAAGGATTCATAAATGTGAAAGAACGATTCCCCCAGAACGCCTTTTATAGAGGACGAAATCCAGCAAAAATTAATTCGCACGAAACTCAAAGAGAAAGGTGCAGGCAAAATAACTCCCGCCCAATTTCTGAAGAAATCCTCAACCGTTGGATCTGCATCGTTTCGCAAAGACATTAATGGGGGCGCACTCCGTATACCGAAGCGCCAGAAACGTGCCTTGGGCAGATGAAAAAACTTTAGCGTTGACTCAAGACAAAACTGGACAACCCATGACAGGAGCCCGAGAACATCAAAATCCTCCTTCCCATCAGAGGAGTCGGACAGCAAGATTTTGAGGGGCTATTGTGGGGCCTAAGAATCTGGCTACCCCAGCCCACTTTATGTTAAGCCCAAGGCCCACGCCGAGGATGAAGGAATGTCTGAGGATGAACAAAGAAAGCCCATACACGTCGCCGAGGATAATCCTGTCCTCGGTCGACAAGATCATAGAAGGAAAGAGTGACATGCCATCAAAGGCAGCCTCCCAGTGTATCCTAAAAAAAAGGACGAGTACAAGGGGTTATTCATGGGAGCACAGTGGAAGAGCAGTTCAAGAAGAAATTGTCACCTCCGCATTAAGTGTCCCCAATTAACTCCCTGGCCGCATTAATGAGAAAATAACCTCTGCACAGTATTATGGCAGCCTTACAACCACCCCAAAAGACTTCTAGAGGGGGTTGATGGGACAAGTATCAGGGTAAACCATCAGCTGTCCATGTGTAGGATAAAGATGAAGGAAGACATGTAGTATAAATAAGAACAGAGACCCCAGAGATCAAGGGGGGTGGAGGGATGGCCAAAAAGAGGGAGAAGGAGCACAGTGGCAATCTGAAGAACGCCTGCAGCCATGGCCACCCAACACATATAGGAACAAAGCTCCTTGGATTGTGCCGAGGACGAGCTTTCTTGGATAAACTCGGCTCAAGCTCAGCTCATTCCTTTCTTGATCATCATGTAAATCTTTTCTGATCGTTGCCCACTCACTAGAGCCCAGCTCTTTGGCCCACTCTCTACAAATTTATTGTACTAGGCTCACCGGGCCAAGATTCCCCACATTTTGGGCTTGGTCTGAAAAATGTGACCATACAATATATATATATATATATATATATATATATCGAACACACACAAATATATAATAGAATGTTATATTTGTAGAAAAAGAGAGATAGAAAATACTTGTAAATTTTTTTTCATTTTTAAAGGGACCAAATTTTCTTCAACAATTTTTAGAGAATAAATTACAAATTATACTGCATTACAAAATATTTATATATTCCCACACATCGTATGGGTCTATAAATAGTCTACAAATAATCTCAAGATGATAGATAAAGTCTCATTTGACAAAATTCAAAACATATTTTTTCTCAAAAAATATCTAAAAAATAAAGAGGCATATAACACCCAAAAGTAATTAAAAAAGTTTACCTCCAATTAGTTTGAAGGAAAATTCTTTCAACTCAATATGCGACGATTAATAAAATCATCCACATATACTTTTAGTTATAGGACATTGACAATAAGAAGATGATATGTGTCACTCTCATGCAAGGACGAAACTAGAATTTAGAGTGAGCAGAAGCTAAAATATGAACAAAAATTGCAATACACTAACCATTTTATTTTTTGTTGTTTTTTATGAGATAGTGGCTCCTAGTATGTTCCGAGAGAGGCAAATCAATGGTAAAATTGATCAGGGCCGGCCTACCTAGGCTTAAGGCCCCACAATAACAACAAAAATTCCTTAGGAAAAAAACACCTCATCCCCCATTGTAAAAGGCCCAAAATATTATAAAGGTATAAATTTTTTAAAATGATTGAGCACTTTTTTTTTTTTAAGTGATGTTAAAGATACCACAAATTTTATTATATGTTTACAAACTACCACGTCACCAATTACCTAAAAAATAAATTCTAACACTCATTAGTTAGATTGTTGAAGTTAATCAATCTTCATTATCACATTATTATATTGTCAACATTTTGTAGTATCTTTAGTAATTTTTTTTTCATATCTAATAAGGCTTTCAAAATAGGATACCAATAGAAATTTAACCTAATTGAAATCCTAAAAATGTTTCAAAAAAAAATGTCGCAAATGTGTTAGATCATCAATGATGACTAATCTCTCCTAATAGTTTGAGACTTTAATTTTTGCAAGCTAATCACCTGCAAAACCACACACCAAATAATATCTATCTATCTCTTCCTCCTAAAAAGAAAATATAAAATTATAACCTTAGTTAACTATGCATAGTTATGTATCCAAGTTAAAGTAAATTTCTTTTTAAAAAAATAATATATATTTTTAGTTTTTTTACTAAAAATTTTGCTTCAACTATGATATTTAATCCTCTATATGAAATTAACCTTAGTTTAGTTAGTATTATTCATCAAATTTTTGTATTTAATACATCAAATTAGTTTTAATTTAATTTGTATTAAATAATTTTATTTAATTAATGTTTACTTATAAAATGCCCGACATAAATTTTTTGACTTAGATCTCACACTATGTTGGACTGGCCCTGCAATTGATAAAGTGTCACTTGACTCATTACTTACCTATATGATACAGAAGAATAACCACAACAGTGAATAAAAGTAGAGATTCTCCACGAAGTTTCCGCAATGCAATTTTCCAACAAGGGTGTTTTTCTCTCATTACTTACATGTTTATTTCAACAAAGAGAGAAAGTGGGAAGAGAAAACATTGGGTCAGGCTTGGCGTAAAACACTGGTTTTATGCCAGCCAATAAATGTTTGCCACATCAGACCCATCACTTAAAGAAACAGAATGACTTCAAAAACAAAAACAAAAACAAAATTTAACGCTCACAGCCTCTGCTTCCTTCACGCCGTTCACCTCTGCTTCCTTTGCTTCCTTCACGTCGAACCTCCACCACCGCCACACAGATCGCCGGAGCAAAACGATTTCGAAGAAGAAAAAGTTCTCGTCGTGCCCTCTGCTTCCTCAAACCTTTGCTTCCTCCTCTGGGGTTGTGCCGTCCTTTGCTTGCCCGAACCTCCACCACACCACACACCGAATCACACCGCCACACTGGTCGTCGGAGCTATGCGTGAAGCTTGTAAACATACCGAAGTTGCCGTGAGCTATGATCCAATGGTTTGTTTTTCATGATTTTCCCTTTTTCCCAATTTAGATTTCGAATTATTTTGATGGGTTTTTCTGGGTTTATGGGTTTTGATTAGATTCCTAAGTGTTAGGGTTAAATGAATCTGATTGTAGTTCTTATAACTTCTAATTTAGTTCCTAAGTGTTAGGGTAAAATGAATCTGATTGTTTTTTGAAACTTACTTTTTTTTTTTTAATGCAAATCATTATATCTTGATGGTTTTTGATTAGATTCCTAAGTATTAAGATCGGTTTTTGCTTTTTTTTTTTTTTTTTTTTTTTTTTTTTGTTTTTTTTCCTATATAGGTTACTTTTGTATGCTTTTGAAATTGTAAAAATTAGTGATTTTTCACAAAGCTCAATGATAAAAGTTAAAGCTAGATGTGAAAAACTAGAAGCCTAAAAGAGGTATTTCTTCCTCTTTCCATGGTCATGTTACATTTGTATGAACAGATCTTCAATGATCAAGATGATTTCAATTCATTGTCAATTTTATTTTCAACTAGATAGACTTAGTCTTAAATTGTGGTAATCCTACATTTGCACACAGATCCTTAGATTTAGCATGTTTCAGTGATTGATGTAGCTTAAAAGAGAAGAAAAAAAAAATGCTTGTAAAAAGTTGGTGGACATTCATCAAAATCACGTTGCAATAGTCAGATGTTCTTGTCTTGAAATTGATCAACCTTGCATCATTTTAACCTTTTTTTCTTTTTTTTTTTACATTGGGCAGTATCTTGAATACCTTTCCCTGCCCCATCATATATTATCTTCATTATGCAGAATGATACTTTCTGCAATGTCATCATCTTCTATTTTGTTAAAAGTGGGGGTTGTGTTTGTATTGCATTTGTAGGTGATTCTATCATATAAGAAGTGAAAATTTGTTTGTTGGTTGCCATTTATGACTTATGGATTTCTGCTGTGAACATCCTGGTTGGTTTTATTTTGATATTTATCCTAGCATTACCAAGTAGCTCTAGCTCATGAACTTCTAGTTCCTCTATATTCTCTTTCCTTTTCAACTTTATCCTCTTTTACAATCTTTGTTTGCAGGTTTTGTTCTTAAATGTAAAAACTAGTTTATGAGATTGGAAAATAGGGATATATGGCATAATTATGTTTTTTCTTTTACCAATAGAGAAAAAAGCTGCCATTAATCTGCTTTGGTGAGAAATTCCCACAAGATAATGTCTTGTATTGCTTGTCCTGCACTTTATTATCCATTAAAACCTATATATTACTCAGTTCTTAAATTGAATTCTAATTATTTTGCTTCATCTTCTTCGATTAGATTGTATATAGATAGTTAGTCTTTGTAATCTATACTCACAACTTGTAATCTCTCTTTCATTCAATAAAACCTGAGTTTTATTTAGAGAGAGTCTTCAAGTTTTTACAATTATGCTTCCATGACTTTACAGTTTAATATTTCTTATGTGTATTTCCTTATGATGGTGTTAGGGAGCAAAGCAACAAACATTTGTAAGTTCTGAAGGCATAAACCAAGCATTGTTAAGCTCTGAAGGCATAAACCAAGCATTGTTTAGAGATGTCAACTATGGAGGAAGATGTCTATAAAAGAATAATGTGAAAAATGATTATTCTGGAGCAGATTACAAGGCTTGAAGAGATGGATTTTAAATTTGTTCTTCTTCAAGGAATTTTACAAGCAAGAAGTTGTAATTATAATGTCTTTTAAATAAATTTTCGCACATTTATTTGGTCCATCTCAAACGCAATTATGTACTGTTTACTTGAATTTTTTTTTTCGAGGATCATTTTGGTTCTTCTCTAACTCCAGAGTTCAATAAATAAAGCAATAGCAAAATAGTTTTGTTATACTATGTAAAAATATTCTTATTGTTGATGGAAAAGTGTGAGGTGACAAACTGAAACACATAAATTATATAATGTTCTTAATATGGAGTAACTTCAATGGCTGTTTTGACTGCATTCTTGTCACCAGAGTTCAAGCTTATCAGACATTTCTTAGCATCTTGAATTATCTCCAGCTTCAATTTGTTATCATAGGCATACATGTACCATCAATACGTATGGTATTTGGCATTAGCAGTTCACGGAATGAGAAAATTATTGAAGCTTAATTCAATAGAGAAGCCATCATAATTGTTAAAAGTTAGTCACCAACACAGTCAATATGGAAACAAATAAAAATCTCACTAAAAGTCATGTATACGGACTTATAGTCACTCTAAAAGTCATGTATACATATTGTAACATCAGCTTTTAGAAGGTTTTGATGAAGCCACTACATATCTAATGGACACCAATTCACATATGTTAGTTACATTCCCACTGATTAAATTATATAAGCATTATTGAGTAGTAAATATCTAGCCGAAGGTTACCAGACAAGTTTTCAAGACCAAGAAATCATGGTGAACAAGATACTAGCCAACTGCATAAAGGTTTCTAATGAACATCATATTATATTCCACCTTTCAACATGTTTAAATTTCCTTGAACTGTTTCAAACAATAACAAAAAATATCTAAGCATTCAATCCACTTCAAATACATAATTATCTCCACAAGTGCCTTCACTTCTGCACATTTATCTACAAAAAATTTCGTTCACTTCTGCACTTGTGCATTCTTATAGAACTTTGTAATTCTTTTGGATGTCTCACTTGCAGCAGCCATATCTCAACAAGTGACATTTTATCAGAATTATTATCTTCATATATCTTTACATCCCCTCCCCTCCTTCATATTTGTATGGATTATTCCTAATCTTCCCCCAATAGTAAAGGGCAATTGTGAAGGTAAAGTTGTCCATCCCTACAACAAGAGCAAGGAATTCACCATTAAAAATAGACATAGCAAAGGGCTAAATTATTCTTAAAAAGTTAGTCTACTATTTCAATACATATTTAAAAGTGATGGAAGTAGTATAATAAGACAATTAGTGTCTAAGTGTGAAGATTAGAGACAATGCCTTTGATCCATGAATTTATTGTGATCCATGAATCTCTTTTACCCAACTACCAATAAGGTGAGTATATGAATAATAAGCAGAAAAAAAAAAAATAGTAAGTGCTTAAAAATTTGGAATGCAACTTATAACTGTCATTCATACATGGTATTAAGTATCAAAGTACCCTTCACGTCAGTACAAAAAAATGGTTTCCTTATTCCTGTAAACACCTAAAGGTATGCCAAAAAGAAAAAACTCATTTCATTAAATCACTTGATATATTCATGTTAAAAATCATTCCATCCCCTGCAATTTGCTTAATTAACAGGTTCACATGGAGGTCTCCTAGAAAGTTAGATAACTTTTGTACCAAATTGAACGTGCCAATGCCTCTGCTGAAATCATGAATAGATTCTTTATTGGTGATTAAATGACTTCTATTATTGCATTGCCTGAATTGTTTGAGCAATAATTTCAGGAATTGTGTTTTTGAGATTTTAATAAATTGAAAAAATTGGAATTGCTCTAGGAAGTGTATTAAGCGGTAGAGGGAGTGTCCCTACTCCTTAGGCTACTGCACAGCAATGGATTGATGCAGTATTCACATAATTAAGAAGAGTAATAATCATTTTACCATTGTTCACTTCTAATGCATGTATCCCTCATGACATCTTAATCCTTACTACTATGACAGTGTTATGAATTATAAGCTAACTTAGCCAACCAAAGATTATTACACCATGTTGCTCATCGTAATCTCTAGAGATGGCAATAATCTCTTAAGTTTTAAGAATTTCAATATCATTTGTACAAGCTCTTGTTTGATACTGGACAGAATTTTGCAAATACATGTCAAAATAGAATACTTTTTATCATAGAAAAAAAATTATACAGATCATAAAGAGTATACAATCTTTACATGCTATAGTAAACTTGAAAATTTAAACAACACATTTTTTGACCATGGACAGAGGAAGAAAGACCTCTTCTAGGCTTCTAGTTTTTCACATCTAGCTTTAATTTTTATCATTGAGCTTTGTGAAAAATTACTAATTTTTTCAATTTCAAAAGCATACAAAAGTAGCCTATACAGGAAGAAAAAAAAAACACAAACGAAAATAACAAAAAATAAGCAAAAACTGATCTTAATACTTAGGAATCTAATAAAAAACCATCAAGATATAATGATTTGCATAAAAAAAAGTAAGTTTCAAAAAACAATCAGATTCATTTAACCCTAACACTTAGGAATTAAATTAGAAGTTATAAGAACAACAATCCTCCAAGAACTACAATCAGATTCATTTAACCCTAACACTTAGGAATCTAATCAAAACCCATAAACCTAGAAAACAGAAAAACCCATCAAAATAATTCGAAATCCAAATTGGGGAAAAGGGAATATCATGAAAAAAAAAAACCTTTGGAATGTGGCTCATGGCGGCTCCGGTATGTTTCCAAGCTCCACGCACAGCTTCGGCGACCTCTGTGGCTGTGAGCTTTGGTGTGTGGTGTGGTGACGGCACTACCCCAGAGGAGGAATCAGAGGGCACAGTGAGAACTCTTTCTTCTTCAAAATTGTTCTGCTCCGGCGATCTATGTGGCGGTGGTGGAGGTTCGGCGTGAAGGAACCAGAGGCTGTGAGCGTGAATTGTTTTTTTTATGAGGCCATTCTGTTTCTTTAAGTGATGGGCCTGACGTGGCAAACATCTATTGGCTGGCATAAACCCAGTGTTTTACGCCACAGCATGATAGAATGTTTTCTAAATTAGAACCTATGTTACACCTATTCATTACAATGAATTGGAACAACAATTGAGTTTTTACAACACTAAAACAATAACGACAACAGTATTATTACATTATAATTAGGCAAAAATTTATAAACACATCCAAATTCAGTGATGTTTTATCATTGAGCTTTGTGAAAAATCACTAATTTTTACAATTTCAAAAGCAAACAAAAGTAACCCATACACTTAGGAATAACAAACGAAAATAACAAAAACTAAGCAAAAACTGATCTTAACACTTAGGAATCTAATCAAAACCCATCAAGATACCAAAATACAGAAAAAAGAAAAAAAAAAAAACCACAAATATTTCATGAGGCTCCAGAAAAAACCCATAAACAAACCCATCAATAATTCAAAATCCAAATTGGGGAAAAGGCAAAATCATGAAGAACAAACCTTTGCATCGCAACACCATGCTCACGGTGGCTCTGGCATGTTTACAAGCTCTAGCAACGAATCCGGTGACTTGTGTGGCGGTATGCTTCGATGTGTGGTGTGGTGGAGATTTGGGCAAGAAGAAGTAGAGGATGGAAGAGGGAGGAAGCAGAGGAAACCAGAAATTTTTGCCTAACTTGTTCTGGCTCTGATTTGGGGTTTAAGCGAGCTGTACTGTTTAGTGGGTTAAGTGAGCTGCGATCTGTGTGGCGGTGGTGGAGGTTCGGCGTGAAGGAAGCAGAGGTGAAGGCGTGAGCTTTTGTCTGAGGGCTGGTTTTCTTTCCTCGTTCTGCCCCTGTGATCAGGCTTCGGCGATCAGGCTATGGCGGTGGTGGAGGTTCGGCGTGAAGGAAGCAGAGCTTTTGTCTGAGGGGTTTTTCTGTTTTGTGAGGTGAATGGCGTGAGCTTTTGGCTGTTTGGAGAGGATTTAATAGAATGTCCACGTGGCAATTTTTTATTGGCTGGCGTAAAACACTGGTTTTACGCCAGCTCCTGATAGAATGTTTTCTATTTTTAAATTTGTGGTTTTGTTATGCATTTGCTTTAGTGTTACTTTATATGGTTGTATATTCAGTATTGTCTAAGATAACCATTTCTTTAGGCATTAAATAAGAATTGTAGTCTATTTATTTGTTTAGTAATTGAACAATTTGTCAATTGAATTAGATGTAAACAATGGGTACCATTCTATAGGCCTAAAATTAAATTGGAAATCAATTACTACATGTTGGATTGGAAGTAATATATAGAATGAAGTTGTTTAAGCATTGTATCTACTAGGTTTTTTATGCTGTCCTGTTTGTTGTGTATGGCTCTTCTATGGCAGCTTAATACTCAAGTCCATCACATAAGGTGTAGGAGATGACTGTCATTTAACATAGATTAGGCAAAATTTTCTGCTTGACTAAATTGAATATGATTTTTTTTTTTTTTTGTTTTTGGGGTTGGTAGTTATCTAACCCATTTGTTGAAGATTCAAAAGAATGTTACTTCTTGTATGATAGGATTTCTGAATTGTTTGATTTTGTTTATAAAAAGAAAAAAAAAATTGCTTCTAATTTATATTAGAGAAAGGGAATGTAAGTAAAATGTTTCCTGTATATATTTCTTTCAATTTTTCATGTTTCTTTAATTTTCAGTTTGTGTTTCCTTTTTTCTTTTTCTTTTTTTTTTCTTTTTTTTTTTAACCTTGACTTAAAGTTTTGGATTTGCTTTTCTTGGGATCTTGTTCAATTAGTAATCCAACACTAAAAAGTTATATATTTTTAGTCTCTATATTAGTTCAACCACGAAATGAAATTAATTGAATGAGATTCTTGCAGGCTATTTATTTGTTTAGTCAGAGCCTTGTCAGTTTGTCAACTAAATTAGATGTAAAAATGGGTACCACTCTAAAAGCCAAAAATTGAATAGGAAATCAATTACTAAATGTTGGATTGGAAACAATATATTGAATGAAGTTGTTTAAGCATTGTACCACTATGTTGTTTATGCTATCCTATTTGTTGTGTATGGCTCTTCTATGGCAGCTTAATGCTCAAGTCCATGGCATCTAATGGTTCCATCCCCTTGTTCCTTAGTTCTCTCCCTATTTGTAATTAATTTCTTCTTTCTTCTTTTTTGCTTTCTTGTTAATTTTTTGGACTGCTTTGTGCTCTTTGCATAAGGTAGATTTTTATATATACATATTTCTTGCTAATTATATATATGATGTCCTGTTTGTTTATGTTGTCTTGTTTGTTGTGTATGTCTCTTGTGCTCTTTGTGCCCTTTGCATAAGGTAGATTTTTTTAAAAAATGTGTGTTTGATCCATAAAAGATTCCGATAAAGATGATGAACTCAATAGAAGATAAAATATGTTTTATCAAATTTGTTTAGATGCATGATTGGCTATTTTAGTACATCTAATGCTAAATTTGCTATATGGTTCATTGGTGTCTTTAAAAGAACTTTACGTAAATTTTTATTTAATGAATTGGCTAAAAGTTCTCATTTCAATTTCCCAGGATGTGGAAGACCAAAAGCAGCTGGCAAATGTTTGGCAAAGGACTAGAGATCTTGGTGTCTATAGCTATTAAATAGTTCTCTCTTTGGAAATTTATAATCACTAGTCGCAGACCCGCGCGTTGCGCGTGGTTATTTTTTTTTTTATGATTGTGTTATTATTTGAAATATTTTTGTAAGTGTTACTACTTAAGTTGCATTATATATGTATAAACAATATATTGTAGGATTTGTGATGGTAGAAGGTATTGTCTTGGAATTAGATGTGGAAACAATACAACTATAATGGTAGAAGGTTCTTCTTTCAAAAAATCAGGCCCAAAACTTGATTTAAATCAAAGACATTTCAATGTACCACTACCAAACTCCAATATACCAATTGATCAAGCCAAAATCCGGCCATACCCACAACTAACAACCACTCAAACTCCAATATACCACTACCAAACTACTTTCCTCAGTCATGGAATATAAATAATTGAGAGAGATGAAAACTCACCTTTAAATCCCCTTGGAATGGATGAGCCGTGCCACCAACACTTTATACTTCACTACTTTAGAGTCTTACATTCTTCCAATAAGCCACAACACATTAAAAAAATGACACCTGAGATATTTCCAAATAAACCAAGGTAAAATAAAATAGTTTTTTTGGCAGTAAAATTGTAGCACTATTGAAACATCATTCAGGCAATCTCACAAACACATCAATGGCATGCCAAGGATGCTCATCTAATATAAACACAAACACAAACAAAAGAAAAAAAAAAGCGTCTCATATTAATATAAACAAAGCATAAAAGTTTTGCACCAAAAAATAAAATTGAAACAGAGAATAAAAGTTTTGCAAAAAAAAAAAAAAGAATTGAGATGTAGAGATACCTCAACCAAAGCAGGGAGATTCTGTCAGTATTTATAAATCGTGTGAAAAGGAATAAAGGGAGGAAGGAAATCAGATAGGCAGCCGTTACTGAGAAACAGTAGAGCAGGAAGATGAGTAGCTTTCAAACTCTTTGTTTTCTCACACAATACCTGAACAAACTCTCTGTTTTCTCACACAATACCTAAAAGCTTCAGTGTTTTTTTTTTTTTTTTTCTTTTTCTTTTTCCTCCCTTTAAGCTTCCCTCTACGTTACATATTACAAGACCCTGAACTCAATATTTCAAAACCTTAAATGCAAAACCTAAACGCTTCCCTTTTTTTTTTTCCTTTTTTTTTTTTTTTTTTCCTTTTTTCTTTCTTCCAAACGGCCTTGAACATACCTTTTTTTTTTTTTTTCCTTTTTTTCTTTTTTTCCTTTTTCAGCCCTTTAAGCTTCCCTCTACGTTACCCAATTCTTACGCTCAAAGATGTTTAAGTCTATTGATGACTGTGCAATTACCATACCAACATTTTTAAGTCTTTTTTTCCTTTTTCATTTTTTCTTTTGTTTTTTTTTTTTTCTTTTCTCTTGTGGAACTAAATAAATATAAGGTAGGCTGAATTAAATAGATAGTGGAATTAAATAAATAGATAGTGGGAGTAAATAAATAAGTAGTGGGCTATAATTATAGGGCTGGGATTTATAGGGTTGCAAATTGTAAAAACCAATTAAAAATTGAAGGAAAAATTATTTTTTTAATAAAAAAAATGACGTGGCAGCTGATGTGGCGCAACGTGAGAGCAGCAGAATTAAATTCTACGCTTCAGCTTTTAGTAATATATAGATTTTGGCTAAGATTACTGCCTGGTTTGGAACAAGGTCTGGAGTTTAAACGTGTCGCTGGAAGTCTGTGTGTTTTTATGGAAAGCATGCTCCAACTACCTCCCAACTAAGGAAAATCTTCATCGGTGTCGAGTAAGGGTGGAGACGAGGTGTGAGATTTGCAGTCACCAATCTGAAACTGTAAGCCATATCTGGTGGGAGTGCCCATTTGCACAAAACGTGTGGGCTTTATTCAAAGATTGAACACAAAAATGCAGCAAAAGAGCCTTCGATTTCTTACTACTGTTCCAACAGATGCAGAGGAAACTGAGCTAGCAGGAATTAGAGAAGTGGGTTGTTACAGCATGGGCAATATGGAATGCGAGGAATAAATTGATGGTGCAAGAGATCCTCAACTCAAAGAAGTGTTGCAAGTGGAGAGAATGGGTGGTCCACAACATCAAGCAATTTTTTTAGTTTAGAATCATGTTTTTTAAACTTTGGCTAAGTGCTCTAATGATTGTTCATATGCCAATTAGTTTGGCAATGATGTACTAGTGATTTGTGTGAGATGTATTCATGAGCAGATTATGATCCTCATTTTGTTATTAATAATAAAAAATTTCTGCACACGTGCAATTTATACAAATTATAATTCTCGTTTTATCATTAAAGAAACATGCGCGCCAATGTGTAATTTATTTTTGTAAATTTGTGTTTTGTTAACATCAATGAAAAAAAAAAAAAAACAAAAATTGTACACAGTAAACAGCTTCTCAAAAAAAGAAAAAATAAATAGTTTGTGGACAAATGATCACAAACAAGGTCCGCATTGCATATCCTTCAATTCATATGCAAATTTGAGTTATTTTTTTTATATATAAACATAATTATATTACAAACAAGTAGTCATTACATATATGAAAACTATTACATATCCTTGCACCTCTCATAATACATTTAACACTTAATTATCATCACATAATTGTTACATCATTGACATTGAACACTTAACTAAGCAAGATACAATTTTGAGTACACTTTGTGCATTTGAACATATAAACCATAAGCACAATTGTTGTCTTTGCTTTGATTGGCATGTCTTCCAGTTTGATGTTTACCCTAGTACAATTCAAACATTTGAACATATAACCATCATATTAAGTACATTGGTTGGCATTTCTCCTCAAGTCGCAGGTCTTTTCCATCTTTCTTTGCAACTCCAATTATTTTAGAGTATATTGAAGTCTTACATTTCCAATCGGATGTCAAGGTAGCAACTTACAACTTGTAACACATTTTTGATCCCTTACATCTGTTTGAGAAAATTAAAAAAGAAATTAGATAAAACTAGATGTGAAGGCCATAAAGTACACAGCAGATCTCTCTAATTTCTAGAATGTCGGAGGCTTTCAATCAAGGGTGAAAACATGCAAATATTCACAGTTAAATAATTCAACATTCATTCATGGACAAAATTCAGTCTATAAATATTCGAAGTTGTACATTCTCTGCAAAACTTACAAAATTATCATCTAGAAATAAGCTTCACAAAGGGTCACTCTCCAAAAAATGCAAAAAAAATGATGATGGTCAATCCATCCAGCAGGATACAGGATCAATCCATCAATTATCCAGGCATAGCACACACATGTACATGCACATAGGTCAAACATCAAGAACATATTGAACAATACCAGCCAACCAATGCATTGGAACATACATGTCAATGACAAGTTTGACAAGGACGCTCACAGCCACATCCATGGACGGCTTTCGACTGTTATTACTTAATTTAGAAGATAGTGTCATTAGATTTGTTGAAGATGTCTCTGAGCAAACTGCAGCAATAACGCCGCATACCGCAGCAGGATTCAATCGCAAAGGTTGTTGTTCACTGATCAACAACAAAACGTTTGATAAGAGAGAGGAGCAAAACAACAAAAAGTAACAATTTTTTTTTTTTTGATAAGTAACAAAAAATAACAATTTATAAAAACTAATAATCTAAATTTCCTGTTCAGATACACATAAGCAGCAAGCAGTGCCTCATGACAAATTCAGACAACTAACCAGCATCAACAAATATGCAAACTCATCCATCAACTGTAATGTTAACTTTTATATTAAAAATAACATAACCAAGCTTGAAGTGATAGTGGACAAAAGAAGTCATATAGTGTTGGCCTGAGCTTCACATTCAATAACATATAATTTCATTATATATATATATATATATATATATATATATATATAACAGAACACATCATTTCACAACTAGATCACCCTGGTGCAGATACAAGGAAAACAACCAGTTCAAAAGCACTAAGGATAAAATTAACAACTTTGACAATTTATTGAGAAAAAATAGTGCTACTCTGAGAATTTAAAAAATAAATCAAAATAAATAAAAAAGAAAGAATACTTTAGGTATTATTGAAATTGCTGAGTGCATCACCAACAAGACCACTGTACTTGTCGTGACGATATTGGAAACCCATTTTCATTCAATCACAACAGATTCGGCCATATTGCAAAGCCCCAATTTTCAAACTCAAGCAAAACCATCAAGCTTTACACTGAACAAGAAAACCCATTAATCAAGCTAATAAGGAAAAAAATCTAATTTCCATACACATAGCATCATAGTTTTAGCATAAAAATCCAAAAAAAATGCAGAATACAGAGAGATAAACTAAAACTCTATGAAGCATTTCAACAAACATCTTCAATGCCCACCCAAAAACCAGCTTAAAAAATGCCAATAATAACAGTTTTGTCTGAGGGCTGGTTTTCTTTCTTTGTTCTACTCCGGCGATCGAGCTGTGGCGGTGGTTGAGGTTCGGCGTGAAGGAAGCAGAGCTTTTGTCTGAGGGTTTTTCTGTTTCCTGTTTTGTCTGAGGTGAATGGCATGAGCTTTTGGCTGTTTGAAGAGGGATTTAATAAAATGTTCACGTGGCGATTTTTTATTGGCCGGTGTAAAATACTGGTTTTATGCCAGCTCCTGATAGAATGTTTTCTCATGTTTTAATGATGTGTTTTTTAATTTCCCATCACAAGTCTTCACTTTCCTTCTTAAAGTTTATGTTGATTTTAGTTTGGATTTATTAGGGTTGTCAATTAGTGTTAGCGTGTCTTGTATATAAACAAAAAAAAAAAAAAAAAAAGTTAATCAAATAGTTCATAAACAAACTCAAGCTTGCTCGAAAAACATATACACCAAGCTTGAACATTTAATCTTGTTTGATAATGAGCTGAAACTTAATGAACAAGTCTGAAATTTGAATACCAGCTCATTTACTACTCTATGTGATATAAAGAATCTATCTTTTTTCTTCTTTTTTTGGGTTGACAACAATCATATTTCTAGTTAAATATATTTGTAAGTTTTTTTTTTTTTTTTTCCAAGTAAAATTGGTATTAAGTTTAACGTTTTCCATATTGCAAAAGGAGAGTGTAATTTTGGCAAAGGCAAGCATCCATGCACAATATTCGCATCTTCAAAGTTTAAAGAACAAGTACCCTTTTACTGTTTCACAATTCCAACTAAAAGGGAAAACACAACTTTTTTAACACTATCAGACAACTAAATGGCTTCAACAAACTTATTCAATTGATGATTTCCTTACATAGATTTAACTTCTCATCTCGTACTTTTTTATTATGAACTTATTGTGCATGTCTTATGGCTTATGCTATGGGATGTTTATTAATTCAAAGTTACTCATTGTTTTTTTTTTTGCTCACCTCTTCATGACAAATTTGTAGTTTATTTTTATACTAAAAATAGTAAGAATATTAGCTAGCTAAAAGGGCCATATGGGACTGTGATTTCGTGAACAACAAGGAATTTTAAATAGAGTGATGGTAGGTCGCTATACATTTTATTAAATGGATGTATCCATTTTTAAATACAAAATAAAAAAATAACTAAGAAATTTATTTATTACCTTGTTGATAAATATGACACTAATTATATTCATTACCACATCAATTAATAAGGTTTTTATAATATATATAATTGGAAATAACTTTAACTTCAAAAAAAAAATTGATAATGTAAAAAAAATTGATATTTGGATTTTTGTTATTTTTAAAATTTCCATTTTAAAACTAGGTAAATAGTATTCTTTTTTTTTTTCAAATTCTGTTCATGAGCGCTTTCACTAAAAAGTCAAGACTTAAACCCAGTTTGGTTGCCAAGAAAGCAAAAGAAAAGAAAAGAAAATTTCAATTTTTGCTAATAAAATGGCATCTCATTTACTTAGGGAGTTGCAAATAATATATTTTCAAATATTTCATTTTATTTTATAATTAAGGACATACAATAACCCACAGGATAACCTAGGTGGCATAAAAATACTATTTTGATATTAATGTTAGCCACACCAATTTTGTTCAAGTACCACTTAATAACATTGATTATTTTGACACAATACTAAAAGTTTAAAACTAAATTGACACATTTAAAATGTTAAAGACCATTTTGACACATAGTACAAGTTGTCGGACCGTGTACCTTACCAATCCATCCAACCACCAATTGGTGAAGGATGAGGGGGCACAAATCTTTTATAGCATTCGATCGCAGACCAAACTCATTGGTATTAGAACGAATTGTGAAATCCCTCACACAAGTGTCAAGGACTAAAATGGTAATTAAACATGTATTTTACATATTTTTATTAATATCCTCTAAACACTTGTTTTCTTTCTCTTTTTTAGTAGCCAAATTTGGAAATTAATATCCTGTTTGGTTGTAAGGGAGATGAAAGAAAAGGAAAGAAGGGAGAAAAAAGTAAGGGAAGGGAAAGAGAAGAAGAGAGAGTTGTACATAGAAGGATGCATTAATACGATTTCTTCAAAAGAAAATTCTTCTTTGTAAAAACAATAACGTGTGGGACCATTAAAGGATTGTGCTAAGAAAAAGTATGAAATTTCATCAAAAAGAAAAAGTGTGAAATATTGACTAATTGGACAAGTTATGTTTTCTCACTTTTTAGTGGAAAACAAAAAACGCGTGGGACCGTCACAACTCATATTGATGTAGAACATCTTGTCAAATTGCATTTTGTCATTAAAGTCATTCTGTTTCGCATCTTATCACATATTTCTTCTCCCCATATTTTCTCAATTTTTTGCTCATAGATTCCTATGGCTCCCCAGATCACCAACAGAGTCACCTCTTCTCTCACTCCCCAATTCACCTATGATGTTTTCTTAAGTTTCAGAGGTGAAGACACCTGCTATAATTTTACAGGTCATTTATATCAAGCTTTATGTGATAAGGGTACAAACACCTTTATCAATAATGAACTTCCAATAGGAGAAGAAATTTCAAGAGTTTAATAGTTTTGTTATGGTTTCCCGGGAAAAAAAATGTTTTCACTAAATAATAGATTATGAAAGTATCTTGTTTTTCATAGAGTCTTCTACTAAAGAGGTAGTTTTTTTTTTTTTTGGGGGGGGGGGGGGGGGGGGGGAATACTAAAGAGATAGTTAAGTTATAAAAAGTCGATGGTAGAAATTAACAAAATAAATAAATAAAAATTAACGCCATATAATTTTATGTACTTTTATGAGTTAAAAACTTTAAATCATCTTTAATAGGCCCTGTCATGGATTAGAAACAGTTTACGAGGGAATTATGATTTCATCTTTGGCAAGTCCAATCATGAATAAAAAAAAGATTCATAGGAAGTATACTAATTACTAAAGCTCAAACTACATTTTTATATTTTATTAACTCTCTAAAAAAGTCTTGTAAGAATATTATTAAGTATAAAATGTATGCTATTCATGTTTATTTATTATTATTTTTATTACTTCTTAATTTTTGTTATTGTGAAATACTTTTTTTTATGATTCATTTATTTTAAACTCTTTAATTTTTGTATTCAATAACTCACTTGAATGAATATTTATGATGTAGTCCCACATTTGATTCCAAAATTAGGAAATAAAACTCTCTCTAAAAATAAATTATTTAGGACACATGGAGCAAAATTGAACCCTAATTTAAAATTTTAATTAAAATTTCTCTAATTTAGGACATCTTTTTGAAACTTTACAAAGTCTAGGCCATCAGACCTCACAGTTGAAATAAGCAAACTACAAGCATCTAAATCACAAAGGCCAACTTAAAAGTAATCAACACAAACTCAACGCATAAACTACTGACAATAAAAACAGCAGATCACTAAACCCCTCGTGCTAGATAAGAATCAACAGGCACCATAGAGGGATCAATTCCACAATTACAGCTTATTCTAACATATAAAATAGAGAGAGTAAAAATGTGCAATCAACAATAATCATTTTACTTTCAAAACAATAATTATTTGAAATAGAAAGTGGTAATTACATAAAAGCAGATTAACATTGTTCCACATGATCCGGTACATAAGACGTACTTCTATTTTTATTTTATTTTTATTTTTTTTGTGTGTGTGGATAATTTAGACATTATATAGAAGAGCAAACACATTTCAAAATACAAACAGAGCAAAAGCTGGCAGCCATCCCAACAAAGCCACTTTAGTACACACAGAATACTTCAAAGACCACCTAACTAAGAATGCTAACTTAAAAATGGGAAATATTAATGGGTCATGTTAATAAAAAGGACAAAAAGTTATTAAAGGAGTTGCCCAAAAAAAAAAAAAAAAAACTGTTAAAAATTGTCAAAAAAAAGAAGATAAAACGTCGTAAAAAGTAAAAAAGACTCCAAAAAGCTGCAAAAAATTATTGTTAATGACCAATTTATAAGCCTAAGGGTGTGTTTAGATACTGCTTATTTTTCTGAAAACTGAAAATTTATTACTGAAAACAATAAAAAAAATAATTTTTGGGTTACTGTTCACTCCCTTAAACACTGTATATTTGCCTTAATGCATTGTTCATGGGACACGAATAATGCAAGAGGTGCTGGTAAAAAAAAAGAGGCAAAAACGCAGATGTACAGTGTAGTTAAATGAATATAGATATCGTTTATTTTGCTGAAAACTAAAAATACTGTAATAAAATAATTTTTAAATATGTGAATAGTACTGTGGGACCTATTTTTAATGAAAAAGTTGTTGAAAAAAGATATTTGTAGGTTTTGTAAACTGTGCACGGGACCCACTGGTGTGACACATTTCAGTACAAAATTTGGAGTTCAAAGAGGTAGTGGGTCCCATGCATAGTGTACAAGACCCACTGGTAGGTCTGTGTCCCACGTTCACGCGCTTCTCAATAAAAAAAGAAAAAAGGAAAACACAAACGCAGTGCACGAAAAACGCAATCCAAACGCATACTTTCTCCAAAATCAAGGAATAAATCTTCTCTATAAAGGCTAAAAGCAGGTACGGAATTAGGATTTGAACCTAAGGGGGCCAAAGCATGAACCAAAAAATTTTTCAAGTGACATGGTTTATTAAAAAAAAAAAATCATGGTAGACAAAACAATTGCACTTTATTACCATAAATATTTAAGTCAAGAAGGAAATAATATTACCCAAAAAAATTGAAAGTTACAATATGATATTCTAACCTTTTCGAAAAAGAAGAATGAAAAAAGAAGAGGACTTTGAATCTCCAGATTTTGGGTAATTGGAATTAATATGTTGATTTTATCATGTTGACCAACTCACCAATATGATAAACTCATACTTTTGGATGCAACTGAAAATCACACTAATGAAGTTTTCAAAACTTTGTTTGAGGATTTTAAAAAATTGGGATATTAATATTAAGAATTGGCAATGCTACATCATCAATATTGACTT
Organism: Quercus glauca; assembly: GCA_023736055.1. NCBI lineage: Eukaryota > Viridiplantae > Streptophyta > Magnoliopsida > Fagales > Fagaceae > Quercus > Quercus glauca. Next base: position 59,761,563 of record CM043322.1, read on the forward strand.
CTAAAAAAAATTTACATTTTATCTTTTGAAAAAAATTTAAATATTGTAATTGACTTTCTCATAATTTATAAATCTATTAAAAAGTCATATAAATTATTGTCACCTCCTAAGGGAATTTTTTTTATCTTTGAGATTTTTTTAGTTATGAATTATTGAATTATGATATTGGTGATTTGTGGTTTTTTGTTGTATTGTATTTGAACTATAGAAGAGCTATGGGCCCAAAAAAAATGTTAAATAATTAGTTTTTTTTGGACTATTTGGACTAATTCAAAATTTTGAAGCGACAGTTATAAACTCTAAAATACGAGTCATCCAATATACTATTTAAATTTTTCAAAGAAATGGATTTTTTTGCACCGGGGCCCTTAGTGGGTCCATCCCTGGCTAAAAGATTCCTTTTTCCCCCACCCACTACATAGATTTCTTTTTATTAACCTCGATAGTTAACAAAGGTAGAGATCACTCGACCACGAAGTTTCCACAATTGCAATTTTCCAGGGGGTGTCTATTGTCTACACGTTCTGCATTTTCCATAAAGACAGAAAGTGGGGATTTATTTATTTTTTTTTTAATGCGCGTTCATTTGCTAACATTTATGGGAAAGTTTGGTTCTGTTTTTTAAAATTGAGTTTTTTGAAAAAGTGAGATTTTTGAAAAGTGCAGTATGAAACTGGATTTTTTTAAAAAATTGAGTGTTTAGTAAAATCTATTAAAAAGTAATTTTTGAAAAAACTAAGTGTTTAACTAGTACTTATAAAAGTTGTAACTTGAGTGATAAATTATCAAAAAGAACAATGTATATATAAGAGAGTTTATTTCATTTTTAAATCAACTACTTCATAATACTTACTTAAAAAAAAACTACTTAATAATAATAATAATAATAATAATAATAATAATAATAATAATAATAATACTAATAAAAAATATATTATTGCCATAATTATTTGTTATTACTATTACTATTATTGGTATTATTTTAATAATATTAGTTTTTTTTAGCATCAATTATTTGTTATTCTAAAAATTTTGAACCAAGTATGTTATTTGTCTTACTTTAATAATGTTATTTATTTTTAATAATATCAATATCACTATTTTAATAATGTTTTTGTCTTATTGAATATGGTGTTATCTGTTCTGGCATGATAGTTTGAAGGGGTTTCAAAGGATAAAGTTGGGTTTTTAATAAAACAAGTGGGCAATTTGGTAATTGAATTAACAATTCCTGAAAATTGAAATGATTTTTTTTGTAAAAGCTGGCCGAAGGTCCTTTGGCTTTTTGGGGGTCTTGCACTTTTTGAAAAAGCAACCTTCTTGCTAATATAGTTTTTTAATACCCACCAAACACCTAGCATTTTGAACTTTGAAGTAAAAAGTGTTTTTTGCCATTTGAAAGTGCATACAAACGGGCAATATATTGCTCTAACTTCTCAGTCCTCTACTAAAGCTTTCCAAAAAAGTGAGTACTTTCTCTGTCTCTCAAAAAAAATTCATTTATTTTTTTTTGCTGAATTTTTTATTGTTTCTTACACCTTAAGTTGATGAATTTTTAGTGTTTTTTATTCTCCATCAAAATTCATCTCTTTCCCTCTTATAGCTTATGTTGATTTTTGTATGGATTAATATTTAGTTATTTTGAAAGTGAAGATTTGAGTTTATCTCAAAAAAATTCAAATGTTTGAATGTGCCAACAAATTGGGTGAGTAAACATTATTGTATTGTCTAGTAAACATTATTATATTGTCTATCTTTAAATGCCTTTGGTCTCATTTTAATTTTTATTAAGATAATATTATAATTTTGTAATGAGTTTTGATTATCATGATAATCTCTTTAAGAAAACGAGAAATTTGAAAAATATATTTGAAACTTAAAAATTTTAGTTCTACAAAAAAATTACGAAAACATAATGCACTATAAGTAATAGTTAAATGAATATGGACCACCTCAAAAAATATATATCAATCAAATTTTCAAACACACCCAAATATATAATAGAATGTTATACTTGTAAAAAAAGAGAGATAGAAAATACTTGTAAAAAATGTTTCATTTTTAAAGGGAACAAACATTCTTTGACAAATTTCAGAAAACAAATTACACATTATACCACATTACAAAAATTAATATATCCCCACGCATCATATGGATTTGCAATGGGTCTATGAGTAGTCTACAAATAATCTCATAATAGATAAAGTCTCATACAACAACGTCAAAACATATTTTATCTCCAAAAAATATAAAAAATAAAAGAAATTAAATTCTGTAAAGATGTGGTTATAAACCCATGTTTTACCCCTTCAATCCCAACATGCTACATCATTTTATCACATATTTAATAATTATAAGCACAATTACACCCAATCAATTCTAATATCCATATATAAATCCAACCAAATTAGGAGTTTATTAAGATGTTATTAAAAGTGATAGGATGTGTTGAATTTTAAATAAAATACTGATGTGGCAATCTCTATTGGAAAATGTAAAATATGAGTTTTGCACCTCATCTTTATCAAATTCGGACTCAAAAAAAAAAAAAAAGGCATATAACACCCAAAATAATAATTAAAAAAAAAATTACCACCAATTAGTTTGAAGGAAAATTCTTTCAACTCAATACGTGGCAATTAATAAAATCATCCACGTATACTTTTAGTCATAGGGCATTGATAATAAAAAGATGACATGTGTCACTCTCATGTAGAAATAGAACCAAAATTTAGAATGAGTGGAAGCAGAAGTATGACATAAAAAAATTCATGAAAACCGATTTTTTAATACATTGAATTACAGTAACACTAACCTTTTTTTTTCTTTTGTTTTTTATGAGATAGTGGCTCCTAATCTAATATATCCGAAAGAGGCAAAACAACGGTGCAATTGATAAGGTGTCACTTGATTTATTACTTACCTATTAGTGAATAAAAGTAGAGATCCTTTCTCCACGAAGTTCCCCAATGCAATTTTCCAACCAGGGTGTCTTACACGTTTTGCATTTCCATAATGACAGAAAGTGAGAATCACTTTAATTTCTTCCTCTCTATTTATTTTTTTTTATCACTCTACTTCTAGTTGATATGTTTTAGTGTTTTTTTTTTCTCCATCATAAGTCTTTTTTTTCCTTCTTATAGTTTATGTTGATTTCAGTTTGGATTAATTAGTACTGTCAATACATGTTAGCGTGTCTTGTATATGAAAAAAGAAGTTATTAATCAACAGAAAAGGTGCTCAAGCTTGCTAAACAAATATATGTACCAAACTTGAACATTTAATCTTATTTGGTAATAAGTTCAAGTTCAATAAACAAGTTTGAATTTTTGATACCGGCTCAATTACAACTTTATGCAACTTTCAATCTTTTTTTTGGGTTGACATCAATCATATTTTTAGTTAAGTCTGTTTGTAAGAAGGGTTTTTTTTTTTTTTTTTTTTTTTTTTTTTTTTTTTTTTTTTTTTTTTTTTCAAGTGAAATTGGTATTAAATTTAATGTTTTCGATGTTGCAAAAGGACAGTGTAAAATTTTCATTTTCTGGGGTGCATCTGCTAAATTTTGGCAAAGACAAGCATCCATGCACAATATTTGCATCTTGAAAGTTTAAGAACAAAACACCCTTTCACTGTTTCACAGTCCCAACTTAAAAAGGGTAAACACAAGTTTTTAACACTATCAGAACACTAAATTGGCTCCAACAAACTTATTCAATTGAGGATTTCCTTATACAAATTTAGGCTTGCTTGGTAATGTTGTTCTAGTAATATTGTTTGTATTTTTAAAAAATACGTGTGGATGAACAAATGCGTGAAAATACTTGTAATATTATTTAAACACTAAAAACTATTGTTCAAATATACTACCAAACAACCCCTAACTTTGGGTTGTTTGGTTAGGCATTTTAGGAATTTAAAAGAGTGTTTTTGAAACCCAAAACCATATTTTGCAACCACAACTTTTTATAGTTTTTTTTACAAACATTTATTTTAAACTTAAAACATAGTTTTTCCAATACTTTAGGTCCATTTGATAATGTTGTTTTAATAACGTTATTTAAGTATTGTAAAAATACGTGTGAGCATAGTTGTCAGTATCGTATGATGCGCAATAAGTATCGTATCATGTACAAAAAGTTTCGTATCGTAAAGGCGTATCGTAAGTGCTCATGAATTGTCCGATACATAGGTGCGTATTGTATGAATCGTATCGTATCGGTAAATCGTACGTATCGTACGATACATACACATGTGGGTTTAAAAAGGGTTTTTTTGTTAAAATTTGTGGTTTTATTTGATTTAAACAAGTTGTTAGAATTTTTTAACACAAAATTATTAGGGAACTTAATTGAGTCTAATAAAATAGTAAGTCCACGAGTTTTTTTCCTCTCTTCTCTTACTCCTACAAAATTTAGATTATACTCATAACACTCACTTTCATAGGTGCAAATTTATTTCCTATGCTTTTAATAATGTATTAAACGGAAATATAATTATTTTTTTATTTTGTTATTATTATTATGAGTCTAAAAAGCTAGAATGTGAAGAAAAAAATATAAAGAAAAAACTATTAGAATAAAAAAAAAAACCAAAAAAAAAAAAGAAAGTAAATGTTGATAATAATGAAGAAAGTGTTTATGAAAAAATAATTTTGTGAGATGCTGAACATAATGATAACATTGACTTAGATGGAGTTGATTAACCAAGATGATGAAAAAATATTATTATTTTGGTTCATATATCATGTATTACTTTTGAGTTTAATCAATTTGAATGGTCATGTTATAAATATAAGTTAATTTGATTTATTTAGTTAGTTTTGTTAAATTTTATTACATAAGTAATGATTAAAATGGTCATTAGTTGAATATATTTTGAATTTATAATGAATATACTTTTTATATATGTATATCTATAATTGTAGGGTCAGTTTTTGTAGCCCAAGCTTAAAAAGTTTGGATTATGAGCCGAATGAACCCAAAACAATGAATTTGTAGAGAGTGGGTGAAAGAGCTGAGCTGATTGTGAATTAAACAATAGTTAACTATGGTATTAGGGGATGAACTGATGTAAAAACACACTTGAAAGCTAAACAAATTGATATCCGAAGAGGTATATTGAATGAAAAGTGAATACAATTCTTAGAGCTACAGTAAACTTGCTCACTTCTCCTTTTCCCTCTGTTCCGATCCCCTCTTATCAGAGGCATCTTCCATTTATATAGCATCCTTTTCCATCATCTTCATCGTCCACTTGTTCTTCATCTAAGTATCCACTTGAGTATATGTCACGTTAGGTCTCTTCTTTAGCTCTCGGTGAGTGGTAGTAGCTGAAATTACACTGTTCAGGGGTCTTCTTCACATTAATGCTGCCAGAAAAGTAGCTGCAGTGCATTTAATGTGGTGGTAGCAACTTTTCCTTTTAGATATTTCTCTGTTCTTATCATCTTCAGGCATGCCCAAAGCTTATCTTATCATTGAAGTTGTTAGGAAGATCACTCGAACCTCCCAGATATTTGCTTGATCAAGACTATTTATAACCGAGGTAAATGCCCTCTTCGGACCACTGGTGCTTTCTTCGGACTGTACTCCTCTTTCATTTCCAGGTATCTCTCTTCCACATGGACTCCTTCTCAACTGCTTTCTTCTCTTCGGACACATAGTAATCTTCAAATAGAGCCCTAGGCCCAATACATAAGGTTGGGTTTTAACCCCCCACAATAATTATTTTATAATTTTATTACGTGTTTGTGTATCTTACAATACACGATATAGAAAAATCAAAAATTAATTCACAATATAATTCACGATTTGATAATTATGTGAGTAAGTAAAAAAGTATTATGAAAATACATGTTGTATTGTTTAAATAACAAAAGCTATTATTTAAGCAATCCAATCAAATACAAACAAACCTTTCTCATCTCGGATTTCTTTTTGTTGGTTTGTTTGTTTGTAATTAACTTAAACACACTCTATACTACAAATATTTTAGTGACGCAACCCATCAGCTTTTTATTAGATATTAATAACCCAATAATAATTAACGCGTCTTTCCTTTTTATTTATTTATTAATATAAAAATAACCTATTTTGTCTTTTCAGTTTGACTTGTATTCTAATTTCCAAGTGTTTTTGCAGTTTTGCCCGCACTATTACGGGGGTGTTTAAGAGAGTAGCTTGAGTTATATTGGTGGGGTGTTTTTGATACACGTATGAGTGAAAAAATATGTAAAAAAACTAGTTATAGGCCCGTGCGTCGCACGGTTTTATGAAAAAGCTTATAAAATAAATATATAAATAATTATACTTTTTAATAAATTCAATAAAGATAAAAGAAAAAATTATCAAGTGTAAATAATTATCTCACTAAAATAAGGGGTAATATTTCTTCCTAAAACTAAATTAAATTGATAATTCTGAATTGAATTTTAAATTGATAATTATATTTTTTTTAAAATGTACTAAACAATTGATAAATCTAAAATTAATATAATCTTGATAATATTATAAATTAAAATTAAAGTTGATAATTCAAGAATACACGTGTAGAACATCTTGATAATTTGATGTAAAATAAAAATCAAATAAGAAAATTGTTAAAATTAATCTATTAATTCTAACCATATTTAATCATTAATTCTAAGACCCTAACCCTAAGCATATAAATTAGATCAAAGCTAAGAAAATTAGTTTAAACAAAAGGGAACCAATACACAAAACCTAATCAATTTAATAAAAACAAAATACAAAAACAAAGAATGAGCCTTTAGAAACTTGACAATGTTTTCGAATGTTTTGAATTCATTAATTAAAATCACATGAAAACAAAAAACCAATAATAACACAAAAGAAAATAAACAAAATGAAAATAATAATAATAATAAAAGAAGAAAGAATGCATACCTGCATTGTCATGAGATTTGGGCATTCACATATTGAAATTAGCTTCACTCCAAAAAGGATATATAGGGTTATATATATTGGTAGAGTTCGATTTGAAATATAATTCATTTAAATCATATTGAAAGTAAAGATATCTAATCAATATGTTTGTTTTTATCCCATAAAAATTGGAATTAAAAAAAAAAAATCATATGAAAAAAAAGAAAAAGAAAAAAAGAGTTGATTCAACATAACGTCACATATAAAAAAATTAAAAATTTTAAAAAATTAAAAATAAAAAAGAGAGAGAAAGAGAACATGGTCAATAGCTATAAGGAATTTTGATATGTATATATATATATATATATATTTTAAATGTCATCAACGTAGAAATTATCAAATTAATGGAGATATATACTGTTTTTTGGAATACATTGAGATTATCAAATTATTAGAGATATATACTGTTTCTTGGGATAGATTTATATTAATCACCTCTTGAAGAATTTGGATTGTGCTTATCCCTTAATAATCAAGTTTTGTAGCTTGAAATTTTGATAAAATAATATTAATTTAATAATATTAAAATTTTGAAAATTTAGATGATAAATATTATCTAAATTAAATTTTTGTATATTATCCCATAATTTAAGAAATATATCATAACAAATAAAAAAATAATGTTAATTAGATGATAAATATTATCTAAATTAAATTTTTGTATGTTAAATATTATCCCTTAATTTAAGAAATATATCCTAACAAATAAAAAATAATGTTAATCTAATTCTATTTAATGATAAGAATGAATTAGTGTCCTTGTAGACTTGTAGTATACTATTCATTTTTAGTTTTTTAAAAATCTAAAAATTTAATAAAATTTTTACAATTTGGTAAAGCCACGCGGCACAACTACGGCATCTAAGCCCAACTTTTATTATATATAATATGATAATATGATATGATATGATATAATATGATTTAAATAATAATATTTTTTATATGCAGCCTCATTGGTTTGTGCAAATAATGGTTCCATGGAGGCACTAACCTGATTCAAGCCCTTTAGCGGCAATTAAAAATTAAAAACATATTATAATATATAATGAATAAAACATAGTATAAACATCAATCACAGATTCACAGACTGAGTTACCACAAAACTAAAAAAATTAATTTCTTAGTTAATTAGACATGAAAGCTCAATTTCTTATATAATTTCTTAACAATCAAACTAACATTATAAAAAAATAAAATAAAAAATCAATTGACAATTCATAACAATTTAGAATAAAAAATAAAAAAATCAATTGACAATTCAACTTAAGGAAATCAACTTAAACTTAAATACGTACTTGTTTCCTTAAACTCAAATATGTACTTGTAAAATAGTAGGTAGAAGAAGGGAATAGTAAAGATTGTAGGTAGAAGAAAAGAATAATAGTGTAAAGAAACCGTATGATGGATATTAATTATGAATTATTTGATATATATATATATATATATATACAAACTCCACATTGAAGAATCTTATATGAACAAAAAGTCTAAAGCTAATTAAACTTTAAACCACAATGTGAAGCACGACACCTTGCATCACCATATTATATCTACTGAAGTTTTTCTCTACCGGTCAACTTCTTATCTTCACCAAATTTTTTTTTTTTCTGGGATATATACGGTTTTACAGTTGGCCTTAGCCACTTTAATTAGAGTCCCTCACATTCACACTTTGTGAATGTAGTGTGAACGTGAGGGACTAATTAAAGTGGGCTCTGTGGCCTTTTTTTTTTTTTTTGTTAAATCAACCTTTTCTTCTGGAAAAATGCCTTACCATCTCTACATAAGTGTCTATCTAATCCGTGAACTGTGAATTTGTGATAACTTTTATATATATTTTTTCTGAAAATCTAAAAATTTAAGAAAATTTCTGTAATTTGGTGCTGCCACTGGGCGAAATCACAACGTCTAAGCCTAACTTTTATCCAATCCATGAACTGTGAATCTGTGATAACTTTTATAAATATTTTTTCTTAAAATCTAAAAATTTAAGAAAATTTCTGTACAATTTGGTGAAGTCACGCGGTGCAACTATGGCATCTAAGCCCAACTTTTATTATATATAATATGATAAAATGATATGATATGATATAATATGATTTAAAAAATAATATTTTTTATATGCAGCCTTATTGGTCTGTGCAAGTAATGGTTCCATGGAGGCACTAACCTGATTCAAGCCCTTTAGCGGCAATTAAAAATTAAAAACATATTATAATATAGAATGAATAAAACATAGTATAAACATTAATCACAGATTCACAGACTGAATTACCGCAAAACTAAAAAAATTAATTTCTTAGTTAATTAGACAAGAAAGCTCAATTTCTTATATAATTTCTTAACAATCAAACTAACATTATAAAAAAAATAAAAATAAAAAATCAATTGATAATTCATAACAATATAGAATAAAAAATAAAAAAATCAACTGACAATTCAACTTAAGGAAATCAACTTAAACTTAAATACGTACTTGTTTCCTTAAACTCAAATACGTACTTGTAAAATTGTAGGTAGAAGAAGGGAATAGTAAAGATTGTAGGTAGAAGAAAAGAATAATAGCGTAAAGAAACCGTATGATGGATATTAATTATGAATTATTTGATATATATATATATATACACACATATACAAACTCCACATTGAAGAATTTTATATGAACAAAAAGTCTAAAGCTAATTAAACTTTAAACCACAATGTGAAGCACGACACCTTGCATCACCATATTATATCTACTGAAGTTTTTCTCAACCGGTCAACTTCTTATCTTCATCAAATTTTTATTTTTTTTTCCAGGGATATATACGGTTTTACAGTTGGCCTTAGCCACTTTAATTAGAGTCCCTCACATTCACACTTTGTGAATGTAGTGTGAACACGAGGGACTCTAATTAAAGTGGGCTCTGTGGCCCTTTTTTTTTTTTTTTTTTTTTTTTTTTTTTAATTGTTAAATCAGCCTTTTCTTTCGGAAAAATGCCTTACCATCTCTACATACGTGTCTATCTAATCCGTGAACTGTGAATTTGTGATAACTTTTATATATATTTTTTCTTAAAATCTAAAAATTTAAGAAAATTTCTGTAATTTGGTGCTGCCACTTGGCAGAATCACAGCGTCTAAGCCTAACTTTTATCCAATCCATGAATTGTGAATCTGTGACAACTTTTATAAATATTTTTTCTTAAAATCTAAAAATTTAAGAAAATTTCTGTACAATTTGGTGAAGCCACGCGGCGCAAGTACGGTATCTAAGCCCAACTTTTATTATATATAATATGATAATATGATATGATATGATATAATATGATTTAAAAAATAATATTTTTTATATGCAGCCTCATTGGTCTGTGCAAGTAATGGTTCCATGGAGGCACTAACCTGATTCAAGCCCTTTAGCGGCAATTAAAAATTAAAAACATATTATAATATATAATGAAGAAAACATAGTATAAACATCAATCACAAATTCACAGACTGAGTTACCACAAAACTAAAAAAATTAATTTCTTAGTTAATTAGACATGAAAGCTCAATTTCTTATATAATTTCTTAACAATCAAACTAACATTATAAAAAAAATAAAAATAAAAAATCAATTGACAATTCATAACAATTTAGAATAAAAAATAAAAAAATCAATTGACAATTCAACTTAAGGAAATCAACTTAAACTTAAATACGTTCTTGTTTCCTGAAACTCAAATGCGTACTTGTAAAATTGTAGGTAGAAGAAGGGAATAGTAAATATTGTAGGTAGAAGAAAAGAATAATAGCGTAAAGAAACCGTATGATGGATATTAATTATGAATTATTTGATATATATATATATATATATATATATACAAACTCCACATTGAAGAATTTTATATGAACAAAAAGTGTAAAGCTAATTAAACTTTAAACCACAATGTGAAGCACGACACCTTGCATCACCATATTATATCTACTGAAGTTTTTCTCTACCAGTCAACTTCTTATCTTCACCAAATTTTTTTTTTCCTAGGATATATACGGTTTTACAATTGGCCTTAGCCACTTTAATTAGAGTCCCTCACATTCACACTTTGTGAATGTCGTGTGAACGCAAGGGACTCTAATTAAAGTAGGCTCTGTGGCCCTTTTTTTTTTTTTGTTAAATCAGCCTTTTCTTCCGGAAAAATGCCTTACCATCTCTACATACGTGTCTATCTAATCCGTGAACTGTGAATTTGTGATAACTTTTATATATATTTTTTCTTAAAATCTAAAAATTTAAGAAAATTTCTATACAATTTGGTGAAGCCACGCGGCGCAACTACGGCATCTAAGCCCAACTTTTATTATATATAATATGATAATATGATATGATATGATATAATATGATTTAAAAAATAATATTTTTTATATGCAGCCTCATTGGTTTGTGCAAATAATGGTTCCATGGAGGCACTAACCTGATTCAAGCCCTTTAGCGGCAATTAAAAATTAAAAACATATTATAATAGATAATGAATAAAACATAGTATAAACATCAATCACAGATTCACAGACTGAGTTACCACAAAACTAAAAAAATTAATTTCTTAGTTAATTAGACATGAAAGCTCAATTTCTTAGATAATTTCTTAACAATCAAACTAACATTATAAAAAAAATAAAAATAAAAAATCAATTGATAATTCATAACAATTTAGAATAAAAAATAAAAAAATCAACTGACAATTCAACTTAAGGAAATCAACATAAACTTAAATACGTACTTGTTTCCTTAAACTCAAATACGTACTTGTAAAATTGTAGGTAGAAGAAGGGAATAGTAAAGATTGTAGGTAGAAGAAAAGAATAATAGCGTAAACAAACCGTATGATGGGTATTAATTATGAATTATTTGATATATATATATATATACACATATACAAACTCCACATTGAAGAATTTTATATGAACAAAAAGTCTAAAGCTAATTAAACTTTAAACCACAATGTGAAGCACAACACCTTGCATCACCATATTATATCTACTGAAGTTTTTCTCTACCAGTCAACTTCTTATCTTCACCAAAAAATTTTTTTTTCCAGGGATATATACGGTTTTACAGTTGGCCTTAGCCACTTTAACTAGAGTCCCTCACATTCACACTTTGTGAATGTAGTGTGAACACGAGGGACTCTAATTAAAGTGGGCTTTGTGGCCCTTTTTTTTTTTTTTTTTTTTTTTTTTTTTTTTTTTTATTGTTAAATCAGCCTTTTCTTTCGGAAAAATGCCTTACCATCTCTACATACGTGTCTATCTAATCCGTGAACTGTGAATTTGTGATAACTTTTATATATATTTTTTCTTAAAATCTAAAAATTTAAGAAAATTTCTGTAATTTGGTGCTGCCACTTGGCAGAATCACAGCGTCTAAGCCTAACTTTTATCCAATCCATGAACTATGAATCTGTGATAACTTTTATAAATATTTTTTCTTAAAATCTAAAAATTTAAGAAAATTTCTATACAATTTGGTGAAGCCACGCAGCGCAACTACGACATCTAAGCCTAACTTTTATTATATATAATATGATAATATGATATGATATGATTTAAAAAATAATATTTTTTATATGCAGCGTCATTGGTTTGTGCAAATAATGGTTCCATGGAGGCACTAACCTGATTCAAGCCCTTTAGCGGCAATTTAAAATTAAAAACATATTATAATATATAATGAATAAAACATAGTATAAACATCAATCACAGATTCACATACTGAGTTATCACAAAACTAAAAAAATTAATTTCATAGTTAATTAGACATGAAAGCTCAATTTCTTATATAATTTCTTAACAATCAAACTAACATTATAAAAAAAAAATGAAAAAGAAAAATCAATTGACAATTCATAACAATTTAGAATAAAAAATAAAAAAATCAATTGACAATTCAACTTAAGGAAATCAACTTAAACTTAAATACGTACTTGTTTCCTTAAACTCAAATATGTACTTGTAAAATTGTAGGTAGAAGAAGGGAATAGTAAAGATTGTAGGTAGAAGAAAAGAATAATAGCGTAAAGAAACCGTATGATGGATATTAATTATGAATTATTTGATATATATATATATATATATATACAAACTCCACATTGAAGAATTTTATATGAACAAAAAGTCTAAAGCTAATTAAACTTTAAACCACAATGTGAAGCACAACACCTTGCATCACCATATTATATCTACTGAAGTTTTTCTCTACCGGTCAACTTCTTATCTTCACCAAATTTTTTTTTTTTCCTGGGATATATACGGTTTTACAGTTGGCCTTAGCCACTTTAATTAGAGTCCCTCACATTCACACTATGTGAATGTAGTGTGAACGTGAGGGACTCTAATTAAAGTGGGCTCCGTGGCCCTTTTTTTTTTTTTTTGTTAAATCAGCCTTTTCTTCCGGAAAAATGCCTTACCATCTCTACATACGTGTCTATCTAATCCGTGAATTGTGAATTTGTGATAACTTTTATAAATATTTTTTCTTAAAATCTAAACATTTAAGAAAATTTTTGTACAATTTGGTGAAGCCACGCGGCACAACTACGACATCTAAGCCCAACTTTTATTATATATAATATGATAATATGATATGATATGATATAATATGATTTAAAAAATAATATTTTTTATATGCAGCCTTATTGGTCTGTGCAAGTAATGGTTCCATGGAGGCACTAACTTGATTCAAGCCCTTTAGCGGCAATTAAAAATTAAAAACATATTATAATATATAATGAATAAAACATAGTACAAAAATCAATCACAGATTCACAGACTGAGTTACCGCAAAACTAAAAAAATTAATTTCTTAGTTAATTAGACATGAAATCTCAATTTCTTATATAATTTCTTAACAATCAAACTAACATTATAAAAAAAATAAAAAATAAAAAATCAATTGATAATTCATAACAATTTAGAATAAAAAATAAAAAAATCAATTGACAATTCAACTTAAGGAAATCAACTTAAACTTAAATACGTACTTGTTTCCTTAAACTCAAATACGTACTTGTAAAATTGTAGGTAGAAGAAGGGAATAGTAAAGATTGTAGGTAGAAGAAAAGAATAATAGCGTAAAGAAACCGTATGATGGATATTAATTATGAATTATTTGATATATATGTACATATACAAACTCCACATTGAAGAATTTTATATAAACAAAAAGTCTAAAGCTAATTAAACTTTAAACCACAATGTGAAGCACGACACCTTGCATCACCATATTATATCTACTGAAGTTTTTCTCTACCGGTCAACTTCTTATCTTCACCAAAATTTTTTTTTTTTCCTGGGATATATACGGTTTTACAGTTGGCCTTAGCCACTTTAATTAGAGTCCCTCACATTCACACTTTGTGAATGTAGTGTGAACACGAGGGACTCTAATTAAAGTGGGCTCTGTGGCCCTTTTTTTTTTTTTTTTTGATAAATCAGCCTTTTCTTCCGGAAAAATGCCTTACCATCTCTACATACGTGTCTATCTAATCCGTGAACTGTGAATTTGTGATAACTTTTATATATATTTTTTCTTAAAAACTAAAAATTTAAGAAAATTTCTGTAATTTGGTGCTGCCACTTGGCAGAATCAAAGCGTCTAAGCCTAACTTTTATCCAATCCATGAACTGTGAATCTGTGATAACTTTTATAAATATTTTTTCTTAAAATCTAAAAATTTAAGGAAATTTCTGTACAATTTGGTGAAGCCACGCGGCGCAACTACGGCATCTAATCCCAACTTTTATTATATATAATATGATAATATGATATGATATGATATAATATGATTTAAAAAAATAATATTTTTTATATGCAGCCTCATTGGTCTGTGCAAGTAATGGTTCCATGGAGGCACTAACCTGATTCAAGCCCTTTAGCGGCAATTAAAAATTAAAAACATATTATAATATATAATGAAGAAAACATAGTATAAACATCAATCACAAATTCACAGACTGAGTTACCACAAAACTAAAAAAATTAATTTCTTAGTTAATTAGACATGAAAGCTCAATTTCTTATATAATTTCTTAACAATCAAACTAACATTATAAAAAAAATAAAAATAAAAAATCAATTGACAATTCATAACAATTTAGAATAAAAAATAAAAAAATCAATTGACAATTCAACTTAAGGAAATCAACTTAAACTTAAATACGTTCTTGTTTCCTTAAACTCAAATGCGTACTTGTAAAATTGTAGGTAGAAGAAGGGAATAGTAAAGATTGTAGGTAGAAGAAAAGAATAATAGCGTAAAGAAACCGTATGATGGATATTAATTATGAATTATTTGATATATATATATATATATATATATATATATATACAAACTCCACATTGAAGAATTTTATATGAACAAAAAGTCTAAAGCTAATTAAACTTTAAACCACAATGTGAAGCACGACACCTTGCATCACCATATTATATCTACTGAAGTTTTTCTCTACCAGTCAACTTCTTATCTTCGCCAAATTTTTTTTTTTCCTAGGATATATACGGTTTTACAATTGGCCTTAGCCACTTTAATTAGAGTCCCTCACATTCACACTTTGTGAATGTCGTGTGAACGCAAGGGACTCTAATTAAAGTGGGCTCTGTGGCCCTTTTTTTTTTTTTGTTAAATCAGCCTTTTCTTCCGGAAAAATGCCTTACCATCTCTACATACGTGTCTATCTAATCCGTGAACTGTGAATTTGTGATAACTTTTATATATATTTTTTCTTAAAATCTAAAAATTTAAGAAAATTTCTGTACAATTTGGTGAAGCCACGCGGCGCAACTACGGCATCTAAGCCCAACTTTTATTATATATAATATGATAATATGATATGATATCATATAATATGATTTAAAAAATAATATTTTTTATATGCAGCCTCATTGGTTTGTGCAAATAATGGTTCCATGGAGGCACTAACCTGATTCAAGCCCTTTAGCGGCAATTAAAAATTAAAAACATATTATAATAGATAATGAATAAAACATAGTATAAACATCAATCACAGATTCACAGACTGAGTTACCACAAAACTAAAAAAATTAATTTCTTAGTTAATTAGACATGAAAGCTCAATTTCTTAGATAATTTCTTAACAATCAAACTAACATTATAAAAAAAATAAAAATAAAAAATCAATTGATAATTCATAAAAATTTAGAATAAAAAATAAAAAAATCAACTGACAATTCAACTTAAGGAAATCAACTTAAACTTAAATACGTACTTGTTTCCTTAAACTCAAATACGTACTTGTAAAATTGTAGGTAGAAGAAGGGAATAGTAAAGATTGTAGGTAGAAGAAAAGAATAATAGCGTAAAGAAACCGTATGATGGATATTAATTATGAATTATTTGATATATATATATATATATATATACACATATACAAACTCCACATTGAAGAATTTTATATGAACAAAAAGTCTAAAGCTAATTAAACTTTAACCCACAATGTGAAGCACGACACCTTGCATCACCATATTATATCTACTGAAGTTTTTCTCGACCGGTCAACTTCTTATCTTCACCAAAATTTTTTTTTTTTCCAGGGATATATACGGTTTTACAGTTGGCCTTAGCCACTTTAATTAGAGTCCCTCACATTCACACTTTGTGAATGTAGTGTGAACACGAGGGACTCTAATTAAAGTGGGCACTGTGGCCCTTTTTTTTTTTTTTTATTTTATTGTTAAATCAGCCTTTTCTTTCGGAAAAATGCCTTACCATCTCTACATACGTGTCTATCTAATCCGTGAACTGTGAATTTGTGATAACTTTTATATATATTTTTTCTTAAAATCTAAAAATTTAAGAAAATTTCTGTAATTTGGTGCTGCCACTTGGCAGAATCACAGCGTCTAAGCCTAACTTTTATCCAATCCATGAACTGTGAATCTGTGATAACTTATAAATATTTTTTCTTAAAATCTAAAAATTTAAGGAAATTCCTGTACAATTTGGTGAAGCCACGCGGTGCAACTACGGTATCTAAGCCCAACTTTTATTATATATAATATGATAATATGATATGATATGATATAATATGATTTAAAAAATAATATGTTTTATATGCAGCGTCATTGGTTTGTGCAAATAATGGTTCCATGGAGGCACTAACCTGATTCAAGCCCTTTAGCGGCAATTAAAAATTAAAAACTTATTATAATATATAATGAATAAAACATAGTATAAACATCAATCACAGATTCACAGACTGAGTTATCACAAAACTAAAAAAATTAATTTCTTAGTTAATTAGACATGAAAGCTCAATTTCTTATATAATTTCTTAACAATCAAACTAACATTATAAAAAAAAATGAAAATAAAAAATCAGTTGACAATTCATAACAATTTTGAATAAAAAATAAAAAAATCAATTGACAATACAACTTAAGGAAATCAACTTAAACTTAAATACGTACTTGTTTCCTTAAACTCAAATTTGTACTTGTAAAATTGTAGGTAGAAGAAGGGAATAGTAAAGATTGTAGGTAGAAGAAAAGAATAATAGCGTAAAGAAACCGTATGATGGATATTAACTATGAATTATTTGATATATATATATATTTATATATATACAAACTCCACATTGAAGAATTTTATATGAACAAAAAGTCTAAAGCTAATTAAACTTTAAACCACAATGTGAAGCACAACACCTTGCATCACCATATTATATCTACTGAAGTTTTTCTCTACCGGTCAACTTCTTATCTTCACCAAAATTTTTTTTTTTCCTGGGATATATACGGTTTTACAGTTGGCCTTAGCCACTTTAATTAGAGTCCCTCACATTCACACTTTGTGAATGTAGTGTGAACGTGAGGGACTCTAATTAAAGTGGGCTCTGTGGCCCTTTCTTTTTTTTTTTTTTTTTTTGTTAAATCAGCCTTTTCTTCCGGAAAAATGCCTTACCATCTCTACATACGTGTCTATCTAATCCGTGAATTGTGGATTTGTGATAACTTTTATAAATATTTTTTCTTAAAATCTAAAAATTTAAGAAAATTTCTGTACAATTTGGTGAAGCCACGCGGCACAACTACGGCATCTAAGCCCAACTTTTATTATATATAATATGATAATATGATATGATATGATATAATATGATTTAAAAAATAATATTTTTTATATGCAGCCTTATTGGTCTGTGCAAGTAATGGTTCCATGGAGGCACTAACCTGATTCAAGCCCTTTAGCGGCAATTAAAAATTAAAAACATATTATAATATATAATGAATAAAACATAGTACAAACATCAATCACAGATTCACAGACTGAGTTACCGCAAAACTAAAAAAATTAATTTCTTAGTTAATTAGACATGAAAGCTCAATTTCTTATATAATTTCTTAACAATCAAACTAACATTATAAAAAAAATAAATAAAAAATCAATTGATAATTCATAACAATTTAGAATAAAAAATAAAAAAATCAATTGACAATTCAACTTAAGGAAATCAACTTAAACTTAAATACGTACTTGTTTCCTTAAACTCAAATACGTACTTGTAAAATTGTAGGTAGAAGAAGGGAATAGTAAAGATTGTAGGTAGAAGAAAAGAATAATAGCGTAAAGAAACCGTATGATGGATATTAATTATGAATTATTTGATATATATGTACATATACAAACTCCACATTGAAGAATTTTATATGAACAAAAAGTCTAAAGCTAATTAAACTTTAAACCACAATGTGAAGCACGACACCTTGCATCACCATATTATATCTACTGAAGTTTTTCTCTACCGGTCAACTTCTTATCTTCACCAAAATTTTTTTTTTTTTTCCTGGGATATATACGGTTTTACAGTTGGCCTTAGCCACTTTAATTAGAGTCCCTCACATTCACACTTTGTGAATGTAGTGTGAACACGAGGGACTCTAATTAAAGTGGGCTCTGTGGCCCTTTTTTTTTTTTTTTATTTGTTAAATCAGCCTTTTCTTCCGGAAAAATGCCTTACCATCTCGACATACGTGTCTATCTAATCCGTGAACTGTGAATTTGTGATAACTTTTATATATATTTTTTCTTAAAAACTAAAAATTTAAGAAAATTTCTGTAATTTGGTGCTGCCACTTGGCAGAATCACAGCGTCTAAGCCTAACTTTTATCCAATCCATGAACTGTGAATCTGTGATAACTTTTATAAATATTTTTTCTTAAAATCTAAAAATTTAGGAAAATTTCTGTACAATTTGGTGAAGCCACGCGGCGCAACTACGGTATCTAAGCCCAACTTTTATTATATATAATATGATAATATGATATGATATGATATAATATGATTTAAAAAATAATATTTTTTATATGCAGCCTCATTGGTCTGTGCAAGTAATGGTTCCATGGAGGCACTAACCTGATTCATGCCCTTTAGCGGCAATTAAAAATTAAAAACATATTATAATATATAATGAATAAAACATAGTATAAACATCAATCACAGATTCACAGACTGAGTTAGCACAAAACTAAAAAAATTAATTTCTTAGTTAATTAGACATGAAAGCTCAATTTCTTATATAATTTCTTAACAATCAAACTAACATTATAAAAAAAATAAAAATAAAAAATCAATTGGCAATTCATAACAATTTAGAGTAAAAAATAAAAAAATCAATTGATAATTCAACTTAAGGAAATCAACTTAAACTTAAATACGTTCTTGTTTCCTTAAACTCAAATGCGTAGTTGTAAAATTGTAGGTAGAAGTAGGGAATAGTAAAGATTGTAGGTAGAAGAAAAGAATAATAGCGTAAAGAAACCGTATGATGGATATTAATTATGAATTATTTGATATATATATATATATATATACAAACTCCACATTGAAGAATTTTATATGAACAAAAAGTCTAAAGTTAATTAAACTTTAAACCACAATGTGAAGCACGACACATTGCATCACCATATTATATCTACTGAAGTTTTTCTCTACCAGTCAACTTCTTATCTTCACCAAAATTTTTTTTTTCCTAGTGTAAAGTTGTAATTTACAACTGTGTATTTGTTGGCTTTTATTCCGTGCCAAATTTGATTGTAATTATATTCAATCGTTTAAAACCCTGTATTTGTTGTGGGACTTGATGTAAGGGGTGTGTGAGAGAAAGAGTGTTGAAGACTCAAGCATTTGAAGAAGTAAAGGATTCTCGCGGGTATCTCGCGGGTATATCGCGACCAAGCTTCCCGCGAAGTAAAACATGTGCCAGGCACATGCTGGAATGCGAAGAGTCATGCCAGGTGGAGACAACTGTGTCTCGCGAGTATCTCGCGGGTAAGGCCTTCCCGCGAGACACCCGCGAGACTAGCTGTTCTGCCAGCCTGTACTTTTTGAGTCACACCTTTTGCACCCCTCCTATATATACCATCATTACCCACATTTGTTGAGGAATGCTTCAGAGAGAAAACCCTAGCCAAACACATTGGTAATTAGAGATTGTCTTCCCCACCTTCTCTAAACAATTTGCTTGTGGTATCTCCTCAACCATTCCCTCTCCATTGTCCATATCTTTGAGAGGTTGATAGCCCAAACACTTGACACACCTTTGAGAGTGCTGAGTGACGTTTGGGTGCTGCTGGGAAGCATAGGAAGGAGCCTTGAATGGCAGATGCAACATGGAGCTTGTTGCGGGATCCGGATAACTAGGACAAGACACGGTTCCGAGAAGCCTTGTTGGAGTAGGAGCTTGGAAGGCTTAGGTACATCGGGTAGACTAGGCTTGGAGGGTCTTTTGCTAATCCATGTATCCCAACTGATTGTCTAGTGGATCGATTTCCGCTTGGAGGGCGGCGGAGAGGTTTTTCGCCGAGTTCTTCGGTTTCCTCTTCGATAACACGTCTCGGTGTTATTTGTGTTTGCATCCTTCTTCCTTACTCTTGTTCATTTCATTTTTACTGCTGAGTTGCTTTAAATTATGGATTAGAGTAGTTGTTTGGTTATACGCTTGTGTTTACACTATTCCGCACTTGTTATTAAGTTAGTGTAAAATCAACCAAGTCGTAATTTGAATTTGGGGGTCTAAACCGCTCGTGTGTTTTCAACACATATTCGAGCTTTCAATTGGTATCAGAGCGGGTACACTTGTTGAGGTTTAATTACCTAAGTGTGATCCTTGACCCTTCTTGAGATGGACCGGTCTCAATCGCTCAATGTTCCACCATTTTTTGATGGAAACAATTATGCATTCTGGAAAGTTAGAATGAGAACATTCTTATGCTCTATCGATGATACCGTTTGGATGCGGTTGAGATAGGTTGGACCAAGCCGGAGGCTCCTAAGTCCACTTGGGATAAGGCAGCCCTTGCGGCAGCAAATGCTAACAGTAAAGCTTTAAATGCTATCTTTTGTGGTGTGTCCCCTGATGAATTCCACAGGATATCTCATATGACAGTAGCCAAGGAAGCTTGGGAGATTTTGGAGACTACCTATGAGGGTACAAAGAAAGTCAAGGACACAAAGCTCCAAATGCTCACCACCAAATTTGAAGAACTCAAGATGAGTGATGATGAACCATTTGACTCATTCTATGGGAAGCTCAATGAAATTGTCATTGCTAAACTCAATCTTGGGGAGAAGATTGAAGACACTAAGGTGGTGAGAAAAATATTGAGGTTGTTGCCTGAAAGTTATAGAGCAAAGGTTACAGCCATAGAAGAAAGCAAAGACTTGGATGAGATTAAGATTCAAGAGCTGATCGGGTCTCTCCAAACGTATGAGCTGGGACTGCCTTCCCATAAGACAAGCAAATCGCTTGCACTTAAAACCATCACCGAAAGAATAAATGATTCCTCCGAAGAAGATGGAGTTGAGAAAGAAGTAGCATATCTTGCAAAGAACTTCCGCAAGTTTCTGAAAATGAAGAACAGTGGGAAACCGTTCAATAGAGAAAAGTTCTCTCCTTCAAGAAGTGATAAGAAAGAGTTTAAGAGAAAAGAAGGAAAGGAATATCAACCTTCTCCAGACATTGTGTGCTATGAGTGCAATGGTCATGGACATCTAAAGAAGGAGTGTCCGAATTTTCTGAGGGGAAAAGGAAAAGCATATGCTACAACGCTCAGTGACTCTGAATCTTCTGATTCTGACTCGGAAGAAAGCTGTGACGGTGAGGGAAACTACTCCGCTTTCATGACCATTGCTCATGAAGATTCCTCGGACGACTTGGGTGCACTTGAGAAGGAACTTGGTGAGCATTCTGATTCAGAATCTGCTGGAGTTGTGGAAGAATCAGACGCTGAAGAGGAAGAAAATACAGCTAATCTTCAAGAGAATTACTCCTCACTTCTTGAGAAGTCAGGGGAATATGCAAGAATAGCCAAGGCAGCTGTGAGAAAAATGAAGAAAGCAGAGGAAGACTACCGAAGTCTCATGATCAGACATAAGGAGGCCAAATGCGAAATAGAAGGACTGAATGGTGAGCTATCAGAAGCATACCTGAAGATCAGATTTCTTGAACAAAAGGTGGTGCAAGCGCAAGCCAAGATAGAGAGGGTCTCCTCCAGAAAGTTGGATGATGTTATCTCATCCCAAAAACATTCCTCAGACAAGTCCGGATTGGGATATACCGGAGGGAGTAGCTCATCAGTCAAAGCTACCAAAGAAGTGAAATTTGTGAAGGCCGTAGAACCAATTGTAGAGGAGGCCGTTCCTGAGAATGTTAAGGTTGAAAAGAAGAATGTAATTGAGCAACGGATGATGAAAAAGGCCCGAAATCAAGCTGGAGGTAGACACGAAACCAGAGCAAGATCTCTCTCAAGACCTCAACGGGGTCCTAGAACGGATTATGTGTGTCACTATTGCGGATTGCAAGGACACACCAGACCCAACTGTCAAAAATTGAGAGCAGACAATAATGCAAGCATTCCTCGATCACGTGGAAGAAGGAATGACAATAGAGCTTGGGGTGGTGAGAACTCAAGAAGCCAAACTCGTGATGCCGGAGTGACAGACGTGATGAAGATGATCGGTGCCTTCACCACTTGCTTGGAGAGTTTCACCAGGAGGTTTGAAAGTCCCAACTCTCGTACCCAATCCGTCAAGGATATCACCCCAAACGCACGTGATGTGTGGGTGAAGAGGGGTACTCATGCATAAGCACTATAATATGTCCATGCATTAATTCTTTCCATTTTTAGGGACATTTGTTGTTGCATTGTATCATGCATTACTTTCATGGTTTGCTCTTGTTTTTTTTTTTTTTTTTTTTTTTTTTTTATCGTTCTTTTCTTGTTCTGTTTTGGGTGTGTTTCAAAAAATTCAAAAACCCATAAAAATTATAAAATCTAAAAAAGTTTGATCACCTTGTTGAGTTTTGTCTCAAAGCAAGTTTTGCCTTGTACCTTTGTACTCATGGCTTTGTGCATTTAACGAACTTAGCTTGTCCCTCATGCACTCATATCATTGTGGAAGAAATTCTGAAATCTATGTGACTGTTGTAAATAGATCTTCAAACTTGTCATGAATGATTAGTGAATGGTTGTGTTGATCTTGAGACATGCATAGACTCATGCCTATATATCTTCCCACTTTTATTTTTTTTTGCTTAAAAGAGCTCTCTAAATGTAAATCTCCAAATGAAAAGAGATATAGAGCTGCAAAAGCCTGTCGCACAAACTAGTATTCGACTAGGAAAAAGGGAAAGCGACCAAAATAAAAATGTTTGATGCCCAAAAAGCCAAAGGCTAACTCATCAATTGAAATATCAAAAATTTCAAGCATCGTTCTCTAAATGAGACTCTCTTTGCTCAAAAGTTGCAAATGATATGTTAAATTTGGAGCCAAATGAAAAGCTTCAATGTATTGTTGTCAAGTTCGTGTGGGAGGTCATATATGCATGTTTCCATAATTGAGATAGGTCACATAATCTAGTGCTAGTTGTGTATGCCTTGATTGAATTGATCATTGAAGCTTCACATTGGACTAAGGACTATCTCATTTTTGATATCCACACACAACACACAAGTCTATGTTCTATGAATGTCATAATCATTTGTGTGATTGTACTTGATTAAATGTGTTTCACATGCTCAATCTTTGTTGATCAAATTCAAAAAGATTTTTGTGAGTTTTATTTGTTTTTGAAAGTGATTTTAGACTTTCTTGTGTTTCTTTATGGTCCAAATGCATTTTGTGTGTTTTTCATCTGAAAACTTATTCAGGGGTTATTTCGCGACTGTCTCGCGACTGTCTCGCGACCAACAGCTTCTCGCGAAATGCGGTTTGGCAAAAACTGAGATTTTCTTAAAATCAGACAGAGAATCTCGCGACTGTCTCGCGACTGTATCGCGACTTAGAGCTTCTCGCGAAAAGTTTTTGTTTCAGTGGCACCTTTCGCGGTTGTCTCGCGACTGTTTCGCGACTCCCTTACCCGCGAAAATCGCGTGTTTTCAGTTTTATAGGGCTGATGTGATAGTTGTTTCAAAACATAAAAACTTCCCTCCCTAAAAACTCTTTTCGAACCTCTCTCAACCCAACTCACTATTTCATCAAATCCCCTTCCAAATCAAGCATTTTTCTGCATTTCTTCTTCAAGGTATGTTGATTAACCATTTACTTCTAAGTTTTTACTTAGATTTTGCAGAATTTTTGGTTAGGGTTTTGATAATTGGGAAATTTCGAATCTTTGGGTTGTTTTGCAAAATTGAGTGAAGTTTGTGTCATATTTTTTATTGGGTTCTGTTGCATTTGATCTTGTTGCATCTGTGTTGGCCCCTTGTAGCATTTTATCATGTATTTAGGCAAGATTTTACCATGTTCATGCATTGCTCATACTTAGAGTGTTCTTATGCATATTAGGTGTTCGATAAAATGTCCGAATGACATTTTTGTGCCTATTTGAAATCAAGTGATTTCAATCTGTGGATTCTCCCTCCATTTGGTCATTGAGTGTGTGTTTCTAACACTTTACTCATTCTGCACATTCTTCACATACCTAGGCACACTGAGACACTCCCTATGCATATCACCTACACACACATGCCCAGTTACTTAGTTTTATGCACTGTGTGTTTGTTCATCATCATACACGGCACTACATTTGTCTTTAAACTAACTTGAGTCTAATCAAACTCTGTGTTATGTTTTGTGTGCTGTGCACATGTTTCCTGGTATCTTTGGGTGTTCTTTTGCACAGATGTCTCCGTTCAAGACTTCAGCTGTGAAAGGTGGCAGCAACAAAAGGAAAGAACCAATCATCGATGTGGATGAAGATTCCCCGAGACCAAAGAGAGCTCGTGCTTCAACTGGAATCTTTGATCCTAGTCTGTTTCGCTCTCATGCTGCTTTTGAATCCTATAAAAATCTCTTCCGAGATGCTCCTTTGTTGGTTGAAAGAGCTGTTGATCAGTCATCTCTTTTGGACACACAAATTCCCACTTGGTTCGCCACAAAAGACTAGAATTTTCTTCTCTCAGATCTTGACGATGCATACGAGAACATGGTGAAAGAGTTCTATGCAAATGCTGTTGTTGAAGGAGAAATGATCAAGTGCTGGGTTAGAGGAAAGCGGTTCTCAATTACTCCGGTTTATCTTTCCGAAATTCTTCACATCAATCGACCCATACTTCCGATCCCACCTGTATATGATGAGTTGGTTCCATCTGAAGGCACGCTTCGAAGAGCATTAGGAGATAATTTGGAATTCTCTTCCAGCAGATCATCAATCAATGTGGCCTCACTTTCTCCAGAACTAAGGCTACTGTCAATGATCATGTGCAACAATCTTTATCCGTTGTCAAGCACAGGTTATATTAACCTTGGACGAGCATTATTTCTTCATGATCTGGTATCTGACGAGGAAATTGATGTACGCTCCCACATCTTCCACATCTTGGCTAAAACGGTGAATCGCACTGCCTCAAGAAACTGCATTCCCTTTGGTCGTCTTATTTCTCGGATTTTAAAACTCAAAGGTGTGCGTCCTTCTGCTGATGAGCGCCCTTTTCCTAGGCCAAGTCCAATTAATGGTCGTACTCTTCAAGCAAGTATGAGCCATACCAAGAAGAATGTCAAGCAGGAACATCATGCTCCCGCAGGAAGCTTGAGTTCTACCTCTCATTCCTATGATGAAAAGTTTGACACCATCATGGTTGCTCTTCAAGATCTTAGCAACAAACTTTCAGGACTTACTCAGATCATGTACTGCCAACACTCTCGTCTTGATAAACAATTGACCTCTCTTGAAACTCAGATGGATGAAATTCAGAGGAAGCTAGAAGAAAATGACGCCTAGCTATTCCATGACAAAAAGGGGGAGATGATGTCAGTGACAGGGGGAGTAGTGATAGACGGAGAAGTAGCTGCAAGAAGTCTAGTTGTCATGTCTTCTCTATGTTTATGTTTATTTACTGCTTTCACCTGGTCTTTTGGTTTAAAGCTTTGATACTATATGTCTAAATCATATTATACTTAGTAGTGTTTTTTTTCAGTATATGTTTGTGTTTGTTTTCTATGCTTTGTGGCATATGTGCTATGTGGCATTTTTTCTTGTACCCATGTTGCTTATGTAAGCTTTAAGGGTTTGTTGCATGCATAGTTTGTAGGTCTTTGTGGTTTGTGCCATGCATTTGCTATACCATGCTTATGCAACCTTTATGCATGTTTGCTTGTTGTTCATTGTCATGCATTTTTCTTCAAGTACATCACTCTTGTGCCCTTGTAGGATTGTTCCTAGATGCATATACGTTCTATGCATTGGTTGAGTGATGAACACTCTTGTGCCCTAGTAGGATTGTTCCTAGATGCAAATACTTCATGTATTTCGCATTGGTTGAGTGTTGGAGTTGCAAATGATTCTCTTCAAATGAGCTTATCATCTTGCATATCCGGATGTTCATTTCATGTGTAAATGAGCATAGTAATTGCTTGTGTATAGTGATTACTTGTTTGATCTTGCCATGATCTAGTGTTTCTATTTCATTCAGCTTGATCTTGTTTTTATTGCTCCATATGTATTTCAAGTTTTCTACGTACAATGATATTATTGTGTTGTTGTGTTTCAGGAGATACTTGTTCATATGTTCAAGAGCTTATCAAAGATCTAGAATTAGGTGTGAGTGAGTTTTGCCTTTGTTCCCAAACTCACGTTTAAGTCTAGAGTCTGTTTTAGGGTTTTGTCACGGAATAGCCAAAGGGGGAGATTGTAAAGTTGTAATTTACAACTGTGTATTTGTTGGCTTTTATTCCGTGCCAAATTTGATTGTAATTATATTCAATCGTTTAAAACCCTGTATTTGTTGTGGGACTTGATGTAAGGGGTGTGTGAGAGAAAGAGTGTTGAAGACTTAAGCATTTGAAGAAGTAAAGGATTCTCGCGGGTATATCGCGACCAAGCTTCCCGCGAAGTAAAACATGTGCCAGGCACATGCTGGAATGCGAAGAGTCATGCCAGGTGGAGACAACTGTGTCTCGCGAGTATCTCGCGGGTAAGGCCTTCCCGCGAGACACCCGCGAGACTAGCTGTTCTGCCAGCCTGTACTTTTTGAGTCACACCTTTTGCACCCCTCCTATATATACCATCATTACCCACATTTGTTGAGGAATGCTTCAGAGAGAAAACCCTAGCCAAACACATTGGTAATTAGAGATTGTCTTCCCCACCTTCTCTAAACAATTTGCTTGTGGTATCTCCTCAACCATTCCCTCTCCATTGTCCATATCTTTGAGAGGTTGATAGCCCAAACACTTGACACACCTTTGAGAGTGCTGAGTGACGTTTTGGTGCTGCTGGGAAGCATAGGAAGGAGCCTTGAATGGCAGATGCAACATGGAGCTTGTTGCGGGATCCGGATAACTAGGACAAGACATGGTTCCGAGAAGCCTTGTTGGAGTAGGAGCTTGGAGGGCTTAGGTACATCGGGTAGACTAGGCTTGGAGGGTCTTTTGCTAATCCATGTATCCCAACTGATTGTCTAGTGGATCGATTTCCGCTTGGAGGGCGGCGGAGAGGTTTTTCGCCGAGTTCTTCGGTTTCCTCTTCGATAACACGTCTCGGTGTTATTTGTGTTTGCATCCTTCTTCCCTACTCTTGTTCATTTCATTTTTACTGCTGAGTTGCTTTAAATTATGGATTAGAGTAGTTGTTTGGTTATACGCTTGTGTTTACACTATTCCGCACTTGTTATTAAGTTAGTGTAAAATCAACCAAGCCGTAATTTGAATTTGGGGGTCTAAACCGCTCGTGTGTTTTCAACACATATTCGAGCTTTCACCTAGGATATATACGGTTTTACAGTTGGCCTTAGCCACTTTAATTAGAGTCCCTCACATTCACACTTTGTGAATGTAGTGTGAACGCAAGGGACTCTAATTAAAGTGGGCTCTGTGGCCCTTTTTTTTTTTTGTTAAATCAGCCTTTTCTTCCGGAAAAATGCCTTACCATCTCTACATACGTGTCTATCTAATCCGTGAACTGTGAATTTGTGATAACTTTTATATATATTTTTTCTTAAAATCTAAAAATTTAAGAAAATTTCTGTAATTTGGTGCTGCCACTTGGCGGAATCACGGCGTCTAAGCCTAACTTTTATCCAATCCATGAACTGTGAATCTGTGATAACTTTTATAAATATTTTTTCTTAAAATCTAAAAATTTAAGAAAATTTCTGTAATTTGATGCTGCCACTTGCGTAACTAAAAAAATTAATTTCTTAGTTAATTAGACATGAAAGCTCAATTTCTTATATAATTTCTTAACAATCAAACTAACATTATAAAAAAAATAAAAATAAAAAATCAATTGACAATTCATAACAATTTAGAATAAAAAATAAAAAAATCAATTGACAATTCAACTTAAGGAAATCAACTTAAACTTAAATACGTACTTGTTTCCTTAAACTCAAATACGTACTTGTAAAATTGTAGGTAGAAGAAGGGAATAGTAAAGATTGTAGGTAGAAGAAAAGAATAATAGCGTAAAGAAACCGTATGATGGATATTAATTATGAATTATTTGATATATATATATATATATATATACAAACTCCACATTGAAGAATTTTATATGAACAAAAAGTCTAAAACTAATTAAACTTTAAACCACAATGTGAAGCACGACACCTTGCATCACCATATTATATCTACTGAAGTTTTTCTCTACTGGTCAACTTCTTATTTTCACCAAAATTTTTTTTTTCTTGGGATATATACGGTTTTACAGTTGGCCTTAGCCACTTTAATTAGAGTCCCTCACATTTACACTTTGTGAATGTAGTGTGAACGTGAGGGACTCTAATTAAAGTGGGCTCTGTGGCCCTTTTTTTTTTTTTTTTTTGTGTTAAATCAGCCTTTTCTTCCGGAAAAATGCCTTACCATCTCTACATACGTGTCTATCTAATCCGTGAATTGTGAATTTGTGATAACTTTTATATATATTTTTTCTTAAAATCTAAAAATTTAAGAAAATTTCTGTAATTTGGTGCTGCCACTTGGCGGAATCACGGCGTCTAAGCCTAACTTTTATCCAATCCATGAACTGTGAATCTGTGATAACTTTTATAAATATTTTTTCTTAAAATCTAAAAATTTAAGAAAATTTCTATACAATTTGGTGAAGCCACGCAGCGCAACTACGACATCTAAGCCTAACTTTTATTATATATAATATGATAATATGATATGATATGATATAATATGATTTAAAAAATAATATTTTTTATATGCAGCCTCATTGGTCTATGCAAGTAATGGTTCCATGGAGGCGCTAACCTGATTCAAGCCCTTTAGCGGCAATTAAAAATTAAAAACATATTATAATATATAATGAATAAAACATAGTATAAACATCAATCACAGATTCACAGACTGAGTTACCGCAAAACTAAAAAAATTAATTTCTTAGTTAATTAGACATGAAAGCTCAATTTCTTATATAATTTCTTAACAATCAAACTAACATTATAAAAAAAATAAAAATAAAAAATCAATTGACAATTCATAACAATTTAGAATAAAAAATAAAAAAAATCAATTGACAATTCAACTTAAGGAAATCAACTTAAACTTAAATACGTACTTGTTTCCTTAAACTCAAATACGTACTTGTAAAATTGTAGGTAGAAGAAGGGAATAGTAAAGATTGTAGGTAGAAGAAAAGAATAATAGCGTAAAGAAACCGTATGATGGATATTAATTATGAATTATTTGATATATATATATATATATACAAACTCCACATTGAAGAATTTTATATGAACAAAAAGTCTAAAGCTAATTAAACTTTAAACCACAATGTGAAGCACGACACCTTGCATCACCATATTATATCTACTGAAGTTTTTCTCTACCGGTCAACTTCTTATCTTCACCAAATTTTTTTTTTTCCTGGGATATATACGGTTTTACAGTTGGCCTTAGCCACTTTAATTAGAGTCCCTCACATTCACACTTTGTGAATGTAGTGTGAACGTGAGGGACTCTAATTAAAGTGGGCTCCATGGCCCTTTTTTTTTTTTTGTTAAATCAGCCTTTTCTTCCAGAAAAATGCTTTACCATCTCTACATACGTGTCTATCTAATCCGTGAACTGTGAATTTGTCATAACTTTTATATATTTTTTTTCTTAAAATCTAAAAATTTAAGAAAATTTCTGTAATTTGGTGTTGCCACTTGGCGGAATCACGGCGTCTAAGCCTAACTTTTATCCAATCCATGAACTGTGAATCTGTGATAACTTTTATAAATATTTTTTCTTAAAATCTAAAAATTTTAGAAAATCTCTGTAATTTGATGCTGCCACTTGGCGGAACCACGGCATCTAAGCCCAACTTTTATTATATATAATACTAGTCGCTAACCCGTACGATGCACGGGATAGTTAAATAAAATGACAATTAACCAACATCACGTTAAAGTAAAAGAATTAGTGAGAGACTGATTTGCCCACCAAGAATTTAAAAGAAAAAAAGATTGATATAATAAAATCTAAGAAATTTAGAAATAGAAAATTGGGTTAATAATATGCATATTATGGACATTTTTCTAGTTAGCGTTTTAAAAAAAAAATGGATCTGTCATAATTAAATAAAATACAATAGGAATAAATATTTAACTTCTCTGCTTTTCTATAGTTTAGAAGTGTTGTCTAACGTAGAATGTTATTGGGTTGTAAGAAAGATTTTTATAAAATGTTAATACCATATATATATATATGCTTATATTGTCAATGTCTCACTGCAGGTGCATAGTTACTGAAACCTACAAAGTAATTTACAATTCTTAAATTAATAAAGCAAAACTCCCAAAAGTTATATATATACACACACTCAAAACTGATATAAACTACAAAGATAAAAACAAATCTTATTTAGTCGTATTAATAACATTATAAACAATTCAAAACATAGAACATTATCAAATTTATAACACATAATTCCATTATCTTTTACATTGAATCCAAACAAATAATTAATTGAAATTAATCCAAACAAATAATTAATCAACCAAAAATCAAAACTTTAATTAAGAAAACAAAAAATCACATGAACCCAAAATAAAAATTCTCAATAAAGAAAAAACATATAAGGTAAAGAATTAAGATCAACCTACTAAGACACAAATATCAAAAACCCCAAAACTTAAACCTTCCAAATTTTATAGAATCCACAAATTCTACTTCAAAACCAAACAAAACCCTTCAAATTCAAAAAATTTATATATAATATACCAAATAAAAATTTACCACACCTTGGGTTGGAAGACATAGGTTGCAACTTTGATTTTTCTCCAAAAAATAGAGATACTTCAACTGCCGTATACAATATAAAATAATTATTAGAAATTTCAACCCAAAAACCAAACCCACAAAAACACTATCAAAATATAGAGATTAACCCAAACACTTAGAAGAAAATAAATTCTAAACATAATAAAACAATAAGATAGAATGAAAA
Organism: Quercus glauca; assembly: GCA_023736055.1. Lineage (NCBI taxonomy): Eukaryota > Viridiplantae > Streptophyta > Magnoliopsida > Fagales > Fagaceae > Quercus > Quercus glauca. Next base: position 59,793,423 of record CM043322.1, read on the forward strand.
TTTCAGGCACATATGAAAGCAAATAAGAAAGACAAAACCTACGTTTTTTTTTTTTTTTTTTTGCTTAGAAGAAAATCAATTCTAAACATAATAAAACAATAAGATAGAATGAAAATTTCAGGCACATATGAAAGCAAATAAAAAAGACAAAGTCTACGTTTTTTTTTTTTTTTTTTTTTTTTTTTTTTTACGTGAGTCTCTCTCCTTCTTATTTTTTTAATCTTAAAGTGAAGTTGAGTTTAGGGTTTAGAGATGGTAATTGCTAGGGTTTTAAGGAGAAAAGAGAGAGTCCTACCAGGAGTTTCTCTCTTTTTTTCTTAATCCTAAAGTTTTTTTTTTTTTGGATATTATTATTTTGGTATTTTTATGCAAAAAACGTTATTTTAGGTTTAGGTGATTTATTTCCTTGTTTTTAGGTTCTTTTAATGTTTTTTTAGGTCAAATTTGATTCCTATTATGGTTAGGTATTAATTAGGACTTATTTTATAATATATTTTCTTGTCCATCAAGTTTTATGGAGCCCTTAAATAGGCCTCCAAGTTTGTATACGTTTTTCAATATTGTTGATATTAATAAAAATTTAAACTTTTGTCTATTGTTTTTCTGGTGGATTCTATATAAGATATAAAACCTAAAATAAAAAAATCTAAAATAAAAAGAAAAAGAAAATAGTGATGATGTGGAAAATTGTGAGAGCTTCAAAAGTTTCGCTTTTATATATATATATATAGATGATATGATATGATATGATATGATGTGTAATATTATTTAAAATAGAGTAATACTGGTAACACACACATTTGCACAACTTTGTGTCACAACTTGCCATGTGGCGAGTTGTGATTGGTTAGAGTGTGTTTGTGGGCCATGTGGAGACACACTCTAACCAACCACAACTCGCCATGTGGCGAGTTGTGGCACAAAATTGTGTAAATGAGTGTGTCACTGGCATTACTCTTTAAAATATGTAGTTATGTGTTTGAACTTGCTTGGCAAACAGGCCTTTTATCTCTTGGTCCTCTTCACTTTTTTTCACGCACGTGAATCTATTCCCACTTCCAAGAGTCTTCAGACCTCAGGTATATTTCTCTCAGTCTCTCTCTCCCTGAGTTCAAGCCTTTAGATCCATAAACCCACAGCTGGTGCCGCAGTTCATCCCAATCACTGACAAATCGATCTGTGACGTTTCCTGCTTCACGTTCTATACCGGCCGATATCCATTAATCGGCCGAAATCCGATATATTCTCCGGTATGGACATCCAGATCAACGACAGAGCTTCCTCTTCTTCTTTCACTCCCCAATTCACCTATGATGTTTTCTTAAGTTTCAGAGGTGAAGACACCCGCTATAATTTTACAAGTCATTTATATCAAGCTTTATGTGATAAGGGTTTTAACACCTTTATTGACAATGAACTTCCAAGAGGAGAAGAAATTTCAACGAAACTTCTTAAAACTATTGAATTGTCAAAGAGTTCGGTTGTTGTGTTCTCTAAAAATTATGCATCTTCCGGTTGGTGCTTAGATGAACTTGTAAAGATTCTTGAGTGGAGGAAAAACGGACTATTCGTTCTACCTGTATTTTACAAAGTGGATCCGTCAGAAATACGTAAACAAGAGGGAAAGTTTGGAGCAGCGCTAACTCAACATGAAGAAAATTTGAAGGATAATGTGGAGAAGGTTCAGAGGTGGAAGACTGCTTTGATTGAAGCAGCTGGCTTGTCTGGGTTGCATTACAAGGAGGGGTATGTAACTATTCGCTGCTCTTCTATAAGTTATAGAGTTTAATAGTTTTGTTATGGATTCCGGGAAAAAACAAATGTTTTCACTAAATGCTGAATCATGAAAGTATCCTGTTTTTCATAGAATCTTCTACTAAAGAGGTAGTTAAGTTATAAAAAGTCGATGGTAGAAATTAAAAAATAAAATTAACGCCATATAATTTTACCAATTATGACTATTAATTCTTGTATGCATTTATGAGTTAAAAACTTTAAATCATCTTCAATAGGCCCTATCATGGATTAGAAACAGGTTACGAGGGAATTATGATTTCATCTTGGGCAAGCCCAATCATGAATAAAAAAAAATTCACGTAGGAAGTATACTAATTACTAAAGCTCAAACTATATTAATATGTAAAAAATATATTTGTTTTTAGGCGTAAATGCACTTTTCATCCCTACATTTTGATTTTTTTCCATTTTAGTTCCTGTATTTTATTTTTACCACTTTTAGTTCCTAAATCAATTTACGCGTTCCATTTAAGTCCTAGAAGCTAACTTCCGTCACTAATCTAACGAGCAAACTAACAGATAAATAAAATAATATTTTTTTTACACAGTTGGTCAATAAAATAAGAGAAGAAATAAGAAATAACTCACGTGAGAAGCACTTACCTGCACTTGAAGAATTGAATCACATAGCAGTTGACACGTCCCGCCCCACACAGCAGAAATAACTCTTATGAAATCAATCTGTTATTTAGAGTTACCCAAACTCATGAGAATTCAATCCATGAATTCTTATCAAGTTATCAAGTTATTTTAGCCTTTTGTAAACACTCAAAAAAATACAAATTTCTGCATACATTCAGCATCCAAAAATACATTCAAAATTTTTTTTTGCTGCAATACAGAATCTGCAATACAAAATCTGCATTACAAACCTGCTGCAATACAGAATCTGCAATACAAATTTCTGCATACGGAATCTGCATAAAAAAATACAGAATCTGCATACAAATTTCTGCTGCAAAAAAATTTCTGCATGCAAAATCTGCATACAAAAATACAGAATCTGCAAAAAAATTTCTGCATGCAAAATCTGCATACACAAATACAGAATCTACAAAAAAATTTCTGCTGCAAAAAAATTTCTGCATACAAAAATACAGAATCTGCAAAAAAATTTCTGCATACAAATTTCTGCTGCAAAAAAAATATGCTGCATTGAAAAAATTCTGCTGCATTAAATAAAACTCAGTAAATACAAAACAAAGGGCTGCAAATTTTTGCTGCCTCAAACAAAACTCAGTAAATAAAAACTCAGTAAATGCTGCTGCATCAAATAAAATTTATGCTGCAAATTTCTTCAAATAAAATTTGACAGAGATGGTGGTTTTGAGAGATGGTTGATGATGATGGTGCTTCAAGTTAGTGTCTTTGAGAAATGGGTTTTGAGAAATGGTTGATGATGGTGGTGATTTGAGAGAGAAGTGGGATTTTTCTTTAGGATGATGATGATGAGTTCGGCAGAGGCAGAGGCAGAGGTAGAGAGTTGTGTTGATGAAGTGGGATTTTTCCTTGACCAAAAAAGAAGTGGGATTTTTCACTAGGGATAAGTCTGATTTGGGAAAGGTTACCTGCGAGCCAGAGGTAGGTGAGTACACACGTGTGGGGTGGGATGTGTCAACTGCTGTGTGATTCAATTCTTTAAGCGTAGGTAAGTGCTTCTCACGTGAGTTATTTCTTATTTCTTCTCTTATTTTATTGACCAACTGTGTAAAAAAATATTATTTTATTTATCTGTTAGTTTGCCCGTTAGATTAGTGACTGAAGTTAGCTTTAAGGACTTAAATGGAACTCGTAAATTGATATAGGGACTAAAAGTGGTAAAAATAAAATGTAGGAATTAAAATAGAAAAAAGTCAAAATGTAGGGACTAAAAGTGTATTTACACTTTGTTTTTATTCATATTAATAAAATATAAACAAAAACAAAGAAAAAAAAAACTGTTTTGAATATATTTCAACACACTTATATATGATCTATCAAGATAGCATTTGATATTCTTTTTTATTCTATAAAATAATCTATAATTAATTTTGTTCTAAATTTAATAGCAATTTCTCTTTCAATTAACATATAGGATCAAAGAGTGTTAGATAATCGTCTTCTCATTTTGTTTTGAGCTTAATCTTCACAATATGAAAGGTAGAAAGTCCTCATTTTTTAGTTACAATAAATCTTAGATAAGAAAGTACATAACAAACCACTCTAAAAACAAGTTGATAAGCTATTGATTTTCTAGTCCCTACCATCTATTTGTACAATTCTTAAATTGTTTTTTTTTTTCTTTTTAAAGCTGAGTGTTAAACTACATTATGTCCATAATGATAAACTTCTGTTTATAATAATAGTTTTTCATGATATGTAAAATCTTGTAAGTATTTGTTCTCTCAACAAACAAATATATATCATCAATTCAAAAAAAAAAAATTTATTGGCCTCTTGAAGATGTAATGCTAAGTTAAGAATAATCAACTTCATTGCATGCTTAATAAAACCATAAATTAATTCTTTTAATTGATAATCTATTGTAGCTGAAAACATATCTATTCAATAATGACTCTAAAGAAACTTAATTTCATGCTCACTAAAACGATTATTTAACTCTTTTAATTGAGAATCTATTGTAGCTCACCCAAAAAAAAAAAAAAAAATTTATCTACTCACTCATGGAATTCAATGGTAAAATAGTCTTGGGGATGAATTCATTCCCAAAGTTAAAATGCAACACAATTGTGAATTAATTCCCACCAACCAAATTTTAAAGATTTAATCAATGAAACCATCAAGTCTCAAATCAATAAAGCAAACAATAAAAGTAATAAACAAATAACATAACGTATGATGAGGAAGTGAAGAAAAATTGATAGAGGTACATCTCCAATGAAAAAAAAAAAGAAGAAAAAAAAAAGAAAAAGAAAAAGATTACAAGGGCAACCCAACCCAAATAGGGCAATTCACTATATGAAGAGAAGTTAAAAATCTAGTACAAGATTCTTGCCTCTAGGCACTACCCATTAGATGAACTTACCACTCCAACCCACAATAACTTTAGAACTTTAGAACTCTTCGTACATGAATGACCCATCTATGTATATTTTCAATTTGTCTAACTTATTATATGTTTCTTATTCTTTGTGTGTGACAGTTGTATTGAATCTGAAACTCAATTTATCCAGAGAATTATTAGAGAGATATCAGTTACAAAATTGAATCACACTCAGTTATTTGTTACTAAACATCTAGTTGGAATAGATTCTCGTGTGGATGCTATAGAATTGCTTTTAGATATGAACTCAAATGATGTTCGAATGGTAGGGATTCATGGTCTTGGAGGAGTTGGTAAGACTACAATTGCAAAGGCTATTTATAACAGAATCACTAATTATTTTAAATTGAGTTGCTTTCTAGAGGATGTCAGAGAAAAGTCAAGAACAAATGATGACATAATCAATCTACAAGAGATGCTTCTTTCTAAGATCTCATGGGGCACATATGTAAAGGTAGATAGCGTATCTGAAGGAATTATTATGATAAAGGAAAGGCTTTCTCGTACAAGACTTCTTTTAATTCTTGACAATGTGGATGAGTCAGAAGTGATGGAAAATTTGCTTGGAGAATGTGATTGGCTTGCTTTAGGAAGTAGAGTCATTATAACAACAAGAGACAAACAAGTGTTAAATACTCTTGGAAAAGATCATCTAACTTATGAGCTTAAGGGTTTAAATCAATTTGAATCTCTTGAACTCTTTAACTTGCATGCCTTCCCAAAAATTGAACCTAAGAAAGATTATTCAGAAGTTGCAGAGCAAATCATACATTATGTGAATGGACTTCCATTAGCTCTTAAAATAATAGGTTCTGATTTGTGTGGAAAAAGTATATGTGATTGGAAAAGTGCGTTAGAAAAGTATAAAAACATTCCTCACAAAAAAATTGTGGAAAACCTCAAAATAAGTTATGACGGACTTGAGAAGACCGAGAAGGATATTTTTTTGGATATTGCATGTTTCTTTAAGGGATTCGATAGGAGTTATGTAGAGAATATATTAGATGCTTGCAAATTATATCCATGTTATGGAATTGGAAAACTTATTGATAAGTGTCTCATAATTGTTGGTCAATTTGGCAAGTTGTTGATGCATGACTTGCTTCAACAAATGGGGAGAGAAATTGTTCAACAAGAATCAGAAGAGCTCGGAGAACGTAGTAGGATATGGCGTTTTGAGGATGCTGAAGAAATACTAACTACAAATATGGTATAAGCTCTTTTGCATCTCTTTTTTCCAAATGAGTTTTTTTCCATTTATTTATTTTTTCTTTTTAACATTGAAGAAATTTTAATTTTATTTGGATATGTTTTTTTTTTTTTTTAATTTTTTATTATTCTATTATTTAGTGTAACTAATGTTTTGTCCAACTAGGGATCAAGTAAAATTCGGGGCATTATGTGCTGCTCACCTCAACCGATCACGATGCCAATAGGAGCTAAAGTTTTTGAAAAGATGAGAAATCTCAAATTTCTTATAGTTCGTAATGTACAAGTTTGTGAAGAACTCGAATATCTCCCCATCGGGTTAACGTTGCTTCAATGGCCTGAATTTCCATTTTCCTTGCCATCTAACTATTATCCTCGACAACTTGTTGAACTTGAGATGCCACGTAGTCTTATTAGATTGGAGGCAACATTTAAATTGGTATAAATATTAGTATTTATAAATTATGATTTATTTAAATTTTATTTGAATGTTGGATGAAAATAATTTTTTTTTTCTTCTACAGGGAATCCAGCTAAAATATTTAAAATATATCAATCTCTACGGTTGTGAGTCCATTACTGAATTACCTGAGTTTCATACCCCAAGCCTAAAAGAATTGGATCTTTGTTATTGTCCAAATTTAGCTAAGGTTCATGAGTCACTTGGATTTCTTGATAAGCTTCAGATATGGGATCTCACTGGTTGTGCAAAACTTCAAATTCTTCCAAACTCTCTCAAGTTGAAATCTTTAAAATGTCTCTATCTTAGGAACTGTGAGTCCATTACAGAATTACCTGAGTTGTGTACCCCAAGCCTAGAAGAATTGAATCTTGGTCGTTGTAAAAATTTAGTTAAGGTTCATGAGTCGGTTGGAATTCTTGATAAGCTTCAGACATGGATTCTCAGTAGTTGTACAAAACTTCAAATTCTTCCAAAGTCTCTCAAGTTGATATCTTTAAAATATCTTTATCTCGACAACTGTGAGTCCATTACAGAATTACCTGAGTTTTGTACCCCAAGCCTAGAAATATTGGATCTTTGTTATTGTCAAAATTTAGTTAAGGTTCATGAGTCAGTTGGAATTCTTGATAAGCTTCAGACATGGATTCTCAGTAGTTGTACAAAACTTCAAATTCTTCCAAAGTCTCTCAAGTTGATATCTTTAAAATATTTTTATCTCGACAGCTGTGAGTCCATTACAGAATTACCTGAGTTCTATACCCCAAGCCTAGAAATATTGGATCTTTGTTCTTGTCAAAATTTAGTTAAGGTTCACGAGTCGGTTGGAATTCTTGATAAGCTTCAGATATGGAAACTCTACGGTTGTAAAAAACTTCAAATTCTTCCAGACATCCTCAGGTTGAAATCTCTTAAGAAGTTTGATCTTACAGACTGCTTAAGGCTTGAGAAGTTTCCTAATATTCATCCAAAAATGAAATGTTTAAGGATTTTAAATTTAAGTTGGAGTGGTATTCGAGAGTTGCCTTCATCAATCAAGTATCTCACTGGGCTCGAACTCTTAAACTTACGTTATTGCAAAAACCTTAGGTATCTTCCGGATGACATCTATAAATTACAACTTATTGAAACTCTATGCATTCCAACTGCCAAATTGAGACAGACATACCATTATTTGGATGGCTTTTCCAGAGGTGGGTTTTTGATGTTGGATTCCCTGAGTTTCAGGGGCAATAAAAATATAATTGAATTAGATTTTTTGATGAAACCCGAGTACTTTCCCGTATTGTATTCTCTAGATCTATCTGAAACTAATATTGTTAGCATCCCCGAAAGTTTAAGCAGATTTGCTAATTTAGAGGTCCTTAACATACGAGATTGCAAGCAGCTTCGGGAAATTTCAAGGCTTCCCCAATCAGTACTAGATGTGGATGTAAGTAATTGCTATTCGTTGAATGCACAATCATCAAGCAGATTATTGAATCAGGTTTCTCTCTTTCTTTTTTATTAATTTATAAAGAAACAATTTTTGTTACTTTCTTCCCTAATTCAATTTGCTAATTGAATGCAGATTGGAGAATTTTTAGGGATTTTACCAAATAAAGCTTGCGAGGGAACAAGAAGCAGGATATTAATGGATCCGCAAACATCATCAAGCGATATATTGGATGAGATTCATCTCCGTTGCTCGCATTTTAAAATTAAACTACCAGGAACTAATATTCCAAAGCAGTTGAAGTTAAACCATGAAAGCGATGGAAATGTCATATCATTTTGGGTTGGTCGCAAATTTCCAAATATTTTTTTTGTCTGTTTTGCTTTTGGACTGCTGAAATATCCAGGGGAATCTTCTTGTGTTGTTTACCTTTCCATCAATGGTTGTGAAAAGGAGCAGCTCTTTTCAACTGATGCAGATGAATTATCCAACCATCTGTGGATATTTTCTTTATCTAATAGGAGATTGCAAGACCAATTGAATAAGTCAAACCCATCTAAACGAAATTACGTTGAGGTAATATGTGAAACGCTGCGTACGGATACGACGACTGGTCTGTTTCAATGGGTTGCGGTGGATTGGATTAAAAACGGGTGGGGGGTCGGTGTAGAGTGCATCTGTCAATGGCGTTCCAACGTTGGAGAATGTTCCAGACATCAATGCCGACGGCGAAGAAGAAACCATTGACCAACCAATGCCAGATGTCCTCAAAAACACTACCTGTCCCACTTCGGATGGCTTCGAATCCGATTTCGACTCTGGAAACGGAGCTCTTGTCCGACCCTTCCAACTGCAACGCTCATGTCCAGGTACTTTCTTCTTTTTTATTATTCACTCTCTCTGTTTGGAAAACCAAAGAAAAGGAAACAAACAAATATATATATATATTTTTTGGGAAACTCAAGGGCTCTGAGGGAAATGGAAGAGATAGATCCCAGGGCTTTCAACAATGGAGCAAAAGATTCAGGGCTTTCAATTGCCCACACTTATGTCAATGATGGTTCCAACTCCTTGTTATATACACCATCAAAGCAGGCAAGAAAATCTTGATCGAACTTAGATGCGAAGGTATGCCTCCTTCTTTAGTTGCATTTTTGGATTCACATCTTAATTAAAAGGCTTGATTATAGAATTTTTGCTTAAGTATTTGTTGCAAACACTTGAATTAGTAATGATGACAGAGCCATAACTTCAGCATTGTTGGGTTGATTTTTGTAGCTATTGATGAAAGCAATTCCTCGTACATATGAGTTTTGTGCCCAAAAATGATCATTCTGTTCCCTAGGATCCTCTGTTCTGGAATTTTGATGATTTTGTGTTTAGATACCGCTTATTTTGTTGAAATTGAAAAATTATTGTTGAAAGTTCGGTAGATAAAGATAAAAGTTAGTTAAAATAGTACAGTGAGGCCTATGAATAGTGCAAAAAGTGCAATGGGGGGCCTATGAATAGTAGCAAAAATAAGTTGAATAGTGAAATAATTTTAATTTTTAATCCTAACCCAAATGCACACTACATACTTGATGGAACTGGTACAAATGTAAATCATTTCTTTGGCAGTTGATGTCCTTATTTTGTAGACATTAAAATGAATCACTATATCTATAGCTATAAACAAATCTTCTATCCCTTTGAAGACTATAGCTCTATAACCATTTCATGTCTCACCTACTTGCAAATCCTTTGTGAATAAATTTAGGATTACCTCTAATTAGTTTTATTATAGTAATTTTATGTGTCACCTTGAGAACTTATTATTAGAATGCCTTGTCGAGAAAAGTAAACATTGTTCATGAGCAAATAGTTATACTTGTATATCCTATACAAACAATATACATGGCTTTAACTTTCTTATAAATAAAAATACAGTGGAGAAGAGGTCACTTATTACCAATGAGTTATAGCTCATTTGGTACTTCCTCCTCCAATAATAATGGAATTGAGGGTGAGGTCATGGTTTCAATAGGAGAAAAGGATGAACCTGAACTTGAAATTGTGCTATGGGTGATCGTTTTTTTTGATAAGTGTGATCGTTTTTTTGTAATTAGATAGAAGTATTTATATTTTATTGCATTGTGCTTTAGTTAGTGAAGCCTCAACCCTTAGGAATAGGATATCACCATTGGTACCCAGTTTGAGATTTTTTAGTAACATTATTATGTCATTATCATACTTGAACCCAATTAGCTTTTATATCAAGACTGTAACTCAATACTTCTAAGCTGCTCTCCCAATTTGTTGCTTCAATATGGGAGGCTCTGTTTTTTTCTTTGTTGAATCAAAATCTTTTGAGTTTTCAGTTGAGGAAGGTGGTATGTTTTACCAGCTGCGTATTTAGGAGAGAGGCAGAGATTCTTTAAGATCAATTTTTATGGGAAAAGGAAGTGCAAAGAGACTGCTGTTCAATGTGGAAGAACTGATCTCTGGGCAGTCTAGTGGTCGGTTTGCAAAATCTTTCCGTGAGGGGGACGAATGCTTTATTCTTTAGCTGGGATCCAACCCTCACGGAGCTTTCTTACTAATTTCGGAACTCTCTCATGGTCGTTGTAAGGGTTCTATAGTGGCGCTAGAAGGGAAGACGGGGGGAGTGGATGGAAAGGGTTTGGGTTACACCTGAGAAAGGTGATAGACCCGGAGTCTCTAGCTCCCAAGCAAGCAATCACTAGTATTCCCTTTAGAGATGCCTCAAAATCCTTTGCGTCGGTGGTGGCGGGGAAATGGAAAAATAATGGTGGTGGAGGTGATGAAGGTAAGAATAAAACTATAGTGATTCAAAACACAAATTCGCAACCTGGGGTGAAGAGTCTGTCAGTCTCCAGCCGTAAAAACTGTGAGGAAAGTATCCTAGGACAGAGGGACCATCCTGGGGCGAAGATTGTGTCAGAATTTAGCCGTAATAACAGTGTTACCTGCAAGGTAAGTACTCTGGGTCAGAGAGAGCAACTTGGGGTGAAGATTTTGTTAACAATAAATGGGATTGAAAATAACGGTGTTAAAGCTAAGTTGACTTTGGATCTGATTATGCGTTTGGGGCGTGGGATAGATGGGAATTGGGCTATAGTATGGTCTGAGGTTAAGGAAGTGGGCCCAAAAGTGGTGCAACCTCAAAAGCCCACTATTCAAAAGTTTCATAAGAGTAGTACATCCGGCCCATTTAATACCAAGCCCAAACCGGTTTGGATGCCATGCCAAAGCCAACCTTTGGCAAACCCAGTCCACAAGCAGCGGGGTAGTTCTGAAATCATAGCCTTGGGCGGGAGTGAGTCTCGAGCTTTGCCTCCGGTTGAGAGACATGGGGATGCGAGCTCGAGGGTCGATGGGGTGACGCCGATGAGTGTGTGGGGTGTTTCGGCGACCGGAAAAGAATCGGAGACAAGCTGTAGAGCTGATTTAGTCAATCCCGACTCCGGCGAGGCTGACTTCTCTGGGTTCACGGGCTTCGGTGTCGAGGAAACTCAGGGAATAGGTAAGTGGGACATTGGGTTCACCGTTGATATGGTGATTAGCTCGGCAGTGGCAGGGTTTGAGCCTCCGATTCTAAAAGAGGGGTTGTCGATCCTTTGTCGGCAACCATGGGTGGTTCACAATAGATTTTCCCCTCTCTTAGTCTTGGTTAATGGGTTGGAAGTTGAGGTTAGGGAAGGGGAAGCCCATGAAGAAGAAAGGAGTAGTGGATTAGTGGATTTTGATCGGGAAGTTCAGCCAGATTTTGGACTTCACTCTCTACCATGGGAAAACAGTGGGGTGGATGACAGTGGTTGTGACTTTGGAGAGAAGGATAATTGGGTATTGGATTGTGATCCATTGTCTCGTTGGGAACCTGATGATCTCAGTGTGGGTCTACTGGCTCAGGACTCTATTGAGGGAACTCAGGTAACGGAGTCTGGGCCACCCTCAAATTGGGTGTCACAGTTGACGAAAAAATTTTGTAAAATGGTGGGTTTCCCTATAGAGAAACATGAAGCTCAATAATTGGCCCTTTTTCGCATACTGGAACAGGAATGTCTTAAGGTGAATGATGTCGGGGTGTCTAAGCGACCTGCAAACTCAGGGACAAGAGGTTTTAGGGAGCTTAAGGGGCTTATTTCTTATGTTAATTATGACGGTGTCTCTGCTAGGAGTAGGAAGGGGGGGTGCCGATAGTCTTAAATGACTCTACGATTACTTTCTTGGAATGTAAGGGGGCTTAACAATCCCGGAAGAGTGGTTTGTAAGAATCTGCTAAACGAGTGGAAGTGTGATATTGTTTGTTTTCAAGAATCAAAAGTATCTTCTTGTGATGTTGCTTTTGTTAGGAGTTTATGGGGTAGTCCTTTTATAGATTGGGTTGCTTTGGATGCTGTTTAGACTTCGGGAGGGGTCTTGCTGATTTGGGATAAGAGGGTCTTTGAGAAGTTGGATGTTATTGTTGGACAGTTTTCTGTTAGTGTATTATTGAGAGGAGTGGTGGATGACTTTGTTTGGGCTTGTACAGGTGTGTATGGCCCTAATGACAATGGATAGCGGTCTACTTTATGGGAGGAGTTATCTCAGATGTGTGCCAGGTGGCCCATGGCATGGTGTCTTGTAGTTGATTTCAATATTATCAGGTACCCTATTGAAAGGCTTGGCTATGAGTCTTTTAGCCCAGCTATGTTCACTTTCTCGGATTTTATTGAGAACAATTCTTTAGTTGATTTCCCGTTAGAGGGGGCCTCCTTCACTTAGTTTCGAGATTCTGGTCTCCCCTCTATGTCAAGAATTGACAGAGCTTTGGTTTCTCTTGATTGGGAGGAACACTTTCTCAATGTATCCCAACATGTGCTCCCACGCATTCTTTCTAACCATTGCCCACTTTTGTTGGAAGCTGGTGTTGTTCGGCGTGGTTGAAGTGCCTTTAAATTTGAAAATATGTGGTTGAAAGTTGAGGGCTTTGTTGATAGAGTAAAGCAATGGTGGGATGGGTACAGTTTTGCCAAGCTTCATTTTGGCTCAAAAATTGAAGGCTCTGAAAGTGGATTTAAAAAAATGGAATAGGGAGGAGTTTGGTGATTTGACTTTTAGAAAGAAGAACTTGCTGACTGAGTTGATGGGTTTAGATGCGAGAGAGGAGTTGGAGGGTCTTTCAGATGAGGATCAGATTCGTCGCCTTCAAATCAAAGGAGACATAGAACAGTTGGCTTCTCTTGAGGAGATTTACTGGAGGCAAAAGTCTCGGGCCTTGTACGTGAAGGAGGGCGATAATAATACTCGGTTCTTTCACAGATTAGCAAACTCTCATAGAAATGCTAATCAAATTAAAGGATTGAGGTGGATGGTGTTCTTTATGAGGATGAGTCTGATGTCCGCTCTCAGTTAGTTCTTTTCTATCAAGGATTGTTTAAGGAAACTGAGGTGGGGCGTCCCACTATGGATGAGTTAAATTTTGCTTGTATTGAAGAGGGTGAGCGGTTATCGTTAGAGAAGGAGTTCACGAAGGAGGAAGTCATCAAGGTATTAAGGGAGATGGAGGGGGATAAAGCCCCAGGTCCTGATGGTTTCACCATGGCTTTTTTCCACAAATGTTGAAGTGTGGTGTAAAAGGATGTCATGGATTTTTTCATTTATTTTCATTGACACTCTGGGTTTAAATGGTCTATGAATGCTTCGTTTTTCACTTTAATTCCTAAGAAGTGTAACGCCGTTAACATCAAGGATTTTTGTCCCATCAGTTTGGTGAGTAATGTGTACAAGCTGCTGGCTAAGGTGTTGGCTAATAGGTTAAGGGTGGTTTTGGATAAGCTCATATCTGAGACTCAAAATGCATTTGTTGGCAGAAGGCAGATTTTGGATTTAGTGCTTATTGCAAATGAATGCCTGGATAGCAGGTTGAAGAGTAGAAGTTCGGGGGTGGTATGTAAGCTTGATGTTGAAAAAGCTTATGACCATGTGAACTGGGAGGCCTTGTTCTATTTGTTGGGCCGAATGGGTTTTGGGTTGAAATGGACGGGGTGGATTAAGGCTTATGTTATGTCTGTCCGTTTTTCAGTCTTGGTGAATGGATCTCCTGAAGGTTTTTTTGGAAGCTTGCGTGGTTTGAGACAAGGGGATCCTCTATCCCTGCTATTGTTTCACTTGATAATGGAGGTTTTAAGTAGACTCTTGAAGAAGACAGAGGAGTGTAATCTTATTCGAGGATTTCATGTGGGAGCTGTGAATGCTGTTGGTGTGCGTATTTCCCATCTGTTATTTGCAGATGACACTATATTATTTTGTGATGCCTCTAGGGAACAATTGTTGTCCATAAGGTTGGTGTAGTCTTGTTTTTAGGCTTTTACGGGGTTGAAGGTCAATGTCAGGAAAAGTGAGATCGTTTCCGTTGGGCAGGTGAATAATATAGATGCTTTGGCTAACATTCTTCAATGTAGAGTGGGCAGGTTGCCTATGAAATATTTGGGGATGCCGTTGGGATCTTCTTTTAAGACAGCTGTGATTTGGAATCTTATTTTGGAGAAAATGGAGAAGAAGCTATTTAGGTGGAAGTGTCTCTATTTATCTAAAGGTGGTAGACTCATGCTACTAAAGAGTACTCTCTCAAGTCTCCCTACATACTTTTTATCCCTTTTTACTATTCCTAAAGCTGTGGCGACTAGATTGGAAAGTATTCAGAGGAATTTTCTGTGGGGGTCTTCTAAGGGGAGTTTCAAATATCAGTTGGTGGCCTGGGATAAGGTGTGTTCTCCTGTTGAGAGGGGTGGTTTGGAGGTAAGAAGTGTGGTGTCATTTAATCAAGCTCTATTAGGGAAATGGCTGTGGAGATTTGGTCATGAAGTTACCCATCTCTGGCGGAGAGTCATCTCCACAAAATATGGTGAGGAGCAAGGGGGTTGGTGCACTAAAGTCTGCAAGAGAGCTCATGGGTGTGGCCTTTGGAGAAGCATTAATGAAGGGTGGGAAAGCTTTTCTAAGCATTTGTCCTTTGTAGTGGGTGAAGGAACTTGTATCTGCTTTTGGCATGATAGGTGTATTGGTGAGAATACTCTAAAAGATCGCTATCCTGAGCTCTATGTGTGTTCAGCGGTCAAGGATGCTTGCATCTCCGAGGTTTTGTGGGCTCCAGAAGGGGGTATTGTTAGAGAGTGGAATTTAAGGTTTTATAGAGCGTTTGAAGATTGAGAGTTGGCTGCATCTTATTCTCTTCTTCAGCTTATCCAACTTTGTATTCCTCGGGGTGATAGGAGAGATACTCTTAGCTGGCGGCTAAAAGGGGATGGTAAGTTTGACACTTGGTCTTACTACCATGCGATTCGGGGTGCCTCGAATTCTTTGTTTCCTTGGAAGGGTGTTTGGAAACCAAAAATTCCTAAGTGCGTGGCGTTCTTTTTGTGGACTGCTGCACATGGTCGGATCCTCACTTTGGATAATCTAATGTTTAAGGGTCGCCCTTTGGCTAATTAGTGTTGTGTGTGTTGCTGTGATGGGGAGTTGGTAGACCACCTTCTTCTTCATTGTCTTGTTATGCATTCCCTATGGGCTTTCATGCTTCAGGCTTTTGGCATTCATTGGGTTATGCCGGGATCGTTGGCGAGTTTGTTATCTAGTTGGCATTTGTGGCTTGGGAAGCATAATTCGGAAATTTGGAATATGGTTCCAGGGTGCTTAATGTGGATTGTGTGGTTGGAGCGAAATCGTCGTTCTTTTGAAGATATAGAGAAGACGTTGGAAGAGTTAAAGATTATATGCCAACGCAGTCTATTGGAGTGGTCTTGTTGTTAGGGTTTTACTGAGTGTTCTTCTCTCTCTGAGTTTATGTCTTCCCTTAGCTTAGTTTCTTGACTCATCCCTTGTTGTTGTGTTATGTGTTCTATTTTCTCTTGTTGTTCATCATCATGAACATTTTGTACTTCACATTTATTTTTTATCCCTCTTTAATATAAGATTTCTAATTACCTATCAAAAATAAATAAATAAATAATTAGCTCCAAGAATTTTATAATTTATCATAATATCAATAAACTCTGTCTATGTTTCTGTTTAGTGTTGAATATTTGTTCATATCTGGTCCCAAACCTAGAAAAAGGAGTAAGGTTGCGGTAGGTTGATGGACAACATAGAATTTAGTCTTTTTTTATGGCCAAGAGCTCTAGTTCAATTGGCACCTCCTCCCTTTGCAAGTGCTAGGTGAAGGGTAAGGTCATGGATTTAATACCCATTGGGTGCGTGTGTAACTTACCTGTCAAAAAAATTTTAGTCACCTTATTGTGAATGAATCCACTAGAATTTCAATTATGGGGGTAACAAAGAGTATGAATTTTTGTAGTTTTCTTATTGGGACTAAGGCTTGGTTGTCATTTTTGAGTTATTATAACACAAGTAGGTTTATAATCACAATTGAAATAATTCGAATATTTTAATATCCACTTCAAAGCACCATATCTGTGAAAGGCAATGTAAATGCGAGTGTGTACGTTGTCTAGGTTATCAAAAATAATTAAATTGTGAGTTTTCATGTTGGGTTTAATTCCACTTGTTAAATCACTTTCATGTTTCTGTGTAATTGATTCTTTGACCTAATGCTTAACATTTGATCCCAGGATTCTAAAATTTATCAAGTTCATGTTCTCTAATTTTCAAGAGCAACAATTTCATTAGGATTTACAGTCATATTGGGCTCTTTTCCAGTCATCTTCCTCACCAGTTCCTGAACAGCTGGGATGCCAGTTGAATCACCAACGGGGATTACTTCATCTATATCTTTGAAGGAAAGCTTTGCATCACTCAAGGCAGTTTCAACTTGTCCTCGAAAGACAAGCAAGCTCTACGTCTCACTGAGAGTGCTGAGAAAGTGAAAATGGAGATGTCGCCTTTGACTCAGACCAATATTAGGTATGTGGCTATTTCTATAACTTCTTTCTATAAGCGGATCTCTCTTTTTCATATTTACTGAGAATATACTTCTGTTTTTTAAGTTTACCTTTCATTACCTCCACTGCAAATGGCCCGAAACACATTGACACCACTCTGACAAGGTTCAAGTTTGAAGAATTGTGTTGAAATTTATTAGACAGGTATGGCTTTTGACAAATGCTAGTCTGTGGTTTTCCTCTACAAAGTATTAGTGTGTGTTTGATTTCCCAAAAGGACAAAGTTTAGCTACAAAATTGATTGTAACTTAAAGCTCCAAACTCACTCAATAAAATAAATACTACAACATATTTTGAAAATCTAACCGTTGAATTGCATGTTCTTTATGCCCTTAATATACATATTAAATTTTGTGTCAATCAAATATTATTTACTATATGATCTATAAGCTTATATTTTGTTCATAATTTTAAATTACAAAAACTTGCAATTTAAAAAATTTATTGATGACATAGCTATTGATCTTTAATTTTCTTGAAATTTTGCAAGCATGGATGATATAAAAAGAAGATGTAATTCAATGGTGGATTTGTCAAAATTCACCTCCAATAAAAAGATATTAACTAAGTTTGTAGCCTAAAGCTACAACCAATTTTGTAGCTAAACTTTGTCCTTCCCAAAATCAGTTTTCTGTGTTTTGATTTCGATGGTTCTGTTTTTGCCAATTTATTCCCTGTTGAAAATTATAGTATAGAATGCAAAACTGTAATTAGTAACAGCTAATGGATCAGAAAACAAAGAATGCAAGCAAAAGCTCTTCTCATTTGTCTTGTTCCAACAAGTAGAAATAAACATATGAAGTGGACTAGCAAGAGAGAAGCCAAAAATATTTGATGAACTCTGCCTCCAATGACACTCCTCTCATAAAAATGGGCTGTGGGTGAGATTTTTCAACAGTTGCACATGTAACTTACCAATAACATAAAATTCCTAAAAAAGATGTAACAAAGCAGTTGCCATACCTGAAACATCAAAGGTACCACCTCCAAGGTCAAAAACCAGATTGGTCTTATTGTTTTTCTTCTCAAACCCATAGGCAAGCGAAGCAGCAGTGCATTCATTAATAATTTGCAGAACATCTAACCTTGCAGTGCGGCCTGCATCTTTGGTTGCCATCCTTCACAAATCATTGAAGTATGCAGGCATGTGATCACTGTTTTACTCACCTCATCATTTAGAAACTTGGATGCATCCTCCACAAGCTTCCTCAAGACTGGTGCAGATATCTCCTCTGCTGCAAACTGCTTGACTACGGTTGGACACTCAAGCTTCACATTGCCATTCTCATCAAACACAACCTTGTAAGACATCTGTCTTAAAATAACAGTTAAATGATTAAATATACGCTTTTCTATCTGAATAAGCAGATAAGCAATAGTTCATCATGGTATTATACAGGTGATCCAAAGTTCCCATCCCCAATTAGTCTACTAATAGTTAAAAGATTATTAAAATTAACAATTTAAGCTTTTGCAATAAATGATAGCTTACCACAATACCATGGTATGATGCAGGTTATCCTAAGTTGCTATCTCCAATTAATTACACTAACTGTTGAAATATTATTAAAATTTGAGTTTAAACTTTGCAACAAGTGATAATTTAGCATGATATCTAAACAGTGATCCAAATTCAGATTCTATTCTATCTCCCGTCAACTTTAACTAATAGTTAAATGATTAAATTGACTCTCCTTTATCATAACATCAGGACACGTCATGGTATCAAACTGGCAAACCTAAGTTCCTATCTCCAATTAGTCTACTGATTATTAAAATTCACGGTTTAAGCTCTTGTGAGCAGTAATCCAAATCCAAATTCAGTGTCTAATCTACAAACAGTTGAATGATTAAATATAAGAACATATATCATAGAGAATTGGAACCTTTTCAGTGAAAAGAAAGTGTGGTCAGGATCCACCACAGCTGCTTATCTCCTAGAAAATTTATCACCTTTTATTGCTGCCACTGCACTGTTATTGGTTCCGAAGCCTATACCAACCACTTCACTTCGCTCCTCCTATTACTGTTACTGACCCAAGAAAGAACACGTTTCTGGAGCTGGTTATGGTTCACAACTAAGTGTTTTTGTTTCGTTTGTGGGAACATTAAGGATAGAAGTAGATATGGGTTGGCAGCTTGGCGCTAAATTTGCCTATTTTTTTTGCACAGAGAGAGAGAGAGAGAGAGAGAGAGAGAGAGAGACTTCAGAGATTAAGTGAGAAAAGAGGTTTAAAAGGCTGTTTTCTCTTTTTACAAGGTACTCGACTTTAAAGATGTAATTCTTTTCTTTATGAGTTGATGTCCTTATTTTGTGGAAATTAGAATGAATCTCTATATCTGCAGCTTTGAACAAGTATTCTATCCCTTGGAAGACTATAGCTCTGTAACCATTTCATGTCTCACTTAATTGCAGATCCTTTTTGAATAAATTTAGGATTACCTCCAATTAGTTTTATTTATAGTAATTTTCTATGGTTTATTGGCATTCTCTTACTTATTTCACTTTGAGTTACTGATCTATACAAATTTAATTTTGAATATATATATATATATAATCACCATAAAAGCTTCATCCAGAAATGAAATGTTTAAGGAGTTTGAATTTACGTGGGAGTGTTATTCAAGAGTGGCCTTCATCAATCAAGTATCTCACTGGGCTTTATAGCTTAGACTTAGAGGATTGCAAAAACCTTACTTATCTTCCAGATGACATCTATAAATTACAACTTCTTGTTGAACTATCTATTTCCACTGCCAAATTGAAACAGACCCGAGTACTTCCTGTATTGAAATATCTAGATCTATATGCAACTAATATTGTTAGCATCCTCAAAAACCTTAGCAGATTTCCGACATTAGAGTTACTTCATATAGGACATTGCAATCAGCTTTAGGAAATTCCAAGGCTTCCACAATCTGTACAATTTGTGAATGCAAGCAATAGCTATTCGTTGAATCCGCAATCATCAAGCAAATTATTGAATCACGTCTCTCTTTTATAGGTTGTAAAGAAACAATTTTTGTTACTTTCTTCCCTAATTTAATTTGTTGAATTTGCTAATTGCATGCAGATTGGAGAAATTTTAGGAATTTTACCAAAGAAATTTTGCAAGGGAACAAGAAGCTGGATATTAACGGATCCACAAACATCATCAAGCGATATATTGGATGAGATCATTGCTCGCTTTTTATAATTAGACTACCAGGAACTGAGATTCCAAAGTGGTTGAACTTAACCCATGAAAGTGATGGAAATGTCATATCATTTTGAATTGGTTGCAAATTTCCATATATTTTTTTTGTCTGTTTTGCTTTTGGACCCGTGAAATATCCACCACTGTCTTCTTGTTATGTTTACCATTCCATCAATGGTTGTGAAAAAGAGAGCTTTGGTTTAACTCATCTATATGAATCTATATGAATTCTCCGACCATCTTTGGATATTTTCTTTATCTAATAAGAAATTGCAGAACCAGTTGAATAAGTCAAAACCGTCTGAACTAAACTACGTTGAGTTAACATGTAAAATGGAGAAGAAGATTCAGGGCTTTCAATGACCCACACTTTTGTCAATGATGATTCCAACTCCAAGTTGTATCCACCATCAAAGAAGACAAGAAAATCTTGATCGAACTTCGATATCAAGGTATGCCTCCTTTAGTTGCATTTTCGGATTTACATCTCTGGGTGCTTCTCTTTCTATTTCTCTTAATTAAAGGCTCAATTATAGGATTGTTGCTCAAGTATTTATCGCAACACTTTTTAATTGCTCAAGGAGATTTTGAGGACCGGCGAGGCGGGGGGAAAAAGCGATCGCAAATCTCACGAATCAATTCAAGAGTAAACGGATGCGGTGGCTCCTAAACGAGCTTCTCTCCTACATCCGATCGACCAGGTACGTCTGGTCATTTTATTAATAATAGAATAAGGGCTTGATGTACAGTTTCCTCTTTTTCTTGCATTCATGCAAGTCCTACTTCAGATGAAGCGGCTAAAGAATCAGTAAGGATGACAGAACCACAACTTCAGCATTGTTGGGTTGATATGTGTAGCTGTTGATGAAAGCGATTCCTCATACATAGTTCGAGAAGGGAAGTGGGGTAGTGCTTGGAGAGGCTTCTGTATTCATATGAGAAAGACAGTCATGATGGCAGTGGAGGAACCACGGAGGCACGGTGGTGAGTTTGTAAAAAGAGGAAATGAGAAAATCTCGGAAATTCAAATTTCAAACAATGCAAATTCCGGTGATCGTGTGTCGCTTGTAGGCAAGTCTGAGTATGCGAAGGCACAATATTCGGTGCTGCCTAAAGTAAATGGGCCGAAACCCAAACTGCATTCGGAGTTGCCTAATGACATTGGGCCGAAGCCCAAAGTGCCTGCTTGGAAGCTTATTGGTGCGAAAAGGCTGGGCTGGTTTCTAAGCCCAAAACCTACAATCTAAGCTCTGTTAAAAGACCAGAAGCGTGTTCCCAACACGTTCCAACCCAGCCAAGTGTGTCATGCCTCGCTCCAAACCTAATTAATTTGTTATGAATTCACAGCGGACCTCAAAGTTTTTAACACTAAGGTTTGGTAGTTGTTGTTGCCAATGTCTTTTGTGCTGGTAATTCCAACATAGGGATTGTGTTTGTTCTTTAAAAAATTAAAATAAAATCATATCATATCTCCAATGTGCCCATCGAATAATGTGAAAAATGAATTAGCAGAAGACAACTCAAGCATGTACAAGCGTAGATGGTCCATGTTTGGTTTTGAAAATTGATCAGATATGCAGACTTTCATGAGCAACCTGTACACTGCTAGGGAGAATAGCATGTGGTTAAAACAATATATATACTATTGTAGTACAGTATTATAAACTCGACCAAAAGTCAAATTAGTTTGGTTATATATATATATATATATATATATATATATATATATAATCAAAGTACTTTGATTTGAATTTTGGTTGACCTCATAATATTTTGCCATTTAAACTTTTGGAACCTCACAATTCGATATGTCATTATTTTAATTGAATCTAAATTCAGTTCTATATTTAAATATTTCTGTAGAATCTTGATCTTTTTTTTTTGTGGGGGGGGGGGGGGGGGGGCTGGGGGGGGAACATAATTCTATATGAAATTCATTAAGGTCTCTATGTGCAAAATTTGCCATAAAATTTAAAAAATGCTGAGTGCACCAACACTTTAATATATTAATAATGCATATTCTAACGTTTTTTTAACATAATTGGCACATGCTGCATAACAGACTTTAGACAAAAAAAAGGCATAGATGAGTTATGGCCTTCATTTAAAAATAGGTTCTTTTTTCTCTAGCAAAAAAGAATTATGGTTGATTGAATGTAAAATTTCTAAGAAAAACTTATATATGCGTGATTCTTTTAGACAAATAAAGCTGGGTATTGTCAAATATTGCAGTGTTTTGCTCATGTGTTGAGAGTGACTAGTCTTTGATGTATATATAATATATATATATATATATTTTTTTTTTTTTTTCTGAAATAGATTATCCAGCACCATTGTTTATCCTTAATAAATGTCTCGGAGAGCATTTGCTTCTTTAGCCTGTTTGAAGGTTGGTAACTTTTTTTTATTTTTATTTTATTTTTATCAGCAATGCATGACTACTTAGGTTCTGGTCTAGTTTAATTTGGATTGACAAGTAGGATGATTAATGAATATTGTTCCTTTATAACTCCTAATCACTAATCAGCATGAGTCTCAAAAACCTTTGTGATAGGACTTTATCATTCGTACAAAATAAGCATAGATTTTTTTATCTTTTTTTTTTAAAAAAAAGAAAAGGCTATTGCTATTGTGTTCATCCTTATAAGAATTTAAGCATGGGTTATATTTTCATTATTTTTGACAAATTTTCTTTAATTCCTTTATAATTTATATATTGTGTTGGTTTTAATAAATTTTTTTCTCAAGCTTTCAGAAAATGAACTTTAGATAAAATGTTCAACTTTTATATGCCAAGCATTGACTGTAAGTCTTGTGCATGGAACAAATCAAGATAAGAAATTAAGAATATAGTCCATTTGGTCGGCCTGATTTGTCTAGATATCAATTTTCTCTCCTGCCAAAAGTTTGACTTATTTTAGGCAGAAATTTCATTGATTAATACTTGTATACAAAATTCAAGGATCATTAAATTGGAGTAGACCCCTTATTGACCTAACCAATTGGAATAGGATGAAATTTCTTCCCATCCACACTAAACGTTGTGTACACTCCAAACTTTTTCTGTATCTCATAGTGATAGGATGTGGAAAGGTGTCATCCAAGTCTAACATGATTGAGAGTTGTAGTTGAGACTATGGCCCAGAAGCTTTACCATTCAATACTTTGCTAGAAAAATTAAACACTGCTCATTTGATGCAATAGGAGACTATGGAATTTGACACCATATACACTGGGGTTTGTTCTTGATGTTGTGAAATTGCTGTAGGTACTAAAAACTCTATTTTGATTAGTCAGCAAGTTATGTTCTTTAAGCGTGAAAAGTCTACAATGGAAAACTTTTATATTCCTATAATAAATGTTTTGGAGAGAAAATTGTTAGCCCCCTCATCCCATTGGGACCTCCCCTATTTATACAAAGGAAAAAGCGTCCAATATTCCTAAGTGTGACTTATTTACATGGAATTTTTATGCAATTGGGTCTAGATTTCATTTAAAAATTTAATTTTAGTTTTAAACTCTAATTTGGTGATTTTTATATGATTTTTGTGGTTTGATTTTGATTTATTAAATATATATTAGCCAAAAAAAATGAAGGTAGAGCTGCTAAAGAAATCTGCACTTCCAGATTAGCAATTACAAATGGGCAATGTTGCATTGTCATTTGTGGTTGTGGTATGAATAAGCGGTATGTTGTTTGGGCAATTGATTCAGGCAGAGCAATTGTTTGGGCAAGTTTTTCTTTGTCCTTTACCATTTGTGGCCTGCATATGCCTTTTGCACATATGCTCAAGTGAAGTACCCATTAGGATTTCCCTTAATTATGATAAAAATATTAATGGCCATGCTCAAGGAAGTTCTACATTTATTAAACGTCATATATATCAAGGGTTGTGTAGCTAAACCCCATGCACAAAGTGCTAGAGGGTCTAAGAGAGAAAGGGTTTTAGTTACGAGGTTAGCAGCATGTTGTAATTATTCCTTAAACTAAAGCAGTTGCAACAGAATTGTGGAGTGACTGGTTTTTTCCTGTACCGTTTAACATTAAGGATTATTTTGACACAATACCAAAAGTTTAGAAACCAAATTGACACATTTAAAATGATAAAAACCATTTTGACACATAGTACAAGCGTTAAGAATTGAAACGGTAATTAAACATGTTTTTTACATATTTTTATTAATACCCTCAAAACACTTATTTTCTTTAATTTTTTTTATTAGCCAAATTTGGAAACTAATATCCTGTTTGGTTGTGAGGGAGATGAAAGAAAAGGAAAGAAGGGAGGATTTTGGGAAGGGAAAGAGAAGAAGAGAGAGTTGTACATAGAAGAATTGCATTAAATACAATTTCTTTTCTTCTTTGAAAAAATGATAATGTGTGGGACTGTTTGAAGAATTGTGCAAAGAAAATTTCTAGAACACAAACTTTACTCAAAATTATGGGTTGTAAGAAAAGTATGAAACTTCATCGAAAAGAAACAAAAAAGTATGAAATGCTGGCAATTTGGAAAACAGAAAATGTGTGGGATTGTCACAATTCATATTTATATGAGAGGTGCTACATTCAAAATTAGTGTTTAGCCCTAAGAATATGCACAAGTACAATTAAAAAATAATCACAATTATATAGTTCAAAATATACTTTTTTTAGAAAATATTCAAATTATACATGGTATTAGTTTACACTTTTTTTAAACCATACATTTCTAAAATATGTAATGGTTTCTTATTATATATATATATATATATATATATATATATATATATATATGATTTAGAATTTGATTGGTTTTACACTTTGGTTTTTGCACCCAATAATTCACTTGCTACAAAAATCAAAAACTTATATGGACACGTGGCGAAAAATTAGACTCCAATTGAAATCAAATTTAGAATCTAATTGAATTTGGACTCTTCAATTTTTACACTCAATAATTTATTTTGTACAAAATAAAAAAAAAATTAAATGGGACACGTGGCACAAAATTAAGAATCTAATTAAAATCTAATTGGATTTTCTCTAAACTTTGGCTATATATATATATATATATATATAAAACTAACTTGTAACCCATGCATATGCATAGATACATTTAAAGATATACAATAAAATGCATAGTATAATTCTTATATATATATATATATATAATTTAAATACTATTAATAGCCATTTTTATATTTTTTTTAACTCTTTAAAAGTCTTATAAGAATATTATTAGGTATAAAATGTAAACTGTTCATGTTTATTTATTATTTATTTATTACTTCTTATTGTGAAACACTTTTTTTTATGATTTATTTACTCTAGACTTTTTGTTTTTTGTACTCAATAACTCACTTTGATAAATATTTATAATGTGATCCCACATTTGATTCTAAAATTATGAAATAAAAGTCTCTCTAAAAATAAATAATTTAGGATACATGGCATAAAATTGGACTCTAATTTGAAATTCTAATTGGACTTATTCTAAACTTACTTCGATGAATATTTATGATATGGTCTCACATTTGATTCATGAATATTTATGATATGGTCTCACATTTGATTCTAAAATTAGGAAATAAAATTCTCTAAAAATAAATAATTTAGGACACATGGCACAAAATTGGAATCTAATTTGAAGTTCTAATTGAACTTATTCTAAACTTTACCTCTCCATACAGCCTTATTAATCCATCCAACGACCAATTGGTGAAGGATGAGGGGGCACAAATTTTTTATAGCATTTAATCGCAAACCAAGCCCATTGGTATTGGAGCGAATTGTGAAATCCCTCACAATCCCTCCCTCACAATGCGGTTCCAACGACTCAAACCTATGACCTTGGCTCTGATACCACTTGTCGGACCGTGTGTTTTACCGATCCATCCAACGACCAATTGGTGAAGGATGAGGAGGCACAAATCTTTTATAGCATTCGATCGCAGACCAAGCCCATTGGTATTGGAGCGAATTGTGAAATCCCTCACACACTCGACCACGAAGTTTCCGCAATTACAATTTTCCAGAGGGTGTCTACAGTCTACACCTTTTGCATTTTCATAAAGGGTGAAGGTGGAGATCTTTTTTTTTTTTTTTTTTAATAATGCGTGTTCTCAGTTCTCTCCTGGAGCCTTCCAAAAAGATATTTACTTTGCTATAACTTTATATATCACTTTTAACTTCTCAGTTCTCTTCTAGAGCCTTCCAAACAGGTGAATACTCTCTCTTTCTCTCAAAAATATTTTTTTTCTTTTTTTGCTGAATTTTTTTTATTGTTTCTTATACCTTAAGTTGATGAAATTTTAGTGTTTTTTAATTCTCCATCACAATTCCTCTTTTTCCCTCTTATAGCTTATGTTGATTTTTGTATGGATGAATATTTAGTTATTTTGAAAGTGAAGATTTGAGTTTATATCAAAAAATTAAAAACACCAATTTATATGGTTATATGTTTGAATGTGCCTACAGATTAGGTGAGTAGTAAATTATTATATTGTCTATCTTTATTGCATTTGGTTTCATTTTAATTTTTATTAAGATAATATTATAATTGTGGGGCCCTACTATATTAACCACACAGGCCCACTTCGTATCCGGCCCAGGACCAGCGCCGAGGACAGTTGGGAAAAGCCCAAGTCGTTCAATAGCCTCGCCGAGGATACACCTATCCTCGACAAACTGATGGTTGGTGAAGGGAAAATATACCACCAACATTTTGGCCGTCTTAATGAAGATGTGACCAGTGGACCCAATCGCCTCGATTACCTCAACTAATAGAAAGTCTGCAAAGGCGGCTGAGAACTAACATAAAGCCTGTAAACTACAGATGATGTGACAAAAACTCCTGTACACGACGATCAGATAATTGACAAGTAGATGGTCAAGATCAACGAAAATAGGACTATATAACTAGTAAGATTCTAAACATAGGGGGGATCTTGGGGAGAAGGAAAAGTGGTTCTCGGCTAGGGCCAAGAATCAATGTGCCTTACAAACACTTGGCCAAAATGACAACGGAGGTGGTCTTAAGGATTTAGCCAAAGGGAGGATCTTTCTTACAAAAACTCCTAAGTCCAGTTCGTTTAGAGGCATCCGCCCTAAAATTCGTTGTTTGCCAGTTATATGCCTAGTCCTTCCTACCCATTCTCTACAAATTTTATTGTCTGGGGTCCATTACACTTTGAGCCCCTACAATTGGCGCCGTCTGTGGGGAGGACTTGTGCATTAGCGGCACGACGGCTGGGGTAAAGAAAACAAAACGACAAATCGATTAAGAACAGATGCAGATTCATACAGTTTTTAGCAACAATATTCATCCGGCAGTCTACAACAACAAGAAACAAATGCAAAAAGAAAAAAAGAAAAAAAAAAAAAAAAAAAAAAAAAAAAAAAAAAAAAAAAAGGGCAACACATGAAATAAGTCTACTTCTTTTATTCATATATAAAAAAAAGATTACATCTTTTACAAGTAATGCCCAGGGGGCTTGTTCTAAAGCTAACTACAAAGGTAGACGCTTGATAAAGCCGGCAGAGGAACCAATGGTAGAAAGCAACGATGGCAAAAGAACAAAGGGAAAGAAGGGGAGTAGAGGAAGAGATGAAGAACAAATATTAGAAAAGAAGTGAAGGACGAGAGGAGGAAAGAGAAGAAGAAGGATCGTTGAAGAGCAGAAGAGAGAAGAGAGAAGAAGGATTAGAAGAAAGGAAAGCTACATTGGAGGTGGAAGAGGTTGCGGCACCAGACGGCTCCGTTTCTGGGTTCCGCCTGATTTCCCTCCCACCCCCAATGCAGCTGGCTTGGGGGGTCAGGTACCCAAACCCAAGGGATGGTGGTTACGTTCTTCCTGGATCCTCCTCCAGACGGCGAGGAGGGCTCCTCTTCTGGTTAGGTTGAAAAGAAGGAGAATCCCCGGATCTCCCATGCACCCATCCCAGCGTAGCGGCCAGGGTCGGAGTGCCATCCTCGGCTCCTGATAGAGGCTTTGCATCCCCAAGATCGCCCTTTCCAGGGGCCAACTTGTTCGTAGGGGCTCAGGCGGCTATGTTTGGCGGAGCCTTTTTGGGGAGATATTGTTGGGAGAAATTTGATATGGACGTTTGTCAAGTGTGAAGGAGAGGGTTGCCCTGGAAACGCCTTATATAGAAGGTGGGATATTGATGAGTGCCGATCTGCCATAAATCCCAGGGAGAAATTTTCGGAGGCAATGATGCCGCCCCAACTTCCAAGGGGCTTGCCAACCGTTAGATCCTCGTAGATCCATGGCCGGCATTAATGAGGGGACGCCTCATTAAACGAGAAGACACCGAAGCGTCAGAACGCGTCACTCGGACAACCCAGGAGACGCCTCGTTATCTGAAGAATCCCACCAAACGAAGAGGCAAAACACGGCAAGGTCTTATCCTCCACCAACTCCAGCCCCATTTATTATTATTATTATTATTATTATTATTCTGCTCAAAAAATGTGATTATTTATTGCTTATTGTAAATTGTAGTAATGTAACATTAAACGGCTACAGATAAGCAGATAAAACTGATTAAAAAGAGAAAACTAGGTACTGGACAGAACCAAGGCATTGCATGGTCCTCGGACCCAAGCCTCATGGGGAAACCAGATACTTCAGATGATTAAATGAGAAAACTAGGTACTGGACAGAACCAAGGCATTGCATGGTCCTCGGACCCAAGCCTTATGGGGAAACCAGATACTTCAGATGATTAAATGAGAAAACTAGGTACTGGACAGAACCAAGGCATTGCATGGTCCTCGGACCCAAGCCTCATGGGGAAACCAGATACTTCAGATGATTAAATGAGAAAACTAGGTACTGGACAGAACCAAGGCATTGCATGGTCCTCGAACCCAAGCCTCATGGGGAAACCAGATACTTCAAATGATTAAATGAGAAAACTAGGTACTGGACAGAACCAAGGCATTGCATGGTCCTCGGACCCAAGCCTCATGGGGAAACCAGATACTTCAGATGATTAAAAAGAGAAAACTAGGTACTGGACAGAACCAAGGCATTGCATGGTCCTCGGACCCAAGCCTCATGGGGAAACCAGATACTTCAGATAATTAAATGAGAAAACTAGGAACTGGACAGAACCAAGGCATTGCATGGTCCTCGGACCCAAGCCTCATGGGGAAACCAGATACTTCAGATGATTAAATGAGAAAACTAGGTACTGGACAGAACCAAGGCATTGCATGGTCCTCGGACCCAAGCCTCATGGGGAAACCAGATACTTCAGATGATTAAATGAGAAAACTAGGTACTGGACAGAACCAAGGCATTGCATGGTCCTCGGACCCAAGCCTCATGGGGAAACCAGATACTTCAGATGATTAAAAAGAGAAAACTAGGTACTGGACAGAACCAAGGCATTGCATGGTCCTCGGACCCAAGCCTCATGGGGAAACCAGATACTTCAGATAATTAAATGAGAAAACTAGGAACTTGACAGAACCAAGGCATTGCATGGTCCTCGGACCCAAGCCTCATGGGGAAACCAGATACTTCAGATGATTAAATGAGAAAACTAGGTACTGGACAGAACCAAGGCATTGCATGGTCCTCGGACCCAAGCCTCATGGGGAAACCAGATACTTCAGATGATTAAATGAGAAAACTAGGTACTGGACAGAACCAAGGCATTGCATGGTCCTCGGACCCAAGCCTCATGGGGAAACCAGATACTTCAGATGATTAAATGAGAAAACTAGGTACTGGACAGAACCAAGGCATTGCATGGTCCTCGGACCCAAGCCTCATGGGAAAACCAAATACTTCAGATGATTAAATGAGAAAACTAGGTACCGGACAGAACCAAGGCATTGCATGGTCCTCGGACCCAAGCCTCATGGGGAAACCAGATACTTCAGATGATTAAAATGAGAAAACCGAGCGCTGAACAAAGCTTAAACATTGCACGGTCAAAGGCCTCTGGTCAGCAGGAAGAAAATTTCCTCGTAAAAACTAAACGCTAATAAAACCAGGGCTTTGCATGGTCTCCAGACCCAAACCTCTATGGGAATCGGCCACTATAAGGCAATACAAACGCTGAACGGAGCCAAGGTGCATATATGGGCAATGAGTCCAAAACTGAGGCAGACCCAATCCCCTTAGGCGCTAAATAACGAACCCCATCGGGGACGGGAACCATGGGAAACTAGGCACTATAGCACAAACGACCCAAACCTATCCATCCTCGGGCAAGCCTTGTGCGCAAAAAGAAAACTGGAAAAACAGCTGAAATAGCAATAACACTGACGATAAGGTAGAGCCAACAGGCCGAGAAAACGCGCCGAGGAAGTCAAAATCCTCCTCCCCGCCCAAGGGGACGTGCAGCAGAATTTTGAGGGGCTATTGTGGGGCCTTACTATATTAACCACATAGGCCCACTTCGTATCCGGCCCAGGACCAGCGCCGAGGACGGTTGGGAAAGGCCCAAGTCGTTCAATAGCCTCGCCGAGGATACACCTATCCTCGGCAAACTGATGGTTGGTGAAGGGAAAATATCCCACCAACATTTTGGCCGTCTTAATGAAGACGTGACCAGCGGACCCAGTCGCCTCGATTACCTCAACTAATAGAAAGTCTGCAAAGGCGGCTGAGAACTAATATAAAGCCTGTAAACTACAGATGATGTGACAAAAACTCCTGTACACGACGATCAGATAATTGACAAGTGGATGGTCAAGATCAACGAAAATAGGACTATATAACTAGTAAGATTCTAAACATAGGGGGGGATCTTGGGGAGAAGGAAAAGAGGTTCTCGGCTAGGGCCGAGAATCAATGTGCCTTACAAACACTTGGCCAAAATGACAACGGAGGTGGTCTTAAGGATTTAGCCAAAGGGAGGATCTTTCTTACAAAAACTCCTAAGTCCGGTTCGTTTAGAGGCATCCGCCCTAAAATTCGTTGTTTGCCGGTTATATGCCTAGTCCTTCCTACCCATTCTCTACAAATTTTATTGTCTGGGGTCCATTACATTTTGAGCCCCTACAATAATTTTGTGATGAGTTTTGATTATTATGATAATCTCTTTAAGAAAACGAGAAATTAAAAAAAAAATTGAAACTTAAAATTTAATTCTACAAAAAACAATTATGAAAACATAATGCACTATAAGTAATAGTTAAATGAATATGGACCACCTCAAAAAAAAAATATATATATATATATCAAATTTTCAAACACACCCAAATATATAATAGAACGTTATATTTGTAGAAAAAGAGAGAGAGAAAATACTTGTAAAAAATGTTTCATTTTTAAATGGAACGAATATTCTTTAACAAATTACACATTATACCGCATCACAAAATATTAATGTATTTTCACGCATTGTATGGGTCTGCAATGGGTCTATGAGTAGTCTACAAATAATCTCATGATAGATAAAGTCTCATACAACAACGTCAAAACATATTTTATCTCCAAAAAAATAAAAAAAATAAAAGAAATTAAATTCTATAAAAATGTGGTGTAAAATCCATGTTTTACCACTTTAATCCCAACATGCCACATCATATTATCACATATTTAATAACAAGCACAATCACACCCAGTCAATTCTAATACTCATATATAAATCCAACTAAATTGGGTATTTATTGAGATGCTATTAAGAGTGGTAGGATGTGTTGAATTTTAAATAAAATATAGATGTGACAATCTCTATTAGATAGTGTAAAATATGAGTTTTATATCTCATCCTTACCAAATTCGGACTCAAAATAAAAAGGCATATAACACCTAAATAATAATTAAAAAAAATTGCCTGCAATTAGTTTGAAGGAAAATTCTTTCAACTCAATACGTGGTGATTAAAAAAATCATCCATGTATACTTTTAGTCCTAGAGTATTGACAATAAAAAGATGACATGTGTCAATCTTAGGAAGAAATAGAACCAAAATTTAGAATGAGTGGAAGCAAAAGTATGACCAAAAAAATTCATGAAACCGATTTTTTAATACATTGAATTACAGTAACACTAACCTTTTTTTCTTTTGTTTTTTATGAGATAGTGGCTCCTAATCTAATATATCCGAAAGAGGCAATACAATGGTGCAATTGATAAAGTGTCACTTGATTTATTACTTACCTATTAGTGAATAAACTAGCCTCATCACACGCGCTTTGCGCGTTCGATGAGGCTTCTTCTTTTTTTTATTAGTGGTCTTATTTTGTAGAAAAAAAAAACTGTGTTTTTTATTTTATATATATATATATAAAATAAATCAATTTGAAAATTAATAGGAGAGTGGTCCTATTTTTTAGACAATGTTTTAGTGGGAGTCAGAGTTGCATTTTTACCAGATTGTCCTTTAGTTTTATCTCTACTTAAACATAGGGGTGTAGGAGCATTTTTGAACTAAAAAATGAGAAATCTAAACAAGGAAGCCCCTTAAATAATAACTAGCCTCATCACACATGCGAAGTGCGTGCGATGAGACTTTTTTTTTTTTTTTTTTGTTAGTGGTCCAATTTTGTAGGGAAAAAAAATTGTGTTTTTATTTTATTTTATAGATATATATATTTATATAAATTTTATTTTGAAAATCTAATTTATAAGTGAATAAATCAATTTGAAAATTAATAGGAGAGTGGTCTTATTTTTTAGGCAATGTTTTAGTGGGAGTTAGAGTTGCATTTTTACCGAATTGTCATTTAGTTGTGTCTTTACTTAAACATAGGGTTGTAGGGGCATTTTTGAATTAAAAAATGAGGAATCCAAACAAGGGAAGCCCCTTAAATAATAGTATAGATATATAAAGATATAGAAAAACTACCTCAGCCACCCAAAAAAAAGACACTCCCAGTACACCAAAACACTCCCCACATTCATCAACCCAAAAAAAAAAAAAAAAAATCCTAGTACACATTCAAATAACGCTCTATTAATTATCTACCCAAGTAACTTCTCACAAATACAAACTCATCCCAGTAGTTTATAAAAATAAAAAAACTCTTCCCTGCAAAACCTTTAGAAACACACACTAATAAAAAAGAAACACACACTCTATCAAATATCTACACACGTTCCTATTGAAAAAAAAAAGTTGTATAAAAACAAAACACTCCTAGTACACCAAAACACTCCCCACGTTCATTAAAAAAAAAAACTTCTCAGTAGTTGAACTTCTCACAAACACAAATGCATAATATTCATCACACCCCTAAGAATTTTTTGTAATTGAAAAATGAAGTAATTCTAACTCCGTACAAAATAGGACAACTTTCTGTTAGTTTTCAAAGCAAACTCACTTCACTTTCCTTACTCATGTTTAAAATTCTTTTGTCACCACAACATTTCAAAATTACATTTAAAAAAAAAAAAGAAAAAAAAGAGAGAGTTAACGTGATACATAAAAAAAATATAAAAATAAATAAAAAAAGAAGTAGAACTCAAGGTTGCTACATACCTAAATAAAAAAATTTGATGTCAAAAACATATACATTTAGCCACCACCAACATTTCAAAATTACATTTAAAAAAAAAAAAGATAGTTAACGTGATACATATAAAAAAAGAAAAGAAAGTAGAACTCAAGGAAAAAAGAAAACTTTCTCACGTTTAAAATTATTCAGTCACCACCAACATTTCAAAATTATATTAAAAAAAAAAGAAAAAGAAAAAGAAAAAAAGAACAGAGTTAACGTGATAAAAAAAAAAGAAAAAAAAAAGGTAGAACTCAAGGTTGCTACATACCTAAATAAATAAAAAATAAAAAATTTTAACGCCAAAAACATATATATTCAGTCACCACCAACATTTCAAAATTACATTTTTTTTTTAAAAGAGAGAGAGAGAGTTAACGTGATACATAAAAAAAATAATAATAATAATAAAAAAAAGGTAGAACTCAAGGTTGCTACATACCTAAATAAAAAAATTTAACGCCAAAAACATATACAATGATGGTAAAAAAAAAAAAAAACTTTCTTCAGGTTTAATACCTATAATAATTCTTGTAAAGTCTCTCACCCGAACTTATCTAATATTCCATTCCAATGACTCCTCAATGCAATCCAAAAAATTTGTGCGTACCTGAACCTGAGAGAGATAAAAGAATTAGGGTTAAACCAAGTATTTTAAAAAAAAAAAAAAAAACTTTAATCAACAAACCAAAGTTAGCGTGCATGTTAGAGTTTGTGTTTGATTTAAATTTTGATGAGATCATTTTTCCTAAAAATCCTATTAAAATTGTTCAAAATAAAGATACATATCTAACTCCCTACAAAATAGCACAACTTCATGTTAGTTTTCAAAGCAAACTCACTTCACTTTCCTTACTCACATTTAAAATTATTCAGTCACCACAACATTTCAAAATTACATTTTAAAAAAAAAGAAAAAAAAAAAAGAGAGTTAACGTGATACATAAAAAAAAAAAAAAAAGAAAAGAAAGAAAGAAGTAGAACTCAAGGTTGCTACAAACCTAAATAAAAAAATTTAACGCCAAAAACATATACATTCAGTCACCACCAACATTTCAAAATTACATTTTAAAAAAGAAAAGAAAAAAAAAAGATAGTTAACGTGATACATATAAAAAAAAAGTAGAACTCAAGGAAAAAAGAAAACTTTCTTTAAAAGAAAAAAAATATGAAGAAGGAAAAAAGAAAAAGAAAAAAAAAAAGAAGTGAAGTGAGGAAGGAGAAGGGAATAGTAATTGATCATTTATATTTTGATCATTAATAGGGAGTATTGTGGTAACTATTTTTATTTCAATTCAAAAATTTTAAATAAAATGTAAACAAAGGCTACTAAAGGAGGTAATGAAATGACAATTCATTAAAAAGTACAATGATAGAGTATATGAAGGAACCATTTATTTCAAAATTACATTTTAAAAAAAAAAAGAAGAAGAAAAAAAAAAAAGAGTTAACGTGATACATATAAAGAAAAAAAAGAAAGTAGAACTTAAAGAAAGTCAATCATAAATAAACAAAAGAAAAGAAAAGAAAGAGGAAAATGCAAAAGATAGAACCTGAAAACTTGTTGGAGTCTCTGATAGTAAATATCTTTAATTTGAGGAAAAAGAAAGGAAAATGTAGAGCTAAACTAAATATCTTCAATTTGAAGAAGAATGAGAGATAGAAAGTGAGATAGAAACTACAAAGCATACTTGAGTTTGTGGGTCTTAAAGTGTAAGAGTTTTAATTTACATATCTATCCCCGTTAGTTGAAAACTTGTAAGTGGGTATGATGAGGGTAATTTTAGGCATAAAAAAATAAAGGAAAGTAAATTTTGACCGGAATGTCCTTTAATTTTGTCTCTACTTAAATATAGATGTGTAAAGGCATTTTTTAACTAAAAAATGAAGAATCCAAACAGGGGAAGCCCCTTAAATAGTAGTATAGATATAGATAAAAGTACAGATCCTTTCTCCATGAAGTTTCCCCAATGCAATTTTCCAATCTGGGTGTCTTACATGTTTTGCATTTCCATAAAGAGAGAAACTGGGAATTACTTTAATTTCTTCCTCTCTCTCTCTCTCTCTCTTTTTTTTTTTTTTACTAAGCGCATTCATGTACCGATGTATACGAACATCTTTATTGGGCTTTTTGAAATTGAGTTTTTTGAAAAAGTGGGGTTTTCAAAAAGTACTGTATGAAATTAGGTTTTTTTGAAAACGCTGAGTATTTGGTAAAAACTGTTAAAAAGTGCTTTTTGAAAAAGGTGAGTGTTTAGCTAGCACTTATAAAAATGGCAGTTTGAATTGTAAATTACCAAAAAGAACAATGTATATATAAGGGGGTTTATTTCATACTTAAATCAACTACTTAATAATACTTATTCAAAAAAATACTACTTAATAACAATAATAATAATAATAATAACAACAATAATAATTTATTGTTAACTAAAATTTGCTGTAAAAATATTTTTACAAAATTTTTACAACAAATCATACGTGGTAAGTTGTTATTGATTTGAATTTGAACACACCACTTAAATTATTTTTTTTCACTAGTATATTTTTTGAAAACAATTTTTTTTCACTAGTATTAGCAAGTAACAACCCACCACTTAAGATTTATTGTGAAAATATTATAGTAGCATTTCTTAGTTTTAATTTTTTATTCTTTATTTTATTTTCCTCTTTATCTCTTTTTCTTTCATCCATGTGTTATTTATATTTTTTTCCCTCTTTTTTTCTCATCCACACACGTATTCTTTTACCTTCTCCCTATCTTCACTTTTGATTTTTTTTTTATACTTTTATTCTTCACCAGACTACTACCATTTCGTCCACTCTCATTCCAGAACATACCATTTCTTTTTTCTCTTTCTCTACTTTCCTCCACACATTTAGCCACACAGCACGCACCCACACCCACGCACTTCTTCATCTTGAGCTTCACAATTAGTTTCTCTTAATTTCACTAAAAATCTTCAATACCTCTCTCAGCGCACACCCACGCACTTCTTCACCTTGATCTTTATAGGTAATTTCTCTTTTTTTTTTTCTATGCTTGTCTTCAGTTTTCAGTGTATTTTGTGGTTAGTGAGATGAGGGTAATTTGGGTCATTTCTTGCATTTCCAATAGTAACATTGATCAAAAGCGCTTTTGCATTTGCAAAAGCTCCTCAAACCTGCCCGCATGTTTTGGCTCAATTCTTTACATTTCAAAACCCTGCTTTTTTGAGAAAGCACGTTTTGAAACATTACCAAACACCTGACTTTCATTTTTGCTCTCAAAAAGTGCGTTTTGGCTTTTAAAAGCCAAAACAAACAGGTACTTAGTTTATATAGGTGAAGCTTTCCAAAATGGTCATTGCTTTCTCTCTTTCTTTCGAGCTTCTCCTTTGGTGGATTATTTTTTCCTTACATCTGTGCATTAAATTAATGAATTTTTATATATTTATTTATTTTTATAACTCTACTTCTAGTTGATATGTTTAAGTGTTGTTTTTTTTTTTCTCCATCATAAGTCTTTTTTTTTTCCTTCTTATAGTTTATGTTGATTTCAGTTTGGATTAATTAGCAGTGTCAGTACATGTTAGCATGTCTTGTATATGAAAAAAGAAGAAGTTATTAATCAATAGAAAAGGTGCTCAACAAATATATGTACCAAACTTGAACATTTAATCTTATTTGGTAATAAGTTCAAGCTCAATAAATAAGTTTGAATTTTTAATACCGGCTCATTTACAACTTTATGCAACTTTCAATCTTTTTTTTGGGTTGACATCAATCATATTTTTAGTTAAGTCTGTTTGTAAGTAGGGTGTTTTTTTTTTTTTTTTTTTTTCTCAAATGAAATTGGTATTAAATTAAATGTTTTCGATGATGCAAAAGGAGAGTGTAAAATTTTCATTTTCTGGGGTGCATCTGCTAAATTTTGGCAAAGACAAGCATCCATGCACAACATTCGCATCTTGAAAGTTTAAGAACAAAACACCCTTTCACTGTTTCACAGTCCCAACTTAAAAAGGGTAAATACAAGTTTTTAACACTATCAGAACACTAAATTGGCTCCAACAAACTTATTCAATTGAGGATTTCCTTACACAAATTTAGGCCCATTTGCTAATGTTGTTCCAGTAATGTTATTGTATTTTTTGAAAATACGTGTAAGTAAAAAAGTGAGTAAAAATACATGTAATATTATTTAAATACTAAAAACTATTATTCAAAATACACTACTAAATAACCCCTAACTTCGGGTTGTTTGGTTAGGCATTTTAGGAATTTAAAAGAGTGTATTTGAAACCCAAAACTATATTTTCTAACACTCATTTTAAATTTAAAACATAGTTTTCCAATACTTTAGGTCCGTTTGATAATGTTGTTTAAATATTGTGAAAATATGTGTGAATGAAAAAATATTATAAAAATACATGTTGTGTTATTTAAATAATGAAAATTATTATTTAAACAGTACAACCAAATACAAACACACCTTTCTCATCTCGGACATATTTTTTTTCTCTCGTTTGTTATTAACTTATTAAGCCCCCGTTTGGATTGAGCTTATTCCTGCGTTTGCGTTTTGCCTGCGTTTTGCCTTTTTTTTTTTTTTTTTTTTTTTTTTTTTTTTTTTTTTTTTTTTTTTTTTTTCAGGCGTGTGAGGGCGTTATCTTGCTACTGTGCGGCTACTGTTCACATGAACAGTAGCCGCAGTTGTTAACTTTTGTCTCTGAACAGTGCATTTGTGCACTGTTCACAGACCCACAAATTTCACTTTTTACTAACTTTTTCATTAAAAATGGGTCCCACGGTACTATTCACACATTTAAAAATTATTTTGCTACAGTATTTTCAGTTTTCAATTTTCAGTTTTCAGTTTTCAACTGTATCCAAACGGACCCTAAGTAACGATGCAAACACACTTTTCTGTAAATATTTTACAGATTGCTGAACTGACGCAACCCATCAGCTTTTTATTAGATATTAATAACCCAATAATAATTAATGCGTCTTTCCTATTTATTTATGAGAAATGCTAACGAGTGTCCTTGGTGCTCTAAGGACACTCGTTAATAATCTATATAAAGAAAATTTTTATGGAAAATGAAAAAAAAGTAATTAACATTTTGACAATTTTTTTCATTTTTCATAAAAATGATATCAAAATTTTTCTAAAATTGATTATTAACTAACACCCAAGGCACTCGTAATTAACACGTCTTTCCTTTTTTATTTATTTATTTATTAATATAAAAATAGCCTATTTTGTCTTTTCGGTTGGGCTTGTATTCTAATTTCCAAGTGTTATTGCAGTTTTCCCCGCGCTTATATCTCTTGGGCCTCTCCAGTTTTTTCATACGCGTTAATCTATTCACCTCCAAGAGTCTTTGCTCTTTAGATCTCGGATATATTTCTCTCCCAGTCTCTCTCCCTGAGGTCAAGCCTTCAGATCCATAAACACACAGCTGGTGCCGCAGTTCATTCCAATCACTGACAAATCGATCTGCGACGTTTCCTGCTTCAAGTTCTGTACCGGCCGATATCCATTAATCGGCCGAAATCCGATAAATTCTCCGATATGGCCACCCAGATCAACAATGGAGCTTCCTCTTCTTCTTTAACTCCCCAATTCACCTATGATGTTTTCTTAAGTTTCAGAGGTGAAGACACCCACTATAATTTTACAAGTCATTTATATCAAGCTTTATGTGATAAGGGTTTTAACACTTTTATTGACAATGAACTTTCAAGAGGAGAAGAAATTTCAACGGAACTTCTTACAGCTATTGAATTGTCAAAGAGTTCGGTTGTTGTGTTTTCTGAAACTTATGCATATTCCAGTTGGTGCTTAGATGAACTTATAAAGATTCTTGAGTGTAGGGATAACGGACGGTTGGTTCTACCTGTATTTTACAAAGTGGATCCGTCAGAAATACGTAAACAAAAGGGAAAGTTTGGAGCAGCGCTAACACAACAAGAAGAAAATTTGAAGGATAATGTGGAGAAGGTTCAGAGGTGGAGGACTGCTTTGATTAAAGCAACTGGCTTGTCTGGGTTGCATTACAAGGAGGGGTATGTAACTATTCGCTGCTCTTGTATAAGTTATAGAGTTTAATAGTTTTGTTATGGATTCCGGGAAAAAACAAATGTTTTCACTAAATGCTGAATCATGAAAGTATCCTGTTTTTCATAGAATCTTCTACTAAAGAGGTAGTTAAGTTATAAAAAGTCGATGGTAGAAATTAAAAAATAAAATTAACGCCATATAATTTTACCAATTATGACTATTAATTCTTGTATGCATTTATGAGTTAAAAACTATAAATCATCTTCAATAGGCCCTTTCATGGATTAGAAACAGGTTACGAGGGAATTATGATTTCATCTTTGGCAAGCCCAATCATGAATAAAAAAAAATTCACATAGGAAGTATACTAATTACTAAAGCTCAAACTACATTAATATGTAAAAAAAATACATTTGTTTTTATTCATATTAATAAAATATAAACAAAAACAAAGAAAAAAAAAACTGTTTTAATATATTTCAACTCACTTATATATGATCTATCAAGATAGCATTTGATATTCTTTTTTATTTTATAAAATAATCTATAATTAATTTTGTTCTAAATTTAATAGCAATTTCTCTTTCAATTAATATATAGGATCAAAGAGTGTTAGATAATCAACTTCTCATTTTGTTTTGAGCTAAATCTTCACTATATGAAAGACCAAAAGTCCTCATTTTGTAGTTACAATAAATCTTAGATAAGAAAGTACACAACAAACCACTGTAAAAACAAGTTGATAAGCTATTGATTTTCTTGTCCCTATCATCTATTTGTACAATTCTTAAATTTTTTTTTTTTTTAATTTTTTTAAAGCTTGAGTGTTAAACTACATTATGTCCATAATGATAAACTTCTGTTTATAAAAATAGTTTTTCATGATATGTAGAATCTTGTAAGTAATTGTTCTCTCAACAAACAAATATATGTCATCAATTCTAAAAGAAAATCATTGGCCTCTTGAAGATGTAATGCTAAGTTAAGAATAATCAACTTCATTGCATGCTTAATAAAACCATAAATTAATTCTTTTAATTGATAATCTATTGTAGCTGAAAAAAGATCTATTCAATAATGTCATTCAAAGAAACTTAATTTCATGCTCACTAAAACGATTATTTAACCATTTTAATTGAGAATCTATTGTAGCTCACAAAAAAAAAAATTATCTACTCACTCATTGAATTCAATAGTAAAATAGTCTTGGGGATGAATTAATTCCCAAAGTTAAAATGCAACACAATTGTGACTTAATTCCCAATTATACCAACCAAATTTTAAAGATTTAATCAATGAAACCATCAAGTCACAAATCAATAGAGCAAACAATAAAAGTAATAAACAAATAACATAACGTATAATGAGGAAGTGAAAAAAAAAATTGATAGAGGTGCATCTCCAATGAAAAAAAAAAAATTACAAAGGCAACCCAACCCAAATAGGGCAATTCACTATATGAAGAGAAGTTACAAATCTAGTACAAGATCCTTGCCCCTAGGCACTACCCATTAAATGAACTTACCACTCCAACCCACAATAACTTTTGAACTTTTGAACTCTTCGTACATGAACGACCCATCTGTGTATATTTTCAATTTGTCTAACTTATTATACGTTATTCTTTGTGTGTGACAGTTGTATTGAATCTGAAGCTCAATTTATCCAGAGAATTATTAGAGAGATATCAGTTACTAAATTGAATCACACTCAGTTATTTGTTACTAAATACCCAGTTGGAATAGATTCTCGTGTGGATGCTATAGAATTGCTTTTAGATATGGACTCAAATGATGTTCGAATGGTAGGGATTCATGGTCTTGGAGGAGTAGGTAAGACTACAATTGCAAAGGCTATTTATAACAGAATCACTAATTATTTTGAATTGAGTTGCTTTCTAGAGGATGTCAAAGAAAAGTTGAGAACAAATGATGACATAGTCAATCTACAAGAGATGCTTCTTTCTAAGATCTCAAGGGGCACATATGTAAAGGTAGACAGTGTACCCAAAGGAATTATTACGATAAAGGAAAGGCTTTCTTGTACAAGGCTTCTTTTAATTCTTGACAATGTGGATGAGTCAGAAGTGATGGAAAATTTGCTTGGAGAATGTGATTCGCTTGCTTTAGGAAGTAGAGTGATTATAACAACAAGAGACAAACAAGTGTTAAATACTCTTGGAAAAGATCATCTAATTTATGAGCTTAAGGGTCTAAATCATATTGAATCTCATGAACTCTTCAACCTGCATGCCTTCCCAAAAATTGAACCTAAGAAAGATTATTCAGAAGTTGTAGAGCAAATCATACATTATGCTAATGGCCTTCCATTAGCTCTTAAAATAATAGGTTCTGATTTGTGTGGAAAAAGTATATGTGATTGGAAAAGTGCATTAGAAAAGTATAAAAACATTCCTCCCAAAAAAATTGTGAAAAAGCTCAAAATAAGTTATGACGGACTTGAAAAGACCGAAAAGGATATTTTTTTGGATATTGTATGTTTCTTTAAGGGATTCAATAGGAGTTATGTAGAGAATATATTAGATGCTTGCAAATTATATCCATGACATGGAATTGAAAAACTTATTGATAAGTGTCTTGTAACTGTTGGTCAATTTGGCAAGTTGTGGATGCATGACTTGCTTCAACAAATGGGGAGAGAAATTGTTCAACAAGAATCAGAATAGCTCGAAGAACGTAGTAGGATATGGTGTTTTGAGGATGCTGAAGAAATACTAACTACAAATATGGTATAAGCTCTTTTGCATCTCTTTTTTCCAAATGAGTTTTTTTCCATTTATTTTTTTTCTTTTTAATGTTGAAGAAATTTTAATTTTATTTGGATATTTTTTTTAATTTTTTATTGTTCTATTATTTAGTGTAACTAATGCTTTGTCCAACTAGGGATCAAGTAAAATTCGGGGCATTATGTGCTGCTCACCTCAACCAATCACGATGCCAATAGGAGCTAAAGCTTTTGAAAACATGAAAAATCTCAAATTTCTTATAGTTCGTAATGTACACATTTGTGAAGAACTCGAATATCTCCCCAACGGGTTAATGTTGCTTCAATGGCCTGAATTTCCATTTTCCTTGCCATCTAACTATTATCCTCGACAACTTGTTGGACTTGAGATACCACGTAGTCTTATTAGATTGGAGGCAACATTCAAATTGGTATAAATATTAGTATTTATAAATTATGATTTATTTAAATTTTATTTGAATGTTGGATGAAAATAATTTTTTTTTCTTCTACAGGGAATCCAGCTAAAATATTTAAAATATATCAATCTCTATGATTGTGAGTCCATTATAGAATTACCTGAGTTGCGTACCCCAAGCCTAGAAAAATTGAATCTTGGTTATTGTCAAAATTTAGCTAGGGTTCATGACTCACTTGGATTTCTTGATAAGCTTCAGATATGGAATCTCAGTAGTTGTAGAAAACTTCAAATTCTTCCAAACTCTCTCAACTTGATATCTTTAAAATATCTCTATCTCAACAACTGTGAGTCCATTACAGAATTACATGAGTTCTGTACCCCAAGCCTAAAAAAATTGGATCTTTCTTATTGTGAAAATTTAGTTAAGGTTCATGAGTCGGTGGGAATTCTTGATAAGCTTCAGATATGGGATCTCTACTTTTGTGAAAAACTTGAAACTCTTCCAGACATCCTCAGGTTGAAATCTCTTGAGAAGTTTGATCTTTCAAACTGCTTTAGGCTTGAGAAGTTTCCTAATATTCATCCAGAAATGAAATGTTTAAGGAGTTTAAATTTAAGTTGGAGTGGTATTCGAGAGTTGCCTTCATCAATCAAGTATCTCACTAGGCTCTTACTCTTAGACCTACGTTATTGCGAAAACCTTAGGTATCTTCCGGACAACATCTATAAATTACAATTTATTGATAAACTATCTATTCCAACTGCCAAATTGAGACAGACATACGATTATTTGGACAGCTTTTCCCGAGGTGGGTTTTTGAAGTTGAATTCGCTAGATTTCGGCGGCAATAAAAATATAATTGAATTAGATTTTTTGATGAAACCCCAAGTACTTCCCCGTATTGAATTCTCTAGATCTATCTGAAACTAATATTGTTAGCATCCCCGAAAGCCTAAGCAGATTTGCTAGTTTAGAGGCTTCGGGAAATGTCAAGGCTTCCCCAATCTGTACTAGATGTGGATTTAAGTAATTGCTATTCGTTGAATGCACAATCATCAAGCAGATTATTGAATCAGGTTTCTCTCTCTTTTTATTATTAATTTATAAAGAAACAATTTTTGTTACTTTCTTCCCCAATTCAATTTGCTAATTGAATGCAGATTGGAGGATTTTTAGGGATTTTACCAAACAAAGCTTGCAAGGGAGCAAGAAGCAGGATATTAATGGGCATGGATCCTCAAAAATCATCAAACGATGAAGCTTGCAAGGGAAGAAGAAACGGGATATTATGGGATAAAATGCATCTCCATCGCTCGCTTTTTATAATTAAACTACCAGGATCTGAGATTCCAAAGCGGTTGAAGTTAAACCATGAAAGCGATGGAAATGTCATATCATTTTGGGTTGGTTGCAAATTTCCAAATATTTTTTTTTGTCTGTTTTGCTTTTGGACCGCTGATGAAATATCCATGGACATCTTGTTATGTTTACCTTTCCATCAATGGTTGTAAAAAAGAGCGCCTCTTTTCAACTAATAAAGATGAATTATCCGACCATATGTGGATAGTTTCTTTTTCTAATAAGAGATTGCAGAACCAATTGAATAAGTCAAACCCATCTAAACGAAATTTCGTTGAGGTAATATGTGAAGCGGAGTATTTTGCTGAGCATTTGGATACGACGACTGGTCTGCGTCAATGGGTTGTGGTGGATTGGATTAAAAACAATCCTAGAGGGTGGGGGGTCCGTGTAGAGTGCATCTGTCAATGGTTTTACAACAATGGAGGAGGTTCCAGACATCAATGCGAAGAAGAAACCATCGACCAACCTATGCCAGACGTCCCCAAAAACACTATTTGTCCCACTTTGGATGGCTTCGAATCTGATTCTGACTCTGGAAACGGAGCTCTCATCCCCGTCCAGGTACTTTCTTCTTTTTTATTATTCACTCTCTCTGTTTGGAAAACCAAAGAAAAGGAAAC
The DNA here is from genome assembly GCA_023736055.1 of Quercus glauca. Lineage (NCBI taxonomy): Eukaryota > Viridiplantae > Streptophyta > Magnoliopsida > Fagales > Fagaceae > Quercus > Quercus glauca. The sequence continues at coordinate 59,838,146 of CM043322.1, forward strand.
AAACAAGTTTTGTGTGTTCTCTGTTTTGTTTGTTTGTTTGTTTTTTTTTTTTTTTTTGGAAACTCAAGGGCTCCGAGGGAAATGGAAGAGATAGGTCCCCAGGGCTTTCAACAATGGATCAGAAGATTCAGGGCTTCCAATCGCCCACACTTATGTCAATGATGGTTCCAACTCCAAGTTATATCCACCATCAAAGAAGGCAAGAAAATCTTGATTGAACTTAGATGCCAAGGTATGTCTCCTTCTTTAGTTGCATTTTTGGATTCACATCTTAATTAAAGGCTTAATTATAGAATTTTTGCTCAAGTATTTATTGCAAAAACTTGAATCAGTATTGATGACAGAGCCACGACTTCAGCATTGTTGGGTTGATTTATGTAGCTGTTGATTAAAGCAATTCCTCATACAAAAGAGTTTTGTGCCCAAAAATGATCATTCTGTTCCCCAGGATCCTCTGTGCTGGTATTTTGATGACTTCATACTTGATGGAACTGGTACAGATGTAAGTCTTTTCTTTGGTAGGCGATGTCCTTATTTTGTACACGTTAGAATGAATCACTATATCTGCAGCTATGAACAAGTCTTCTATCACTTTAAAGACTATAGCTCTGTAACCACTTCATGTCTCACCTACTTGCAAATCCTTTGTGAATAAAATTAGGATTACCTCCGATTAATTTTATTGTAGTAATTTTCTACAGTTCTTTGGCATTCTCTTACTTATTTCACTTTGAGTTACTGATATATACAAATTCAATTTTGAATATACACACACACACACACACACAAAGTATCACCTTGAGAACCTATTATTAGAATGCCTTGTAGAGAAAAGTAAACATTGTTAATGAGCAAATAATTATGCTTGTATATCTTGTACTGTAAAAAAGCTCTCTTTAAATAGAAACTAACTTTTCATTGATTGAAAAATGATTATTGAATGAATAAATGCGTAAAAATCTGTACCTATCCTGTTATATACGATTATGTACAAAGAAAAACAAAATAACTAACTCCCCTGATTTCAAGGAGATAGTTGTTACAATCAAAAACACTCCTAGCTATCACACGTGTACATTAACTTGTAACTGTAGTCCACTTGGCATCATTCCTTGTATAGAATGTATAATCTGATCATGATAAGGAATTGACTCCAGCAAATCTTCTAAGTCATTGCTCAGGCTTGCAACTCTGTCTTTCCTGTGATACTGGGATGCATTGTGCCCTGCATTCAATTGCAGTCTTCCCTGCTCCTGTGGTGAATGCTGGGCTGCACCCTGATGCTGCAACACATGCTGAGCTGTACATCCCTGCAACTCCCCCTGACACTGAGTGCTAGTTTCATGCTTGGACACTTGCTGCTGCAGAAGACACACATCTGTTTCAGCATTGCTTTTAACATGTACAAACAATATTCATGACTATAACTTTCTTATAAATAAAAATACTATGGAGAAGAGGTCACTTATTACCAATGAGTTATAGCTCATTTGGTACTTCCTCCTCCAATAATAATGGAATGGAGTGTGAGGTCATGGTTTCAATAGGAGAAAAGGACAAACCTGAACTGCAGCTCCAAGAGCAACAACTTCATTAGGATTTACAGTCTCATTGGGCTCTTTTCCAGTCTTCTTCCTCACCAGTTCCTGCACAGCTGGGATGCAAGTTGAATCACCAACGAGGATTACTTCGTCTGTATCTTTGAAGGAAAGCTTTGCATCACTCAAGGCAGTTTCTAATTGTCCTCCAAAGACAAGCAAGCTCTATGTCTCACTGAGAGTGCTGAGAAAGTGAAAATGGAGCTGTTGCCTTTGACTCAGACCAATATTAGGTATGTGGCTATTTCTGTAACTCCTTTCTACAAGTCTATCTCTCTTTTTCATATTTACTGAGAATATACTTTTGTTTTTCCAGTTTACCTTTCATTACCCCCACTGCAAATGGCCCAAAACACATTGACACTACTCTGACAAGGGTCAAGTTTGAAGAATTGTGTTGAAATTTATTAGACAGGTATGCCTTTTGACAAATGCTAGTCTGTGGTTTTCCTCTACGAAGTATCAGTGTGTGTTTGATTTCCAAAAATCAGTTTTCCGTGTTTTGATTCCAAAAGTTCTGTTATTGCCAATTTATTCTCTGTTGAAAAGTATAGTATAGAATGCAAAACTGTAATTAGTAACAGCTAATATATCAGAAAACAAAGAATATAAGCGAAAGCTCTGCTCATTTGTCTTGTTCCAACAAGTAGAAATAAACATACGAAGTGGACTAGCAAGAGAGAAGCCAAAAATATTTGATGAACTCTGCCTCCAATGACACTCCTCCCATATAAATGGGCTGTGGGTGAGATTTTTCAACAGGTGCACCTGTAACTTACCAACAACATAAAATTCCTAAAAGAGATGTGACAAAGCAGTTGGTATACCTGAAACATCAAAGGTACAACCTCCAAGGTCAAAAACCAGATTGGTCTCATTGTTTTTCTTCTCAAACCCATAGGCAAGCTAAGCAGCAGTGCATTCATTAATAATTTGCAGAACATCTAACCTACAATGCGGCCTGCATCTTTGGTCACTGTCCTTCACAAATCATTGAAGTACACAGGCATGTGATCACCGTTTTACTCACCTCATCATTCAGAAACTTGGATGCATCCTCCACAAGCTTCCTCAAGAACGGCACAGTTATCTCCTCTGCTGCAAACTGCTTGACTATGGTTGGACACTCAAGCTTCACATTGCCATTCTCGTCAAACACAACCTTGTAAGACATCTGTCTTAAAATAACAGTTAAACGATTAAATATACGCTTTTCTATCTGAATAGGCAGATAAGTAATAGTTCATCATGGTATTATACAGGTGATCCAAAGTTCCTATCCCCAATTTGTCTCTACTAATAGTTAAAAGATTATTAAAATTAACAATTTAAGCTTTTGCAATAAATGATAGCTTACCATGATATCATGGTATGATACAGGTTATCCTAAGTTGCTATCTCCAATTAATTACTCTAATTGTTGAAATATTATTAAAATTCTGAGCTTAAACTTTTGCAACAAGTGATAATTTAGCATGATATCTAAACAGTGATCCAAATTCAGATTCTATACTGTCTGCCATCAACTTTGACTAATAGTTAAATGGTTAAATTGACTCTCCTTAAGCATAACATCAGGACATGTCACAGTATCAAACTGGCAATCCTAAGTTCCTATCTCCAATTAGTTTACTAATTATTAAATTTCGCAGTTTAAGCTCTTGTGAGCAGTAATCCAAATCCTAATTCAGTGTCTAATCTACAAACAGTTGAATGATTAAATATAAGAACATATATAATAGAAAATTGGAACCTTTTCAGTGAAAAGAAAGTGGTCAGGATCCACTGCAGCTGCTTCTCTCCTAGAAAATTTATCACCTTCCATTGCTGCCACTGCACTGTTATTGGTTCCAAAGCCTATACCAACCATTTCACTTCACTCCTTTTCCTATTACTATTACTATTACTGACCCAAGAAAGAACACGTTTCTGGAGCTGGTTATGGTACACAACAAGTGCTTTTGTTTCATTTGTGGAAACATTAAGGATAGAAGTAGATATGGCTTGGCAGCTTGACACTAAAGTTGCCAATTTTTTCTGCAGTGAGAGAGAGAGAGAGAGAGAGACTTCAGAGATTGAGTGAGAAAAGAGGTTTAAACGGCTGTTTTCTTTTTTTACAAGGTACTCGACTTTAGAGGTGTAAGTTTTTTCTTTGGGAGTTGATATCCTTATTTTGTAGACGTTAGAATAAATCTCTATATCTGCAGCTTTCAACAAGTCTTCTATCCCTTTGAAGACTATAGCTCTGTAACCATTTCATGTCTCACCAACTTGCAAATCCTTTTTGAATAAATTTAGGATTACCTATTTATAGTAATTTTCTATGGTTCTTTGGCATTCTTTTACTTACTTCACTTCGAGTTACTGATCTATACAAATTCAATTTTGAATATATATATATATATATATATATATCACCTTAAAAGCTTATTGTTGGATTGCCTTGAAAAGAAAAGTAAAAATTGTTCATGAGCAAATAGTTATGCTTGTATATCCTGTACAAACAATATGCATGGAACTTCCTTATAAATAAAAATACTGTGGAGAAGAGGTCACTTATGACCAATAAGCTGTAGCTCAATTGGCACTCTCTCCTCCAATAATAATGGAATTGAAGGTGAGGTCATGGTTTCAAAACTCAATAGGTTTGTACCTACCAATAAAAACAAAATGTTTCTTGTTGCATATATTTTTCCTTTCCCCTTTTGTTAATTATGTACCTGTTGTAACCAATGATTAAGTTTAAATATCAAGTACATACTTAGCAAAAAGACAACATCAACTAAATACTTAGCAAAAAGAAAATCTCATGTATATATAATGTTAATTTTGCATGTAAATGTTCCCTCCCAGTTCAAAATACTCATTCATTTTCTTTATCAGTTCAGGCAATTCCATATTATTTGGACTATGATTTTTCAGTTAAATATCTTTTTTTAAAATATTTTATTTTATGCCATTCACAATACACGTTTGATTAAATGTCAAAAATTCTTAATCAGAATTACTAGGGCACAGTGGTACAGCTGCGCACAATTTAGGCACTAGTTTCTAGATGGAAGATGCAAGAACTGTGGTTTCACTTTCAAGTTTGATTGGTGCCTTGAATCCGCGCAATCATTCCTAGAATGTTCATTGATGGGATTTTCTCCATGTATTGCAACCCATGATGTATCTATGCAAGCATTGTTCAATGTGATACAGAGCTTCTTAATGATTTTGCATGTTCTGCTGTTCTTAACCTCTTGCAGAATCAGGTAAACCTTATATTTGAATTATTCTTTTGTTTAAAAAATAATATTTCTCCTTAGATGGTTTTTTTCTCTTTGCAGTTAAATTTTTGAGCCTGTTCTATACAACTTATAAAAAATTAAAAAATAAAAAAATGCATCTGGTGTTATATTACAATTATCTTTCATAAGTAAAGTCCAATCTTCACCCTCCATTGGCATTTAAATGAGCATAAAATTCAATATATCTCTTGTAATTGATGTGATAAAAAAAAAAACGATTGTTATCTGTAACGTGAACATAAATATTCCTTGACTTTGACAAGGTACAGATATATTAGGTAAAAACTGGGAATGTTGACCCTTGTCATGGCATGAAGGAAGTATGTGTTTTCTTAGTTCTTGAAAGTGCTTTTCCTGCATCCAGGACAGGGCCAGGGCTTCTGATAGTGCAGTGAGGCAATTGCTTTAAAAAATTATGCAATGTGCAAGCAATGCATATCTTGACATCTAAGAAAGGTATAATTTGATTTGCTGTTGGAATTTGTCATTAAATTTTCACATCATGAGTCATCCCTGATTATGCGTTTGACAGCCACTATTTTAATAATGTAATGGACTAAATTGTTAGCTTAACTGGCCAGAAACATATACATAGGTACTTGTTAATGTTATTACTTACAAGTGTTAGAACACACAAACAGAAACAGATTAATGTTATTGTCTTATTTTCCCATGATCTTCCCATGTTAGTGCGTGTCAGCTATGTCATCCATGGCCCTTGTTCTAGTTCATGCTGCATAAATTCAAAGTTGAAAAATAAGTTAGGAGATATTAGATTAAAAAAAATTTATTGTGGTTTCTGTGTTTTGATTAAGTTGGTTTAATTCTATTGTTTTCTGCATTATAATTTTATGATTCTGTCTATGTTATTTTTATGTGCGAAATCTGTCATAAAATTTCAAAAATGCTGAGTGCACCAACACTTTAATATATTGATGCATATTCTCACGTTCTTGAATATAATTGGCACACAGTGCATAACAAACTTAAGACTGGAAAAGGCATGTATGAGGTATGGCCTTCATTTAAAATAAGTTCTTTTTTCTCTAGCAAAAAGGAATTATGTTAGATTTGAATGTACAATTTCTAAGAAAAAGTTGAATATGCATGAACATTGTTTTCTTTATGACTCGTTGAACATTTGCTTTTTTAGCCTGTGTGAAGGTTGGTACTCTTTTTTATCAACAACGCTTAACTGCTTGAGTGCTGGTCTAGTTTCATTTGGATTAACAGATTGGATGATTAATGAATATTATTCCTTTATAACTCGTAACCAGCATGAGTCTCAAAAAACTTGCAGCCATTGGGCTCCCTCTTTGGTACACATTCCCTGAAGAGCACCTATCAAAGTTAAAAAGAGTAGTAGAGGTAAAAGAAATCATATTGTACATTTTCTTAGTATTCAAGTTATTTAATGAACTTAGTTTGTTCATGATATTGTTATAAACTACTGAAATTTGTGACTTTAAATGTCAATTTATTTGACTTAGACAAACTTGGAAGTTGGAACCAAAATCTGATATTAAGAACTTAATTTCCAATTTCATTGGTTGTCTTTGGGATGTATTCTTAATAGCTAGAATTTTCAAATTTAGAAAGTGGAAAAGCTGAAATGGAAGTGCCTAGAGTATATAGCAGCAAGTCAGTGGTAAATATTATTTATCATGGAGATCCCCAAGCTCGATGGATTGCTTATTGATGTAGTTGGGAATTCAACTAGTACATCAAGGGCATTTAATTTGCTACAAAAAATTCTACGATGCTGACTCTATTCTATAAGTAAAGTGACACATACACATATCTCTCTCTATTTGTGTGTGTGCCTGTCTCTCTCGTTCACCCTTTTTGTTGCAAATTCAAGAAGGAATATAGTGCTGAACTTCAGAGCTAGGGGTTGACGTTGAGCAGTCATTCCCGAGTAGAGCCATACTTCTTTGTTTTTTTTTTTTTGGGGGGGGCAGGGGTGGAAAAAAATTAAAGCCATACTTTTTTCTTCCTGTACAGTGGATCCTTGGGTGCTGGAAATGACCAATAATATTCTTTTTATATTGAGGAGTTTTTTCAGGTGTAGAAATTCAACAACATATATATCGGGTTTGCAATTTGAATATTGTTGTTTGTGTCTAGGATATGTGATTCTTTAAATATCTGTAACAACATGAAATTCTTATTAGTTTGTATTTATTTTTATCAGTTGTGATACTCTAGGTATCATAGTCCTTGATCATGTTATGCATATAAAGTAACACATAACTGTTAATTTCAGAGATTTTGAATTAATTTACTTTCTTTTTTTGACAGTAATCAATGTGAGTTTTTCTATCATTGTGAGAAAATCTAATGGGTTGTTTGGTAGTGTAACTAAAACAACAATTTTCAGTGTTTAAACAACATTATACGTATTTTCACATATTTTTTCACCCACACGTATTTTCAAAAAATATAAACAACATTACTAGAACAATGTTACCAAATACCTCCTAAATGTCCGTTGCTTTAAGATAAGGTGGTGTATATTTAACTTCAATCTCTGAGGTTATACTTTCTCAAAAAACAAAAAAAAAAAAAAAAAATCTCTGAGGTTCTTCATCTAAAACTAGATGACTTACATAAGTTCCAACTAAAAGGGAAAACATAACTTTTTAACATTATCAGACTGCTAAATTGACTTCAATAAACTTATTCAATTGAGAATTTCCTTACATAGATTTAACTTCTCATCTTGTACATTTTTTGTATTAACTTATTTTGCATGTCTTATGTTATCTATTATGGGAAGTTTACTAATTCAAGGTTAGTCTGAATCATAGGTTTTTCTTATTTTTTTATTCTTTTTTGGCTGACAAATTGTAGTTTATTTTTATACTGAAAAATAGTAAGAATATGTTTGTATTAGTCGGCTAAAAGGGCCACATGAGACTGTGATTTCATGAACAACAAGAAATTTTAAATAGATGTATATTAAATGGATGTATCAATTTTTGAACATAAAATAGAAATAGAAATATATATATATATATATATTTACCTTGTTGACATGATGCCAATTATATTCAGTTTATGAGGATTTTATAGTATAATTGATAATAACTTTAACTTCTTAAAAAAAATGATAATGCAAAAAAATTGGCATTTGGCTTCTTTTTTTTCTTTTTCTTTTTTAAAAAAAATTTAAAACTTGCTAAATAGTATGTTTTTCAAATGTCATTCATGAGAACTTTAACTAAAAAGTCAAACTTAAACCTTTTTAATAATGTTGACTATTTTGACACAATATCAAAAGTTTAAAAATTTTACTTTCATTTAGTTAAACCCTTTTTCAAATTTATTCAATTTAGGATATCTTTCCAATTCTATTAAAAATTGTTGGGTATGGAATTAACTAATAAAAAAAGAGTTTTTGAAAATAAATTCTCACATAAAAAATCTGTATATATTTTTATTAATTTTATAAAATTTTTCATGTTAGAAAATAATTTCTTAATGACAACTTTTTAGCAAAATTGGACTCTTGAATTGTATAAATTTGAAACTTAAAAGAATCAATTGAACAAAAGTAAAATTAGAGAACTAAAAAAAATTTTAGTCAAACTTAAAAGATGCAATTTACATTTTTGCCAAATATTTTTATTAACTTTATAGATTTTTTTCATGTGAGAAAAATATTTTTGTATTGGCAATTTTTTAATTAAATTTGACAAAAAGCTTAAACTAATAAATTTAAAACTTAAAGGACTCAATTGAACAAAAATAAAGTTAAAAGGCTTAAATAAATTTCAGTCAAACCTAAATAATGCAATTTGCATTTTCACCTTAATTTTTCATTAGAGAGAGAGAGAGAGAGAGAGGTAAGAATCTTTGTTAGGTCATTGCTAACACTGATATATAATCATGGGAAAGAAAATGGTATCCATGATATTGGACATATCTTTCAAAAATATTCTCACATTTCACTTGATGCATTACAACTTTTTCTTGGTCAAAATGAGGCGAGGTCCTGAGTACTAGTATAGTGGTACATAAGGGGCAGCAGAGTTTTACACGCAGATAGCAACAATAACAATCAAGCCTTAATCCCATAATTTTGGAATTGGCTATGAATCTTAAGTAGACTATTCAAAGTCTCACAATTAATGTAACATATAGAAGAAGATAATCGTGAGGAACTTTTATTGTCCAAGAGGATAAACAAAACCCAACATGAATGTCTTTTTCCATGGATGTTCAGAATAATTCCCTCCTCATTTCCTAATCCAGTACTTACTATTCATACTTCTATTGATGGAACCAGAGCTTCTCCTTTCCAGGACCTGTCTCTCTCTACCATCAAATGAACAAGGATAGGGATTCTATATTTGATGATTCACTGGCATAGACTATGCAATGCATGCTACAATTACACATTTAACAACAAATATGGTAGAAGCAGACAAACAAGAAAATGCAAACCCAGTAATCTAAACCGATCACGAACTGGATAGTACACCCCTTGGTGGTCATTTCAGGGAACTGATCATTGAGCAGCCAACCTCTATTCCACCTCTGGTCCTTTGGTATTACATGAGATCTCCATGTGACCGTATATCTTCTTGTCTATCAATGCAAGCATGTTGAATGATAAAAAAGTGACACTGTACTGAATTGGTTTCATAAAAAGTAATCTGGTGCAGGTTTCTTGGCAGGGGCCCCTCTCGATTCCTGCACATCATTTTAATCTTTCAGTCCACCACAGAATGCAAGAAGTAAATTCAATCAAGAAGCATGAAACACAACACCTCTTCACATATTATGTCATACAGAGTCACAGATCATGCCTTTCAGTCAATGGAGCATTATCTGTTTGTATAAACTGCAAACATTTACATGAGCACACATTGATGGTAGGTCATGCAACAGGGGCGGCGCCACGTACAGGCCAGGGTGTTCCCAGGAACACCCTGACCTGAAAAAAATTTAAAAAAAAAAAATTATATTTAATCCATACTAGGAATACCCTCAATCAAAAAATTAGGAACACCCTCAAATTAAAAAAAAAACCCAAAAAAAAAATTTTGAACAAAAATCTAAAAAAAAAAAAAATTTGTATCAGAGCCAAGCCCACTGCCCACGGCAAGCCAAGCCCACTACCCACAGCAAGCCCAACATAATCCGGAGGTAGCAAACCTATCACCCATGGATTCTCACCCAAAAAAAAAAAAAAAAAAAAAAAAAAAAAAAAAAAAGAAAGTATAGAGCAGATCAGAAATCAATCCACGGTCACTTCGTTGGCAGAGTAAACCAAACCCTAATACAATCCAGCAAAATCAAACCGATCCCCATTACCTAATACTGCAATACAGAGTGTTTATCAACAAAAAAAAAAAAAAAAAAAAAACCCAATACAGAGAGCAAAGTCAGCAAACCAAACCCAATACAAAGCAAAATCAAACCAAACCCCACGGTGAGACGGTCACGTCGCTCGCTCCGTCGCAGATCGCAGGCCGCGCAGCTCGCTCCGTCGCAGATCGCAGGCCGCGCAAATCGCTCCGTCACAGATCGCAGCTCGCACCATCGCAGATCGCTCGCCCCTTGTCACCGTCGCTCGCTCGCGACTCGCCCCTCCCTCATCGTTGCTCGTCGCTTGGCCCTCGTCGCAGATCATAGATCAGTCTCGGCTGCTTCGGTGCTCGGCTTCAAGGTATTTCTCTCTCTAACTTTCTCTCAGTCTCCTCTCTCTCTCCCTCTCTCACACTGAGATGAAAAATAAGAAAATGCAAGTCTGATCTCTCTCTCTCTCTTTATTTTAGTTTAACTCAATATCTCTCTCTTTCTCTCATTGGCTGCCGAATCTTTACTCTCTTTTCTCTTCTTTTTTTTTTTTTTTTTTTTTTTTTTGAGAACCAATCTTTACTCTTTACCGCTTTACTTTTTAAATTTATTTTGCTTTTTGCCTATTTGTTTGGCTTTGTCTTATCCGGTACTATTGATCAGTGTGTGTTGGGTTTGTGATATTAATTGTCTTCTAGCATAAATGTGTATAAATGTGTATTGTGATTGTGCAATTTTCTGATTGGCAGGTTATGATTGGAGACAACTTGTGCTTGTCTGTTGAGTGGGGTGGGGTAGATGGGTTGATGGACACATGGGGCCGGGTAGTAAATAATAATTAAAGTAGTGTAATGTGCTGCACATTACAATGCTTTAATTATTATGCTGCACATAGGATGTAAAATGTTTAGCTCTTTTAGTGTAATGTGTACAAGAAACTAAATAATATAACAAATTAAAGCAATATAATTAATGACAAACAAATTAAAGTAATATAGTTTATTGTTATGCTAAACAACAATAATTAAAGCAGTATAATTAACCAATATATTATAAAAGACAAATAAATTAAATTATGTTAGGCTAAATAATAATTAATAATTTTATAATTAATGAAACAATAATATAATAAATTATAGTTTATAAAAGACAAACAAATTAATGAAATAACTAAACAATAATAATTAATAATTTTATTAATATTTCAAATAAACTTATAGTTTATTGTTTATTCTTTTGCTAGAATTATGGACAAATATTTGATAAGAAAACCACGTACCCAAGATTCAACTCCTGCGCAAGATTCAGCTCCTACGCAAGATTCAGCTTCATCTTCTAAGCGAATTCGTATTGACTTTAACTTAGAGAATCTTCCTTCAAATCCTGGGCTACGAGAAAAAATATCATCTTATCATCCTAAGCATCATGATGAAATAAGAAGACATTATTTAACAAAAGGCCCTTGTCAACCTGTTTTACACAGTGATGATTACCCTATATCATATTTTTCTGGAAAGCCCCGTCGATTTATATCCAAATGGTATACAAATAGATACTGGTTGGAATATAGTATAGACAAGGATGCAGTATTTTGTTTTTATTGCTACCTGTTTGGGCAAGATGTTGAAAAGCAAGGAGGAGGTGACACTTTTGTAACAAAGGGATTCAAACTTTGGAATCAGAAAGATAAGTTACATTCCCATGTTGGAGGAGTTAATAGTGCTCATAACCAAGCTGTCCAGAAGAGTATAGATTTATTGAAGGAAAAGCAACACATTCAAAGTGTTTTTGTTAAGCAATCAAGTCAAGATAAAATTGATGATCGGATTCAATTAAATGCAATAGTTGATTGCATAAGATTCCTTTTATGCCGGGGATTAGCTTTTCGTGGTCACGATGAATCTCAAGGTTCAAGTGATAAAGGAAATTTCCTTGAGCTTTTACAATTTTTGGGGGATCACAATGAATCTATCAATGAAGTGTTGCAAAAAGCACCGAAAAATTGCAAGCTTACCCACCATGATATTCAAAAGGACATTGTGAATGCAATTGCATGTGAAACATCCAAAGCCATCATCAAGGATCTTGACAATGGGTTCTTTTCAATATTAGTTGATGAGTCACGTGATATCTCAGTGAAAGAACAAATGGCTCTCGTTTTTCGTTATGTGAACAAAGAAGGAATTATTATAGAGCGATTCCTTGGTATTGTACATGTAGCAAGTACTACCGCTTTGTCACTCAAACATGCTATTGAATGTTTACTTTGTGAACATAATTTGAGTTTATCGAATCTATGTGGGCAAGGTTATGACGGGGCTAGTAATATGCAAGGTGATATCAATGGTCTCAAAACTTTGATTTTGAAAAAGAACAAGTCAGCATTTTATGTCCATTGTTTTGCTTATCAACTTCAATTGACACTTGTTGCTGTTGCTAAAAATTACATTAACATTGCTGAATTTTTTTATGTGGTTAGTAATTTAGTAACTGTTATTGGAGGCTCTTGTAAGAGACGAGATGCTCTTCGAGATATACAGTTTGCCAAAATTAAAGAAGATTTAGAGAATGATGTACGTAGAAGTGGGCAAGGTTTGAATCAAGAAACAAATCTTAAACGTCCTGGTGATACACGTTGGGGATCATATTATGGGGCTATTCTCAACTTGATTTTGATGTTCTCTGCTGTTATTGATGTATTAGAGATTATTGAAGAAGATGGCATCTCCGACCAAAAAGTTGAAGCTCGATCTATTATGAGGTCAATTCTCTCTTTTGAATTTGTCTTTGCTTTACACTTGATGAAAAATATTTTAGGGATCACAAATGAGTTATAAATAGCATTACAAAAAAAAAATCAAGATATAGTAAATGCTATGGATCTTGTTAAAGTGTCTAAGCAACGGTTGCAAGTGATGAGAGATGATAGATGGAAATCTTTATTGGCTGAAGTATCTTTATTTTGTACCTCACATGATATTCCTATCTTGGACATGGAAGCGATATTTGTAGTTAATGGGAGGTCGCGACGCAACACCCAAAAAAATTCAAATTTACATCATTATCGTGTTAAGCTATTTTACACAGTCATAGATATGCAACTTCAAGAGCTTAACAATCGCTTTTCTGAGGCGAATACCGATTTGCTACTTTGTATGGCTTGCTTGAATCCAAGTAATTCATTTGTGGCTTTCGATAAGGAAAAGTTGATACGTCTAGCTAAGTTCTATCCTTCTGATTTTCTTGGGACAGATATTTTGGCACTTGACTCTCAATTGCAGAATTACATTTTTGATATGCGCAGCAATGACTTCTTTTTAGAGCTTCAAGGAGTTAGTGAACTTGCTAAAAAGTTAGTGAGCACAAGGAAACACAAGACTTATCCATTAGTCTACTTACTTATGAAGCTAGCTTTGACCCTTCCAGTTGCTACTGCAACAGTAGAAAGAAGTTTTTCAGCAATGAAATATGTAAAGAATGAATTGCGCAATCGAATGGGAGATCAATGGATGAATGATTGCTTAGTTGTGTATATTGAAAAAGATGTAGCTTGTAGTATTGATAATGAGATTATTATGCAACGATTTCAAAATATAAAAACTCGTAGAAGGCAATTGTAAATTTTATGTATTTGCGTATTTTTTTTATTGTTGTTGTTATCAATATATAAAATTTTCTTTTTATTAGATTGTGTAATTTATATTTGTTGAGGAACACCCTGAAAAAATTTTCTGGAGCCGCCACTGTCATGCAACCATATAGTCTTGAGTCAAAGAATTGCAGAAACCAGATCCAGTAGTTCTGTATCCCTTCTCAAAAACTATACTCATCATGTAATATAGGTGCTATGTCCCTTGGCAATGACTCGGGTGGTTTTGGGTTAGATTAGTCTTAGATTCAAAACTTCCCAAATAATACAGCAATAAAGCCTTGGTTCCAAAATATTGAGATTGGCTATGAATTCTCAACAAACTGATAGGGGTATTAAAAAACGTCCCAAACAATATATATATATATATATATATATATATATTGATGAAATTGCTTCTTATTTATATATTTACATTGTTTGGGACGTTTTTGAATACTCCTATCAGTTTGTTGAGGATTCATAGCCAATCCCTATATATATATATATATATATATATAAAAGCAAAATATCACATAGCTGCCTTTACAAAATAAACCTGAATATTTTTAACCAGATGAAATCCATAAATTCCTCATCCAGAGGGTATGACTCAAGATTAACAACCGTGAGAAACATGAAAAGTGAACAAAGTAATTGCTATCAGAAGTCAACCGCCTAATTTCCTCAGATAATCAATTGCAAGTGGATTATATGTACAAACCTGTGGAGCAGCATCAAACACACGAAACGGCTTGTTAAGATTCTCATCTAGCTCAAGGATTGCAGCTACATTACCACATCTGCAAACACATCCAAGAATGAAACCAATTAAATACTAGAACAAACCAGAGAACAGAAATCTAAATTTTTATTTTACCTGTAGCAGTAATTTGGAGCTGACCAGACTGTAACTATCTGGTTATTGAACATCCATTTATATCCTTCCATTACCAACTGATGAGCACGACATATGTAGTCAATGTTGTTTGTATGGTTGAAAGAAGTAACAACATTGCCACCAAATAGGAAGCCAGCACCACAGGGACTCAAACCCCAACCATGCACAATATCTTCGGGATCAGACCACAAGAGGTCACACATAGCACCATCATGAGGTACTTCTTGCTTCCGATCAATTGTTCGTATCTGGCAAGCAAAACATTATTAGTATGTAAAGCTTAAAAGAATATATACAAATTCATGATAAATTCTCTGACCTGATCCAATGTTGTTATGGCAGGAGAGAGACCTCCATGGACACTGAAAATTTTGTTCTCAATAAGGGCTGACAGACTGTAACAAACCACAGCTGAAGTTGTAAGGGACTGACATAACAAAAGTACCCAAATTTGGGTTGTTGGAAGCAACTGTATCGAAGATTAACTTTAATTGGCCACTGAGTAACAAGTGATGGTCAATACCAAAACTTTGCAAAAATAAAGGCAAAACCATATTACTTTTACTATACGTCACTTAAAATAAGAAGCACAAACACTTCATAATCCCCGGCGTGTCCATATCTGACATGCTGGGACATTCCTACATATGTATTCTCATTTTGTGGAGGGAGGAATATCTATATATATATATATATATATATATATATATTTATTTATTTATTTTAAATATAAAGCATAAAATTGATTTTCAATGTATTTAAAGATTTTGATAGTTGTTATATATTTTTTGAACTTAAAATTAACATAAAACATGTCTATAAATAAATAAAAATATACCTAGAGATAATAATTCATTTATCAATTGTCGTATATCCCACCGTTCCATGTCCTAATTTTTCAATAAGTGTCATGTCACCATGTCCCATGTCATGTGAGCGTCAATGTCCGTGTCCATTATTCTTAGTTAAAAGGCTCCATTTAGATTTACAGAATTAAGCAAGAGATACCTACTTCTAGGAACTGCTTCAATGGTGAGTTTCTTGGACTTGTGAAATTTGAAAATGGTGTGGAAACCAAACAATGAAACTTTAATATGAAAGTTTGTCAGTTGCATCCAAAACCATAGCAAAATTAAAATCCAGGACACCCATCAAGTTGGATAATAAGGAAACTGTACTAAAGGGACAGAAACTGCATGACAAGGAGAAATGCAGAGGGACTAACATCCGACTTATCAATGTTATAGCATATTATGGTACTGGTATCCATGTTCTTATGGCAGCAGAATAGTTATAGTTTAGTGATTCCCAATTATGAGTTATGACTCTCTAGGGAAGAAGCAATATATAAAGCCCATGATCCCAACTATCCAACTTGATGAAATTTATGGAACATAATTCTAACCAGCCAAGAAAAGGAAGAATGATTAGGCAACTAACACAAGAATTATCTAACAGACAACTGTGTCCTAACAGGCTACCATCCCCTGCACTAGTCTATAATTGTTACACCTTCCTTACATTCCAACAGATAGGGGTCCTGTGTTTCTCTAAAAGATATTGGCTAACCTTAAGTAATCAAATATATCGGTGCAATATCTCCAAACGTTCACAGAGCCATATTTACGTAGGCACTCATCATAGAATCCATATACCTGAAAATGTAAAGATAAATGGTAAATTCTCAGAATGCTTAAAAAGTGACAATCAGTAAATCTAAGAGCATAGAAAGTACGGAGATACAAGTTAAAAAGACTTAACATGTGTGATTTGACGGCTCTCATGGTTCCCTCTAATGAGAGTTATCCGATCTAGATACCTAACCTGATTGTAAACAACTATTAGTTGAACGCCTTAATAAACAAAAATGATAAAGAAGAAAAAATCAACAATACATCAAAAGACCGGATGAAAAGCTTATAATGCGTAATTTATTGATATCTGCAATCTGCCTTTGGCAATTCGCAAGTCAAAATGGATATGCCACACTCAACCAATTCAATAAACAGTTGGATTTCAAGCAATCCCTTTGACTGAACAACCAGACAGCAGGCCTGGAAAATAAATGAAATTATGTATAATACTCAATGTGAGAATATATTAAAGTGATATAAATCTTTGACATTCCACAAACAGCCTCTGTTGCTTAGTTTCGAGCCTTCTTCATGTATCACTGAAAGTGAGCCTTCTTCCAGATGAAATCTCTGATGCCTTTTGGAATGACAAGTTGGTGTTGATAGCATCATCTTTTGTTGATTTCGTATATTCAGAGACATAATTCCTCTTGTTTCAGCTGCTAGAGTCCCCAGCGGAGTTCCCAAAATGTTGGGGACATTTTGAGACAAGGGACAAAAATGCAAGATTTGCCCAAATCTCCTCTTGGATTCTTTAGAAATATTTATTTGCGGAGAATCAAGCCCACATTTCCAAATGTATATATAATGAACAAAAGGCTAATTTTGCTTTAACAAGAAAGAAATCAAAATGTCATAACTGAAATACAAGAAAATGCAGAAAAAATACACAAGTCTGACAACTTTGACCCATAGTCAGGGAGAAAAGAAAATTGAGAGGGGTTGTGAGGAAGAAAGAAGGTTCTCCTGTACCCATATTTCCACCCTCAAGTTTCAAAATTGTGAGGATGTTAGCTGGCTGCATGGGCTTTGGCTCTAAAGTTTCAGCTCTTTGGGGAAAATGTGGTTCATTTTGAATCTGATTAGGGCCTTTTGTATTGACTTTGGGGTGCTCTAAGTGACTGGTTTTTGATCAATAAAAGAGACTTTGAACCCTAAGGTCTCAATCAAAGAGGTTATGGTCAGATTTGCTTTAATTGGGTAAGACGGTTAGCTTGCTTTTTGCATAATTTGGGAATGGAGTGGCCTAAATTCATGGGCTGATGTTTCCTAAACATGGCAGGCCCTTAGAGTTTGCATTTGGTTGTTGTAGTAGACAAGGCTGGCCACTTAGGGTCAGCTGTGTTTTAGGTAAAAAAAGTACATAGCAGAAAAGTTGGGCCACAGTCAGCCAAAGCATAAAAACTCTTTTGAGGTGGAAATTTCAAGTACAAGACCTCCTTCATGGGCCTCAAATGCTACCAGTGTCCCTTGCCTACTTGGTAGCACGCATGGGCTGGATTTATGCGAAAGGTCCGAAAGAGACCAACCCATACCCTCCAAACCATACTTCCTCAATTTTCCCCAATATGTCACATGGGATTGGGCCATACTTAAAAGAATATAATATAATAAAATACATAAATTGAGCCCACAAGGAAGTTGGAATTGGTTGAATTGGGATTGTAAAAAATGGTGTCATGAAAATGGGTATTAATAGTGTGTAGCTCCATGTATATGCACAGGTACAATTAAAAGATAATTACAATTATACGATTCAAATTATACTTCTTTTTTAGAAGATGTTCAAATTATACATGGTATTAGCTTACACTTTTTTTAAACGATACATTTCTAAAATATGTAATGATTTATCAGTATATATATATATATATATATGGTTTAGAATTTAATTGGTTTTAGACTCTTCGATTTTTGCACCAAATACTTCACTTGCAAAAAAAATTAAAAACTTAGATGGAAACGTGGCAAAAAATAAACTCCAATTGAAATCAAATTTAGAATTTAATTGAATTTGGACTCTTCGATTTTTACACTCAATAATTCATTTGACACAAAATTAAAAATTAAATGGGATACGTGGCGCAAAATTGAGAATCCAATTAAAATCTAATTGAATTTTCTCTAAGCTTTGGCTATATATATATATATAGAGAGAGAGAGAGAGAGAGAGAGAAACTTATAACCACATGTATATGCATAGATATACTTAAAGATATACAGTAAAATGCATAGTATAATTCCTATATATATAATTTAAATACTATTAATAGCCATTTTTATATTTTGTTAACTTTTAAAAAGTCTTGTAAGAATATTATTAGGTGTAAAATGTAAACTGTTTATGTTTTTTTTTTTTTTTTTTTTATTATTACTTCTTAATTTTTGTTATTGTGAAACACTTTTTTTTTATGATTCATTTATTCTAGACTCTTTGGTTTTTGTATTCAATAACTCACTTAAATGAGTATTTAGGATGTGGACCCACATTTGACTCTAACTTAGGAAATAAAACTCTTTCTTAAAATAAAAAATTTAGGACACATGGCGCAAAATTATACTCTAATTTGAAATTCTAGTTGGACTTTTTCTAAGCTTTGCATATATATATATATATATATATATATATATATACAGAGAGAGAGAGATTGGACATCTCTTTGAAACTTTACAAAGTCTAGGCCATCAGACCTCACAACTAAAATAAGCAAACTATCACCATCTAAATCACAAAGGCGAACCTAAAAGCAATCAACACAAACTTAAAGCATTAACTACTGACAACAAAAACAGCAGATCACTAACCCCTCAAGCTAGATAAGAATCAACAAGCACCATAGAGGGATCAATTCCCCAATTACAGCATATTCTAACATATAAAATAGAGAGAGTGATGATGTGCAGTCGACAATAATCATTTGAAATAAAAAGTAGTAATTGCATGAAAGCAGATTAACATTGTTCCATATAGATTCCTTTTCGTTAACCTCGATAGTCAACAAAAGTAGAGATCACTCAATCACAAAGTTTCCGCAATTGCAATTTTCCAAAGGGTGTCTACACGTTCTGCATTTTCTATAAAGAGAGAAAGTGGAGATCATTTTTTTTTAATTAATAATGTGTATTCATGTGCTAACATCTATATCGCTCTAACTTCTTGGTTCCCTCTTAGAGCTTTCCAAAAAGGTGAATACTCTTTCTCTTTCCCTTAAAAAAAAATTTTTCTTTTTTAGCTGAATTTTTTATTGTTTCTTACACCTTAAGTTGATGAAGTTTTAGTTTTTTTTAATTCTCCATCACAATTCCTCTCTTTCCCTCTTATAGCTAATGTTGATTTTTGTATGGATTAATATTTAGTTATTTTGAAAGTGAAGTTTTGAGTTTATATCCAAAAATTCAAAACACCAATTTATATGGTTAGATGCATAGGCGGAGCTAGGAGGGGGGGGGGGGGGGGGGGGGGCGCAAGGGGGGTCATGGCCTACCCTAACTTTTGAAATTTTCCATTAACTACTGACAACAATCAACACAAACTCAAAGCATAAACTACTGACAACAAAAACAGCAGATCACTAACCCCTCAAGCTAGATAAGAATCAACAAGCACCATAGAGGGATCAATTCCCCAATTACAGCATATTCTAACATATAAAATAGAGAGAGTAAAATTAGATTATGTTGTTGTAGGGACTCATTTTGTAAGGGATCCTTAACAATAACATTTGTAGAGATGTGGGTAGAAGGGCTAGGCACCAACATAGCAAACAACGGCTGATGTGAAATTTAAAGAAATAATAACAAGGTAATTTTACTGAACGTTTGGGAGGATAATCATTATCGATTTGGTTAGGTGTTTATGAAGATCATGATAACGATTTTGGCTAAGTGTTTGTGAAGCATATTCGTCCTCGGTTCAGTCCGAGGATCTCTTTGTCTTAGGACTGATCTCTCCCCTCTGTCCTTTCTCCTAGACTGATCAATATCAGGAGTCCCTTTTTATGCTGGGAATCCTCTTGGTTATATAGTTTCGTTTTAGTTAATCTTAGCTGTCCATGTGTCGGTTATCCGAACTCTGGGTATAAGGGTTTGTCCCATCATCTGATTTTGCAGGCTTTATGTTAATTCTCAGCCGTCTTCGCAGACTTTCTATTAGTTGAAATGACGAGGCATCTGGGTCTAACAGTCACTTCACCATTAAAGCGGCCAGAATGTTGGTGGAGTACATTTAATGGGTGAGGGATATTTTCTCTTAATCAACGTCGGTTTGCCGAGGAGGTGGACGTCCTCGGCGAGGCCCCTTGAGGGCTTGGACTTTTCCCTTTTATCCTCGGCTTCTATATTCTCCTTTGGCGCGGGCCTTAGACCGGCTATGGAGTGGGCCAGGGTTGTTTAAATATTTGGAGCCCCACAGTTGTAAATTGCATTATACTTTTTTAGTCCCACATTGCCTAAGTACACGCCCCACTCATATTTTATATGTCCTTGGAGCTTGTATGAGTGTACCACTAAGGTGTGGGGCATGAGTGGGGCGCGTACTTAGGCGATATGAGACTAAGATGTAAAGCCTCTAAGGTGAAGATCTTGAACTCCCACCCCTTCGTAATCTACAAATAATCTCAAGATGATAGATAAAGTCTATATACAACAATGTCAAAACATATACTATCTCCAAAAAATATATATAATAAAAAGGCATCTAACACCCAAAATAATAATTAAAAAAGTTTACCTCCATTAGTTTGAAGGAAAATTCTTTCAACTCAATACTGGGCAATTAATAAAATCATCCACATATATTTTTAATCATAGGGCATTAACAATAAAAAAAAATGACATGTATCACTCTCATGTTAAAATAGAATCAAAATTTAGTATGACCAAAAATATTCATGAAAACCGATTTTTTAATACATTGAATTACAGTAACACTAACCTTTTTTTTTTTCTTCTTCTTTTTTATGAGATAGTGGCTCCTAATCTAGTTATCCGAAAGAGACAAAACAATGGTGCAATCGATAAAGTGTCAATTGATTTATTACTTATTCTATGCTATATGGTACAGAAGAATACCCACAATAGTGAATAAAAGTAGAGATCCTTTTCTTCCTCAAAAAAAAAAAGGTAGAGATCCTTTTGACCAAAAAGGATCTCTTGATTTATTACGTTGCCTTTTGTGGCTTGTTAATCTAATATATTCTACCTTTTGACCAAAAAAAAAAGGAGAGATCCTTTCTCCGCAAAGTTTCCACAATGCAATTTTCCAACCTGGGTGTCTTACACGTTTTGCATTTCCATAAAGAGAGAAAGTGGGAATCACTTTAATTTCCTCGTCTCTTTTTTTTTACAATGCGCATTCATGTACCGATGTATACGAACATCTTTATTTAGTTTATTACTATCACTTCTCACCTAGAGCTTTCCAAAAGGTCATTGCCTTCTCTCTTTCTTTCGATTCTTTTTTCTTCTCTTTTGGTGGATTTTTTTTCTTACACCTCTGCTGATTTCAGTTTGGATTAATTAGCATTGTCAATTCATGTTAGCGTGTCTTGTATATGGAAAAAAAAAAGTTATTAATCAATAGTTCATAAACAAGTTCAAGTTTGCTCTACAAATATATGTACAAAACTTGAACGTAATGAACTCAAGCTCAATGAACGAGTCTGGATTTTTAATATCGGCTCGTTTACAACTTTATGCGACTTTCAATCTTTTTTTTTGGGTTGACATCAATCATATTTTTAGTTAAGTCTGTTTGTAAGTTTTTTTTTTTTTTTTTTCCAAGTAAAATTGGAATTAAATTTAATGTTTTCGATGTTACAAAAGGAGAGTGTAAAATTATCATCTTCTGGAGTGCATCTACTAAATTTATCTTCCCGATAGTATAAAAGATTGTGATTAATTTATTGGAGTAGTCTGATGTGGTTTTTTGAAGCGGATGTCAGTCATTTATTTGGTAAGAAATAACAAAATAGATGCTGAGTTAATATTACCGAAACATTGTATACTTTCTCCACAAACAGCCTCTGTTGCTTAGTTTCAAGCCTTCTTCTTGTATCACTAAAAGTGGGTCCTACTAAGATAGTAAATGGGCATTCCTCATGCAAAGGGTTCTCTTTGAGGAAGTTAACCATCATTAATGGTTCGCTTAAAGTCAAAGATGTGTTAATGATTATTAGCGTGTCTTGTTTATGGAAAAAAAAAAAAAAAGTTATTAATCAATAAATCGTAAACAAGTTCAAGTTTGTTCAACAAATATATGTACAAAACTTGAACGTAATGAACTCAAGCTCAATGAACGAGTCTGAATTTTTAATACTGGCTCATTTACAACTTTATGCGACTTTCAATCTTTTTTTTGGGTTGACATCAATCATATTTTTTGTTAAGTCTGTTTGGAAGTTTTTTTTTTTTTTTTTTTCCAAGTAAAATTGGTATTAAATTTAATGTTTTCGATGTTACAAAAGGAGAGTGTAATATTGTCGTCTTCTGGAGTGCATCTGCTAAATTTTGGCAAAGACAAGCATCCATGCACAATATTCGCATATTCAAAGTTTAAGAACGTGTATCTTTTCACTGTTTCACAGTTCCAAGTTCCAACTATAAGGGAAAACACAACTTTTTAACACTAATATCCGACTGCTAAATTGGCTTCAACAAACTTATTCAATTGAGGATTTTCTTACATAGATTTAACTTCTTATCTCATACTTTTTTGTTATTAACTTATTATACATGTCTTATTTTATCTATTATGGGGAGGTTACAAATTCATGGTTAGTCATAGTTTTTTTTTTTTTTTTTTGGCTCACCTCTTCATGACAACTTTATAGTTTATTTTTATACTAAAAAATAGTAAGAATATATTTGTATCAGTCAGCTAAAAGGGCCACATGGGACTGTGATTTCATGAACAAGTAAATTTAAATAGAGTGATGGTAGGTTACTATACATTTTATTATATGGATGTATCAATTTTTAAACACAAAATAGCAAAATAATTAAGAAATTTATTTATTACCTTATTGATATGACACTAATTATATTCATTACCACATCATTTTATAAGTTTTTTTTTTTTTTTAATATAATTGGCAATAACTTTGACTTTTTAAAAAAATGATAATGTAATAAATTGACATTTGGTTTTTTGTTTTTTAAAAATTTCCATTTTAAAACTAGGTAAATAGTATGTTTTTCAAATGCTATTTATGAGCACTTTAACTAAAAAAATCAACACTTAAACCCCGTTTGGTTGCTAAGAAAGCAAAGGAAAAGAAAAGAAAATAAATTTTCAATTTTTGCTAATAAAATGACATCTCATTTACTTAGGGAGCTGCAAATAATATATTTTCAAATATTTTATTTATTTTATAATTAAGGACACATGATAACCCAAAGGATAGCTTAGATGGCATAAAATATTATTTTGATATTAATGTTACATCAATTTTTTTCATGTACCGCATATTAATAATGATTATTTTGACACAATACCAAAAGTTTAGAAACAAAATTGACACATAGTACAAGTGTTAAAGACTAAAATAGTAATTAAACATGTTTTTTTCCATATTTTTATTAAAGATTAAATTCTATAAGGATGTGGTTTAAAACCCAAGATTTACACCCTCCAATCCCAACATGCCACATCATCTTATCATAAATTAAAGAATAAGCTCAACCATACTCAATCAATTCTAATACTCATCTGAAAATTCAACCAAATTGGGAGTTTATTAAGATGTTATTAATTGTGGTATGATGTACTGAGTTTAAGTAAAAAGTTCATGTGACAATCTCTTATTAGATGGTATAAAACATGAATTTTACACCCCATTCTTACTGAATTCTGACTCTTTTTTTTAGTATCCTCAAAACCCTTTTTTTTTATTAGCTGAATTTGGAAATTAATGTCCTGTTTGGTTGTAAGGGAGATGACTGAAAAGAAAAGAAGGGAGGAAAAAGTAAGGGAAGGGAAAGGGAAGAAGAGAGAGTTGTACATAGAAGCATTGCATTAATACAATTTCTTCGAAAGAAAGGTCTTCTTTGAAAAATAATGAGACCACCTGAAGGATTGTGCTAAGAAAATTTCTAGAAAACAAACTTTACTCAAAATTATGGGTTGTGAGAAAAGTATGAAACTTCATCAAAAAGAAAAAAAAAGTATGAAATTTTGGAGAATCAATCAAATTGTGTATTCTTACTTTTTAATAGAAAACTAAAAAGTGAAAACGCGTGGACCATCACAGCTATCATATTGATATAGAGAGAAGTGAGGAGGATTACACCCACTTTTCCAGTCAATTTGCATTTTGTCATTAAAGTCATTCTATTTCGCATCTCATCACACCTTTCTTTTCTCCAAATTTTATCAATTTTTTGGCTCTAGATTCCTATGGCTTCCCAAATCAACTACAGAGCCTCCTCTTCTTTCACTCCCCAATTCACCTATGATGTTTTCTTAAATTTCAGAGGTGAAGATACCCGCTATAATTTTACAAGTTATTTATATCAAGCTTTATGTGATAAGGGTTTCAATACTTTTATCGATGATGACCTTCAGAGAGGACAAGAAATTTCAACAAAACTTCTTATAACTATTGAATTGTCAATGATTTCGATTATTGTGTTCTCTGAAAATTACGCATCTTCCAGTTGGTGCTTATCTTCCAGTTGGTGCTTAGACGAACTTGTAAAGATTCTTGAATGTAGGAATAATGGACAGTTAGTTCTACATATATTTTACAAAGTGGATCCGTCAGAAATACATAAACCAAAGGGAAAGTTTGGAGTAGATCTAACTCAACATGAAGAAAATTCAAAGGATAACATGGAGAGGGTTCACAGGTGGAGGACAGCTTTGACTAAAGCAACTAATTTGTCTGGGTTGCATTACAAGGATGGGTATGTATCTATCAACTACTCTTCTATAAGTTATAGAGTTTAGTAATTTTGTTACGGATTCCCGAAAAAAGAAATGTGTTCACTAAATTCTAGATTATGAAAGTATCCTGTTTTTCATAGAATCTTCTACTAAAGAGGTTGTTAATTAATAAAAGTCGATGGTATAAATTTTAAAATATATATATATATATATATATATTAAAGCCATATAATTTTACCTATTATGAGTTTACGACTATTAATTCTTGTGTACTTTTATGAGTTAAAAACTTTAAATGATCTTCATAGACCCTATCATGGATTAGAAAAAGGTTACGAGGGAATTAGGATTTCATCTTTGGCAAGCCCACATCTTGAATAAAATATGTAAAAAAAAATATACTTGTTTTTATTAAGTATTAATAAAATATAAACAAAAACATAGAAAAAATAAAGTGTTTTTAATATATTTCAACCCGCTTATATATGACCTATCAAAATAGCATTTGATCTTCTTTTTTATTCTATATAATAATCTATAATTAATTTTGTTCTAAATTTAATAGCAATTTCACTTTCAATATACATGATCAAAGAGTGTTAGATAATCGTCTTCTCATTTTGTTGTGAGCTTAATCTTCACTGTATTTATGACAGAAAGTCCTCATTTTGTAGTTACAATAAGTCTTAGATAAGTAAGTACATAACAAACCACTCTAAAAACAAGTTGATAAGCTATTGATCTTCTATTCCCAACCATCTATTTGTACAATTCTTAATTTTTTTTTTAAAGTACATTATGCCCATAATGATAAATTTCTGTTTATAATAATAGTTTTTCATTATATGTAAAATCTTGTAAGTAATTGTTCTCTCAACAAACAAATATATATCATCAATTCTAAATAAAAGAAATCATTGATCTCTTGAAGATGTAATGCAAAGTTAAGAATAATCAACTTCATTGTATGCTTAATAAAACCATAAATTAATTTTTTACTTGACAATCTATTGTAGCTGAAAAAATATCTATTCAATAATGACATTCAAAGAAACTTCATTGCATGCTCACTAAAACGATTATTTAACTCTTTTAATTGAGAATCTATTGTAGATCACAAAAAAAATAATAAATAAATATCTACTCACTCATGAAATTCAATTGTAAAATAGTCTTGGAGATGAATTAATTCCCAATTATAACAACCCAATTTTACTGATTTAATCAATGAAACCATCAAGTCAGAAATCAATAAAGCAAGCAATAAAAGTTATAAACAAATAACACAATGATATGATGAGAAAGTGAAAAAAAAAATTTGATAGTGAACATCTCCAATGGAAAAAAAAAAAGATTACAAGGGCAATTCACTATATGAAGAGAAGTTACAAATCTAGTACAAGATCCTTGCCCCTAGGCACTACACATTAGATTAACTTACTATTCCAACACACAATAACTTTTGAACTTCTGAACTCTTCATACATGAACGACCCATCTATGTATATTTTCAATTTTTCTAACTTAATATATGTTTCTTATTCTTTGTGTATGACAGTTGTATTGAATCTGAAGCTAAATTTATCCAGAGAATTATTAGAGAGATATCAGTTACAAAATTGAATCACACTCAGTTATTTGTTACTAAACACCTAGTTGGAATAGATTCTCATGTGGATGCTATAGAATTGCTTTTAGATATGAACTCAAATGATGTTCGAATGGTAGGGATTCATGGTCTTGGAGGAGTAGGTAAGACTACAATTGCAAAGGCTATTTATAACAGAATCGCCAATTTTTTTGAATTGAGTTGCTTTCTAGAGGATGTCAGAGAAAGGTCAAGAACACATGCTGACATAATCAATCTACAACAGATGCTTCTTTCTAAGATCTCACAGGGCACATATGTAAAGGTAGATAGTGTACCCAAAGGAATTATTATGATAAAGGAAATGCTTTCTTGTACAAGACTTCTTTTAATTCTTGACAATGTGGATGAGTCAGAATTGATGGAAAATTTTCTTGGGGAATGTGATTGGCTTGCTTAGGAAGTAGAGTCATCATAACAACAAGAGACAAACAAGTGCTTAATACTCTTGGAAAAGATCATCTAATTTATGAGCTTAAGGGTTTAAATCAATCTGAATCTCGTGAACTCTTCAACCTGCATGCCTTCCCGAAAATTGAACCTGAAAAATATTATTCAGAAGTTGCAAAGCAAATCATACATTATGCCAATGGCCTTCCATTAGCTCTTAAAATAATAGGTTATGATTTGTGTGGAAAAAGTATATGTGATTGGAAAAGTGCGTTAGAAAAGTATAAAAACATTCCTCACAAAAAAAATTGTGGAAAAGCTCAAAATAAGTTATGACGGACTTGAAAAGACCGAAAAGGATATTTTTTTGGATATTGCATGTTTCTTTAAGGGATTCGATAGGAGTTATGTAGAGAATATATTAGATGCTTGCAAATTATATCCAAGTTATGGAATTGGAAAACTAATTGATAAGTGTCTCGTAACTATTGATCAATTTGGCAAGATGTGGATGCATGACTTGCTTCAACAAATGGGGAGAGAAATTGTTCAACAAGAATCAAAAGAGCTTGGAAAACGTAGCAGGATATGGTGTTTTGAGGATGCTGAAGAAATACTAACTACAAATATGGTATAAGCTCTTTTGCATCTCCTTTTTCCAAATGAGTTTTTTTCCATTTTTTTTTTCTTTTTAATGTTGAAGAAATTTTAATTTTATTTGGATATTTTTTTTAATTTTTTATTGTTCTATTATTTAGTGTAACTAATGCTTTGTCCAACTAGGGATCAGGTAAAATTCAGGGCATTATGTGCTGCTCACCTCAACCAATCACGATGCCAATAGGAGCTAAAGCTTTTGAAAAGATGAAAAATCTCAAATTTCTTATAGTTCGTAATGTACACATTTGTGAAGAACTCGAATATCTCCCCAACGGGTTAACGTTGCTTCAATGGCCTGAATTTCCATTTTCCTTTCCATCTAACTATTATCCTCGACAACTTGTTGGACTTGAGATGCCACGTAGTCTTATTAGATTGGAGGCAACATTCAAATTGGTATAAATATTAGTATTTATAAATTATGATTTATTTAAATTTTATTTGAATGTTGGATGAAATTTTTTTTTTTCTTCTACAGGGAATCCAGCTAAAATATTTAAAATATATCAATCTCAACAACTGTGAGTCCATTACAAAATTACCCGAGTTTTGTACCCCAAGCCTAAAAGAATTGTACCTTTCCCATTGTAAAAATTTAGCTAAGATTCATGAGTCGGTTGGATTTCTTGATAAGCTTGAGAGATGGGATCTCGAAGGTTGTGGAAAACTTCAAATTCTTCCAAACTACCTTAGGTTGATATCTTTAGTTTATATCAATCTCAAATACTGTGAGTCCATTACAGAATTACCGGAGTTCTGCACCCCAAGCCTAAAAAAATTGTATCTTTCCCATTGTAAAAATTTAGTTAAGGTTCATGAGTCTGTTGGATTTCTTGATAAGCTTCAAAGATGCAGTCTTCAAGGTTGTGAAAAACTTCAAATTCTTCCAAACTACCTCAGGATGATATCTTTAAACTATATGAATCTCAACAACTGTGAGTCCATTACAGAATTACCTGAGTTCTGTACCCCAAGGCTAAAAGCATTGTATCTTTCCTATTGTAAAAATTTAGTTAAGGTTCATGAGCCGTTTAAATTTCTTGATGAGCTTCAGAAATGGGATCTCCAAGATTGTGGAAAACTTCAAATTCTTCCAAACTACCTCAGGATGATATCTTTGAAATATATCAATCTCAACAACTGTGAATCCATTACAGAACTACCTGAGTTCTGTACCCCAAGCCTAAAAGAATTGTACCTTTCCCATTGTAAAAATTTAGTTAAGGTTCATGAGTCGGTTGGATTTCTTGATAAGCTTCAAAAATGGGATCTCCAAGATTGTGGAAAACTTCAAATTCTTCCAAACTACCTCAGGATGATATCTTTAAAATATATCAATCTCAGCTACTGTGAGTCCATTACAGAATTACTTGAGTTCTGCACCCCAAGCCTAAAAGAATTGTGTCTTTCCTATTGTAAAATTTTAGTTAAGGTTCATGAGTCGGTTGGATTTCTTAATAAATTCCAAAGCTGGTGTCTTAAAGGTTGTGAAAAACTTCAAAAACTTCCAAATTTCCTCAGGTTGATATCTTTAAAATATATCAATCTCAAGAACTGTGAGTCTTTTACAGAATTACCTGACTTCTGTGCCCCTTGCCTAAAAAAATTCTATCTTTCCCATTGTACCCTAAGTCTTAAAAAATTGTATCTTTCCCATTGTACCCTAAGCCTAAAAAGATTGTATCTTTCCCATTGTAAAAATTTGGGTTCCCAGTGTTCCAGGAGCAATAAAAATATAATTGAATTAGATTTTTTGATGAAACCCGAGTATTTCCCCGTATTGAATTTTCTAGATCTATCTGAAACGAATATTGTTAGCATCCCCGAAAGCCTAAGCAGATTTGCTAATTTAGCGGTCCTTCGTATACGAAATTGCAAGCAGCTTCGGGAAATTCCAAGGCTTCCCCAATCTGTGCGAGATGTGGATGTAAGAAATTGCTATTCGTTGAATGCACAATCATCAAGCAGATTATTGAAACAGGTTTCTCTCTTTTTTTTATTAAGTTATAAAAAAGAGAATTTTTTGTTACTTTCTTCCCTAATTCAATTTGCTAATTGAATGCAGATTGTAGAAATTTCAGGGATTTTACCAAACAGAGCTCGCAAGGGAACAAGAAGCAGGATATTAATGGATCCACAAACATCTAAACCTGAAGATGATTATTTTGGAATTAAACTACCAGGAACTGAGATTCCAAAGTGGTTAAACTTAAACCATGAGAATGATGGAAATGTCATGGTATCATTTTGGGTTGGTCGCACATTTCCAAATATTTTTTATGTCTGTTTTGCTTTTGGACCGGTGAAATATTCATGGACATCTTCCTGTTATGTTTACCTTTCCATCAATGGTCATAAAAAAAAGAACATTACATCAGCTTATCTATATGAAATTTATGGAACATAATTCTAACCAGCCAAGAAACGGAAGAATGATTAGGCAACTAACACAAGAATTATCTAACAGACAACTGTGTCCTAACAGGCTACCATCCCCTGCACTAGTCTAAAATTTGTTACACCTTCCTTACATTCCAACAGATAGGTGTCCTGTGTTTCTCTAAAAGATATTGGCTAACCTTAAGTAATCAAATATATCGGTGCAATATCTCCAAACGTTCACAGAGCCATATTTACGTAGGCACTCATCATAGAATCCATATACCTGAAAATGTAAAGATAAATGGTAAATTCTCAGAATGCTTAAAAAGTGACAATCAGTAAATCTAAGAGCATAGAAAGTACGGAGATACAAGTTAAAAAGACTTAACATGTGTGATTTGACGGCTCTCATGGTTCCCTCTAATGAGAGTTATCCGATCTAGATACCTAACCTGATTGTAAACAATTATTAGTTGAACGCCTTAATAAACAAAAATGATAAAGAAGAAAAAATCAACAATACATCAAAAGACCGGATGAAAAGCTTATAATGCGTAATTTATTAATATCTGCAATCTGCCTTTGGCAATTCGCAAGTCAAAATGGATATGCCACACTCAACCAATTCAATAAACAGTTGGATTTCAAGCAATCCCTTTGACTGAACAACCAGACAGCAGGCCTGGAAAATAAATGAAATTATGTATAATACTCAATGTGAGAATATATTAAAGTGATGTAAATCTTTGACATTCCACAAACAGCCTCTGTTGCTTAGTTTCGAGCCTTCTTCATGTATCACTGAAAGTGAGCCTTCTTCCAGATGAAATCTCTGATTCCTTTTGGAATGACAAGTTGGCGTTGATAGCATCATCTTTTGTTGATTTCTTATATTCAGAGACATAATTCCTCTTGTTTCAGCTGCTAGAGTCCCCAGGTGAGTTCCCAAAATGTCGGGGACATTTTGAGACAAGGGACAAAAATGCAAGATTAGCCCAAATCTCCTCTTGGATTCTTTAGAAATATTTATTTGCGGAGAATCAAGCCCACATTTCCAAATGTATATATAATGAACAAAAGGCTAATTTTGCTTTAACAAGAAAGAAATCAAAATGTCATAACTGAAATACAAGAAAATGCAGAAAAAATACACAAGTCTGACAACTTTGACCCACAGTCAGGGAGAAGAGAAAATTGAGATGGGTTGTGAGGAAGAAAGAAGGTTCTCCTGTACCCATATTTCCACCCTCAAGTTTCAAAATTGTGAGGATGTTAGCTGGCTGCATGGGCTATGGCTTTAAAGTTTCAGCTCTTTGGGGAAAATGTGGTTCATTTTGAATCTAATTAGGGCCTTTTGTACTGAGTTTGGGGTACTCTAAGTGACTGGTTTTTGATCAATAAAAGAGACTTTGAACCCTAAGGTCTCAATCAAAGAGGTTATGGTCAGATTTGCTTTAATTGGGTAAGACGGTTAGCTTGCTTTTTGCATAATTTGGGAATGGAGTGGCCTAAATTCATGGGCTGATGTTTCCTAAACATGGCAGGCCCTTAGAGTTTGCATTTGGTTGTTGTAGTAGACAAGGCTGGCCACTTAGGGTCAGCTGCGTTTTAGGTAAAAAAAGTACAGAGCAGAAAAGTTAGGCCACAGTCAGCCAAAGCATAAAAACTCTTTTGAGGTGGAAATTTCAAGTACAAGACCTCCTTCATGAGCCTCAAATGCTACTAGTGTCCCTTGCCCACTTGGTAGCACGCATGGGCTGGACTTATGCAAAAAGTCCGAAAGAGACCAACCCATACCCTCCAAACCATACTTCCTCAATTTTCACCAATATGTCACATGGGATTGGGCCATACTTAAAAGAATATAATATAATAGAATACATAAATTGAGCTCACAAGGAAGTTGGAATTGGTTGAATTGGGATTGTAAAAAATGGTGTCATGAAAATGGGTATTAATAGTGTGTAGCTCCATGTATATGCACAGGTACAATTAAAAGATAATTACAATTATACGGTTCAAATTATACTTCTTTTTTAGAAGATGTTCAAATTATACATGGTATTAGCTTACACTTTTTTTAAATGATACATTTCTAAAATATGTAATGATTTATCAGTATATATATATATATATATATATATATGGTTTAGAATTTAATTGGTTTTAGACTTTTCGATTTTTGCACCAAATACTTCACTTGCAAAAAAAATTAAAAACTTAGATGGAAACATGGCAAAAAATAAACTCCAATTGAAATCAAATTTAGAATTTAATTGAATTTGGACTCTTCGATTTTTACACTCAATAATTCATTTGACACAAAATTAAAAATTAAATGGGATACGTGGCGCAAAATTGAGAATCCAATTAAAATCTAATTGAATTTTCTCTAAGCTTTGGCTATATATATATATATATATAGAGAGAGAGAGAGAGAGAGAGAGAGAGAGAGAGAGAAAAGCTTATAACCACATGCATATGCATAGATATACTTAAAGATATACAGTAAAATGCATAGTATAATTCCTATATATATAATTTAAATACTATTAATAGCCATTTTTATATTTTGTTAACTTTTAAAAAGTCTTGTAAGAATATTATTAGGTGTAAAATGGAAACTGTTTATGTTTTTTTTTTTTTTTTTTTATTATTACTTCTTAATTTTTGTTATTGTGAAACACTTTTTTTTTATGATTCATTTATTCTAGACTCTTTGGTTTTTGTATTCAATAACTCACTTAAATGAATATTTAGGATGTGGACCCACATTTGACTCTAACTTTGGAAATAAAACTCTTTTTTAAAATAAAAAATTTAGGACACATGGCGCAAAATTATACTCTAATTTGAAATTCTAGTTGGACTATCTCTAAGCTTTGCATATATATATATATATATATACAGAGAGAGAGAGAGAGAGAGAGAGAGAGAGAGAGATTGGACATCTCTTTGAAACTTTACAAAGTCTAGGCCATCAGACCTCACAACTAAAATAAGCAAACTATCACCATCTAAATCACAAAGGCGAACCTAAAAGCAATCAACACAAACTTAAAGCATAAACTACTGACAACAAAAACAGCAGATCACTAACCCCTCAAGCTAGATAAGAATCAACAAGCACCATAGAGGGATCAATTCCCCAATTACAGCATATTCTAACATATAAAATAGAGAGAGTGATGATGTGCAGTCGACAATAATCATTTGAAATAAAAAGTAGTAATTGCATGAAAGCAGATTAACATTGTTCCATATAGATTCCTTTTTGTTAACCTCGATAGTCAACAAAAGTAGAGATCACTCAATCACAAAGTTTCCGCAATTGCAATTTTCCAAAGGGTGTCTACACGTTCTGCATTTTCTATAAAGAGAGAAAGTGGAGATCATTTTTTTTTTATTAATAATGTGTATTCATGTGCTAACATCTATATCGCTCTAACTTCTTGGTTCCCTCTTAGAGCTTTCCAAAAAGGTGAATACTCTTTCTCTTTCCCTTAAAAAAAATATTTTCTTTTTTAGCTGAATTTTTTATTGTTTCTTACACCTTAAGTTGATGAAGTTTTAGTGTTTTTTAATTCTCCATCACAATTCCTCTCTTTCCCTCTTATAGCTTATGTTGATTTTTGTATGGATTAATATTTAGTTATTTTGAAAGTGAAGTTTTGATTTTATATCCAAAAATTCAAAACACCAATTTATATGGTTAGATGCATAGGCAGAGCTAGGGGGGGGGGGGGGCAAGGGGGGTCATGGCCTACCCTAACTTTTGAAATTTTCCATTAACTACTGACAACAATCAACACAAACTCAAAGCATAAACTACTGACAACAAACACAGCAGATCACTAACCCCTCAAGCTAGATAAGAATCAACAAGCACCATAGAGGGATCAATTCCCCAATTACAGCATATTCTAACATATAAAATAGAGAGTAAAATTAGATTATGTTGTAAATTGCATTATACTTTTTTAGTCCCACATTGCCTAAGTACACGCCCCACTCATGTTTTATATGTCCTTGGAGCTTGCATGAGTGTACCACTAAGGTGTGGGGCATGAGTGGGGCGCGTACTTAGACGATATGGGACTAAGGTGTAAAGCCTCTAAGATGAAGATCCTGAACTCCCACCCCTTCATAATCTATAAATAATCTCAAGATGATAGATAAAGTCTATATACAACAATGTCAAAACATATACTATCTCCAAAAAATATATATAATAAAAAGGCATCTAACACCCAAAATAATAATTAAAAAAGTTTACCTCCATTAGTTTGAAGGAAAATTCTTTCAACTCAATACAGGGCAATTAATAAAATCATCCACATATATTTTTAATCATAGGGCATTAACAATAAAAAAAAATGACATGTATCACTCTCATGTTAAAATAGAATCAAAATTTAGTATGACCAAAAATATTCATGAAAACCGATTTTTTAATACATTGAATTACAGTAACACTAACCTTTTTTTTTTCTTCTTCTTTTTTATGAGATAGTGGCTCCTAATCTAGTAATCCGAAAGAGACAAAACAATGGTGCAATCGATAAAGTGTCAATTGATTTATTACTTATTCTATGCTATATGGTACAGAAGAATACCCACAATAGTGAATAAAAGTAGAGATCCTTTTCTTCCTCAAAAAAAAAAAGGTAGAGATCCTTTTGACCAAAAAGGATCTCTTGATTTATTACGTTGCCTTTTGTGGCTTGTTAATCTAATATATTCTACCTTTTGACCAAAAAAAAAAGGAGAGATCCTTTCTCCGCAAAGTTTCCACAATGCAATTTTCCAACCTGGGTGTCTTACACGTTTTGCATTTCCATAAAGAGAGAAAGTGGGAATCACTTTAATTTCCTCGTCTCTTTTTTTTTACAATGCGCATTCATGTACCGATGTATACGAACATCTTTATTTAGTTTATTACTATCACTTCTCACCTAGAGCTTTCCAAAAGGTCATTGCCTTCTCTCTTTCTTTCGATTCTTTTTTCTTCTCTTTTGGTGGATTTTTTTTCTTACACCTCTGCTGATTTCAGTTTGGATTAATTAGCATTGTCAATTCATGTTAGCGTGTCTTGTATATGGAAAAAAAAAAGTTATTAATCAATAGTTCGTAAACAAGTTCAAGTTTGCTCTACAAATATATGTACAAAACTTGAACGTAATGAACTCAAGCTCAATGAACGAGTCTGAATTTTTAATATCGGCTCGTTTACAACTTTATGTGACTTTCAATCTTTTTTTTGGGTTGACATCAATCATATTTTTAGTTAAGTCTGTTTGTAAGTCTTTTTTTTTTTTTTTTCCAAGTAAAATTGGAATTAAATTTAATGTTTTCAATGTTACAAAAGGAGAGTGTAAAATTGTCATCTTCTGGATTGCATCTACTAAATTTATCTTCCCGATAGTATAAAAGATTGTGATTAATTTATTGGAGTAGTCTCATGTGGTTTTTTGAAACAGATGTCAGTCATTTATTTGGTAAGAAATAACAAAACAGATGCTGAGTTAATATTACCGAAATATATGCTGAGTTAATATTACCGAAACATGGTATACTTTCTTCACAAACAGCCTCTGTTGCTTAGTTTCAAGCCTTCTTCTTGTATCACTAAAAGTGGGTCCTACTAAGATAGTAAATGGGCATTCCTCATGCAAAGGGTTCTCTTTGAGGAAGTTAACCATCATTAATGGTTCGCTTAAAGTCAAAGATGTGTTAATGATTATTAGCGTGTCTTGTTTATGGAAAAAAAAAAAAAAAAAAAAAAGTTATTAATCAATAGATCGTAAACAAGTTCAAGTTTGCTCGACAAATATATGTACAAAACTTGAACGTAATGAACTCAAGCTCAATGAACGAGTCTGAATTTTTAATACTGGCTCGTTTACAACTTTATGCAACTTTCAATCTTTTTTTTGGGTTGACATCAATCATATTTTTAGTTAAGTCTGTTTGGAAGTTTTTTTTTTTTTTTTTTTTTTTTTTCCAAGTAAAATTGGTATTAAATTTAATGTTTTCGATGTTACAAAAGGAGAGTGTAATATTGTCGTCTTCTGGAGTGCATCTGCTAAATTTTGGCAAAGACAAGCATCCATGCACAATATTCGCATATTCAAAGTTTAAGAACGTGTATCTTTTATTCTTTTCACTGTTTCACAGTTCCAAGTTCCAACTATAAGGGAAAACACAACTTTTTAACACTAATATCAGACTGCTAAATTGGCTTCAACAAACTTATTCAATTGAGGATTTTCTTACATAGATTTAACTTCTTATCTCGTACTTTTTTGTTATTAACTTATTATACATGTCTTATTTTATCTATTATGGGGAGGTTACAAATATGGTTAGTGATAGTTTTTTTTTTTTTTTTGGCTCACCTCTTCATGACAACTTTATAGTTTATTTTTATACTAAAAAATAGTAAGAATATATTTGTATCAGTCAGCTAAAAGGGCCACATGGGACTGTGATTTCATGAACAAGTAAATTTAAATAGTGTGATGGTAGGTTACTATACATTTTATTATATGGATGTATCAATTTTTAAACACAAAATAGAAAAATAATTAAGAAATTTATTTATTACCTTATTGATATGACACTAATTATATTCATTACCACATCATTTTATAAGGTTTTTTTTTTTTAATATAATTGGCAATAACTTTGACTTCTTAAAAAAATGATAATGTAATAAATTGACATTTGGTTTTTTGTTTTTTAAAAATTTCCATTTTAAAACTAGGTAAATAGTATGTTTTTCAAATGCTATTTATGAGCACTTTAACTAAAAAAATCAACACTTAAACCCCGTTTGGTTGCTAAGAAAGCAAAGGAAAAGAAAAGAAAATAAATTTTCAATTTTTGCTAATAAAATGACATCTCATTTACTTAGGGAGCTGCAAATAATATATTTTCAAATATTTTATTTATTTTATAATTAAGGACACATGATAACCCAAAGGATAGCTTAGATGGCATAAAATATTATTTTGATATTAATGTTACATCAATTTTTTTCATGTACCGCATATTAATAATGATTATTTTGACACAATACCAAAAGTTTAGAAACAAAATTGACACATAGTACAAGTGTTAAAGACTAAAATAGTAATTAAACATGTTTTTTTCCATATTTTTATTAAAGATTAAATTCTATAAGGATGTGGTTTAAAACCCAAGATTTACACCCTCCAATCCCAACATGCCACATCATCTTATCATATATTAAAGAATAAGCTCAACCATACTCAATCAATTCTAATACTCATCTGAAAATTCAACCAAATTGGGAGTTTATTAAGATGTTATTAATTGTGGTATGATGTACTGAGTTTAAGTAAAAAGTTAATGTGACAATCTCTTATTGGATGGTATAAAACATGAATTTTACACCCCATTCTTACCGAATTCTGACTCTTTTTTTTAGTATCCTCAAAACCCTTTTTTTTTATTAGCTGAATTTGGAAATTAATGTCCTGTTTGGTTGTAAGGGAGATGACTGAAAAGAAAAGAAGGGAGGAAAAAGTAAGGGAAGGGAAAGGGAAGAAGAGAGAGTTGTACATAGAAGGATTGCATTAATACAATTTCTTCGAAAGAAAGGTCTTCTTTGAAAAATAATGAGACCACTTGAAGGATTGTGCTAAGAAAATTTCTAGAAAACAAACTTTACTCAAAATTATGGGTTGTGAGAAAAGTATGAAACTTCATCAAAAAGAAAAAAAAAGTATGAAATTTTGGAGAATCAATCAAATTGTGTATTCTTACTTTTTAATAGAAAACTAAAAAGTGAAAACGCGTGGACCATCACAGCTATCATATTGATATAGAGAGAAGTGAGGAGGATTACACCCACTTTTCCAGTCAATTTGCATTTTGTCATTAAAGTCATTCTATTTCGCATCTCATCACACCTTTCTTTTCTCCAAATTTTATCAATTTTTTGGCTCTAGATTCCTATGGCTTCCCAAATCAACTACAGAGCCTCCTCTTCTTTCACTCCCCAATTCACCTATGATGTTTTCTTAAATTTCAGAGGTGAAGATACCCGCTATAATTTTACAGGTTATTTATATCAAGCTTTATGTGATAAGGGTTTCAATACTTTTATCGATGATGACCTTCAGAGAGGACAAGAAATTTCAACAAAACTTCTTATAACTATTGAATTGTCAATGATTTCGATTATTGTGTTCTCTGAAAATTATGCATCTTCCAGTTGGTGCTTAGACGAACTTGTAAAGATTCTTGAATGTAGGAATAATGGACAGTTAGTTCTACCTATATTTTACAAAGTGGATCCGTCAGAAATACGTAAACCAAAGGGAAAGTTTGGAGTAGATCTAACTCAACATGAAGAAAATTCAAAGGATAACATGGAGAGGGTTCACAGGTGGAGGACAGCTTTGACTAAAGCAACTAATTTGTCTGGGTTGCATTACAAGGATGGGTATGTATCTATCAACTACTCTTCTATAAGTTATAGAGTTTAATAGTTTTGTTATGGATTCCCGAAAAAAGAAATGTGTTCCCTAAATTCTAGATTATGAAAGTATCCTGTTTTTCATAGAATCTTCTACTAAAGAGGTTGTTAATTAATAAAAGTCGATGGTATAAATTTTAATATATATATATATATATATATATATATATTAAAGCCATATAATTTTACCTATTATGAGTTTACGACTATTAATTCTTGTGTACTTTTATGAGTTAAAAACTTTAAATGATCTTCATAGACCCTATCATGGATTAGAAAAAGGTTACGAGGGAATTAGGATTTCATCTTTGGCAAGCCCAAATCTTGAATAAAATATGTAAAAAAAAATATACTTGTTTTTATTAAGTATTAATAAAATATAAACAAAAACATAGAAAAAATAAACTGTTTTTAATATATTTCAACCCGCTTATATATGACCTATCAAAATAGCATTTGATCTTCTTTTTTATTCTATATAATAATCTATAATTAATTTTGTTCTAAATTTAATAGCAATTTCACTTTCAATATACATGATCAAAGAGTGTTAGATAATCGTCTTCTCATTTTGTTGTGAGCTTAATCTTCACTGTATTTATGACAGAAAGTCCTCATTTTGTAGTTACAATAAGTCTTAGATAAGTAAGTACATAACAAACCACTCTAAAAACAAGTTGATAAGCTATTGATCTTCTATTCCCAACCATCTATTTGTACAATTCTTAATTTTTTTTTTAAAGTACATTATGCCCATAATGATAAATTTCTGTTTATAATAATAGTTTTTCATTATATGTAAAATCTTGTAAGTAATTGTTCTCTCAACAAACAAATATATATCATCAATTCTAAATAAAAGAAATCATTGATCTCTTGAAGATGTAATGCAAAGTTAAGAATAATCAACTTCATTGTATGCTTAATAAAACCATAAATTAATTTTTTACTTGATAATCTATTGTAGCTGAAAAAATATCTATTCAATAATGACATTCAAAGAAACTTCATTGCATGCTCACTAAAACGATTGTTTAACTCTTTTAATTGAGAATCTATTGTAGATCACAAAAAAAATAATAAATAAATAAATAAATATCTACTCACTCATGAAATTCAATTGTAAAATAGTCTTGGAGATGAATTAATTCCCAATTATAACAACCCAATTTCAATGATTTAATCAATGAAACCATCAAGTCAGAAATCAATAAAGCAAGCAATAAAAGTTATAAACAGATAACACAATAATATGATGAGAAAGTGAAAAAAAAAATTTGATAGTGAACATCTCCAATGGAAAAAAAAAAAGATTACAAGGGCAATTCACTATATGAAGAGAAGTTACAAATCTAGTACAAGATCCTTGCCCCTAGGCACTACACATTAGATGAACTTACTATTCCAACACACAATAACTTTTGAACTTCTAAACTCTTCATACATGAACGACCCATCTATGTATATTTTCAATTTTTCTAACTTAATATATATTTCTTATTCTTTGTGTGTGACA
The DNA here is from genome assembly GCA_023736055.1 of Quercus glauca. NCBI lineage: Eukaryota > Viridiplantae > Streptophyta > Magnoliopsida > Fagales > Fagaceae > Quercus > Quercus glauca. Next base: position 59,878,493 of record CM043322.1, read on the forward strand.
GTTGTATTGAATCTGAAGCTAAATTTATCCAGAGAATTATTAGAGAGATATCAGTTACAAAATTGAATCACACTCAGTTATTTGTTACTAAACACCCAGTTGGAATAGATTCTCGTGTGGATGCTATAGAATTGCTTTTAGATATGAACTCAAATGATGTTCGAATGGTAGGGATTCATGGTCTTGGAGGAGTAGGTAAGACTACAATTGCAAAGGCTATTTATAACAGAATCGCCAATTTTTTTGAATTGAGTTGCTTTCTAGAGGATGTCAGAGAAAGGTCAAGAACACATGCTGACATAATCAATCTACAACAGATGCTTCTTTCTAAGATCTCACAGGGCACATATGTAAAGGTAGATAGTGTACCCAAAGGAATTATTATGATAAAGGAAATGCTTTCTTGTACAAGACTTCTTTTAATTCTTGACAATGTGGATGAGTCAGAATTGATGGAAAATTTTCTTGGAGAATGTGATTGGCTTGCTTTAGGAAGTAGAGTCATCATAACAACAAGAGACAAACAAGTGCTTAATACTCTTGGAAAAGATCATCTAATTTATGAGCTTAAGGGTTTAAATCAATCTGAATCTCGTGAACTCTTCAACCTGCATGCCTTCCCGAAAATTGAACCTAAAAAAGATTATTCAGAAGTTGCAAAGCAAATCATACATTATGCCAATGGCCTTCCATTAGCTCTTAAAATAATAGGTTATGATTTGTGCGGAAAAAGTATGTGTGATTGGCAAAGTGCGTTAGAAAAGTATAAAAACATTCCTCACAAAAAAATTGTGGAAAAGCTCAAAATAAGTTATGATGGACTTGAAAAGACCGAAAAGGATATTTTTTTGGATATTGCATGTTTCTTTAAGGGATTCAATAGAAGTTATGTAGAGAATATATTAGATGCTTGCAAATTATATCCAAGTTATGGAATTGGAAAACTAATTGATAAGTGTCTCATAACTATTGATCAATCTGGCAAGTTGTGGATGCATGACTTGCTTCAACAAATGGGGAGAGAAATTGTTCGACAAGAATCAAAAGAGCTTGGAAAACGTAGTAGGATATGGTGTTTTGAGGATGCTAAAGAAATACTAACTACAAATATGGTATAAGCCCTTTTGCATCTCCTTTTTCCAAATGAGTTTTTTCCATTTATTTTTTTTCTTTTTTAATGTTGAAGAAATTTTAATTTTATTTGGATATGTTTTTCTAATTTTTAAAATTTTTTGTTCTATTATTTAGTGTAACTAATGCTTTGTCCAACTAGGGCTCGAGTAAAATTCGAGGCATTATGTGCTGCTCACCTCAACTACTAACGATGCCAATAGAAGCTAAAGCTCTTGAAAAGATGAAAAATCTCAAATTCCTTATAGTTCGTAATGTACACATTTGTGAAGAACTCGAATATCTCCCCAACGGGTTAATGTTGCTTCAATGGCCTGAATTTCCATTTTCCTTGCCATCTAACTATTATCCTCGACAACTTGTTGGACTTGACATGCCACATAGCCTTATTAGATTGGAGACAACATTCAAATTGGTATGAATATTAGTATTTATAATTATAATTTATTTAAATTTTATTTGAATGTTGGATGAAATTTTTTTTTTCTTCTACAGGGAATCCAGCTAAAATATTTAAAATATATCAATCTCAACAACTGTGAGTCCATTACAAAATTACCTGAGTTTTGTACCCCAAGCCTAAAAGAATTGTACCTTTCCCATTGTAAAAATTTAGCTAAGATTCATGAGTCGGTTGGATTTCTTGATAAGCTTGAGAGATGGGATCTCGAAGGTTGTGGAAAACTTCAAATTCTTCCAAACTACCTTAGGTTGATATCTTTAGTTTATATCAATCTCAGATACTGTGAGTCCATTACAGAATTACCGAAGTTCTGCACCCCAAGCCTAAAAAAATTGTATCTTTCCCATTGTAAAACCTTAGTTAAGGTTCATGAGTCTGTTGGATTTCTTGATAAGCTTCAAAGATGCAGTCTTCAAGGTTGTGAAAAACTTCAAATTCTTCCAAACTACCTTAGGTTGATATCTTTAAACTATATGAATCTCAACAACTGTGAGTCCATTACAGAATTACCGGAGTTCTGCACCCCAAGCCTAAAAAAATTGTATCTTTCCCATTGTAAAAATTTAGTTAAGGTTCATGAGTCTGTTGGATTTCTTGATAAGCTTCAAAGATGCAGTCTTCAAGGTTGTGAAAAACTTCAAATTCTTCCAAACTACCTCAGGATGATATCTTTAAACTATATGAATCTCAACAACTGTGAGTCCATTACCGAATTACCTGAGTTCTGTACCCCAAGCCTAAAAGAATTGTACCTTTCCCATTGTAAAAATTTAGCTAAGATTCATGAGTCGGTTGGATTTCTTAATAAGCTTGAGAGATGGGATCTCGAAGGTTGTGGAAAACTTCAAATTCTTCCAAACTACCTTAGGTTGATATCTTTAGTTTATATCAATCTCAGATACTGTGAGTCTATTACAGAATTACCGGAGTTCTGCACCCCAAGCCTAAAAGAATTGTACCTTTCCCATTGTAAAAATTTAGCTAAGATTCATGAGTCAGTTGGATTTCTTGATAAGCTTGAGAGATGGGATCTCGAAGGTTGTGGAAAACTTCAAATTCTTCCAAACTACCTCAGGATGATATCTTTGAAATATATCAATCTCAACAACTGTGAGTCCATTACAGAATTACCGGAGTTATGCACCCCAAGCCTAAAAGAATTGTATCTTTCCCATTGTAAAAATTTAGTTAAGGTTCATGAGTCAGTTGGATTTCTTGATAAGCTTCAAAGATGGGATCTCAAAGGTTGTGGAAAACTTCAAATTCTTCCAAACTACCTCAGGTTGATATCTTTAAAATATCTCTCTCTCAGAAACTGTGAGTCCATTACAGAATTACCGGAGTTCTGCACCCCAAGCCTAAAAAAATTGTATCTTTCCCATTGTAAAAATTTAGTTAAGGTTCATGAGTCTGTTGGATTTCTTGATAAGCTTCAAAGATGCAGTCTTCAAGGTTGTGAAAAACTTCAAATTCTTCCAAACTACCTCAGGATGATATCTTTAAACTATATGAATCTCAACAACTGTGAGTCCATTACCGAATTACCTGAGTTCTGTACCCCAAGCCTAAAAGAATTGTACCTTTCCCATTGTAAAAATTTAGCTAAGATTCATGAGTCGGTTGGATTTTTTTAATAAGCTTGAGAGATGGGATCTCGAAGGTTGTGGAAAACTTCAAATTCTTCCAAACTACCTTAGGTTGATATCTTTAGTTTATATCAATCTCAGATACTGTGAGTCCATTACAGAATTACCGGAGTTCTGCACCCCAAGCCTAAAAGAATTGTACCTTTCCCATTGTAAAAATTTAGCTAAGATTCATGAGTCAGCTGGATTTCTTGATAAGCTTGAGAGATGGGATCTCGAAGGTTGTGGAAAACTTCAAATTCTTCCAAACTACCTTAGGTTGATATCTTTAGTTTATATCAATCTCAGATACTGTGAGTCCATTACAGAATTACCGGAGTTCTGCACCCCAAGCCTAAAAGAATTGTACCTTTCCCATTGTAAAAATTTAGCTAAGATTCATGAGTCAGTTGGATTTCTTGATAAGCTTGAGAGATGGGATCTCGAAGGTTGTGGAAAACTTCAAATTCTTCCAAACTACCTCAGGTTGATATCTTTAAAATGTCTCAATCTCAGATACTGTGAGTCCATTACAGAATTACCGGAGTTTTGCACCCCAAACCTAAAAAAATTGGATCTTTCCCATTGTAAAAATTTAGTTAAGGTTCATGAGTCGGTTGGATTTCTTGATAAGCTTCAGAGATGGAGTCTTAGAGGTTGTGAAAAACTTCAAAAACTTCCAAATTATCTCAAGTTGATATATTTAAACTATATGAATCTCAACAACTGTGAGTCCATTACAGAATTACCTGAGTTCTGTACCCCAAGCCTAAAAAAATTGTACCTTTCCCATTGTAAAAATTTAGTTAAGATTCATGAGTCGGTTGGATTTCTTGATAAGCTTCGGTATTGGGATCTCGAAGGTTGTGGAAAACTTCAAATTCTTCCAAACTGCCACAGGTTGATATCTTTAAAATATATCAATCTCAACAACTGTAAGTCCATTACAGAATTACCTGAGTTCTATACCCCAAGCTTAAAAAATTTGTATCTTTCCCATTGTAAAAATTTAGTCAGTTGTAAAAATTTGGGTTCCCTGAGTTTCCTGGGCAATAAAAATATAATTGAATTAGATTTTTTGATGAAACCCGAGTACTTCCCCTTATTGAATTCTCTAGATCTATCTGAAACGAATATTGTTAGTATCCCCGAAAGCCTAAGCAGATTTGCTAATTTGGCAGTCCTATATATACGAAATTGCAAGCAGCTTCGGGAAATTCCAAGGCTTCCCCAATCTATGCGAGATGTGGATGTAAGAAATTGCTATTCGTTGAATGCACAATCATCAAGCAGATTATTGAATCAGGTTTCTCTCTCTCTCTTTTTATTAATTTATAAAGAAACAATTTTTGTTACTTTCTTCCCTAATTCAATTTGCTAATTGAATGCAGATTGTAGAAATTTCAGGGATTTTACCAAATAGAGCTCGCAAGGGAACAAGAAGCAGGATATTAATGGATCCACAAACATCTAAACCTGAAGATGATTATTTTGGAATTAGACTACCAGGAACTGAGATTCCAAAGTGGTTAAACTTAAACCATGAGAGTGATGGAAATGTCATATCATTTTGGGTTGGTCGCACATTTCCAAATATTTTTTATGTCTGTTTCGCTTTTGGACCGGTAAAATATCCATGGCCGTCTTTGTGTTCTGTTGACCTTTCCATCAACGGCCGTAAAAAAAAGAACATTAGATCAGCTTATCTATATGAATTATCCGACAATCTGTGGATATTTTCTTTATCTAATAAGGAATTACAGAACGAATTGAATATGTCAAACCCATCTGAGCTAAATTACGTTGAGGTAATATGTGAAATGGAGGATTGGGTTAAAAACCATCCAAGAAGGTGGGGGGTCCGTGTAGAGTGCATCTGTCAATGGGCTTCCAACAATGGAGGAGGTTCCAGACATCAATGCCAGACGTCCCCAAAAACACTACCTGTCCCACTTCGGATGGCTTCGAATCCGATTCCGACTCTGGAAACGGAGCTCTCGCCCAACCCTTCCAAGTGCAACGCTCATGTCCAGGTACTTTCTTCTTTTTTATTATTCACTCTCTCTGTTTGGAAAACCAAAGAAAGGGAAACAAACAAGTTTTTTCTTTTTTGGAAAACTCAAGGGCTCTGAGGGAAATGGAAGAGATAGATCCCAGGGCATTAAACAATGGAGCAGAAGATTCAGGGCTTTCAATCGCCCACACTCATGTTAATGATGGTTCCAACTCCAAGTTATATCCGCCATCAAAGATGGCAAGAAATTATGATGGGTGATGCTGTTATTGCTTCTCTCAGCCATAGTTCTCTGGTCTGGTATTTTGATGACTTCATACTTGATGACTTCTCTACAGATGTAAGTCTTTTCTTTAGTAGTTGATGTCCTTATTTTGTAGACATTAGAATGAATTACTATATCTGCAGCAATGAACAAGTCTTCTATCCCTTTGAAGACTATAGCTTTATAACCATTTCATGTGTCACCTACTTGCAAATCCTTTGTGAATAAATTTAGGATTACCTCCGATTAGTTTTATTACAGTAATTTTCTACAGCTCTTTGGCATTCTCTTACTTATTTCACTTTGAGTTACTGATATGTACAAATTCAATTTTGAATGTATATATATAGACATGCAAAAAGTATCACGTTGAGAATGTATTATTAGAATGCCTTGTAGAGAAAAGTGAACATTGCTCATGAGCAAATAGTTATGCTTGTATATCCTGTACAAACAAATAGTTAACTTTCTTATAAATAAAAATACTGTGGAGAAGAAGTCACTTATTACCAATGTGTTATAGCTCATTTGGTACTTCCTCCTTCAATAATAATGGAATGGAGGGTGAGGTCACGTTTTCAATAGGAGAAAAGGACAAACCTGAACTGCAGCTCCAAGAGCAACAACTTTATTAGGATTTACAGTCACATTGGGCTCTTTTCCAGTCATCTTCCTCACCAGTTCCTGTACAGCTGGGATGCAAATTGAATCACCAACGAGGATTACTTAATATATATCTTTGAAGGAAAGCTTTGCATCACTCAAGACAGTTTCAACTTGTCCTCGGAAGACAAGCAAGCTCTATGTCTCACTGAGAGTGCTGAGCAAGTGAAAATGGAGCTGTCATCTTTGACTCAGACCAATATTAGGTATGTGGCTATTTCTATAGCTTCTTTCCATAAGTCAATCTCTCTTTTTCATATTTACAGAGAATATACTTTTGTTTTTCCAGTTTACCTTTCATTACCTCCACTGCAAATGGCCCAAGACACATTGACACCACTCTGACAAGGGTCAAGTTTGAAGAATTGTGTTGAATTTATTAGACAGGTATGCCTTTTGACAAATGCTAGCCTGTAGTTTTCCTCTACAAAGTATCAGTGTGTGTTTGATTTCCAAAAATCAGTTTTTTGTGTTTTGATTCCAAAGGTTCTGTTTTTGCCAATTTATTCTCTGTTGAAAATTATAGTATAGAATGCAAAACTGTAATTAGTAACAGCTAATGGATCAGAAAACAAAGAATATAAACGAAAGCTCTGCTCATTTGTCTTGTTCCAACAAGTAGAAATAAACATACGAAGTGGACTAGCAAGAGAGAAGCCAAAATTATTTGATGAACTCTGCCTCCAATGACACTCCGCCCATTTGCAAGAGAGAAGCCAAAAATATTGATGAACTCTGCCTCCAACGACACTCCACCCATAAAAATGGGCTGTGGGTGAGATTTTTCAACAGTTGCACATGTTTCTTACCAACAACATAAAATTCCTAAATAGAGATGTAACAAAGCAGTTGGCATACCTGAAACATCAAAGGTACAACCTCCAAGGTCAAAAACCAGATTGGTCTCATTGTTTTTCTTCTCAAACCTGTAGGCAAGCGAAGCAGCAGTACATTCATTAATAAATTGCAGAACATCTAACCCTGCAATGCATTACATTCTCTCACTTATTTCACTTTGAGTTACTGATCTATACAAATTCAATTTTGAATTATATATATCACCTTAAAAACTTATTATTGGAATGCCTTGAAGAGAAAAGTAAAAAATTTTCATGAGCAAATAGTTATGCTTGTATATCCTGTACAAACAATATGCATGGAACTTTCTTATAAATAAAAATACCGTGGAGAAGAGGTCACTTATGACCAATGAGCTATAGCTCAATTGGCACTACCTCCTCCAATAATAATGGAATTGAGGATGAGGTCATGGTTTCAAAACTCAATAGGTTCGTAGTTACCAATAAAAACAAAAGGTTTCTTGTTGCATTTATTTTTCCTTTCCCCATTGTTAATATTGTACCTGTTGTAACCAATGATTAATTTTAAATATCAAGTACATACTTAGCAAAAAGACAATATCAAGTAAATACTTAGCAAAAAGAAAATCTCATGTACATATAATGTTAATTTTACATGTAAATGTTCCCTCCCAGTTCAAAATACTCATTCATTTACTTGATCAATTCAAGCAATTCCATACTATTTGGACTATGATTTTTCAGTTAAATGTCCTTTTAAAAAAAAATTTATTTTATGCCATTCACAATACACGTTTGTTAATTGTCAAAAATTCTTAATCAGAATTACTAGGGCACAGTGGTACAGTTGCACACAAAGAAAAGGAAACAAACAAGTCGTGTGTTTTTTTTTTTTTTTTTTTTTTTGGGAAACTTAAGGGCTCTGAGGGAAATGGAAGAGATAGATCCCAGGGCTTTCAACAATGCAGCAGAAGATTCAGGGCTTTTAATCGCCCACACTTATGTTAATGATGGTTCCAACTCCAAGTTATATCCACCATCAAAGAAGGCAAGAAAACCTTGGTTGAACTTAGATGCCAAGGTATGCCTCCTTCTATAGTTGCATTTTTGGATTCTCGTCTTAATTAAAGGCTCAATTATAGAATTTTTGCTCAAGTATTTATTGCAAACACTTGAATCAGTAATGATGACAGAGCCTCAACTTCAGCATTGTTGGGTTGATTTCTGTAGCTGTTGATGAAAGCAATTCCTCACACATGAGTTTTGTGCCCAAAAATGATCATCCTGTTCCCTAGGATCCTCTGTTCTGGTATTTTGATGACTTCATACTTGATGGAACAACAAGAAGCTTTTTGTTGTGGAAAAAATCGTTAACAACTCTAATCAAACATATGGTGGGCAATCCATTAATATTTGTACACAAGAAAAAGATATTGTAGCAACCAGCAAAACTTGAATTAAGAAGAAAGACCGTAACTTACAGAGAAAAAAGTTGATTAACCTTCAAGGTCACTTTCACTGGACTCCTGCCAATCACCTAGCTCCCTAGCACATTCCTCGTACTCACTTGACTCCTCACAGTTAGAGTTACCTTGGGCCATAAATTCTGTGAGCCTTTCAATCCTTTTTGGGTGAGGTTCGTAATTAGAGCTTCCAGCCCCATCACAGTCATCATGGGTTGGCTTGGCTTTGTAACCTTCCACTACCGCCGCCATCGAATTGTCGAAATTATGATGGGTGATGCTATTATTGCTTCTCTCAGCCATAGTTCTGTTCTGGTATTTTGATGACTTCATACTTGATGACTTCTCTACAGATGTAAGTCTTTTCTTTGGTATAGTTGATGTCCTTATTTTGTAGACATTAGAATGAATCACTATATCTGCAGCAATGAACAAGTCTTCTATCCCTTTGAAGACTATAGCTCTGTAACCGTTTCATGTCTCACCTACTTGCAAATCCTTTGTGAATAAATTTAGGATTACCTCCAATTAGTTTTATTATAGTAATTTTCTACGGTTCTTTGGCATTCTCTTACTTATTTCACTTTGAGTTACTGATATGCACAAATTCAATTTTGAATGTATATATATAGACACACAAAAAGTATCACCTTGAGAACGTATTACTAGAATGCCTTGTAGAGAAAAGTGAACATTGTTCACGAGCAAATAGTTATGCTTGTATATCCTGTACAAACAAATTGTTAACTTTCTTATAAATAAAAATACTGTGGAGAAGAAGTCACTTATTACCAATGTGTTATAGCTCATTTGGTACTTCCTCCTCCAAGAATAATGGAATGGAGGGTAAGGTCATGTTTTCAATAGGAGAAAAGGACGAACCTGAACTGCAGCTCCAAGAGCAACAACTTCATTAGGATTTACAGTCAAATTGGGCTATTTTCCAGTCATCTTCCTCACCAGTTCCTGAACAGCTGGGATGCAAGTTGAATCACCAACGAGGATTACTTCATCTATATTTTTGAAGGAAAGCTTTGCATCACTCAAGGCAGTTTCAACTTGTCCTCGAAAGACAAGCAAGCTCTACGTCTCACTGAGAGTGCTGAGAAAGTGAAAATGGAGCTGTCGTCTTTGACTCAGACCAATATTAGGTACGTGGCTATTTCTATAACTTCTTTCGATAAGTCGATCTCTCTTTTTCATATTTACTGAGAATATACTTTGGTTTTTCCAGTTTACCTTTCATTACCTCGATTGCAAATGACCCTAAACACATTGACACCACTCTGACAAGGGTCAAGTTTGAAGAATTTTGTTGAAATTTATTAGACAGGTATGCCTTTTGACAAATGCTAGTCTGTGGTTTTCCTCTACGAAGTATCAGTGTGTGTTTGATTTCCGAAAATCAGTTTTCTGTCTTTTGATTCCGAAGGTTCTTTTTTTGCCAATTTATTCTCTGTTGAAAATTATAGTATAGAATGCAAAACTGTAATTAGTAACAGCTAATGGATCAGAAAATAAAGAATATAAGCGAAAGCTCTGCTCATTTGTCTTCTTCCAACAAGTAGAAATAAACATATGAAGTGGACTAGGAAGAGAGAAGTCAAAAATATTTTATGAACTCTGCCTCCAATGACACTCCTACCATAAAAATGGGCTGTGGGTGAGATTTTTCAACAGTCGCACATGTTACTTACCAATAACATAAAATTCTTAAAAGAGATGTAACAAAGCAGTTGGCATACCTGAAACATCAAAGGTACCACCTCCAAGGTCAAAAACCAGATTGGTCTCATTGTTTTTTTTCTCAAATCATAGGCAAGCGAAGCAGCAGTACGTTCATTAATAATTTGCAGAACATCTAACCCTGCAATGTGGCCTGCATCTTTGGTCGCCATCCTTCACAAATCATTGAAGTACGCAGGCATGTGATCACTGTTTTGCTCACCTCATCATTCAGAAACTTGGATGCATCCTCCACAAGCTTCCTCAAGACCAGTGCAGATATCTCCTCTGCTGCAAACTGCTTGACTATGGTTGGACGCTCAAGCTTCACATTGCCATTCTCGTCAAACACAACCTTGTAAGACATCTGTCTTAAAATAACAGTTAAACGATTAAATATATGCTTTTCTATCTGAATAAGCGGATAAGCAATAGTTCATCATGGTATTATACTGGCGATCCAAAGTTCCTATCCCCAATTAGTCTCTACTAATAGTTAAAAGATTATTAAAATTAACAATTTAAGCTTTTGCAATAAATGATAGCTTACCACGATATCATGGCATGATACAGGTTATCCTAAGTTGCTATCTCCAATTAATTACACTAATTGTTGAAATATTATTAAAATTCTGAGTTTAAACTTTTGCAACAAGTGATAATTTAGCATGATATCTAAACAGTGATCCAAATTTAGATTATTGGAATGTCTTGAAGAGAAAAGTAAACATTGTTCATGAGCAAATAGTTATGCTTGTATATCCTGTACATACAATATGCATGGAACTTTCTAATAAATAAAAAAAATTGTGGAGAAGAGGTCACTTATGACCAATGAGCTATAGCTCAATTGGCACTATCTCCTCCAATAATAATGGAATTGAGGGTGAGGTCAGGGTTTCAAAACTCAATAGGTTCGTACTTGCCAATAAAAAATAAAAAATAAAAAGTTTCATGTTGCATATATTTTTTCTTTCCCCTTTTGTTAATTTTGTACCTGTTGTAACCAATGATTAAGTTTAGATATCAAGTACATACTTAGCAAAAAGACAATATCACATAAATACTTAGCAAAAAGAAAATCTCATGTATATATAATGTTAATTTTGCACGTAAATGTTCCCTCCCAGTTCAAAATACTCATGCATTTACTTGATCAGTTCAAGCAATTCCATATTATTTGGACTATGATTTTTCAGTTAAATGTCCTTTTAAAAAATTTTATGCCATTCACAATACACTTTTGATTAAATGTCAAAAATTCTTAATCATAATTACTAGGGCACAGTGGTACAGCTGCAGAATTTAGGCACTAGTTTCTAGTTGGAAGATGCAAGAACTGTGGTTTCACTTTCAAGTTTGATTGGTGCCTTGAAACCGCACAATCATTCCTAGAATGTTCACTGATGGGATTTTCAACATGTATTGCAACCCATGATGTATCCATGCAAGCATTGTTCAATCTAATACGGAGCTTCTTAATGATTTTGCATGTTCCGCTGTTCTTAACCTCTTGCAGAATCAGGTAAACCTTATATCTGAATTATTCTTTTGTTTAAAAAATAATGTTTCTCCTTAGATGGTTTTAGTTAAAGCTTTGAGCTTGTTCTATACAACTTACAAAAAAAAAAAGCATCTGGTGTTATTACAATTATCTTTCATAAGTAAAGTCCAATCTTCACCCTACTTCAACATTTAAATGAGCATAAAATTCAATATATCTCTTGTAACTGATGTGATAAAAATAAAGGGTTGTTATCCGTAACGTCAAATAAACATTCCTCGACTTTGACAAGGTACAGATATATTAGGTAAAAACTGGGAATGTTGACCCTTGTCATGGCATGAAGGGAGTATGTGTTTTCTTAGTTCCTGAAATTGCTTTTCCTGCATCCAGGGCAGGGCCAGGGCAGCTGATAGTGCAGTGAGGTAATTGCTTTAAAAAATTACGCAATGTGCAAGTAATGCATATCTTGACGTCTAAGAAAGGTATAATTTGATTTGCTGTTGGAATTTGTCATTAAATTTTCGCATCGTGAGTCATCCCTGATTATGCGTTTGACAGCCACTATTTTAATAATGTAATGGACTAAATTGTGCTTAATTGGCCAGAACATACACATAGGTACTTGTTAATGTTATTACTTACAAGTGTTAGAACACACAAACAGAAACAGATTAATGTTAGTCTTATTTTCCCATGATCTTCCCATGTTAGTGTGTGTCAGCTGTGTCATATCCATGGCCCTTGTTCTAGTTCATTCTGCATAAATTCAAAGTTGAAAAATAAGTTCGGAGATATCAGATTAAAAAAAATTTATTGTGGTTTCTGTGTTTTGATTAAGTTGGTTTAATTCTATTGTTTTCTGCATTATAATTTTTTGATTCCATCCATGTTATTTTTATTGTGCGAAATTTGTCATAAAATTTCAAAAATGCTGAGTGCACCAACACTTTAATATATTAATGCATATTCTCATGTTCTTGAATATAACTGGCACGCAATGCATAACATAAGACTGGAAAAGGCATAGATGAGGTGTGGCCTTCATTTAAAAATAGTTTCTTTTTTCTCTAGCAAAAAGGAATTTTGTTAGATTTGAATGTACAATTTCTAAGAAAAAGTTGAATATGCATGTTTCTTTTAGAGAAATAAAGATGTGTATTGTCAAATATTGCAGTATTTGCTCATGTGTTGAGAGTGACTAGTCATTGATGTGTATGTAATCATATTTTTTTCTTAAACAGATTTTCCAGCACCATTGTTTTCTCTGTGATAAGTGTCTCGGTGAACATTTGCTTTTTTGGCCCGTGTGAAGGTTGGTACTCTTTTTTATCAGCAACGCTTGACTGCTTGAGTGCTGGTCTAGTTTCATTTGGATTGACAGGATGGATGATTAATGAATATTATTCCTTTATAACTCATAACCAGCGCTAGTCTCAAAAAACTTGCAGCCATCGGGCTCCCTCTTTGGTACACATTCCCTGAAGGGTGCCTATCAAAGTTAAAAGAGTTGTAGAGGTAAAAGAAATCATATTGTACATTTTCTTAGTATTTAAGTTATTTAATGAAATTAGTTCGTTCGTGATATTGTTTAAACTACTGATATTTTTTACTTTAAATGTCAATTTATTTGATTTAGACACAAACTTGGAAGTTGGAACCAAAATCTGATATTAAGAACTTAATTTCTAATTTCATTGGTTGTCTTTGGGGTTTATTCTTAATAGCTAGAATTTTCAAATGCAGAAAGTGGAAAAGCTGAAATGGAAGTGCCTACAGTATATAGCAGCAAGTCAGTGGTAAATATTATTTATCATTGAGATTCCCAAGCTCGATGGATTGCTTATTGATTTAGTTGGGAATTCAACTAGTGCATCAAGGGCATTTAATTTGCTACAAAAAATTCTACGATGCTGACTCTATTCTATAAGTAAAGTGACACATACACGTCTCTCTCATTCACACTTTTTGTTGCAAATTCAAGAAGGAATATAGTGCTGAACTTCAGAGTTAGGGGTCGACGTTGATCAGTAATTCCCGAGTAGAGCCATACTTCTCTTTTTTTGGGGGGGGGTGGGCGCGCGGAAATTAGAGCTATACTTGACTCTCCTGTACAGTGGATCCTTGGGTGCTGGGAATGACCAATAATTTTCTTTTTATATTGAGGAGTTTTCAGATGAAGAAAATGTGAATATGTTCAACAACATATATGTCGGGTTTGCAATTTGAATGTTGTTTGTGTCTAGGATATGTGATTCTTTAAATATCTGTAAAAACATGAAATTCTTATTAGTTTGTATTTATTTTTATCAGTTGTGATACTCTAGGAATTATAGTCCTCGATCATGTTATGCGTATAAACTAATACATAACTGTTAATTTCAGAGATTTTGAATTAATTTACTCTTTTATTTGGCGGTAATCAATTGCGAAAATCTAAATGTCCGTTGCTTTAAGATAAGGTGGTATATATTTAACTTCAATCTGAGGCTATTCATCTAAAACTAGATAACTTACATAAGTTCCACTAAAAGGGAAAATATAATTTTTTAACATTATCAGACTACTATATTGACTTCAATAAACTTATTCGATTGAGGATTTCCTTACATAGATTTAACTTCTCATCTCGTACATTTTTTATATAAACTTATTTTGTATGTCTTATATTATCTATTATGGGAAGTTTACTAATTCAAGGTTAGTCTAATAGGTTTTTTTTTTTTTTTTTTCTTTCTTTTTTGGCTGACAAATTTGTAGTTTATTGTTATATTGAAAAATAGTAAAAATATGTTTGTATTAGTTGGCTAAAAGGGCAACATCGGACTGTGATTTCATGAACAACAAGTAATTTTAAATAGATGTATATTAAATGGATGTATCAATTTTTAAACATAAAATAGAAAAAAAAAATTTATTTACCTTGTTGACATGACACCAATTATATTCAATTTATAAGGATTTTATAGTATAATTGGTAATAACTTTATCTTCTTAAAAAAATGAAAAATGCAAAAAAAATGGCATTTGGCTTTTTTTTTTTAATTTCTATTTTAAAACTATCTAAATAGTATTTTTTTTTCAAATGTCATTCATGAGCACTTTTAACCAAAATGTCAAGACTAAAACCCTTTTTAATAATGTTAACTATTTTGACACAATAGCAAAAGTTTAGAGACTAAATTGACACATTTAAGATGTTAAAGACCATTTTGACACAAGACAAGCATTAAGGACTAACATAGTAATTAAACATTTTTTTTATACATATTTTTATTAATTTCCTTAAAACACTTGTTTTCTTTCTCTTTTAGCGCACACACACGCCACTGCCCATTCTCTATCACTTCCATCTCTACTTTATTAAGGTTGAAGGCACAACTCCATTTCTCTTTCATTTCTACCTTATTAATGTTGAAGCCACAAAATACCTCCAAGGCTCTAACCCATCCTATCCTCAACCTAATGATGTATATATGAAACAATACTTTGGGGCCGAAACCGGATTATAAAACTTTAAACATATTTATGAGGAAATTATAGTCCATTCAATTTTCTCTTCAAAAAAAAAAAATATAGTCCATTCAATTTTTAGTGGTTCCCTGAGCATGGCAGTGTTCATGGAATTGCAATGGTTGGTAAAAGGCTTCAAGAAAAGCCAATTCCATCCCATAAGATTTATAACAAACATTTCACATAATAGACATTCTCAACTCCCCCTCATTCATAGGCGGAGTAAATGCCTTTGCCTGAAAAATATGGCAAACGGTCCAAAATTTCTTTATTAGTTTTTGGTTAAAATGCAAATTATACCGTCTAAGTTTAACTAAAATCTATTTAATTCTTCTAATCTTACTTTTATTCAATTAAGTCATCTAAATTTCAAATTTATTTAATTTAGACCTTTCATCCAATTCTATTAAAAATATTGCCGTTAAATATACAATTAAGTAATGAAAAAAGATTGCTCACATAAAAAATCTATAAAATATTTTGGCTAAAATACAAATTACATTTTCTAAGTTTAACCTAAATTCATTTCATTTTTCGAATTTTACTTTCGTTCAGTTAAATCCTTTTTCAAATTTATTCAATTTAGGATTTCCTTCCAATTCCATTAAAAATTGCCGTTGGGTATGGAATTAACTAGTAAAACATGAGTTTTTGAAAATAAATTCTCACATAAAAAATCTATAGATATTTTTATTAATTTTATAAATTTTTTCATGTCAGAAAATAATTTCTTAATGGCAACTTTTTAGCAAAATTGGATTCTTAAATTGTATAAATTTGAAATTTAAAAAACTCAATTAAACGAAAATAAAATTCGAGAACTAAAACAAATTTTAGTAAAACTTAAAAAGTGCAATTTACATTTTTGCCAAATATTTTTATTAACTTTATAGATTTTTTTCATGCGAGAAAAATATTTTTGTATTGGTTAATTAGATTGACAAAAAGCTTAAACTAATAAACTTAAAACTTAAAGGACTTAATTGAACAAAAATAAAGTTAAAAGACTTAAATAAATTTCAGTCAAAATTAAATAATGCAATTTGCATTTTAACCTTAACTTTTTATTAGGGAGAGAGAGAAAAAGGTAAGTATCTTCGTTAGGTCATCACTAACACTGAAATATAATCGTGGGAAAGAAAATGGTATCCATGATATTGGACATATCCTTCAAAAATATTCTCACAGTTCACTTGATGCATTACAACTTTTTCTCGGTCAAAATGGGGTGAGGTCCTGAGTACTAGTATAGTGGTACATAAGGGGCAGCAGAGTTTTACATGCAGATAGCAACAATAACAATCAAGCCTCAATCCCATAATTTTGGGATTGGCTATGAATCTTTAGTAGACTATTCAAAGTCTCACAATTAATGTAACATATAGAAGAAGATAATCGTGAGGAACTTTTATTGTCCAAGAGGACAAACAAAACCCAACATGAATGTCTTTTTCCATGGATGTTCAGAATAATTCCCTCCTCATTTCCTAATCCAGTACTTCCTATTCATACTCCTATTGATGGAACCAGAGCTTCTCCTTTCCAAGACCTGTCTCTCTCTACCATCAAATGAACAAGGATAGGGATTCTATATTCGATGATTCACTGGCATAGACTATGCAATGCATGCTACAATTACACATTAACAACAAAGATGGTAGAAGCAGACAAACAAGAAATGCAAACCCAATAATCTAAACCGATCACGAACTGGAAAGTACACCCCTTGGTGGTCATTTCAGGGAACTGATCATTGAGCAGCCAACCTCTATTCCACCTCTGTTCCTATGGTATTACATGAGATCTCCATGTGACCGTATATCTTCTTGTCTATCAATGCAAGCATGTTGAATGATAAAAAGTGACACTATACTGAATTGGTTTCATAAAAAGTAATCTGGTGCAGGTTTCTTGGCAGGGGCCCCTCTCGATTCCTGCACATCATTTTAATCTTTCAGTGCACCACAGAATGCAAGATGTAAATTCAATCAAGAAGCATGAAACACAACACCTCTTCACAGATTACGCCATACAAAGTAACAGATCATGCCTTTCAGTCAATGGAGCATTATCTGTTTGTATAAACTGCAAACATTTACATTAGGAGCACACATTGATGGTAGGTCATGCAACCATATAGTCTTGAGTTAAAGAATTGCAGAAACCAGATCCGGTAGTACTGTATCCCTTCTCAAAAACTATACTCATTCATGTAATATAGGTACTATGTCCCTTGGCAATGACTCAGGTGGTTATGGGTTAGATTAGTCTTAGATTCAAAACTTCCCAAATAATACAACAATAAAGCCAAAAACGTCCCAAACAAATAAAAAGCAATTTCATCAATACATACATACATATCTACATACATACATACATACATACATACATATATATATATATATATCTAAAGCAAAATATCACATAGCTGCCTTTACCAAATAAACCTGCATATTTTTAACCAGATGAAATCTATAAATTCCTCATCCAGAGAGTATGACTCAAGATTAACAACCATGAGAAACATAAAAACTGAACGAAGTAATTGCTATCAGAAGTCAACCGCCTAATTTCCTCGGATAATCAATTGCAAGTGGATTATATATACAAACCTGTGGAGCAGCATCAAACACACGAAACTGCTTGTTAAGATTCTCATCTAGCTCAAGGATTGCAGCTACATTACCACATCTGCAAACACATCCAAGAATGAAACCAATTAAATACTAGAACAAACCAGAGAGCAGAAATCTAAATTTTTATTTTACCTGTAGCAGTAATTTGGAGCTGACCAGACTGTAACTATCTGGTTATTGAACATCCATTTATATCCTTCCATTACCAACTGATGAGCACGACATATGTAGTCAATGTTGTTTGTATGGTTGAAAGAAGTAACAACACTGCCACCAAATAGGAAGCCAGCACCACGGGGACTCAAACCCCAACCATCCACAATATCTTCGGGATCAGACCACAACAGGTCACACATAGCACCATCATGAGGTACTTCTTGCTTCCGATCAATTGTTCGTATCTGGCATGCAAAACATTATTAGTACGTAAAGCTTAAGAGAATATATACAAATTCATGATAAATTCTCTGACCTGATCCAATGTTGTTATGGCAGGAGAGAGACCTCCATGGACACTGAAAATTTTGTTCTCAATGAGGGCTGACAGACTGTAACAAACCACAGCTGAAGTTGTAAGGGACTGACATAACAAAAGTACCCAAATTTGGGTTGTGTTAAAAGCAACTGTATCGAAGAATAACTTTAATTGGCCACTGAGTAACATGTGATGGTCAATACCAAAACTTTGCAAAAATAAAGGCAAAACCATATTACTTTTACTATATGACACTTAAAATAAGAAGCACTAACACTTCATAATCCCCGGTGTGTCCATCTCTGACATGCTGGGAAATTCCTACAAATGTATCCTCATTTTGTGACGGGAATATATATTTATTTATTTATTTTAAATATAAAGCATAAAATTGATTTTCAATGTATTTAAAGATTTTGATAGTTGTTATATATTTTTTGAACTTAAAATTAACAAAAAACATGTCTATAAAGAAATAAAAATATACCTAGAGATAATAATTCATTCATTAATTGTCATATATCCCACCACTCAATGTCCTAATTTTTCAAGAAGTGTCATGTCACCATGTCCCATGTCATGTCAGTGTCAATGTCCGTGTCCATTATTCTTAGTTAAAAGGCTCCATTTAGATTTACAGAATTAAGTGAGAGATACCTACTTCTAGGAACTGCTTCAATGGTGAGTTTCTTGGACTTGTGAAATTCGAAAATGGTGTGGAAACCAAACAATGAAACTTTAATATGAAAGTTTGTCAGTTGCTTCCAAAACCATAGCAAAATTAAAATCCAGTACACCCATCAAGTTGGATAATAAGGAAGCTGTACTAAAGGCACAGAAACTGCATGACAAGGAGAAATGCAGAGGGACTAACATCTGACTTATCAATGTTATAGCATATTATGGTACTGGTATCCATGTTTTAATAGCAGCAGTATAGTTATAGTTTAGTGATTCCCAATTATGAGTTATGACTCTCTAGGGAAGAAGCAATATATAAAGCCCATGACCCCAACCATCCCACTAGATGAAATTTATGGAACATAATTCTAACCAGCCAAGAAAAGGAAGAATGATTAGGCAACTAACACAAGAATTGTCTAACAGACAACTGTGTCCTAAGTCCTAACAGGCTACCATCCCCTGCACCAGTCTATAATTGTTACACCTTCCTTACATTCCAACAGACAGGTGTCCTGTGTTTCTCTAAAAGATATTGGCTAACCTTAAGTAATCAAAGATATTGGCTAACCTTAAGTAATCAAATATATCGGTGCAATATCTCCAAACGTTCACAGAGCCATATTTACGTAGGCACTCATCATAGAATCCATATACCTGAAATGTAAAGATAAATGGCAAATTATCAGAATGCTTAAAAAGTGACAATCAGTAAATCTACGAGCAAAGAAAGTACAGATATACAAGTTAAAAAGACTTAACCTGTGTGATTTGACGGCTCTCATGGTTCCCTCTAATGAGAGTTATCCGATCTGGATACCTAACCTGATTGTAAACAATTATTAGTTAAATGCCTTAATAAACAAAAATGATAAAGAAGAAAAAATCAACAATACATCAAAAGACCAGATGAAAAGCTTATAATGCGTAATTTATTAATATCTGCAATCTGCCTTTGGCAATTCGCAAGTCAAAATGGATATGCCACACTCAACCAATTCAATAAACAGTTGGATTTCAAGCAATCCCTTTGACTGAACAACCAGACAGCAGGCCTGGAAAATAAATGAAATTATGTATAATACTCAATGTGAGAATATATTAAAGTGATATAAATCTTTGACATTCCACAAACAGCCTCTGTTGCTTAGTTTCAAGCCTTCTTCATGTATCACTAAAAGTGGGTCCTACTAGGATAGTAAATGGGTATTCCTCATGCAAAGGGTTCTCTTTAAGGAAGTTAGCCATCATTAATGGTTCACTCAAAGTCAAAGATGTGTTAATGTACCTATGATTATAAGTTAGATTACAATATGTCAGTTTCATCTTTTACTTATCAAAAAAAATATATATATCAGTGAATTTTTTCTTATGTTGAATTTAAGATGGAAATGTTTGTTCCCAAAGCTTTATGAGTGCTGGTTTAGTAAGCATTTACAGTATTTTGGAACATTTTTTTACTCTTCCAAGCTCATTTGGTCAGGAGTGCTTCTTTTGCTGCTGCTACTCCGATTATATCTATTAGAATAATAATTAAGTAGTTAAATTCATCATTTCCCAATAGCTAAAACTTTTGGGACAATAGGTAATTTACCACGGTATGGTATCAGAGTAGATGGTCCTAAGTTTGAACCTTGGCTTCACTATACCTCCCATTTAAAAAAATAAAATCTCACATGTTTGGCCCCACTTATTACGGGGGAGTTTGGACCTGTGCATAAGAGGGAGTGTTAGAATAATGATTGCATGATTAAATTCACCATTTCCTAACAGTTTAAGCTTTATGGACAACTGGTAATTTATCAATATCAAACATTATTTTCTCAAGAGTCCGATTGTTTAAAACTTTTGTTTTTGATAGGTGAGTCTGATTGTTTAAAACTCAGGGTAGCTTTCTTGAGTCATCAAGCAATATTCTGGGAGTTAATATCAATGCCAATTTTTTTATCACTTAAAAGCGAAGCTTTGCTGTTGCAAAACATACTAACAATTGCAAAAGCCTATAAATTTTTTATTTAAAAAATAAAAAATAAAAAGTCTTCAGAATACTGCATCCATTCAATCACCCAGTGTAGTGTTCCCAAATAGATCTAGACATGGGCAATTAGCTCAAGCTAAAATGGCACATTCTCTCCTTGTAAGAGCAAGTGGGGAGAGGGGGGTGGGGGGATCGTGGACTCAGGACCCTCCGGGTGTGTGTGTAATTACCAATCAAAAATAAATAAATAAACAAAAAAATCTGGACTTGAATTAGAATCTATTGGTAGTCATCTAAAGCCTCTTTTTCAAGAGACAACTATGCTATAGAAGCCACAGAAGTGCATGTATGAGAACCTCCTAGCGAATTGGCAGGACAACAAAGTCAAAAGAAAGAGAAAAAAAAAATGAGAGAGAGAAATATAAATAGCAAGTACAAGAATCTGCAAAAGCCCATTACATTCAACAAAACTCTAACTTAAAGTCATCATGAGTATAGTATAAAATTAATACCTTCAGGGCTAGTAGAAGCAGAAATGTTTCCACAGAGTAAAATCCTCTGTCAACAAAATCTCCAAGAAACAAGTAATTAGTCTTCGGGCAATCTCCTCCTACTTTGAAAAGCTCTTTCATGTCGTAAAACTGCCCATGGATGTCACCGCATATCTATGCAAAAAAAAACAAAGCCAACTGGCATTAGTCACACAGCCTGAATCACAGTCAGACTCTTAAACAATGAAATATAATTAGGTGTAAAATAAAAACCATCATGGATTCACTATTTCCACTCCAGATTTGCCCATCCCTCCACTCCCTCCTACCATTTCACAATATAGGGCAGACAGGCAAAAAGAGGAATCAAATTATGGTTAAAGATAAACAGAAATTGCTAGTGATACTACAACAACAACCAAGCCTTAGCCCCAATTTCCTTGGGGCTGGCTATGGATCCTCAATAGATTAGTCAATGTCGGCCATGTGTATTCTTTTTCGCCATTCTATTCTATCCAAATTTATACTGTATGTTATTTCCCTAATCCTTAATTGACATGTCCTTTTATTACTTCTAGTCTTCTACAAATGTTATTTTTGGTCTTCCTCTATCTTTTTTCATTCCCTCAACTTGTATCAACTAGCACATTAATCGTTCTACTCTAAACATAACCAAACCATCTCAAGTGACTTCCAACAAGCTCACTTAATGCAACAAACAACTAAGCGTAATGCAAGAGACAATTACACTCAGAGAGGAATCAGCACAGGAATTTTACTTCCATTTTGGAGTTTCAAAACTCTTTTAAATTTTCAGTTTGATTTACTGTAATTTTTTTAAGATACTTTGTTCTCATCATCATTAACATAAAGTATTTTTTACCGTCAATAAAATTCATTAATTATAAAAATTAAAAAAAGTATATAAGAATGCACCTTCTATCCTATCACCTATTCTGCCAATTATGGTTCCATAAAAGAATGGGAAGCCAGTTTCTTGTTAGTGTCACACACAATCACAAGATAGGAGCTGTGTTTTAATCTTCCACATATAGGAGATCTGCAAAATCTTTTAATTTAGGTTTGACCTGAAGCCCAACCTGATACAACTGAAAGGCTAACCTGTACTGCGGCCAGTTTCAGCACCTTACCCAACAAAGAAAAATCCAAGTTAACTATGTGTTTGGCTGTCTACGATGAATTATGTATGCCATGACCTTTAAAAGCTACATGCATACTCTGGCAAATCAAAGACTTAGGGTAGTCAAAGGCAATCCAGGCACTCACCTATGCGTCCAAGCTAGGCGCTTGCCTTTAGAGCCTAGGCGAGCAAGAGCACCTTGAACCAAGTAAAAGGCACTAAGCCTAGGGCGCGAGCGTTGTTGTAAAACCTATTGGGAGTTTAATTATTTATAGGAGTTTGTTGTAGAAGCTATCATTAGATTATTAATTACGGAAGCTTGATATAAATCCTACTGTGAATTTTTTTTTTTTGATAAGTAAATCCAACTGTGAAATTAATTAATTTACAAAAGCTTTGTTAGATTAATTAATTTATAGAAGCTTGTTTTAAAACCTATTGTTAGAATAATTAATAGAGCCTAAACCGTGTTAAGTCTATTTTAAAATCAATTAATAGACCAAATTTATTCATGCAACACATGTCAACATATGATTTAAGTTCTACATGTATACCAAATACATTTAGAATTTGGTGCCTTGCTTTAATCAGGCTAGCACCTTTTTATTACCTCACACCTTGGGCAATATAAGGCTTTGGAGCCTTAAGGTCACCTTTCGCCTTTGACTACCTTGCTTGTACTGTTTTTTTTATAAGTTACACAGCACCAAGTAAATTTTGAACTCATGACGTCACCCTCCACAAACACTTTTGAGAGGAGAAACTGCCATTTGAGCCAGGACTCATTGGCAAGTCAAACACTTACACTTGAAACAGCAATGAATCCAGTAAAGCTCATTTAAGTTGACAGCCCTGGAATTCAACCACATGGATTCCCTAATTCATAAAACAATAACCTAAACTGAGCAGACTCATTACCAAAACAAGTTTATTTCCTTCCATGCCTATTAAACTCAGTTGGTTAAACATTTTAACTAAAAATACCACAAATATCAGCAACCAATTGACTTCTAAAAATTAGTGCCATGTCCTTAAATCTTTGTTCAAAATCCCTAAACCCAGTTCATTTCTCCAATAAATAATTTATTTTTACTATCAAATCCAACTACTCTAATAGCTTCCTATCACTTTTAGGTCACATTTTCACAAACATGAAACAAAATAGAGAAACCCCACTTGACAAAACCAAACCCAGCATTGAAATCCACAGCCAAATCCAACCCACAACTCAAAAAAAAAAAAAAAACAAACCCAGAAACCCAAATCACATAAAACAATAGTATTTCCCACTAAAATCAGAGAGAGAGAGAGAGAGAGAGAGAGAGAGAGGTTACAGTGACAGGGGCATCGACCCTTTGAACGTTGCTCTCTTCAACGAGGATTTCCATGGCTTTGAGACAGAGAGCCTTCACCTCCGACTCCTTGAGAGGCTCACACTTCTTCAGCTGCTCTATTTGTCTGTCTAGGTCTGACATCTCTATCTCTAGCCAAAACCCTCTTCTTCCTCAGAAAGACCCAAAACAGCTAAAGCCGATTTGGCTTTGGGTCTCTCTCTCTGTGAATCTGCAACCTTTTTATTTTTAGTAGTAATATATTAGTGTTGTTCACTTCCTTTTGTAGACTTGCTTCTGTTTTCGAGGTTTTTGCTATGGTGCCCTTTTATGTTGCCGTAATTGCACTCTTATGAATACATCATATATGTTTATTATTACTGATTTATATAGATAATTTAAAATGATAAAACACTATTTTCACCTCTAAATTTTATTGAAAATTTGTTTTGTCATTTCTAAACTATTAAAAACATCATCTTTCACTATTGAAAATGTTTTATTTATATCATTTACTTTTACTAAAAGTTTTTTTTCTTTCTTAAACTATTAAAAAAAATTCTTTTTTCATCTCTATTTTTATCTCTAAACTATTGAAAAAACTCTTTATAAAGTTTAGGATAAAAAACAAAATTAGAGATGAAAAAAAAAATTTGTTAGAGCTTATAGACCAAAATAGTATTTTACCTTAATTTGAAATTTTAAACAAATTAAGAGTAATGTTATGTAAGCAATATTTTTTTAAAACAATTGAATTAATTTGTAGATTTTATTTATTCTTATCTGGTTTTAATTAACAACAATGTATTGCTTTTATAGTTGTCAAATTTGTTGTGAGTTAAGGGTTATTGCCATCATTTGTTCAAGCTTTTTTTTTTTTAGATCCAAGTTTGATTTACCTACAATAATAAATTTAAAAGGTTATCATTTATCTTTGACTTATTATACTTTTCGTGCAGAAAACTTTGCTCACCCATTTTAAGATTATCACTTATTATTGTTGTGATAAGTATTGTTTAAAACAAAACATTAAGAAAATGTTCAAATGACTTCTGTAGGGACTGAATTTGAGTACTTCTGGTTTTGGATGAGTGGACTCAAACCCAACTAGCCCAATACAATGAATTTGTAGAGAATGGGCCAAAGAACTAGGCTTTAGTGCATGACAACAATCAATATGACGTTCACAGCAATCGAACAGAAATAAACTGAGATTTAGAAAGTTTGTCCTCGGCACAATCCGAAGAGCTTTGCTCTCATAATTAATAAGTAAGAATCGTTACAGGAATTCTCCACCCCCCCCCCCTCCTATCGAGGGTTTCTCCTATTATATAGTCATCTTTCATTGATCTCTATCTTCCACTTGTTAATCATCCAAGCCTATACCTGAGTGCCTGTCCCATCAGCCGCCTTTCCAGACTTCCTGTGAGTTGCAACAACCAAGGCAGCACTGTTCAAAGGTCATTTCCTCATTAATGCGGCCGGAATATCAGTTGCAGACATTTAATGTGGAGGTGACAATTTCTCCTTGAATTGCTCCTCCGCCGTGCTCCCATGGCTGATCCATAGTACCTGTCCTTTTCCTTGGGGCATCCTGGGAGGCTACCTTTGATGGCACGCCGCTCTTCCCTTTAGTGATCTTAGTTGGCCGAGGACGAGGCCGCTGATGGCGTATCACCCCTCTCACCTATGATCTCGGCTGGCCGAGGACAGGAGCCTTATCGGCAATGTCTCTTGGCAACTTAGGCCCTCCTTGTTCATCCTCGGACGCTGCTTCCTCCTTGGCGTGGGCCTTAGGCTTAATACGAAATGGGCTTGGGTTGCCGAATTCTTGAGCCCCACAACTTCATTTGACATATTTGGAAAAAATAATTAGATTGACTCACTTTGACAAAGTGAACGACTATGTTGACAAAAATCAAACCTTAATGGATTTATCATTTTTTTTTCTTTTGACTGTGAAGATAGAAATATATATTAAAATAAAGGGACTGAATCCCAACGTATTAGTGTATTACAAGGCATGTATCTGTTGACTACTGTCAGTACATCGAGTTCAATAGGAAAAAACAATCCCAACGTATTACAAAACAAACCCAAGTATTACAAAGATAGCAAATCACACTCAAGTGCTTAGGATCGAGCAAGGCTTCTGTTTAGCCTCTGATAGTCCTGTAGCAAAGATGTGGCACCTCGGAGAATAACACTCGGTTGGGATTGCTTCACTTCGAAGTGGTACCTGTTCCTCGCATTCCATATAGACCAAGCCACCATTGCCCACAGCTCCAGTTCAAGTCCAGTGAGCTTAGCCACCATCTGTCTAGCGAGGAGGTGGAAGTTTGGTGCTGCCGCTCCACACTTTTGCAGTTTACCTCTTACCAGTGCCCGTACATTTCGAGCCAGAGGACATTCCCACAATGCGTGCTATGGATTTAATTAGCTAATTAAAATATCATTTAACAATTATTGATAATATGACCAAAAAAATTTGATAAGATAATATGATAAAAATTATGTGTTAATAATGTGATTAAATTCACAAATCTTTAATACAAAACATTACTAGAAGATTTGATTTATCGCAAACTTAATGTGCATAGTTTAATTGTCTATGAATCAAAAATTCAATGTAAAATTGTCACTTACGAGATACGACAGAGTCCATTGATAATATTTTTCAAAAATCCTAAAATTTTTCAATGACTAAGCTATAATTTATCTAATTTAAGGAATGAAAAAACAAAATTATATAAATATTTTGGGATAGAAAAGGCGTATTTCAACAGATAAATTATTTTTGGTTTCCAGCCCTTTTTATAATGCTAATTGCAATTTGCTGCCGTAAGCATGCTAACGTGCGATGGTGAACTGCTTCTTCTCAAAAAAAAAAAAAAAAAGTCATCAACATGCTGTTTAGTGTTGACACCACTCCGAAAGTAATAATAAGAACAATAATATAAGAATAGACAAAAGTTACTGAAAGATATTCTTACTCATTGAGATAATTACTCTCATATCACCAATGGATTTGGTCCATGAGGTTAATCAAGATTAACATGTGGTTTTGATTTAAGTTGGGCTAGGAAGCCCAGCCCAAGAAACCCGCTAATGAAGCCCACAAAGCTCATGAGACCAGCCTTGTATGAAGAAGGAAGCAATGCTGAAAAGCTAAGATAAGCTAAGATTATTATGAGAGGTGGAATGGAAGACAAAAAGGGACATTTCGCACCAACTTGGTCTCAACAAAAAAATCTCTCAAATGTGATTTGAACATTTTTGAGTATCTGACTATTCATCAGGCATGTGCAGCTCTCTCTTCTTACACATAACAAAGACTATAGACAAAGTTTAGCTACAAAATTAGTTGTAATTTTAAACTACAAACTTACCTAATATCTTTTTATTGAAAATGAATTTTGACAAATTCATCATTGGATTACATTTTCTTCTTATATCCACCATACTTGCAAAATTTCAAGAAAACTAAAGATCAATAGATATGCCATCAATAAATTTTTGAAATTGCAAGTTTTTGTAATTTAAAATTATGCATAAAATATAAGCTTATAGATTATATAATAAATAATATCCGATTGACACAAAATTTAAAATGTGTATTAAAAGCGTAAAAAATATGCAATCCAATGGTTAAATTTTCAAACTATGTTATAATATTTATTTTATTGAGTGAGTTTAGTCTTAAGCTACAACTAATTTTGTAGTTAAATTTTGTCCCAAGATTATTACAAGATTTCGAATTCAAAATCTCATGAATATCATAAAACCTTAAAAATCAGTAATCTAGCCCTTTGAAAATGCAAGGTGTAACAAAAAAGTTCACGAAGAAAATATAATATTTGATATAATTGAATAATGCCCGGTAAATATAATTGATCTTTCCCTCCTTTAGTAGGCCATTGAATGATTATATAGCATCATTATTAAGAGCAAGGACCCGATGCCAAAGTGAGGGAGATAGATTGGGAGAGAAAACACAAAACCTTCGTATGCTTATTCAGTTAATCAGTTATACACCTTTGATTTTATTTTTTATTTTTTTATTTTTTGAGCAACTACACCTTTGCATTTTTTACGAAAATCAAAAAGTATGGTTTTCACACGCTATGTAAGCTAGTTGCAGGTTCTTCCTCGAGAAATTATAAGGTCCACATGGTGTACAAGTGAGTTGGTCTACCATTCCACTAAAAGACTCACATGTGTTTAAAATTGCTGAGTTTGAATTTTTTTTTAAATAGAAACTGATTACTGACTCAGCAATTTTAAACAAGTGGGAGTCTTTTAGTGAAATAATGGATAAATGACGTGATCCACCAGAAGACAGTATAATTTCTCCTCTTCCTCCCTCTTGTAGGTTTGATGAGCTCCGCATAACTTCAAGACACCGCTAGTCTTCATCATCATTCATGTAAAGGTGAGTAACAAATTAAACACAGTCCCAAACTAATCCAATACTTATTAGCTAGGATTATATTATGATTGTGTTTAGTACAAATCTATTTCCATTTTTTTTAAGTGTTGTGATAGTAAATATCATAGTATAAAACTATAAATATAAGATTTTATAAGAATTCTTTATATAATTGAAATCACAATCGTTAATATAATAAATGCAAATGATACATTATGACAATTTTACCAGCATTGTATCTGGCTCATTTAAATTTTACAATTGTTGGTAAACAATCAATAGTAAACCTATTGTTAAAAGCGCTTAAAAAAATAAATAAAAAAATAAATAATCTATTATTAAAAGCAATACATATGACAATTAGGCTAGGGCATTCACTTAGCAGAACTATGGCTTTAGGACCCATATGTATATTTATATCTATAAAGTGTTTGACTTTTTGATGACCACTTTACTTAAACTTTGGAGGCTCACAATTTTCCACCTCATTATTAATTTATAATTTTTTAAATTTATTTCTTAGTGCTAGAAAAAACAACACTACCTCGTATGTGATCCTTTAAAAAGGCATCTTTTGTTATTAATTAAGAAATTTATTATTAAGAAAATTTTTGTTAAAGAGTTTTATTCGAAACTATTTAGGTATTTAGCCTCATTTGGAACTTGATTTTAGGAGGGTCGAGTTCCAGTGTGAATAACTCAACTCAAGTTCCTTCAAAAAATGAATGGAAACTTAACAACATCTCAGCTCAGGTTTTTTATCCATGGAACTCTAGTTCTTAAAAATTGAGTTCCAAACAAGGCTACATAAAATATTTTAGGGTAAGCAGCGTTTTTGGTCCATATTCTATATACCATATTTCAATTTGATCCTTAACCCTTCAATTGTGTCAATTTGGTTCCTAACCTCTCAATACAGTGTCAATTTAAACCCTGTAGTTATATTTTAGATGAAAATTTGTTTTAATTTGGTTCTTAACCTCTCAGTACAGTGTCAATTTAATCCCTGTAGTTATATTTTGGATGAAAATTGATAATGTGTCTAACGGCCAAAATAAAAAATTAGCTTCTGTTGATGTAAGAATAAATTAAAATTTTATTTTGGCTATTTGCCATGTCACCAATTTTTATTAAAGATATAACAACATAAACTAAATTGACACAACACTAAAAAATTAAGGACCAAATCAATACAATTGAAAGGTTATGGACCAAATAGAAATATAATGTAAAGGATAAGTAATAAATATGTAGTTTACCAAATATTTTAAATGAAGCTTTCAAAAAAAAACTCAAACTAGCCCTTAAAAAATAGGGTAAAATATTATTTTAATTTCTAAATTTTATAGAGAATTTATTTTTTGTCTCTAAATTTTTAAAAATTATTATTTCATCCTTAAATTTTGTAAATTTTTTTTTTACTAGTTTAAAAATGAAAATATGGATAAAAAAAGAACTTTTGGCAATAGTGTAGAAATAAAAAAACAATTTTTTAGTAAAATTTAAGAACAGAAATAAAATATTTTCAATAACGTTAAGTTAACAATGAAAAACGAATTTTTTAATAGTTTAAGGAATAGAAAACAAATATTTAGTAAAATATAGGGAGAAAAGTAGAAAAAAGAAAAAAGAAAAAAGAAAAAAGAAAAAGAAAAAAAAAAAAAAAAAAAACTAAAACTAAAACCTCCCCAAACCCTGATGCAGATAACAAGCCGCACTTGAACGGTGCTACCACAGCCCTCAGTTCCACCGTATCAATCATGGGTAGCCAAGGCGCTGTTTCCTTATTGAACAACGTCGCACGCGCCGCCTTGGGTCTCGGAGTAGCCACCACGGCTCTCAACTCATCTCTCTACACCGTTGACGGCGGCCAGCGCGCCGTCATCTTCGACCGCATCCGTGGAATTCTCGACGAAACCGTCGGCGAAGGCACCCATTTCCTTATCCCTTGGCTCCAAAAGCCTTTCATCTTCGACATCCGCACGAAGCCCCACACTTTCTCCTCCGTCTCCGGCACCAAGGACCTCCAGATGGTCAACCTAACCCTCCGCGTCCTCTCGCGCCCTGAGGTCACGCGCCTCCCTCAGATCGTCCAAACCCTAGGTCTCGAGTACGACGAGAAGGTCCTCCCTTCGATCGGCAACGAGGTCTTGAAGGCCGTCGTCGCTCAGTTCAACGCCGATCAGCTCCTCACCGAGCGCCCGCAGGTCTCGGCGCTCGTGCAGAGCGGGCTCACCGAGCGCGCCAGGAACTTCAACATCGTGCTCGATGACGTGGCGATCACGCACCTGTCGTACGGCGCGGAGTTCTCGCGCGCCGTGGAGCAGAAGCAGGTGGCGCAGCAGGAGGCGGAGAGGTCGAAGTTTGTGGTGGCGAAGGCGGAGCAGGAGAGGCGCGCCGCCATCATTAGGGCCGAGGGAGAGAGCGAGTCGGCGAAGATGATATCGGAGGCTACTGAGAAGGCTGGAACGGGACTCATTGAGCTCAGGAAGATTGAGGCCATGAGGGAGAATGCCGCCACGCTTGCTAAGTCCCCGAATGTCTCTTACTTGCCCGGTGGCCAGAAGCTTCTCATGGCTCTCAATGCCAACCGTTGAGAGCTAAGGTATATACATTCTTGTCATTATCATGTTTGTTTTCATTGTTTTCTTATAGTTGCTAATATGATAAGCCATACAAACTGATGTATTAACTTATAAGCACAAGAAAAATTTATGTATTATGATACTGTGATGATGAGCAAAACGGTGTTTTGAGTTTAAAACCAGTAGTAAAAAAAACTATGAGGAGTTGTTATTGCAAAACGGAGTTTTGGGTTTTAAAAACGCTCTTTTAGGCTTCCAAAATGCCTAACTAAATAGACCCTATATTTAATGTTTGCAACCTTGGTTGCCTATTTCGAATATTTGACTCTTGTATGAGTTTCTTGAACTAGAAGATTTTGGCATGTTAAAATTATGGATTATATTAGCAAATGCTTCAATGTTTTTCATTACATGTCATGAAAAAATATTGTGAATTGGATTCATCTTTAGGAGGCAGTATGCTAAAAACCACAAACTGTCAGTGTGACAGATTAAATATTTTCATAAAACATCCACTGATTACATTTGTAATTGTAAAATTATCATTTCTGGTCATTTTATGTTTGCAGGGTCTCATGGCATGGCATAAAAGCATGATGAGGTCATGGATTTGGACAAATTGCTGGTTTATCACTCTGAAGTCAATTTTTTTATGTATCTAAGATCATATCGTCTGAACTTTCTTAAGATCCAGTCATTAAGAATTTAGGAAACTGTTTTGGATTTTTTGTTGAAAGTTGCATTGGTTTTTTTCCCTGTCCTGGAAGCATGGCCATGTTTATAACTTAGGTGATAAAATTGCGTTTCTGATATGTTGATCTATGCTGAATGCATTTTCCTTTCCCTTAATTGCTTAAGAATAGTTAAAGTTTCTTTTATTTTATGGCCACCATTAATTCCTTTAGAGGACAAGTTCCTTACAATTTATAGATTGAGGAACCTAGCTATGTGATGAATTCAACCATGTATGCACTTGGTAATGTATATGGCTGTTTATGCAGCTTCTATGGTGGTTATCTTCATATAGCTAGTAAGTGGAGAATAGCATTTGTTTAGCTAGTACAGATGTGCATTTACAGATTATTTTACTGGTGTATATAGTGTTGAAATTATATTTCCATTGTAGTTTGCTATTGGATTGGGTTGCAAGCCTGCAAATTAGCTCAAGTTTGGGTTGATCTAAAATACAATGGCTTGATGTCCATTTGAGCTTTGAAATCCGGGTCCATTCGACCTCAGCTAGATGTGAGCTTTATCAAGCTCACCTGAGACTGGACAAACCCAAACCTCAATGAACAAAACTGTAAGCTCATGTTTTTTTGGTTCCATTTTCATAGCATAGCAAGAAGGATGCTGATGTGCTTGCACCTCTTTTTCTTTGAATGAAAGCTGATGAAAAAAATTATTTTTCAGACAATGGTGTTAATGTGGCCTCTCGCAAGTCAAAACAGAAAAGTAGGTTAGTATGTAAAGCACTGCACTCAACATTCTATTTGTAGTTCATTTTGTTGGAGCACAAGCTAACGAGCAAGAGTAAGTTTATAATTACCAAGTCCCACCAGGTCATCCCAACCCTCTGTTTGGGGAGAAAGTATCTTATAAGCCACTCTCTCCAGGTCAGCTTCTTACTTGTTGAGACTACCCAATAAAGAAGATACCTGCACCAACTGGAAATTACAATGATACCCTCAAAATTTTCAATAGGCCATTCACTCCCCCTTTTTTCCTCAGTTTCAACTTTTAAGAACACTCTTCCTTCACTCTCTTCCAGCGGATGGTGTGCCACCTGGTTTTATGATTAATCAGCTGTGGAGACAACTGCTCCACCCCAATGGCAACTGTGAAAATTTAAAATTAAAAAATAAAAAATAAAAAATAAATAAGAAGAAGCCTGGAGGAGAGTGTTTTGCCATCCACCAACGTCTCACCATCAGTGTTTCAACCACCCACATCACCTATGTTTCAAAAGCCTACCCGAAATAAACTCAATGCCCATTACATATACTGACCTGTTAGAAAAAAGATTGAATCTTAAACAAACAGCATTCATACCAGAAGAATCTAACCTTTCCTTTCTTTTGGTAAGGAAATTTTGATGTCATATTTATGATTTTTTTTTTCCTTTCCTTGATTTTCTTTTTTAAAGTTCATCCCTTTATTTCATTTATAGCACTAAAACCATCCTGTTCTTCCGTTGATTTTTTCCCCCTTCTTTGATTTCAGTATCAGATTAATGTTTCTAAAGCTTCAGATAACCTCCCAAAAGATGTTTGGCAGGTAACCCCAAATCTGCTTGCATCTACACATATTTAAGTACATTACAAATTCATTTTTGGAATTTGATGTTGTGTATGTTTATGATTAGAATTTGTCCTTCAGCCCTCTAGTTTGATCAAACTCTTTGATTAGTTGATGGTGGTCAAAAAATAAAAAGTTATACTTTTCTTACGGATGCTTGGGCCAGTGAATGCCAGCGCCTGGCAGTGGTGGGTGTTTGGTGTTATTGGGGTCATAGAATTATTTTTATGTCATGAATTTTAAGAGTAAGAAAGAAAAAGGTGTTGTCTTGCTTACAAATTTATTCAGATTTCACACTCAGACTACAAAGAAAATTCAATTGGAAATAAAATAGCTTTTGTTGGTTTTTTTCACAACAAGTACTACTTACTATTGAATGGTTATTTTTGGAATGGTAACTTTTGTAGAATTTTAGTGGATGACTTAAAAACTGAATGTTAACTTTTGCATTGAGTGGTTGGTTTCAGTGTCTTAATGCTTGACATCCTTGGGTTTGTGGTTGGGAGAGAGCTTTTTCTTAATAGTTTAAGAAATGTAGGGTAAGGAGTTATTAACTATCATGATGTCTCTGGCTGAGCTGTGACTCATACGGAATTATTGCTATTATACTGCCTCTATCAGAGCTGCTCTCCATTTATTGTTCAACAAAACCAATCCCCAACTAAGAGCCTTTCTCTTCTGTTGTAGACATGATGTTTAGTTTGGTGGGTTATATTGGTAGATTGTTCTTCATACTTATAATAGAATCATTTTGTGAATTCAGCTTACTATGTTTGCACCACCATTGGTCATGCCTCAAGCATAGACATATAAATCATTGGTAAAGCTTACTTACTTAATGGCATATAATTCAGATTAAAGGTAAAACAATTTCATCTTGCTAAATTATGTTGCTTGTTTATGGTATCATGATATGTGCCTTTGCTTGCTCAAGTTTCCTTGATTCTAGGGTGTAAATAATTTTATAGCATGCTTCTGTTTGTGAGTTAATCTTTGAACTATAAATCATTATAAAATATGGCAGATACAAATAATCCCCACGTTGGTGTGATTGTTAAGATGACCAAATGATTCTCGGGGGGGATCTTGTTCCTTTAATCTTTCTGAACTCAATAGATTGGATTTTCTTGGGGTCATTATTGTGTTTATGATACTTTTCACTTTTTTTTTGGGGTGGGGGGGCAGGGTAGTGGTGCCTTTCTGATGTGGTATTCTTTCTTAAAGTTCTCTTTTGTTACAATACATCTTAATTTTTTGAGTTAATGGGCATGAGAATGTAATATACTAATATATTTAACCATTGACATGCTATTTGCATTTCAGTTGTAGGCCTTATGGTCAGTAGTACTGATTCCGTGGGCTTGAAGAAGAGGATGAAAGTGCTGATTAATGG
The DNA here is from genome assembly GCA_023736055.1 of Quercus glauca. Taxonomy (NCBI): domain Eukaryota; kingdom Viridiplantae; phylum Streptophyta; class Magnoliopsida; order Fagales; family Fagaceae; genus Quercus; species Quercus glauca. Next base: position 59,913,118 of record CM043322.1, read on the forward strand.
GCATGCTGTTGATTCTGTGGTGGCTTCACAAGTATCCAATCTTCAACCTCACAAACCCAAGCTTTTGACATGAGGAAAACTACTTTGCTTCAAAGGATCACAATCTTCTCTCTCGGCTAAAATTTTGGTTTTTGAACAAATGTAATTGTCAAAAGCAAAGTATGTATGATAAAATATTTTAGTACAAGTGTTGGAACTGCCTTTTGAGTAAAAGTAAATCTTTGCCTATTGTTAATTGGTTATGTATATTTCAATTGAATTCTTATTATTATGAGAGAACACATAAAATCTTCATATACTTATACACCCTTGCATCATTCAGTAGATATGGAACACTTCTTTATAAGTTTCTGATTACCCATACATACATACATACACGAGTGTCTCTTTTTCTTTTGACACACCACCCTTAATTAACTTTTCTTTAGGAAGTTAAAAGTGTGATTTTCACAAGTTATGTAAGTTGGTAGCAGCCTCTTTCCTCTCTTTTGTAGGTTTGATGAGTTTCACATGACTTCAAGACGCACAAAGTAGTCTTCGTCATTTGTGTAGAAGTGAATAGCGAATTAAACACAATCCCAAACTAATCCAATTATTATTAGCTAGGATTATTTTAGGACGGTGTTAATGTGTATAGTACAAATCTATCAACAATTTCAAATTTATTTATTCGTTAAGTTGTGACAGTATTCATGGTGTAAATATAAGATGTTATAAGAAGTCTTTATAGAATTGAAATCCTATATTTAATCTAATAACTGCAAATTATAAGTACTAGTATAAAACCCGTGTATATGCACGGTACAATTAAAAAAAATTACAATTACACATATATAGATTTAAATTATAATTTCTCTCTTTTATTTTTAATTTTTTAATTTTTTTTGGATATACACATAAATTTACTCTCTTTTTTTTTTTTTTTTTTTTTTGTTTATTGAGTTTTTGATGATTTATTTATATTAGACCTTTCATCTTTTGCACCTCATTAATTCACCTAGAACAAAAATTAAAAAAAAAAAAAAAATTTAATTAGAACACGTGGTTTAAAATTAGACAACAATTGGAATCCAATTTAAAATCTAATTGGATTTTTTCTTAGTTTTACCTATATAAAAGGACAAAACTTAGATAAAGTAACTTCGGTGCTAATCCTTAAGTTCTTCTCTTAAGATTCAACCATGTGGCTACTTAACTAAAAAATATACTTCCATCCCATGAGAAAAAATTCACACGGCAGAATCTTAAAAGGGGAATTTAAGGAATAACACCTAACTATTGTACCTAAGTCTTGCTCTATATAAAATATAGGATTTGCATTTATCGGATAGTAACCTTTGGCTCAATTTTTTTATAAGTAACCTTTGGTTCATTTAAATTTTACTATTGCTAGTAAATAGTCAACAATTAAACCATTGTTAATTGTAATACATACATGACAATTAGGTAGGTTATCCACTTGGTATAACTACAGCTTTAAGGCCCATTTATTTTATATATACTAGTATTGTTCTCGTGTGGTACATGGCCTCATGAAGTCATGAAGATTCATATGAAAGCTAAATTTCTTAAAAAATTATTAAAACAAAATTATTAAATAAATAGTAATAATAAATTATAAAATAAGTAAATAATTTTAATAAAAAATTGTTTTAAATTCTAGTTGTTTAGAGTTTGGACTTTATCGATGTTTATCTATTTTTATATTTTAAAATTCTCTTTGTGCTTTTTGTTTAATTTATGCTCTAACTAGCACAAACAATAATAAACAAAATAGTCCATCAATATAAAATTTTCCCTAGTGATATTCTAATTAAAAAAAATTCAACACATTCACAAATTAAATATAATAACCAAAAACCAAAACCAAAACATACACAAAAGAGTTCAAAATTTGAGAATGTGGGAGGACTTTCGTCTTGGCCCCCAATCAGGTATTGTTCGCTTTGGGATTTGTAAGGATTGACCTACGTCCTACCCACACGAATTTGCTCAATCCCACATCGGGGAGAGACACCTCCCACTCATGCCTTATAAGCCTTTGGCCTAAGGATGTGTACATGTGTAGTAGTGGTACACTCATCCTTAGGCCAAAGGCTTATAAGGCAAGGGTGGAAGGCGTCTCTCCTCGATGTGGGATTGAGCAAATTCGTGCGGAAAAAAAATACAACGTAGGATGTATTGTGTGTGATTTATCTAAAAGCCAGGACTTATATATATGAAAATTTTGATAATAGACTATTAATTAGAGTAGAAGTTAAAAGGTTGTTTTTTTAAGAAAGAAAAATGGGTGTTGTCTGGGATTTAAGATTATAATTTTTATTATAAACTTTTAGTTTGAATATAATTTAAATTTGGTGAAATATTTAAGTTTCGAATTTTTTGATAATAGATTTTTAGTTTGAATAGAATTTAATTTTGTAGAAATTTAAATGTATAAAATTAATTTACTAAATAGTTGTTCTTAAAATATTGATAATAGAATTTTAGTTGGAGTAGAAGTTAAACGTGGGTTTTGTTTTAAAAAGAAAACGTGGGTTGTTATTTGGGATTTAAGTTTATAATTTTTTTATAATAGACTTTTAATTTGAATATGATTTAAATTTTTTGAAATTTAAATGATAAAATTTATTTAAATTAAACTGTCATTAAATATTATCCCTTAATTTGAGGAAATATATCCTAACAAATAATATAAAATTAATTTACTAATTAGTGAGAGTTGCCACTTGGTGCAACCATGGTTTCTAAGTCCAATTAAAATATTTAAGTTTATAAATTTTTTATAATAGACTTTTAGTTTGAATAGAATTCAAATTTGTTGAAGTTTAAATGTATAAAGTTAATTTACTAATTAGTTGTTCTTAAAATATTGATAATAGACTTTTAATTGGAGTATAAATCAAAACGTGAGGTTTTCTTTTTTTGAGAAAGAAAATGTGAGTTGTTGTTTGGGATTTAAGTTTAGAATTTTTTATAATAGACTTTTAGTTTGAAATTTTGAATAAAATTGAAATGATAATTTTCTACCTAAATTAAACATTTGTTAAATATTATCCCTTAATTTGAGGAAATATATCCTAACAAATAATATAAATTTAATTTACTAATTAGTGAAAGTAGCCATTGGTGTAATTACGGTTTCTAAGTCCAACTTTTATTATTATTATTTATTAATTATGCTAGTGTGATGCACGTCTCAATTACAAATTAAATGTAAATATATCAAAACTATATTAAAAATTAGTGAGTGACTTGAATATTTAATAGAGTTTTAACTAAAGTTACTTAAATGCTCTCTTCTAAAAAAAATAACCATCTTAATAATTGAAGAAAGCGTAAACAAGAAAATAGAAAATAGTCAATTAACGCAACCACGGTTTTTAGAACACAACTTTTATTATATAATTTAGTATATGATTTGGTATGAAATTTGTGATTTGTATTTGTGTTAAAGATTTAGATACATTTGGACATAGTGTTTTATTGAACAATGATTGCATAGTAAATACTTTGATTTGTGTTATTAAATATTAGATTTTGTATCATTAATGCAATATTATCCATGTTATTATTGGATTTTTATATTAATTTATTAATATATTATTTTCAAATTTATTTATGAGTACAAACGAGGATAAGATCTGATTATTATTATGCAAAACAGAATACCATAATCCGACCTCACCTTCCTAAAACCGTATAATATATTTGATATATGTAACCTCTCCTTCACAATATGCGGATAATGCGCAATGTGAATAATCAATTAATCATAATAACATAGTTAAGTGAATTGGTTTAAAACTTTTTTTTTTTTTTTTTTTGGCGTTAAGAATAAGATAGAGAGAAAAGAGATTTCGGATAATTGAAAAAAAAAAAAAAAAAGTGAAAACGACACCGCGGTGGGAAAGAATAATAATAATTTACAATTCCAACTTTCATTTCATTCATTGTCGTGTGTTTTTGACAACGACGACGGAGCCGGACATATTTATTTTAGTTTTATTAAAAATATTTACTTCCGGTTCTATCCTAGGTGGTGCTGCTGCCGTACGTCATTTCCAAATTCCAATCCTACACGCTCCTTCACGAATACGACCTCGTTTCGATCACCATCAAATTCCCAAAACACAGGTGCTATCTCTTTCTCTCAATTTTCCTCTCAAAATTTTCCAATATTCGATCCGAAACTCTCATTCCCATCATGATCATGTAATTTCCCATTTGACTTTTCTTTCTCTGTTAGCCTAAAAGCGTCGTCGTTTTCCTTTTGGGGTTTTGGATTTTTTGTTTAGGGTTTCGATCAAAGCTTGAATATTTGGTGTGATCGGTTTGATAATTTGATGCAATTTTTTTGTGGGTTTTCGTTAAGATTGAATTTTGAAATTTGGGTTTTTTTCGATCATTGAGGTGAAGCTTATTAGCTTTTGGGGTTTTTTTTTTTTTTTTTTGGCTATTGGAAGGGGATTTTTGTTGTATTGTTTCTATTTTTAGACATTGAGCTGGGAAATTGTTGAAATAGAATGGTTTTTCATAATTTAATGAGAATTTAGGTAATTGGGTATGGTTTCTTTTGATCTAAGCCTTGCTTCCCCTTGTCTTAACATGAATTTTAGCTTAATATATTTATATGTGGTTTTTCATAATTCAGTGAGAATTTAGGTAATTGGGTATGGTTTCTTGTGATCTAAGCCTCGCTTCCGTTGTGCTAGATATAATTATATGTGCATGGGTGTGTGGTTTTTCGTGCTTGAATGCTTTTTCATAATTCAATGAGAATTTAGGTAATTGGGTACGGTTTCTTTTGATCTAAGCCCCGCTGCCCTAGTCTTAACTTGAGTTTTAGCTATATATTTATGTGTGCGTGTTTACATATATTGACTTAAGAGTGGGATGGTGCATAAGGATTAGTGTAGAGGATCCTGTGAAATTCGTGTGTTGGCTAATAGGAGTTGGGAATTTTGGATTAGTCCAGATGAGTTGAGTAATGGTTGGTAATGTCCTCATTTGGCAAACAAGTGGGCTGTTCTTGTATTATGCGACCATTTGTTTCGTTTTCTATAATTTTCTTGCATTTGCGCACGATTTAAGCTATTGCATGTTTGCTTTTGGGACTAAAAAGTGGGGTGGCTTAGCTGTTGTTAGCTAGATATATGTTGTTGGCTTATTTCTTGGTTGCCTAAGCTCTCGTGATCATCAGTGTGTGGACAGTGGGATTCATTAATATATTCATGAGTGGAGTGGCTAGTGTCCTTGATGTATGTACACTTATATAGTTTTCTTAGAGTATGATTGTTTAATCTCTGACTCTTATTTATGCTAAAATAACTGCCAGTAATGGTGTTATGAATTCATGTGTAATTGAATATCCGTCTTCTTGAAGTGTTCCGTGGTTCTAAGCCAGTTGCAGAAGGTGATCTTACTGCAACGAAGACAACTTAGTTGGAGTGTGGCTTTGTCGCATTTTTATTGTTTTTCCCTTCCTGTTTTACTTGATCATTGTAATTTTGGTTCTTGATTTTTGCCTCCACAGTACATGCCCAATATACTTGGGTTGGCTATTTTTTGCTTGATAAAATTTTTTCGTTACCTAAAAAAAAAAAAAAAAAAACTAATTAGTTGGTGTGAGTTAAAAAGTATTAGACACTGGTTAGATGTATATGGGATTGGATTTACTTATTATTAGCTTTAAATTGCTATGCGGGTAATGGTAGGTTGTAATTTTATTTGTAAAATACCAGACCTAGCCCTTCACAGATCTTAGGATGACCAGTTTCTATAAGATCTGTTAAGGGTATATTAACCAAAATGTATACATCTCACGTATGCTATTATCCTTCTACTTTTGTCAGTGCCTAAACTTATATTTTTTATTGTTATTAATTTCATCTTTTTAGTTGAGGTCTTAATGTCAGAAAGATTTTATTCTGTATGTGTGTGTGGTTGTCTTGTTGCTGAAGTTCTTTTACCATGTATCTGTGTAGGACTATTGGTAAATTATCTGCAATTAAATTTTTTACTGATATATTCTCCCTTTTATCTTTCAGGTCAATGGCAGCTTCTGCAGACTCATGGGTGAAGGAATACAATGAAGCAGTAAAACTTGCCGAAGATATCAATGGCATGATTTCTGAACGTAGTTCATTGCCTGCAACAGGACCAGATGCTCAGCGTCATGCATCTTCTATACGGAGGAAGATCACAATATTAGGGACTAGACTTGATAGCTTACAGTCCCTTTTGTCGAAGATTCCTGGAAAGCAGCCCATGTAAGTCTTCTTAACTGCACTAATGTAAATAAGAAGACTGTAATTGCTGCAATATAGATATAGGACTCGAGTGAATGTCTTAAATGCTTTCCTTGTTCTTATGATCATAATGTTTCTGGACCCCAGTTTTCTGGTATGATAATGTTTTTATTGATTTGATACTGATAAAAAATGTTTTATTGTTTTGGCTATGCGGCTGTGAGGAAGTTGCCCATGTTAATAATTACAGTGTTTTGGTGATTCATCTGAACCTTTTGAGATGAGCAGTTTTTCATACTGTAACATAACTTATATTGCTATAAATTTATTTCACTTTCACTGTCTTTCATCTTTGATGGATGTAATCTTTTATTTTTAGCTCAAAATCTTTTACATTTATATTTTAATATGGGTTTGATCTAGTGCTCATCTCCTGTTTTTGGCTCTCAAAAAAACCTTTTGTATTTCTTGTATTGACATTCTTCCAAATCCCAGTAATTTTATAATCAAGATTCAGGGCCACGGCTCCAAAGTTGAGGCCATTTATTGGGGCAAAATGTAGTGAGATTTTATATATTGGCAGTGATATGAATCCGGTATGTAATCAAGTTATGTTATTAGAGAATTTGTTAGTTTCACATGTATACACTGTAAATTAGAGGGTTTTTTAGAATCCTCTTATAAAAGTGCAGAAAATGGGAGTCCTTCAGTATACAGACAAGACTTATACCTTTGCAAAAGAAGTTACAGAACTCAAATGTGATTGAAAAGGCTAACTGATTATCTGTTGTGCTGTACCATAGAAATCTCACTTCTTAAATTCTGGGCACTGGATTTTGTGAGGTTGAAAAGGTTCAAGACTTGACTGCTAATTGTCGTGCTCTACTGTATCAGTTAGATGCAGGTTGGATTGTAATCTAGAAATTGGAAGAGGTGGTTTGAAATGTCTGTAATCTCCTTTACCGCATTTGGTAGTATTTTCTTTCTATTCATCACCTGTAGTATCCATCCTGGCTGATTAAACTTTATGTTAAAACATATTTGATCCACAATGTATTATCCCAACAACTTTGAGGTTACTGATTTTAGCATATCAAAGTAAATTTTGTTTTTTGTTATGTTATGTTTTTTTTTTATATTTATATTAATGTATTGTTGGTACACATCTTCATCACTGTTGGGCTGAAAGTAGATGTTTCTTTGATTAAAGTTGGCAATATTTGCTTTATCACTTGATTGAGTTGGTATTTCAAAAAATCTTTCTAGTGGTTGTTATCTGAAGTGTATTGTTCTGCTTCTTGTGATACACAGAACGGAGAAAGAGATGAATCGTCGCAAGGACAATCTTGCAAATTTAAGATCAAAAGTTAACCAGATGGCTTCAACATTAAACATGTCAAATTTTGCTAACAGAGACAGCTTGATTGGCCCAGAAATAAAGCCAGTTGATGCTGTGAGCAGAACAGTTGGCTTGGACAACTCTGGCCTTGTCGGGCTTCAACGACAAGTTATGAAAGGTGTTGCTATCACTTATTGAGAACAATGCTTTTCCTTGTTATAAATATACTTCTTATGCTTTTGGATTATGGATCTTTATGTGATATGCTCTATGAATCAGAGCAAGATGAGGATCTTGAGAAGTTGGAGGTGACTGTAGTAAGTACAAAACATATTGCATTGGCAGTCAACGAAGAACTTGACCTTCACACTAGGCTGATTGTATGTGTTTCCCCCCACCATATTCGCTTAGTTGTCTTTTCTTTTTTAATCTTTGAATCTCAGTTAAAGTCTAGTACATAGTGATATTAACTATAGCCACCCTGAATTTTAAATTTTGTTGCTCTTCGTTATGCAGGATGACTTGGACCAACATGTGGATGTTACAGACTCCAGGTTACGGGTAATACACTCACTGCTACTTTTTAATTTTTTCTGAAAATTTTTGTTTAGCAGGTGATGTAATCGCAAAATGTACAATGCAATAAAGTAACTCATTCAACTGTCCCTGTCAAAACCAAAGGTCATCCTATGTAGCATCACATAATAGTTGAATATCTGCTTGGTTCATAAATGAGAAGGGAAGCAGAGAAGAGAGAAGGAATAAAATCACTTCATAAAATTCCACTCCTTCTCACCTAGAAACTGTAGTTTATAGAAACTAAAGAGTGGAATAGAATGCTAAATAATGTAAAAGAATTATTGATCGGATTCATAATCCAAAAAGTTACTTCCCCACCCCTGGCTCATTCTTTTTTCCTTTTGCTTATAATGTATGATACTAAGTAAACCTAATAGGTGCCAAGAGCCATGTAGCTCAATTGGTTAGCACCTCCTAGTTTTTCTAATGGAAGCATCCAAGGTTCAAATCCCCTACCCCGAAAATTTGTACTTGATATATTTATATCCACAGACACACATGCACGTAGATATACATTGCAAAATTTCTACTGTCTATTTTATTCTTTAATTTGGTGGGATCTTATTTATGTTTCTTTTGTGGTCTCTGCTATTGTCAAAACAGCGGGTGCAAAAGAATTTGGCTATTTTGAACAAGCGCACCAAAGGTGGCTGCTCTTGCATGTGCCTGCTTTTGTCAGTTATTGGGATCGTGGTTCTGGTTGCTGTCATATACTTACTGATCAAATATTTGTAATAACAACAATGGCAAACACTGCTTTCTCTTTGTATTATGTGGTTCTTGGTGTGAATTGGCTTTTGTTGCTCCTGTCATGGTTGTTAACAATATTTGGCTTCCGTGTTTTCCTTTGGTGATTTTTTGTTTGCGAAATGCAATTGGTGAGGTGTTAAGATGCTTTTGTAAATCGCATTTGTAATCGGCCTATTTATATATTTATCTTTTCTTGCGTATTTTGCACAAAGAGGAAAGAAAAAGCATTTATCATGCTACTATATCCATTGGCGAAGTTAGTGTTGTCAATGAGCTTTTGAATGATTTCTCCTCTCTTAGTAAGACCAAAGTGGAGGCTGATGTTATAATGTCAGGAGTTAAAAGTTTCATTGGATTCGTGCTTTACTTATCAATAATAATAAAAAATGAAGAATTCTTGTTCTCTTACCAACTTTTATGAGTAAATTTATCTAAGAATGTAGATTTCAATCACGATAAAATTTTCCTTTGAATCAAGTTGCAGCAATCTCTTTTAAGTTTTAACCCATTACATAATGATTCATAAGACTATCTACAAGACCACGTGGCTCATTAAATTATTTTTAAACAAGTCACATAGCTAATAAATAGGTTATATAACTATAAATAGATGTGCATTCTTGTATAAGTTTCCATGCAGAATGTTAAAAGAACTTTCTGCCAATTTGGTTTGTAAGAAATTATATCAAATATAAAAGGAGTTGATCTCTATGGAATTTTAACTATGCTTTCCCCCACAACTTTTATGCCAAGATAATGTGATGATCCCAGATCATTTACCAATGCATTAGCTGACAACATTTCTATCATATTCATGAGATGGATGAAGCTTTGAAATCTAACTGGAAAACCAATTCAGGACAACCATTGTTTACTGCATGCTCAACCAAAGATTTTAGCTGGTCATTTGCCTTTGTTAAGATTGCTTCCCAATCGTAAAGTCCTTTACAATAGAAGACTAGAATAAGACTGACGTGAGTTTTCTTGATAGTAGCTTTCAACTTTGCTCCATTTTTCGCTATTTAGAATGGGTATGAATGTATGATGAATAAAAACTTCCCCATTCCAAAGAAATAAGGGTTTATATATATATTTTAAAAAAAGAAAAAAAGAAAAAAAGAAAAGAAGGAACCTATGGGGATTTTTAATTTTCAATTATTTATTCTTGGGGGATAAGTACTTATTTTTCATATTAGCAGCTAATCCAATTGTATTTTGTTACAAAAAATTTAGCGACAAAAACCTAAAAGGTTTCTGCAATTGGAATTTTTTAGTGAAAATCTTTTTTCTAACGTCACTTCTAACATCTAATCTAAAAAATTCTATACTTACAATATTAATCAACCACTAAAAGTAGAGACCCTTTACATAAACATTTAACTTTAAAAATTAAACAAATAAATTTTAAGGTGTTTCTCAACTTTCAATAATCAATTATTTGTTACTTTTCATACACCATTAAAATTAGAGACCTTTCGTGTGTGTGTGTGTGTTTATAAAAAATAAATATTGCTAAAAAAAAAAAAAAATTTTAAAGGCAATTCTCAAACTTTACCCAATTGGCTGGGGTTGAAGGGGAGGGAAGGAGTTAGGTTCGGGTTTGGTAGTAGTCTTATGAACCAAGCCTGGCGTTTATGGACAAATCCAGACTCTCTATGGGCCAAACTCCTTAAAACCAAGTACTTTCCTAATAACATTCTAATGGATACACACTTCTCTAAAAATTCATCTCATATTTGGAAAGCTTTTCAGATAGGTGGTAAATGGCTATTTAAGGGCATGAGATGGTTAGTAGGAGATGGATGCCTTATAAATGTATGGAATGATAATTGGATATCATGAGGACCTCTTAGGTATCGTATTGGGGGCCCATCATCCATGCAGAAGACGAAATTAACGTTGAATTCATGCATCAAGTAGCTGCATGGAATCTAGAATCTTTAACAATTTCACTACCTGACGAAATCAATGAACTTATTAAAGGTATTCCTTTGGCACAATACCATATCCAACTAGACAAACTAAGTTGGCCAAATATTAATGGTCAGTGCATTATGAAAGAAGCATCCAAATTCATATACACACATGAAGAGATTCAATTTGATAAAAGTAGATGGAATTGGATATGGAAAACCCCATGTCTAAAAAAAATTCAAATTTTTATATGGAAATGCACCCATAATAGATTACTGACTTGTTCCTTTATTGCTCACCACCAAAATGGTATAGCACTGAGTGTCTCTGATGTTTAAATCTTGAAAGTACTTTACATGTCATTCGAGACTGCCCTTGGATAATGGAATTTTGGATTGCTCTTCCAAGACAAAGAGAAATATCTTTTTTTTTTTCTTTTTTTTTTCCCCATAAATCTCTGGTAGAATGGTTACACAAAAATTTGACTAATATATCTCCCAGCTCTTTTCAAATGATGCCTTGGAATATTTTATTTGCTTATGGAATTTGGCAACTTTGGCTTTCTAGGAATAATAGGATATTCAATCCTTAATCTGAAACACTAAACTAGCTTATGCACAAAACTTTACATCTTGCTGCAGAATTTTATCATCTTGCATATAATAGAAAAACAAAAAGTACAAAGGTCACTAAAATAATATCTTGGCATCCTCCACAACCCCACTTTGTTACTTTAAATACAAATGGTAGTTCTAAAAATAACCTTGGTAAAGCAGGTGGTGGCAGTGTATTAAGAGACAGCCAGGAAAGATGGATAAAATGTTTCTCAATTCACATTGGTACTGCCTCAAATAATATTACAGAAATATGAGTTGTTAGATATGGTTTAAAAATGGCTTGGGAATTAAGATATAAACATATAAACCTAGAAATTGATTCTCAATTTCTCCTTAATTAGTTAAAAACATATGGTGTTCTGGCACCATAAATTTTTGTTTTGATTTTGGATTGCAGGATGTTGCTCGGCCAAGAATGAACAATCCTTCCACGTTACGTTTTTCGTGAAGCAAATAGTGTGAGAGATGAAGTAGCAAAGAGGGGATGTGAGCACCAATGTAGTGTTAGAGAATATAATGAATATTCAAATTTTATTTATGTAAAATATGTGAGTGATATTTTGCAACTAGGCACTCCTTGCGAGTACCTAATAGACAATACTTGTAATAATGCTCCTTAGTTAATAAATAAATCCTCTGCTTTTTCCAAAAAAAAAAGAAAAAAGAAAAAAAGAAGAAAAAGAGTAGAGCAGAAATTTTTAACCATTTCAAAAAAGAAAAAAAAGGAAAGAAAAAAAAAAGAGATTGTCCCTAGTCCCTACTCTTTAGGCTTGTCATAGATATGCGGGTTCTTTTTTTTTGGGTTTAAGTAGATATGTGGGTTCCACTTATGTGCAGAACAACTCTAAACACAGAGAAAGTGAAGAGAAGAAAGAAACTCCAGCCCAACACTGCTTCATTGGGCCGGAATCATTTACATGAGCCGAGTCCGAATTGAACTTCCAAAGCCCATAAAAGCCCAGTAAACCTCGTTTGATGACAAAGATGTCTTTTCTGTTTCCCCAAGACTCGTCTTACAGTTTTTACAGTTAGCCCTAAATTTAAAAATATTCACATCCAGTCTTCAGGTACTGTTCTTTTCAAAATTCTTCTCTTTTTTATTAATCTCTCATATATGTATGTATGTATGTATGTACGTATGTAGATAGATATAGCTATGGATATATGCCAAGATGGGTTTTTTTATTTTTTATTTTGGGTGGGTTTTGTTGGTTTATATGGAAATTTTGGTAGAAATTGGAATACCCAGATGCAAATTTAGTTGCCTTTTGAATTTACATAACCTAATAGCTTCAAAGAGTTCTTGTATATAGGTATGTATGGAGTAAGTAGATTAATGAAGTGTGTATTAATGAAGTGTGTGTTGTTGAAGTGTTAAAAAAAAAAAGAAAAAGAAAAGATGAGCATTGTGCCAAAGGAGGCAATTGAGGTCATTGCACAGAGCATTGGGATTACCAACTTGTCCCCAGATGTTGCCCTGGCTCTTGCCCCAGATGTTGAGTACCGGGTTCGCGAGATCATGCAGGTATGGCATTTTGAATTTGGTCGTTTTGAATTTTTGCTCAGTTTGGTACATTTGTGAGAGTTTTGTAGTACGTACTATGTGCCATGTAAATGTAGCATTGTGGTATTAATTGGAGAGTGTGATGGTTAGGAAATCCAAGAAATAGCTTTAGTTTCACTTGCTGGTGGTGGAATTAATTGGAGCTGGACAAACCCAAGTGTTAAAAGATTTTATATTCTTTAATGACAATTCCAGTTTTATTTAATGCACACAAACACATAGATATGATTAGTAGACGCAAGGATAAAAGGAAAGTGAGCAATTGTAGTGCATTTTAAAGAAACTAAAATGTTCTGTATTTTTTGAAATGTAGGAGGCAATTAAATGCATGCGCCACTCGAGGCGGACTAGTTTGACAGCTGATGATGTGGATAGTGCACTTAAGTTAAGAAACGTGGAGGTAAGTTAGAGTAATATTATTCGGCAGATGTTTCCTTTGCTGTGTGTATTTGTGGTTCTCTTAGGTTTCCGTTTGCTTACCTGTGTCTTTCTACCTGCTTCAGCCAATATATGGCTTCACATCTGGAGATCCCCTGAGGTTCAAAAGAGCTGCTGGACACAAGGATTTATTTTATATTGATGACAAGGATGTGGAATTTAAAGATGTAAGAAACCATAAATGATATTTAGTAGGATTTTATAACTAAATTATTTAAATTACTCCTTTATTTTCTCATATTTTACTTGATTTATATAGGTTTTTGAAGCACCTTTGGCAAAGGCACCACTTGATACATCAGTTAATACTCACTGGCTGGCAATTGAAGGTGTTCAACCTGCAATTCCTGAAAATGCTTTAGTTGAAGGTATATTGCCTTCTTGCTAAACTTAGGTGCAATATAATTGAAGAAATGAGGGATCTCTCATCTAATTGGAGACTTGCCCTTCTAATACATGCTCTACTTTTTTTATTTTGTAACTTCTGATTGGAAAGGATTTGCTGCTGAGAATGTTTTTGTTTGATTACTTGCATATTTTGATCCATTTCAAAATGTTGTAATTCCCTTTTTTTTTTTTTAATACATTATAAGTGAGGCCCAACATGTGGGAATTTTAACATTTTGAATGGGAGGTAGAGTGGGAAAATGTAGTAATTCCTAAATTCATTATAATCTCTAATCTTTATGTCTGGTTTAATTAGTCTATTTTTGTTTGAAAGTTTAATTTCCCCATATTTGGTGCTTTAGATCGGTAATATGCTTTGTTTGTAGCACTTGCAGTACCCTCTGATGGAAAAAAATCTGAATACACAGAAGTTCTTATTGACCTTAAATTACCAGTTAAACATGTTCTGTCAGGGGAACTGCGGGTATATTCCATATCTCTTACTCTATGCATTTCTTTTTTGTATTTCCATTCAAGGAACAGTCTTATCTCCAAATTTTTTTGATATTGCCGCTGCAGTTATACTTTAAACATATTACAGAATTGACTGTGAATAAGTCTGGCTCTGTCCTCTTCAAAGAAGCATTAGTGAGCTTGGCCACAGACTCAGGCTTGCATCCCTTAGTTCCTTACTTCACATACTTCATTGCTGATGAGGTGATCTTGAGGCTATAAGCCTATATCTTTCTTATTGTCTTTCCTCAACACGCTTTCGGTTGAAATCACTTTTTTGTTTCTCATTTTGAACTGATATTTTCCCCAATTTGTCTCAGGTTGCACGCAATTTGAATGATTTCCCTCTCCTTTTTGCTTTGATGCGTGTTGTTCGAAGCCTTCTTCGGAATCCACACATTCACATAGACCCTTATGTAAGCATTTAGTCATTTCCATTTTGGCCAACTATTAATTGATGTACATGTTTGGCCATGACAAGTTTGATGCTGAATTCCAAGTCCTCAACATGACCATCAGAAGGATTCAGTAGTCATTTGTGCCTCATCTTAAACAATGATTTAAATCTTTGGGATTACCACTTGAAGCGTTTAACGAAGAGATAGAAACCCCGGAAATGATCTAGTTGGATGATGATATCTGTCTATTGTTGATTTTCCTGAACATTTTGACCCTTGATCTTGAATGCACAATAGGATGCTATAAATGGGATGGCACAGAACTTCTTTATGGTTGATGTTTAATGAGTTATCACATTTTTGGGGCCTGTTAGATTATAAACCTTGGGCTTGGCATTAATGGGGAATTAAATCTGCTGATTTTTGAGTACCTTATTTGATATATGTTATATCATGGGTTGATTTGTTGTCTATCTAATGTTGTGTTAATCTTATGCAGCTACACCAATTGATGCCCTCCGTTATTACATGCCTTGTTGCAAAAAGATTAGGGAATAGATCTTCTGACAATCATTGGGAACTTAGGAACTTCACAGCAAACATTGTTTCTTCAATATGCAAAAGGTGATAAATTTTTTCTGTTGTATATTAATTATACAAAATCTATGGGAGATTTATTTGATGGAGAATATTAGCATTACAGCTTTAGTGATCACAATTATGCAAATCATATTCTTTATAATAAAAGTTGGATCCTGGAAGTTGTGGTTGTGTTGAGCGGTTCATTTTCTTGTGGCTACTTTTTATGTAAGACTTTGGTAAATTATGTAGATCGTTTTCATTCACTGACTTAGTGTGCGTTTGGGAAGTGCATTTTGCACTTCCCACGTCTGTGTCTATGTTTCTTTCTTTCTTTTTTTATTTATTTATTTATTGTTTTTTTTTATGACCAGTGCTTGGTGCACCATGAACAGTGCACCAAGGCATATGAACAGTAAAAAGAGTGAACAGTAAATTATTATTATTTTTTTATTGTTTTTAGTTTTCAGTTTTCAGTAAAATAAGCGGTACCCAAACAGACTCTTAATGAGACATTATTAGTTTTGATTAAAACCTATGAAAACACACAAAAAAAAAAAAAAAAAAAAATCCTCTAGTACACCATATGAGAATTGTAAAATTATATAATAATCTACCATTTAGTTAATTGTCAGTTTGTCACCAAAACATTCATAAAAAATTAATATTATATAAACTCTTGTGCAAATCATATGATTTTCTTTGTGCCTTCTTTGCATGAAGTAGTCCGCTTTCAATTTATTCTTACACACACACACACTATATGATAAAAGTTGTGTCCTACATGTGGTTGCATTAAGTGTATGCCCTCCCTTTTTTTTTTCCTGCCTTTTTCATTTATGTCATGTGACACATGCTAGAAGTATATTAAAATAATTAACATAATAAACTCTATTTCTATTTCTGATGTTGCAAAAAGTTCAAAAAATGCCACTTGCAATTAAAATTCTACTACCAAGAGTTTCTAAAAATTTAAAACAAGTTCCATTATGTTAATGATATACCATAATTTTTTGTTTTAATAATAAGGGTTAGATTGTATTCGTTGTGCTTGCATTATGTGTGCTCCATGTTTTGTATGAAAGTTTCACCATATGACTCACTATAAGTACGTATAATAATTTTTTTTTTGGGAATAAATATAAGTACATATAATTATTGACATAGATTACGTTAAGTGAAACTCTTTTACCAAATATTAATGAGATTAAAATACTATTCTGATTATAATTTATTTATTAAAAGTTTCAAGGAATTTAAAAGAAATTTCATAATTTATTTTATAATCTCTATTGTAATCTTTGGTTTAAAAACAAAAACTTGGTCTTATACAATGGGCATTCTTCATGTAACATAAAGAGAATTTTGTTCATTTTTGCTATATATTTTTTTATTACATTATTGAAATATCTTCTTTAGTTTACATATGATTTGTGATTAATCTATGTATCGCATGGGTATAATCCTTGTGTACATTAAAAGTACATTAAACTTCTGCTATTTTCTGCATTTCAGTTATTTGGAAGTTACTCAGCACGATAGTTAAAGATTTGCTTTTTATCCTCCACATAAAAATCATTTCTATGATGCCTTATTCTTGTGCTTGTGTGCAGTCCAAAAATGGACATATTTGATGATTATGGCACTGTAATTTCATGCATAATATGATATATTTACTTCTGTAAAGTGTAGAATATAAGCTGGTGTCCTTGAGTCGATCTATCTTTAAGCTAACCAAGCCTCCTCTGCCCTTGAACCAAGTATTATGCATGCATGTTCTAAATTACAATGCCTACTCATTTTTATCTTTGTTCAGATTTAGTTTGCTTTACATGTAAGTTATATTTGGAGATAAAGAGACTAGAAAATGCTGAGCCTCTTTAATTTTCTTTTCTCTTTCAAGAGAATATATATAATTATACTCACTAGTACAACTATGCAGATTTGGGCATGTTTATCACAATCTTCAGCCACGTGTCACAAGGACTCTGCTTCATACTTTCTTGGACCCAACCAAAGCGTTGCCTCAACATTATGGTGCAATTCAAGGGCTAGCAGCCCTTGGACCTAGTGTGGTAATCTCTTATCTCTATGCTTTTTTTTTTTTTTAATATCAAGGGGAGGATGCTACATGATTTATAGGAAGTTGTCGTTTTAGATTGGAAATATTCTATAATTTTTTTATATCAAGGGATTCCTCCTTGTAATTAACTGGTGTGTGAAGGACAGGGGGACTACACACATCTGGGAGAATAGATAGGTGCTTGAACTCTAGACTCCTTTTTCGCAAAAAAAAAAAGAAGAAAAAAAAAGGGTTTTTTTGGGAGGTATTTTACTTTTTCCTATGGTTCCCGTTTTATGTTGAACCACACCATGCATGTTATGTGTTTAGTTGTAGTTGTTGCTATTGTTATTGCCTGTTTCTTAGTTTCTTGTGCTTTCCTTTGTAAAATCCTCTTTTACGTTCGTTTGAGCAATTTTTATGCTTCTAAACTCTGAGCAGGTTCAGCTGCTTATATTACCAAATCTTGAGCCATATATGCAACTTCTGGCGCCAGAAATGATACTTGAGAAGCAAAAGAATGAGATGAAGAGGCATGAAGCTTGGCGTGTTTATGGGGCCTTGCTGGTGATTCATATTTCATATTTTTAATTAGCAAAAGATTTACCTGCTGATGTATTGTATGCTAAAAAAAGCCCTGATTTCTTTCTCTATTAGTGAGGACATATATACTTGCAAGCAGTATATGTAGATACCCTCTAAATAATTACAGGTACCCTCTAAATAATTACAAGCTAAAATACAAATAATTAACAAACTATACAAAGGAAGCAATATAACTCTGCCATTACCAGTAGACCACTCATACAAAGACTGCAAAAGTAAAGATTTAGGTTGGACAACTCTATGCCATTAAACATGCACTTATACCGCTCCCTCTCTTTCTCTCCGTCTCAAAATTGTCCATATAAGGTAAAGAGAAGCTGCTTTCCAAAAAGACCTTTTCAAATGAATAACACACACTTTCTCATGTATTATCCACCGAACCCCGAAATTAACAAAATGTGCAACTATTCCTCCCCCTCCAAAATGTCCACATAAATCAATGACAAGCTGCCTTCTGAAATGATTCCTCCAAATAAAGTACACAAACACTTTCAGAGGTACTATCCATTGAACCCCAAAATTCGCATAACAAAGGACCATAACCCTCTAGCAATTGAGCAATGAATTAATGGTTGATCATTTCTCACCACTACACTTACTCTTGTAACATCAGTACACCAGATTAATGTGTCTTTTGATCAGATTATCCATAGTTAAAAATTTCCCCTAGGCTTCTGTCCAATATGACATTTGTTATTTATGTCTTTTTTGGATATGGATTTTCTATTTGACTTGGATGTTCTGTGGAACTAACAAAGCCATCAACATTCTAGTGTGCGGCTGGCCAATGCATGTATGATCGGGTCAAGATGTTCCCTGGTTTGCTTTCTCCACCAACTCGTGCCATCTGGAAGACCAATGCAAAAGTTGCGTCTACAATTTCAAGTATGACCTGTCTCATCTAGGTTTACATTAATGAATATGCAATAGATACATATATCATGCGTACTTGTGTATGCTGCATGAACGCCCTTTATTGTAAGTCTTAACAGGAGGTCAAATGGTTTGTTTTAAACATGATTTTGGAAGACTGAGTGTGTGTTTGAAGGGGGGGGGGGGGGGGGGGTTTATTGATGGGGTTTGGGGGTGAGATGGCATTGCATGTGATACAGCATACAAGAATGTAAACTTGAGATCAACTCTTTGAATGTATTGGTGGCAGCTCAATAAAGAAGCAATCTACAGGCCAATCAAATGAATCTTGAAAATTTTTCTGAGGTGATCATGGTAACTGTGTGTGCATGTAGATATATGTTGCGATTGGTTATTTGAAAATGGGTGTTTAAAAAGCCTAAATGTCATATATCTTGTATTTGGTTATTTGAAATGGGTGCATAAAGCCATTGCACGAGCTTTGCAATAATGCTCTTACCTCATTGTTCCTGATCCTCTTTGCTCTTTATCTTATCTGCTTTCTTATCTATCTAGAAAAGCGCAAAGCAAGCACAGACAACTTAATGCATCAACCATCACTTAAGAAAGTAGCAACAGATGGCAAAATGGGTGTAATACCAATGAACTCCATGCAAATTGACACGCAAGGGACAATGGGTGGGTATTCCACTGCTGCAGGTGGTTCTGGTGTTGGTTTATCATCAATGTCCCGGCAGTTACCAACTGAAAACGTGCCTGGAAGGGAGGTTGGTGGTAGAGTGGTAAAAACGTCTACTGTTCTCTCTCAGGCTTGGAAGGAGGACATGGATGCAGGACAACTGTTGGCATCATTGTTTGAACTTTTTGGTGAAAGTGTGTTTGCCTTTACCCCAAAACCCGAATTATTTTTCTTCTTGTGATTTAATTGAACATCAATGGGAATGCTCATTCTCAAGAATGTGTAAATTATCTGTTAAATTCCTTTCTTTACAGAAGTATATAGATACTGTGCAAATATGTAATTGTAAGCTACCTGCTGGTAGATGATTTATATAGTCCAAAATGTCAGTTTTATGCAATTCCATCAGAACTTCTTAAAAACTGAAATTTGAATATAATAGCGATTCTTTGCATTTGTCCCATGATTTGGAGCATTTATGCAACTGATCTCCTAATTTCCCCTGCAATGATTTCTCTACACCTAATTTAATCATGTTTTTCCCATGAAGTGTGAATATTTATCTGATTGAACCAGCAACAACTGCATAAGCTGAGCTGTTGATGAAGGTTGTCTTCTTTGGCTTCCCTAGAAATGAATTCTACTTCCATACATCTTGATTTATACTTTGGTAGACAGTTTATTACTCTTGAATAATAGGTGATGGCCATTTGCTGACCTCACTGGCATGAGAAATGCCAAGATTGTATGCCAATCCACCCAATAGTGCATCACAAAAACCCTAGCACTACCCCAGCTGGCTTCAGTGTCTGACCTCTTAAATTCTTAATGCATTGTTGCTTGATACTCTTTCAGACATCATGTGGACAACTTATACCCTTCTTTATTGTAGGTATTCTACATGGACTAGCTCTTTCAAGCCAGTTGGGTTTCTTGTGTGCAATTATTAGTAGTCTTTTTGATGCCTTAAAAAAAGTGTGCTTTTCCTTCTTGTGGTTATTCTACATTGGAGTTTGCCATTCAACAGCAAAGAATTGATTCCCTTGTAGAGTGGTATAGACGCCCATGAATTATTGTACCTAAAAAAGTTGTAGATATCTGTGCATTATTAGGACACCTATTCATGTATTATTTACTGTCCTTCGTAAGTTGTAGACTCATGTGATGCATAGAAAAATTTGACTATTTATTTTTTTGATTAGTGAAAAATGAAAAATAGTAGATAAGACATAAGTGTTAGTCTTAAACCCTTAAATAATGTAATTATTTTCTAACAAAATATATTTGATACAATATATTAGATTTTCTAAAATAAACTATCTATATTTGTTATTTGAAAATGTTTTGAATTTTGTAAGTTTTTTTTTTTTTTTTTTTTTTTTTTAAGGAAACATAACGCATTTTACATTCAATTATTATATAAGGTGAGGTATTTTGTAAATAATGTAATGTGTGGTTAGAATTTATTTCTAGTGCTTCTTATAAATGGTTCGGCTTCTATATATCTTGAATGACCTAAAAAGTAAGCAAATATAAGTAAATCTATCACATATATTAGAAAAAAAAGGAGACTTTAATGACATAAGAAAATTTTAATTTTATCAAGAGCTAACCAACAGTATGCTTGCTGGGTATGTGACATAATTGTCAATGAAGCAGCTCTTCTCTCAGAGTATTATTAAAGTGGATTGAATGACCGAAATGGACTAAGCAGACTGAATGGGACCAAACTGAACTGAGTAGACCGAAATAGACCAATATGAACAGAAATTAACTGAATGGACCAAAATAGACTGAATGAGACCGAATTAGACCGAATAAGACCAAAGTGGACTGAATGGGACTGAAATGCTACACTAATGTAGCTCAATAAGATCGTAACAACAATAAATATCAAGCTTCAGCTTTAAGATATTAATATTATATACATGAATTATTATTATTATTATTTGTCCTCATTCGTTCCATTTCTCCTATAAAAGGAGTGTAATTTCTTTGTAAGAGAACAACAAATGAAAATATGACTTTCTTCTTCTATATAGTTTTAGTTTCAGATAATCTTCTTCTTTAAGTTTGTATTATTGGTATCAAAGTCTACAACCGATTTAAATAATAAAAATCTATTTCTTTTGAGAGTTTGTAAATAGGTGTGAAGCAATCCTACGTATCTATTATCTTAAAGAGCTTGTAAGTTTGTATCATATTTTAAGTAAATTTTTCTATATAAATCTTCCATGCTTGACTAAATCTTTTATATTCATGAATACTATTAATTTATTATTGCGTGTCGTTTCATTTCTAGCTGTGTATCTCCCATTAGCCAGTTTTAAGTCGTATTTAGTGAGTCTTTGGCATTAGGGAACTTGATTTTTGGCCCCATGAAGCGTATAGGCGGTCTCAAGTTCCAACGGTAGTTTAAAATGACATCATATAGTAGCGATAAGATAGAATGTATTAGTTCTGGGCTAGGAAATGAAAAGGAGTGATTATAGGCATGTGTTACATATAGAACATAAGTTTGAAAATAATGGATGTAGTATTAGTGGTAGTCTAAATAGTAAGCATTAGTAATAGTTTCTACTCTCTTGGTTTAAAAAATTAGAAGAAAAAAAAATTATTAATTAAAACTATGCAGAAGCTAAATTAGTGTTTATGTCAACAATTATAGATAAGATAGATAATAAAGAATGAAGATACTCAATAATTACCTACAAAACAGAGTAAACCCTAGAACAAAATGCAGTTCTCATATATCAACTTCAAGATCATTACAGAGCCAAATGGCAAAAGGAGTTAAATGGGAAGAAGGAAAAAAAAAAAAGGAATTAAAAGAAGAGCTTTCGGTGAGACGGTCTGGATGGAACAGCTGAAGGTGAGGTTGGGGACTTGAGGGGGAAGGGCATTCCCTGGCTTTCTTGGTCCGCTGGAACTTTGTCAATCAGCTTTGCTGCCTTGGGGTCTGTTAATAGTTTCTTCTGAAATGACTGTGAGAAGCCTGTAGCAATGATAGTAACATGAATCTCTCCATTGTAGCGGTCATCCACGACAGCCCCAAATATGATGTTAGCAGAAGGATCTGCCAAACTTGTCACAACCTGATCAAGGTCATTTTACATATGCAGACATTAGTATACTGCATGTGGAAAACAAAGAAACAGAAAATCTCAGCACTACTGCGCATGATTACAATCCCCAACCCTTTTCTAAGAAACTGCTGCCAGATCCTAATACATTTAAGATAATAATTAACAATCACCACTGCAAACTAAGGACAATTTAGAACACATGGAATCATGAGAACAATTGAAGCAGCATCCTTTTTATGTTTTCCAGACCTTTAAATTATGCAAAGTTTATCAGTTACCTGAGAGCTGAAGTTTCCTAAATTGGCTCAAAAGAGAGCAACAAGAGGATGATCCAGATTTTGTAATTTTTTTTTTTTTTTGAAAATACAAAACAACACAAAAATGAACTTACATATGAATTTCTTTCAAGGGGCATAAGGAACATTTCTTTTCAATTTCACAATGACAAAAAAAAAAAAAAAGAAAAAAAAAAAAAGGAAATTGCAAAATCAACTAGCTGATTTTTTGTTTTGTTGGGGGGTGGGGGGGTTCAGAAATGTTTCCTTATGAGAACATTCACTTAAAATAAATTCAATTTTATTTCATCACATTTAAAAGGAAAATGAATTTGAAGTATGCCTTCTTTCATTAGATTATATAGAATAATGGATATCAATAGCTTATATTTCTTCAGTACCTGAGACACTCTATTCACTTCCTGCAGGGTTATGTCCTTTCCTCCTGTAATATTGTACACTACCCCTGTAGCCGATTGAATTGAGGATCCAATTAGGGGAGCTAAAGTAGCTTGTTCAGCTGCTTCTTCTGCACGGTTTTTGCTAGAGGAAACTCCCACTCCAAGCATTGCAGTTCCGGAGTCTTTCATGACTGCCTTTACATCTGCAAAATCCACATTTACCAGTCCAGGTATCTACAAAAGAACAAATCAATCTTCAAATTATTTAGGATAAGCAGAATGATAGTTTTTGGGAAGGGAAAAATCAAATATGCTAATCTAAGATAACATGGAATAGTTAGGGCATTGTGTATTTGATTTTTAATAATCACAAATGCTGTGTATAATTCTCTAATTACTATATAAGCAACAATGTAAGCATATTATGCTGAGTTGGGGTAGTCATGGACTAACTTAAACTTCTTAAATTAGTGGGCCAGTGATCAAAATGTGAAATGCAGTTCAGTGTTTCACAAAACACTCACTGTGATTATGTCTGAAATTCCTTGCACTCCTTGACGTAGAACATCATCAGCAAGAAGAAAAGCATCCTGAAGGGGTGTCTGTTCATCAGCAATATCCAGCAGACGGTCGTTGGGAATGACTATAAGAGTATCAACATTCTTTTGCAACTTTTCAATAGCCTCCAAAGCCTGAAGACAAGTAAATGCAACATAACTTTTGGAACTTTAAAAGTATTAAAAATTGGTGTGTATATAGATGCTCCAGCTATATCATAAATTATTGGCTTAGTTTTCTGTGTCTAGTCTTGAGTCTTGACACTCAACTGTTAGTATACATATATTAAAGACAAGCAAACCAGCTGATCCATACTACCCATTGACTATGAAAAACAGTACAACAGGGTTATTTTTAGAGAATATGAACAGCTTTAAGATATCCCATAATACCATAACTGGTCAAATTGATGGAAGAAGCCAAAATTTATTGAAAGCACTGATGGCACAACCATTGCCTGGCTAGGGAAGAAAAAAATGTAAGTCTAAACTTAGGGCAAAACCCAAGCATAAGTATCTGTATTATTTGTTTAGGTCATTGCCAATGAACTCTAGCTAACATGACACTTCCTCTTTCCATATTAATGGATGGAGGGAGAGGTCATATGTTCAAGACCCAATGTGTGTGTGTATCCTACCAATAAAAAACGCTAATTAGGTTATTAATATTATATTTTATGTTTTTTTTTTTTTTTTTTTTCTAAAGTCAAGGGCATTTCAATAATTCTATGATTTTGGTTGTGGGTCATAGTCGTGGGCCTTAGGTTTTATTCTTTAAATAGAACTATCTTATGGGCTTTAAGTGAGGGCTTTGGTCAATTCAATTAGGAGTTTCTTTACTGAACAAAGGAGTTTTATTCCTATTAGTGAAATCTAAGATCTAGAGTCTATATAAGGGTCACTGTATTAAATTAGAAGAAAGTTGATTACTAGAAAACTTGTTGATGATTGTGTGCCTTAGTGTTTCATTTCTCCATTTCTCTTCTCCTTAGGTATTCTATCACCATCCAAATTATAGTTTATGTGTATAGTTCATTTTACTATTCATAACTTGTGGACAAATTTGATCTCATTTTTTTCTTCACCTCTTTATAACCCTAAATCAAATCTTTTTTTTCATCCCTACCAAAACCTTAAGTCATTCACTCGTTCTTTAATCCTCACCTTGTTTTTGAAGTTCTAAATCCTAAATCCACATATTTCCCTAACCTTAAGCCTACTGAAACACGATCTACCTTAAGCACTTTCAATAAACTTTTTTTAATGTAGCCAATGAGCTCTAGGTCAACCGCACCTCATCCCCTTATAAGTGCTAAGTGGAGGGAGAGATCGTGGGTTCATGATCCATCAAGTGCATGTACCTTTCAGCAATGCTTCAGGATTATGATTTACAAATGAAAGAACTACAGCAGTACAGCTCAAAGAGTTGGGTACATTAAACATCATTCCTCCTTTGAATATGAATTCCCTCAACTCAAAACAAACAGAAAAATGCATAATGTCATAAATACATTTCTAGTTTCAAAAACAGAATACGGGAGAATAAATGCAAGGGAGAATTTCCTAGAGCTAATAGTCTCAAAAAGGAAACAAAACATAGGACATCCATTTCAACTCAACTCAAGTAATGTGAATGATGCATCTTGGCTGCTTTGTGATCTTTTTTCATGAAGCAGCCTTTTTTTAATAAATCTTATCTTACTTATCCAAGAAACAAAATGTGAATGATGCATCAACCAAAGAGCTTATAAACGTTTGGTTAGGAAGTTTTGGGTTTAGCATATACTGAATGACAAATAAGTTTTCCATGATTTCAATTAAACACCAAAAGGACACCTGCCTGCAAGGATCTCTTACGTCCTTCAAAGCTGAAAGGATAGGTTACGACACCAACAGTCAAATAACCTGCTTCTTTGGATATCTGGGCAACAATTGGGGCAGCACCAGACCCTGTTCCTCCACCCATACCAGCAGTTATAAACACAAGATCTGACCCCTTTAGTGCATTTGCAATGGCTTCTTTAGATTCTTCGGCAGCTTGTTCTCCCAAAAGTGGATTCCCACCCGTACCTGCATCTCTATCAAGTAAGTAAATCGATAGACATGATACCACCACTACCACCACTACAATGGAGATAATAGCAAGCTGGCAATTAAACAAAGTTCAAATATGACTATGAGTGGACTGAAACCACCTGACTGCCAGCATTGATTGCTTGTTAACACCTAAAGCTTCAAAAGAGTGAAGTAAACAGATCATAGTGAGAATGCCAGACCTAATCCACGAGTCAAAAGCTCTCCAATTTGAAGTGGGTTCTCAGCAGCAGACTGTAACAATGCTTGCGCATCTGTGTTTATAGCATAGAAATCAACACCCTGAAATATCAAAAATTGTAAAACATCAAGACCAATAACTTCTTACATATGCAACTTGACACTAACCCATGTATACTTCAAACTTCCAAAAACAAAAGACAGTAAAAACTAAAATCTAAAAAGCAACTAGAAGTTACACACATAATTTGGAAAATAAAAAAGGTGAAGCTTTTAACCAAATCAAGGTGCTTTGAAATAGAGTTAGCCAGTAACACAACAGCTACATGAAACAAACACAATTTCGCAAGAAACATCCAACGAAACCATGAAAATTGAATCTTCACGCAGATTACAAGCATCATTAACATACAACATAAAAATGGTGAATCCTTACAATGTAGTAACTACTAACTAATCCTAAGAGAAAAATGATCAATGCACTTAACTTTGTATTACCATAAAACATAAAATATGGTGGTGGATTAATAAAAATGGACATAGATGAAGCACAACCATAAATGGGTATCAAGCTAAACACTGAAACACAAACAGTCAGTAACAAAATGAGAGAGAGAATTGGAATTTCAAAGTTTAAGCGAAAACCCAGAAAAAGTTAACGAAAACCCACATGTAAACCGCTACCAATCATGCGATTAACGGCATTGTTGCCACCTCCACCGACACCAACCACCTTAATTTTGGCCGATTCCATTGGGGTAAAAGAGCAACTGACAACCCCGAAACGGTGTCGTTTCTGCGAAGAATTGCTGCTTTTCCTCTGAGAAAAGCATTTTCTAAAAGGCAATGACTTGTGTTGAAATGGGGTTGGAATTGAAGGGGATGAGATCATCAGCTCGTTTGGGTTTGTGAGCTGAAGTGTTGCCATTTATTTTTTTTCTTTTCCTCACAGGAAATGATGGGTTTTTAGGGTTTTAGAAATTTGAAAAATTAGAATTGAAGTAAACGTTTTGGGTTTTTTTTTTTTTTTTTTTTTTTTGGTGGATTTGGATAATAAGACATCACAGAGAATGGATCGGGTCCGGTTGCTAATTTGATGGGCTTTCTTCTTTTTGTTTCAAAAGTAAAACCATCCAAACGATGTCGTTTCTAATTTTTTTTACATGATACTCGACTGCTTGTTTAGCTATTTTGGTGGTTGTAAAATGCTTCTTTACTTCCTGCGTTTGATTTTTTTTAAAGAGAAATTAAAGAAAGGACGGAAGGTAAAAAAAGAAAAAAAAAAAAACCATTTTTAAAAATAGTTCTAAAAATGAATTGATTCAATTTAAAGCTAAACAAAAAGGATATACGTTGTAAATTTAAAAGATTCTCTCTGATCTATTACTATCATGTTTTTTCAATATTATGTTCTCCACATTTGTGAACATATCCAAAAAATCTTAGTTTAGGGTCGGCTATGGATCTTGAACAAAATTAGTTCAGGTTAATCACATGTACTTTTTTTCCTCAATTTTTTTCTAAGTCTTTCCATAGAGCAAGCAATATGTGAAGCTGAGCCTCAAGGATGAGGGATGGATGCTTGATGGCTATTTTTATTTAAGGGATTGCAACCTAGAATGATCCCACTATTATAAATGATAAGAGCTGCCTCAAAGTGTAATCAACAAAATGGACTTGTCCTTTTCACTTCTTATTCTTAATCTCAACATTGTGTAGAGACTAAAACTCAAAACTTTAAAGACATCAAAGGTTCGTAACATATAATAAGCCTAGGGGGAAACAAAATTGTTTACAATTGTAGAAAAATATGATGTTGTTGGTAAACATATGTAAAAATGATATTACTCCAATCATTACTTATCATATTAACATGTTGTAAAAAGAGTTGTAAAAATAGTAGTCCCTAATATTGTTCTACCGGAAAACTTGGACCCAAAGTAGCATGCTAACAAGTTAAGAAATTGAAAAAAAAAAATCGCAGTAATTTTCATAAACATATAGGTAGAAACTTGGGATTTTTTTTCAAAATAACACCCATTTTCAAATAATTTTGTTAATTAGCATCGTTTCTAAATTATTTAGCAAACTAACATTTTGCGGTTGAAGCATTTGAGTTCATGGTAGCAAATCGAGTATCATATACTCGATTTATATTAAAATTCACGTGGAACTCGAGTATTAAACACTTGATTTCCACAAAAGAAACCCCAAGAAACCTTAATCTCCTTCTTCCTCTTCTCCCTTTGAAATCCATGATAATCACAGTCGGCGAAACACCTCAGTCACTTTTTCTTCCTCTTCTCCCTTTGAAAAAAAATCCATAACAACCACAATCAACGAGACACTGAAAACAAGAGATCAAAACACTGAAAACAAAAACCACAAACCCAATAAGCGAACCCAGCGATGAACCCACGAACAGGCGAACCCAAGCAACAAAACCCAAAACCCATGAACTCGGCGGTGAACCCATGAACCCAGACAGTGAAACCCACAAACTTGAGCTTGGGGACTGAACCCACGAACGTGTGGTTCCTCAGGCGAAGGTCGTTTTCCTCTGTTTTTCTCTTTTTTATTTATGCAGACCAAGAATCAAGTATCAAATACTTGAGTTCCACTAGAAATCGATTCTCACAGACTCAATGGAAATCAATTCATTTGTACTCAATTTGCTATAGTTAACTCGAGTCTAAAAGACTAGAGATGTTAGTTTTTTAAATAGTTTGAAAACAATGCTAACTAACAAAATTGTTTGAAAATGGATGTTTTTTTGAAAAAAAAAATCCCAGAAACTCAATCAAGTTACAAGGTTCTCATTATAGAGGCCCCAGCTTAACAGAGCACTGGTCAATGAGAGTGTGAAAGAAAGGTAAATACCCTCAATTGTATGTATTTTCATATTCTGGGCGTCTTCTTGTCTTTATCTCCCCCTCTTTCCTATGTCTCCCTCAATCCCTTTCCTGCCCCACCCCTTCATCGTATTAGGGCTGTACAAGTCCCAAACTATAGCATCTTTTTTCATTTGGATTTTGCTCTATAGTTTGATCTGTATATCAACACTATTTTGAAAAAGGACTAACAGGCAGATACCAACTCAGCCTCTCTTAGTCCATATTAGCATGGATAACGTGATGATTATCGTTATAGCCTCCATACAATTAAAAAAGAGAAATACACTATCATCACTTATTTCATCCAAACAGCATATTTTTATGATTACACTCTGATAAAATGACTCCTGAAGTGAAAGAAGGGTAAATACAACAATTTTATCACATGTAATGTTGAGCAACAATGTAAAACCATTTCAAGGTTGATGCTCCAACAAGAATTACATACACAAGAAAATACTACTGAATGATCCACAAAACCAAAATCAGATACTCTGCTAGCCAATCCATAATCCATATTGTTGGCTTACTGATAACGCGCTGTATGGTATTCCACGCAGAACTTCATTCCCCTTCACTGAGAATTGGGACAATAAGTGGTTTCATCTGTGCAAGATATACTATCGCCCACCTAAGGAAAAGAAGAATACAGTATGAAATTTCAGCAAAGAGAACGATACACAGTATGAAAAGGAAGAAACAGCCACACAGACAAGACCATGTACATTTCTAAAATAAGAATTGAGTCCACAAAGAAAATACTACAAAAGGTAAGATCAATAGGATCTTAATTAGAGCACCTTTGCCCTAGGAAAAATCATTCAGAACTACTGGATCAAGTTTAGTGGCTACACAGTGTTTAAATTTGACAACTGGTTTTGTAGAGTGAAAAAACAATTGGCAAAGATGAAATGTATGCAGATGAGATCTCATTGCCTAAATCCTCCTCCCCTACAAGAGGAAGGTCGTGGGTTCAAGACCCACCAGCTGCATGTGTCATGGTATAAATAATAAAAGATACAACTAGCTAAATACAAGAGGATATACTCCAGCCTAAAGATGTGCACATTAAAAATAAATTTTACATATAATATAACATCAAATCTGATGGACTTCAGGTTTTCATAATTAAACATGAACTTACATCATCCAACAGCAGACTGTTGCTGTAATGACCAATGTCAGGTGGAACCTGCATGAGAAAAATAGATTAGGCATATTTTGCATATTACAAAAAGAACATAAGGTTATGGAAAGCAGATAAATGCAAGCATCAAGCATTTTAGATAGACGGATCAAGAATTTTACAAGCTTAACATATATTGTTTATTAGATAGTTCAGCATTTCAAGCAAACTTAGATGTCCAATTACCATATTTACTCAAACCACCATCAGATGGTGAACCATGGCATTTCATTATCATGCCTACCATGCATTAGCATCTTTCTAGTGCAGACAATTTGAGATACCAAGATTTTATCAATAAGCAGTAGAGTAAACACAGACTAACAACAAAATATTTAGAATAGATACAAGCGTGACTTTCCCAACAAGAGCTCCTAATCAAATACACATAAATCATACAAAATCTAGAAAAAATAATTGGGCTTTCAGACCTACACTAGCTGACCCAAAAATTTTACGACTAAGACTTTGTTGTTGTTGCTACTACTATTAGATCTTCAGATATTGTTCAAAGCAAAAGTATTGAATAATCATGACAAAGAAACAAATTTCTTAACATAAGGAAGCTGCAAGGAAGCACAAGCAAAAGGATGGTGGTGCTTTTATTTGGAAGAGAGTAACATGATCAATCACTTGGAATCAAAGATGGTCCCAGGTGGAGTGAATTGGCAAAGAAGAATACTACCCAACCCAAACTTGAAGGGACAAAGTTTCTTTAAATTGATTAACTGCCCATGACATCAGTATGACGATCCATTAAAAACATCAAAACTTTACCAAGACTAAATAAGAAACAAAAACTGGCAAATGATCAGCCAGTTTGCAAGCCCATTCCTCAATATCCAAAAGAACAAAACTTAAAAATTTGACTTCTACACCCGTTTCAGTGGTTTACAAAATCTTAACGGGGAAAGTAAAAAATAAAACTATATATATAGAAACCCACTAGGGTTCTGTTTAATTGTCCTTAATATTTGAACTACACCGTTCGTTAAGATTGAACCCTAGATCTCTTATTCAACCATTAGAGACTTTGCCAGTTGAGCTAATTGGAACCCTTTTTCTTTTAAATGTCGTTTAATAAACAAATCTACCACTATAAGTGAGGAAATGAACTTCAAAATATATGAAAATATACAATCTATCACCATACTATAACAACAACAGCAACAAGAACAACAAGCCTAAGTCCCAAAATTTTGGAGTCAGCTACAGATCCTCAACAGACTAACAAGTAGGAAGTGGGGGCAGATTCAAACTCAGGTTCAAACCAATAGGAAGAATTGGGTAATGCCATTGAACTAAAAGACTCATGACTTGTAATGAGCATTCAAATTAATGGCTTCTGCTACAGTGAGAACTCCCTCCCTACTTATTAAAATACTCCCATCTAAGATGATGTTGAGATTGTTAAGTACTTCCCACTAATATATGAACTGAATTATCATATTTCAGGACACCACAAAACAAAATTACCTACACAGCTTAAACCCAAATCATTACCACATAAAACCTAGACAAACACCACATATATCATGGAATCTACAGCTACTTACTGTAAATAAGCTTCAGTTACGCACTATATACAATCTTGAATTAACAAATGCAGCAACTTTAATAAAATTCACACACATATAAACCCAAAAACATAAATAAATGAAAAAAAAAAAAATTGGGTTTTGAGAAATGTACAAATTAGTAGAGGGTCCTCTATTGCAGCAAATTCTGGTGCAAAGCGACGCAATGATCCCAATCACTACGAAAATTAGGGTTGTCACCAAGAACCCCATGTCGATTTCTCTTCGATCTGCAATGTAAAGAGAACCCAAACAGTATTAAAATTTGGGGAATTTGAATTGGGATATTAGGGTTTTGATAAAGCTCAAAAATTGAACTTAGAAAAAAACGAACCGAATGCGAGATCTCACGAAATGGAGAATCTAAGGGGTCTGTTTGGTTGACGAGAAAATGAGAAAAAAACGAAAGGGAAAATATTTTCTTTCAGAGATCTCAGCACTGAAACTTCTTGTAGATAAGCATTACGGAGGAGAAGGAACTAGATGAATGGGCAATGAAATTGGGCCGATTCTGAAATTTTGGCCCAAATTCTTTTGGGTGCAGAAAGTACAAATTTGATTGGGCCGAGGTGACCCAAGGCACTGCCAAGTTGGGCTTAGTTTTAGCATGAGTCTTATCCCCTTGTTTGGTTGGGGGAGATTTTTAGAGAGGATTGAAAATATAAAGGAATATTTTGATTTTCTTCTGTTTGTTACGAAAGAAAACGCACAGGAGAGAAATTAGAGAGGTAGGGAAGATGATATACCATGGATATTTGTGGCATTTTTTTCAAAAAAACCAAAAAAAAAAAAAAAAATTCTAGAAAATAAATTACTTTCCAAAAAATATTTTTTAGAAAACTATCATATTTATTATGTTTAGTAGCAATTTTAAAATGAGTTGAAAATTTATCTTTTAACTTTCCTTATTTAGTGAAAAATAATTCTAACTCACGTCAAGCTAAATAAGGAAAGTCAAAATATCTTTCTAAAAAATAAAGGAAAGTCAAAATATAGTTTTCTTTTGACAATTTTTTTTTTTTTTTGATACTGTCAAATATAGGAAAACGCTGAAAACCATATTCACTATTGGTGCATTTGGATAGCAAGATTTTTGCATGTGGATCTGGATTTAAAAACAATTTTCAAAAAACTATACTATTTTCAAAACTGTATAAAAACAATTTTCAAAAAATTGAACTTAAAACTAGCTTTCAAATAATAATTTTTATATTTTACGTGTTTGGCTTCCACTTTTAAGAACAATTTTCAAAATACTAAAAATAAAAATAATTGTTTGGGAGACCATTTCTATTTTTGAGATTTAAAGAATATATATTTACAAAAAGTAACGTGTAGAATCTGTAGATTACTTTTTTTTTTTTTTGGTGGATAATGATAAAAGAATAGAGCTCATCATTTTTTTTAAAATAATAATAAGTTTCAAATTTGAAGTGTGAGAATTTTTTTATGATAAAGATAAACTCATAAATTTAAGAGATAAAAGAGTTTGGACAAATATGTGGGGTCCACTATTTTCAATTTATTTACCATTATGTCATTAAAAACATTTTTTGAATCCTGAAAACACTCCCTAAACCATTTTCAAATATTGTTTTAAATCAGGAAAATAAGATACAGTTTTTTTAAAACAGTATTTATAAAATATTAGTCAAACAATAAATTCAAGGGTGAGACCCACTATTTTATGGATTACAAAACAAAAAATTATGCGTGCATTTGCAAACCAAGTTTTCAGCGTTTGCGTTTTTTGTTGGGTTCCACGATACCATTCACAACCTAGCCAAAAACGCAAAAACGCGCATATCCATGCATTTTTGGGTCCCACGATACTATTTACATTTTTAAAAATCATTTTACTACAATGTTTTCAGTTTTCAGCAAATAAGCGGTTTTCAAACAGACCTTATATTTAAATACTCTTACCAAACAGCCCCTAAATATCATGTTTGGATATATATATATATATATATATATATATATATATATATTTTGAGAGGATGTTTGGATAGTTTTAAAAGATCAAGAATTTCAATTGACAAATCCACAAAGAATTTTAACCCTTTAAAATATTTGGATTCAAAATGATATTTAAAATTAATAGATTTAAAATATCTTGATTTAAAATCTTAATTTAAATTCAAATTTAAGTTTCCAAGCGCAATCATAAGAATTTTTTAGACATTGACAGAAATCTATCTTGTTTTGAAGGTCGTTAATGGAAATCTATCTATAAAGAGGTAGAGGCATATCTGCAGATGTATACACATGTGGTATCTTTTGTACACGTGTGTATTAATATTTTTTTTTACTTTATCATTTATTATTTCTTTTTATATTAATAATTTATACTTCAATTATTTTATTCTTTGTCATATTACAATGTCAAATTTGAAATTAATTTTTTCTTCATGCAATTAAGTTTAATACTTTATAAAAATAAATTTTAATTTCTTTGTTTATATTTTTTTAACTTATAGTTTTCTTACATAAGTGGTGAAAATATGTTTACAATTATTTAGATATTTTACTCTTTATTAATAGGTTAATACAATAATTAGTATCACATCAGTGAATATAAAAATTGTATTAATAGCGGAGCCATTTTAAAGTAAGGAAGATATTAAAATTATTACAAATTTTAGTACAAAGTTTACAAATTGACATAATGAATGTAATTGATCCTGCCTCAACAATTTTCACCAATTATATTTATCAGAAAAAAAAAAAAAAATTTCACCAATTATAACTAACAATCTCAACGGCTACACAACTGCAACAATGCAATGGACCTGTAATGATAGGCCCAATGTAGGAACCTAAACCCATTGAGTGCTATAGTAGGACCTGACCCGAGAATGCAAATGACAATGGGTCAAATGATGTTAATTTAAGTTGCTCAAAGATCTAATCTATTTGGGCCAAAACAAAACCCATGAAAACCAGAACTTGATAATGACTACGTATGAGGGTGATTGAAATCAATAATGATTAATGATATGCACCCCCCAAAAGGGTTGGGTTTAAGTTCCAACGTTTCGCTACACCTTTCAATTTTAGTCCTTTTGTCTCAATTTTATTTCAAATATTCAACTTTTAAGTTTTTTGAAATAAATAAATAACTAATTTTTTGTTTTTTGTTTTTTTTCTTGCATAAATAAGTTATCACAAACAAGTAGCTGGCCTTTTCACTGGGCCAATTAGGCCATTACTTAAGGCCCCAAAGCGGAAGGGGGCCCCAAAATTTTGAAAAAGAAGGGTAGTAGGAAAGAAAAAAGTTTCAAATGAAACTTCAAAAAATCTGATATATTTTTGTGACCAAAGAACAAAAAATCTAAAACATCTTTGTAAACATTGGTAACCCAAAAAATTCCTTTGTCTAAACAAAATCAATTATCCCAAAAATATCATCCTTAAAGAAAGAAGAATTGAGAAGAAAGGAGACGAAGACAAAGTTGGGAGTTTGAAGAACTGAGAATAAAGAAGCATTGTAAACTTACTAATTGTAAAGAAGTAATAAATAAATAAATGAGAGAATAAATGCAATGGGAAAGTTGAGGAGTAGAGGTGGCCACATGGGTGGGAGCTTGGGAATGAGAAAAATGATTTGAAAGGAAGGTTCTAGGAAGGTAGTTTTATTTGCTGAACCAAATTTGTTATTTTTTAAAAAATAAGGGTAAATTCCAATAAATTACCCTGAGGTTTGGGTTTATACCAACAAAGTCCAGAACTTTTCAAAAGTGACCAAATTGGTCCCTGGACACAATTTGGTCCCTAAATGGTGTTTAGACCCGTTACAAAATTTGGGTTTTGTCTCAAAATTGTTCTAATATGTTGTTTTTGTTGGCATATGAATGATTATGGATAGGTATATATGCTTTGTGATCATGGATTTTTGGGGGTTTTAGGTTTTATATGGCTAAGTGTACATGTTTGTATAATCATTTTGAACAGAACTCACAACTCAGAGATGTTAGCATGAACATAAACATTTGGTAAAGAAGAGAGAATCTTAGTGAGGAGAGGGAGAAGAAAGGTTAAGAATGAGTAATGGGCCGAAACACCGTTTAGGAACCAAATTGTGTCTAGGGAACCAACTTGGTCATTTTTGAAAAGTTTAGACCTTGTTAGCATTAGCTCAAATCTCAAGGTAGTTTATTAGAATTTACCCAAAAAATAAAATTGACCACTTATTTTGAATATTTTAAAACACTATTATATATATATATATATATATATATAAAACTAAAACATTATATTCATTAATCTATATAATTTATCTATTATAGTAAAAAGTAATAACAATATATTTTTATTAATTACTCTAATATATATATATATATATATATATATATATAATGTGTGTGTGTGTGTGTGTGTTATAGACAAAGGCCGATCGGGGCCATAACAGAAAATAAAAGGCCTACTGAGGCCGTAGGGTTACAGTTGTGAAGACCGGTTAAAGTGTTACAAGTGTAAACTGGGGTTGCCATCTGATTACAAGTATTGGGTTGTAATGAGAAGGGAGGTATTTGGGAATGCTCCCTAAAACTGAAACTTCCACTAAATTGGACCTTACACTGAAGGGAGGTTATTGATATTGGACTTGCTTCAGGACTGATCTTGAGCTGCCTTATATAGATTGAAGGGAGCCTTGGATTCCTTTGAAGATTGCTTGAAATCCGGAAGGTAAAATGCTTTTACTAGGGTGAAAACCTTTTCAGCCGAAAGCAAATAGTAACTTCTGGATTATTGTGCTTGGAACTGTTCATGAATAGTGTCTTGTCTCCTTATTTTTCTGGGGTACTGTTCAGTGACTGGTGCTAAATAGTAGCCTGTCTGGAATCTTGCTGGGTGTGAGTACTGTTCACATACAGTGATTGGTGCCGTAGATGAATAGTAACCATTCTGAAAACCGCTCTAATCGTCATCCATTTTGTAACCATCATATGGATCTTGTGAATCTTGGAAGGGGTCAATAGGACAACGGTTGACTGAAACTTTTGAAGAGGCAGGAGAAACTCTTTCTTCTAACTCTAACTTCTCTACTTGGATTTGCAATTGCTTGGCAAGATCTTTTAGTTCTTTGCTAGATTTCCTCGCGATCTGGACTGAGTCTAGGCTAGACTAGGATCTTGTATTA
Source organism: Quercus glauca (assembly GCA_023736055.1). Lineage (NCBI taxonomy): Eukaryota > Viridiplantae > Streptophyta > Magnoliopsida > Fagales > Fagaceae > Quercus > Quercus glauca. Next base: position 59,950,060 of record CM043322.1, read on the forward strand.
TAAGCAATGACTTTCTGAACTGGAGGGGGCAAGTCTTTATGTATCTGATTAATGACAGTATTAATTCTAAAACTATCCCACCGTTTTACTAGGAATTCTCTGTCTAGTAAGTTGGAGTTGATTTCATAATTCCACATACTAATCCAGTGGATCCTGTACATGACTGTCATATGTAGAATAGCTAGAAACTGGGAACCATGGTCTGAAGTTTGCAGTCTGGAACTGAAATACCTGAGGGCATCCTGTAAAGGTTCAGGGAAGATCTGGGGGACTGATCCGAACATTTCCCACCACTTTAGGAACCATGAAGGTAACGAGCTGGAGAACTACTTATCAAACATTAAGAACCAAGAATGATCAAAGTTCTTGTTCTGGTAAAAGAGAACCTTCTCAAAGGCATCCATATAGTCATAATAGCTGTAATGGAGTTCTGAGCCCGTGAGAACTTTGAGCAAAGAGGGATGCTGTCCCCAATCTTTGGAACTTACGAAACCTGTGAAGATGAACTTGTGATAAAGTACTTCTGAAGAGTTCGCCTTGTTCATGATGTTTTCTATTCGAGCAGACTTTTCTTGGATGAGGATGCTCTTATAGAATTTGATATTTTTCTCTGGGTGTTTTGGGAGGAAGTGCCATCCTTGGGGCAAAACTTTCATGGCCAAAGCAAAAGGGTCTTTTATATGAACTAAGTGGGGTTCAATATAAGGGATATACTGGACAAAGGGCTTCTTAATATAAGAAGACCTTCCTTTTTTGGATGGGTAGGACGAAGAAGGCTTTTGGGGTACAAGGGGGCCAAAAGGTTCTTCAACTGTATATGGGGTGATTGCCTTAGGGGGAGGATTTGCTAAGGCTGAACTGTAACTAGGTTGACCATAGGGTCGCCTCTGGTAATTTGGTTTCGGGATTGTGGAAACCACATAACGGTTGGCTAGGGATGATGGAGAGAGGGGAACTAACTGACCAGGAGGGTTCTTTGCCTGCTGGTACTACTGGTGGTTTGCTGTTTAGGCAACTTTGGGGGTTAGGGTTGTGCGGGTTTTTTCTCGGACATCTTGGTATGGACTTTGCAAAAATTCACGGGTGAGGAAGTTAGGGATACTGTTTTGAGTTCCTTTAATGAATTCAATGTCAAAGTCAAAAACTGAAAGGATGGCTTGCCATCGTGCAAAAATTTGTTTTGATGTAATGTTTTGAACAACTTTTTCTAAAACATGTTTTGCAAATTTACAATCAATTCTCATTAAAAACTTTTGATTCAAAAGATCACTTTGAAATTTTGAAATGCATAGTACTATAGATAAAATTTCTTTCTTAATAGTACTATAATTAATTTGAGTGGGAGTCCAAATTCCCGAATGGAAACAGACTATTTGTTTAGAGGAAGTGGGACTAACACACTGGAGGAGGATGTCACCATAACTAATGTTAGAGGCATCTGTCTGGACAATCTTAAAGGAATTGATTGAGGGGATTCCTAAACAAGGGAGAGTCTTGATATATTTTTTGATTTCTTGGACGACAAGTGTATGGGATGGAGTCCAAGGGGGTGGATTGGTTCGAAGTCTATCAAAAAGGGGTTTGCATTGCTGCCTGAGATTTTGATAGAAATCAGAAATGTAGTTAAGAGATCCTAGAAATCTCTGAAGCTGGGTTTTATTTAGGATTTCATCTGGAAACTTTTCAGCAAACTGGATAGCTCTATCTATGGGTTTGATGACACCATGATGAATATCAAAGACTAAGAATCGAACATGAGTTTGAAAAAGCTTGATTTTTGGGGCTGAAACAACAAGACCATTGAGTTTGATGGTATTGAAGAATGCTCGTAGGTGTTTCCAATGTTGGTCCAGGGATTCTAAGAAAATGAGTACATCATCGATGTACACAATTGCATGACTGAAGAATGGATTAAAAATCTCATTCATGATGTTTTGGAATTCAAAAGGTGCATTTTTGAGCCAAAGGGCATCACATTCCATTCGTAATGACCGAAGGGTGTGGTAAAGGCTGTCTTGTACCTATCAGACTCTCTAATTTGTATATGCCAAAAGCCACTCTTTATATCAAACTTGTTGAAGACCACTCCTCTACTAAGCCTATTGACTAAGTCTTTTTTGTTGGGAATTGGGTATCTTACCCATTCTAAGACTTTGTTAAGGGGCTTGTAGTTGATGACTAGCCTAGGGACACCTCTTTCTATCTCAACATTTTTCTAAACACAAAAGGTTGGACAAGGCCATGGTGATCTAGACTTTCTGATGATTCCTTTCTTAAGGAGATCCTCTATTTCTGCCCTGCAAGTATCCATTAGTTCTTGGTTCATTTGGATAGGTCGAACTTTGGTAGGGATGTCCTTTTCTTGGAAATCTTTGACATAAGAGGGAGTAACTTCATGTCTCTTTCTATGCCAAAAGGCTATAGGTAAATTAGAGTAGACTTCTTGCTTAAGTTTTTCTTCAAACTTTCTGATCTCTATTTGGATGTTTTTACAAGCTAATTTTTCCTCAATTTGCTTGTATCTCAAATCATTTTTAAGGTACTTAAGATGTTGTGTTTTGGCATTAATTAGGTTTAAGGTCTTAGAGATGGAAACATCCTAGAGGGTGCTAATTTCTCTAGGTTCCGAGCTCCTGAGAAATTTAAACTTAACTGGCTGGCCAAAGGGGTGGGTAGTGATTCCTTCACTATCCTTGATGAAAGGATACAACAGACACATGAACGAGTTTCCTAAGATAACCCTATCTGTCATATTTTTGACAAGGACAAATGTTGTTTTGAAGCATGTGTTGTCCTGGCACACATGGGCTTTTGGAATTTTGAATTCAATCTACATTTTTCCTCCACTTGTAGAAGTTAACTTTTCTTTGGTCTTTCTGAAGTACTTAGAGGGAACGATTCCTTCTTAAATGCAGTTGAGATCAGCGCCTGAATCTATTAAGGCAATAACCTCAAATTCAAAATCTTTGCTGATGACTATCCTGACTTTGGAATGCCATTTTTGGAAGTTAATCCTATTGATAGTTTCTAAGAACTTCTCACTGGATGTCTCTTGGACCATATCAGCTGCAGGGTTAACTGTTTCATCAACTTCTTCGTCAGAAGGGTTCTGAAATGAGGTTCCTTCCTCATTGCCTTGATGAGAAGTACTTTCCAAATTTTTAACTCTTTGATCAAGGAGATTTTGATCAACCCTAAGAATGGTTAGTTCTTGCTTAAGGGTTCTACCCTCAGACTTGGTTTCCTTGATTTCCTTTTAAAGGTCGTTGACCGTAACTTCCTTCTTGGATTTGGTAAACCTATTGTAGATTTTCTCCAAATCAACTTTGGGTTCCTGAAACCTTGGTTCGGGTTTACTGGTTTCCCTAACTAAGGTTGTATGGAACTGAGTAAGCCTTTGAGCTTTGATGATTTGGTCTTCGATCTGTTTTATGAGATATAAGAGGAGCTCTTCCTGCTTATTGAGAACATTGATAGTCTTGTTCCTACAACAACTATCTTTGCATGGTATGGGTTCATCTGGTCCACTAAAGGTACTAGAAGGAGCTCTAGAGGTGGAGATGACTGGTATATCTGGCGGATCTCTTGGTCACTAGAATTACCTAGAGACTCACTTTCTGAGTGGTCAAGTTCTAAGAGTTTGAAGATCTCATTCTTACTGGTTTGGTCACTAACAAGGGTGTTGATAAGGGATTTGGCCTTAGCTTTACACTATTTTCTGAAATGAACTCTCTTGCCACAGTTGAAGTATTTTCCTGATGCTTGTGGTGTGGACTTCTTCTTCCTTCCTTTCTTATAGAAATCATTGTCCTTGTACTTTTGACTTGTATAATACCTAGAGGTTGTTCTTTTCCTGTAGGGTTTCTCAGAGGGTTTTTTTCCTCAGTACTTAGACTTTCTGTTGGGGATGATTGAGGGTAAGCCATACTGTGTATAGAAGTGTCCTACTTCGTACTTGGCTTTTCCTTTACTGGTTTTGCTCTGGATTTTGAGATCTCTGCACATCTTCATTCCTTCACTCTGGATCGTGCTAGAGATGTCACCATAGGTTACGTTATCATAATCTATGACACCTAAGGGGCTACAAAAGGTTTCTTTGACCTTCTCGCCAAACAATGTGGGTAAGCCATTGATAAACTTCTCCTTCCAAAATGGAAAGTTACAATTGCTTCTATGCATGACTCTAGTGGTAAAGACATCTTCGTGCCACCTAAAGTCTCCAAGGGTTTTACATCTAAGGTTACTCAACTGATCGTAAATCCTAGATGTGATGTTGCTAGGTTTTCCTACGAAGTATTTCATGATCGTATAGATCAGGGTATTGACTCCGTCGGGGATACCTTTTCCTATGCACTCATCGAAGATAGGGAGTCCTTCCTCATCTTTTTGGATTGCATTCTTGATGTATTCTTTAGACTTTTCTGTTAGGCAGTTGTTCCATTATTGCAGAAGTTTTCCTGTGAATCCTAAAGCTATGAGCTTTATGACCTCTGTGTGGGGGCGTCCTTCATTTAGGTAGTTATTAGTCACCACAGTTAAATACTGGATCTTGTTTAGGATTTCCTGTTTTGATAAACCAACTGTGTTCCACTCATAGAGTTTGCTGGAAGACATAGAGAACTAGTTGCTAATATTCCTTTCCTCGAACTGGAGGTTAGGGGGTGTAGGTCTAGGGTACCAATTCTTGGTTAGGCTAGTAGGGGTTACCTTGGGATGGGTAAGTCTTTTTACCTCTAAACCTTTAAACTGGTTTTTCTAGATGTTTTATCTCCTTTTCATTGTCTGAGGAGGTTCTGCTAGAACTACTAGAGGCTCTGTGGATGTCTAAGACACTAAGCTTGGGGGCTTTTCTAGACGAAGAGGTGACTGGTTCCTTCTTCTTGTTAAGCGCCTTAAGCTTTTGTTCAACAATTTCTAAGGCTATCAATTCCTTAGGTTTGTCTAAGACGACTAGTTGTCGGGGATCTCTACTGGTTAAGGTGATGTCTGGTGAAGGGGTGACTGGTTCTTTCTTCACTAGTTCCTCGAGTTTCTGGGTGACTATTTCTAAGGCTGTCTTGTCCTTAGTCCTAGGCTAGTTTGCCTGGTTGTGGGAAGCTTGACTAAAGGCATTTCTAAGGTTTGGATAGGTTTGCTAGGGTTTCCTGGTTGGAGGATAACCTTGTTTTCTATCCTGTCTTCTATCCTATCAAGCTGTTTTCCTATAACACCTAGACACTGGTTAGTATAGTTGTTTTGCTCTATGACCTTCTTGACTACGTTTTCTTCACTGGTAGGATACTTGAAGGGAGAGGCTATAACATCGCTTCCACGGTGTTTGAAGGATATGTTTTCCTGGGGAGGATGGCTAGACCGAACAACTTCTTTGTTACCTTTGTTGTCTAAGTCTATGGTCCAGTTAGTTTTGGTAACGACGCAAGACTTTTTGTGCCACTCAAAATGGTTCTCAAAGTATTCAAAGAAAGGGACATTACTGGATATCTCTTTCATGAATTCTTTTCATTTTCCCAAAACTTCTTTCTTTTGTTCCCTAGTGTGGTTGGCTCTATAGGCTTCTCTTTTGACTCGATTCTTCTTTAAGTCAAACTCTTTGCCTAAGGCACGTAAATCAAGGGTGAACTCTTTGCTTATAACCATAAGTTGGTGATCTATTTCAGTTTCTTGCTGAAGTGGATCTTTAAAGTCCGTTCCTGATGGGGAAGGGGTTTCTGACTTTTGTTGTCGTCTTCCTGATCAACAACTGAGTCCTGTTTGGCTATGTAGCAAGGTGTGCTAACTTGGGATCTGGTCTTAACTCCTTAAAGCTCTAGTCCTAAATCTCTTCTAGATTTTGGAAAGGGTGGCAGAGGTCTAGATGAGCTACACTGGGATACAGGTCTATCTCTCAGAAGGATAGGTGGCTATCTAATGGGTTGGTGTAGATCTGTTGGGGGTCTAAACCTAGATTCATCATAACCTATGGGTGAATCTACTGGTGTTCTAAACCTAGACTGGTCAAAACTAAGTCTAATCGTACCATCGGCTAGCTGCTGGACAAAGTCTAAGTCTGGATTTTGGGCTGGATCCTGGATCTGTAGAGGAAAATTCTCATTCTCTAGAGTCCAATTTGTGGGAAATGTGACCTCGGACCATTTCAGGGTTTTGGGTACCTGAATTTTGGATCTAGGGTCAGTGGTTTGGAAGAGAGTGGTTTCTCCCATCTTTCTGTTGTCAAGTGCTTGAACATTCATGTTCGTCCTGATGCACTTATAGTATATCCTGTATATCAAGGCTAATTGGTAAACTCCTTGGATCATGAGGGTACCTTGGGTCTTGATATTGAGGGTGAGAGCTTTTATGACATGCGGATCATGAAGAGCAACTATGAGGTTGGGGAAACAATCAAAATGAACTGGTCCACCACTAAGATTGGATTGAATGGTTCCTAGGAGACTGTCATCGAACCTAATATGACGGGTGTCTCTAAGGGCCATAAGGATTGAGCAATTCAACCCTTCTCTGATTAAAGGTTTAACTCCAACCTGGACTAAACCCATGTGGATATAATTGTGTCCTTCCTTCTTGTGCGCTAAAAGGCTGAAGGTGAAAACAAGTAGCACGTCTCAATCAAAATGAACTGGTCCACCACTAAGATTGGATTGAATGGTTCCTAGGAGACTGTCATCGAACCTAATATGACGGGTGTCTCTAAGGGCCATAAGGATTGAGCAATTCAACCCTTCTCTGATTAAAGGTTTAACTCCAACCTGGACTAAACCCATGTGGATATAATTGTGTCCTTCCTTCTTGTGCGCTAAAAGGCTGAAGGTGAAAACAAGTAGCACGTCTCATACTCCTTGTTGATTCCTTAAACCTGTTTAACTGTCTTGACATGGTAATCTGTCTTGAAAGCTTGTTTCAAGGACCATGAGAACTTATAGATCTTATGGGTGGGAACCTTGGTGATATTCCAATCTCCTAGTTTTAAATCTAGATCTGATAATTCATAAGACTCAGAATTGAGTATGCCACTTTCTTGAGGAATCTCTGGGAGAGAAGATCTCTGACTAGTAGTAGAGTTACTTCTAAACAACCAATTCATCATTCTAGATTACAAATCTAGGTTAACAATCACAACCTAATCACCTTTATCCTTAACAGACTGGATCTAACCTTTAGATTTGAAACAGGGTGTTAAATAAGAAAAATGCCTAATCTAGTGCAAACTTCAACCTCTTGCTGCCCTCGTCCTTCACTTTTGCCTTAACGCCTTACTCCGGCTAAATGGCTATTCACTCAGGACACCTGGGACTAACTGGGTCGACAAATAGCACAGATTTGGTCTTACTAGTCTCAACAGTACACATCTGCAACAAACTTTAGGGCTAACACAGAATATAGAGAAGGCAAATAACTGGGAAATAACTAGTTAACTCAAACAGATAACACAGAATGATAAACAAATAGATTTAGAAGGAGGCTCAGCCTACCATTCATAGACGTACCAGAAGAAGACATAGAGATAGTAGTAGATGTAGAATGTGATTAATGGTAATGGAATAGTTATCAAAAAATAGATGTAAAATAAAATAAAACTATCAGGAGATATTTTCATGAAAATAATCAAAATAATCTTTATGCGGAAAGTAATGGATAACTATGGCGGATGTACCGACCAACTTGATTGAAAATAAAAGGGGGGTAAGTTACAGACAAAGTAATGGACAACCAGGCAAACCAGCCTTAGGACTAAAGACAAAACAACCTTAGAAATAGTTACCAAGAAACTTGAGGAACTAGTAAAAAAGGAACCAATCACTCCTTCACTAGACACCACCTCGACCAGTAGAGATCCCCGACAACTAGTTGTCTTAGACAAACCTAAGGAATTGACAGCCTCAGAAATTGTTGAACAAAAGCTTAAGGTGCTTAACAAGAAGAAGGAACCAGTCACCTCTTTGTCTAGAAAAGCCCCTAAGCTTAGTGTCTTAGACATCCACACAGCCTCTAGTAGTTCTAGCAGAACCTCCTTAGACAATGAAAAGGAGATAGAACATCTAGAAAACAAGTTTAAAGGTTTAGAGGTAAAAAGGCTTACCCATCCCAAGGTAACCTCTACTAGCCTAACCAAGAATTGGTACCCTAGACCTACACTCCCTGACCTCCAGTTTGAGGAGAGGAATGTTAGCAACCAGTTCTCTGTGTCTTTCGGTAAACTCTATGAGTGGAATATAGATGGTTTATCAGAACAAGAAATCCTAATAAGATCCAGCATTTAACCGTGGTGGCCAATAACTACCTAAATGAAGGACACCCCCACACAGAGGTCATAGAGCTCATAGCTTTAGGATTCACAGGAAAACTCCTGCAGTGGTGGAACAACTGCCTAACAGAAGAGTCTAGAGAAGACATCAAGAATGCATTCCAAAAAGATGAGGAAGGACTCCCTATCTTCGACGAGCGCATAGGAAAAGGTATCCTCGACGGAGTCAATACCCTGATCTATACGATCATGAAACACTTCGTAGGAAAACCTAGCAACATCACATCTAGGATTACGATCAGTTGAGTAACCTTAGATGTAAAACCCTTGGAGACTTTAGGTGGTATGAAGATGTCTTTACCACTAGAGTCATTCATAGAAGCGATTATAATTCTCCATTTTGGAAAGAGAAGTTTATCAATGGCTTACCTAAATTGTTTGGCGAGAAGGTCAAAGAAACCCTTTGTAGCCCTTTAGGTGTCATAGATTATGATAACCTAACCTATGGTGACATCTCTAGCAGGATCTGGAGTGAAGGAATGAAGATGTGCAGAGATCTCAAAATCCAGAGCAAAACCAGCAAAGGAAAAGCCAAGTATGAAGTAGAACACTTTTGCACACAGTATGGCTTACCCTCAGTCATCCCCAAGAGAAAGTCCAAGTACAGAGGAAAAGAACCCTCTGAGAAACCCTACAAGAAAAGAACAACCTCTAGGTATTATACAAGTCAAAAGTACAAGGACAATGATTTCTATGAGAAAGGAAGGAAGAAGAAGTCCACACCACAAGCATCAGGAAAATGCTTCAACTCTGGCAAGAGAGGTCATTTTAGAAAAGAGTGTAAAGTTAAGGCCAAATCCCTTATCAACACCCTTGTTAGTGACCAAACCAGTAAGGATGAGATCTTCAAACTCTTAAAACTTGACCACTCAAAAAGTGAGTATCCAGGTAGTTCTAGTGACCAAGAGATCCGCCAGATATACCAATCTTCCTCCATCTCTAGAGCTCCTTCTAGTACCTCTAGTGGACCAGATGAACCCATACCATGCAAAGATAGTTGTTGTAGGAACAAGACTATCAATGTTTTCAGTAAGCAGGAAGAGCTCCTCTTAGATCTCATAAAACAGATCGAAGACCCAGTCATCAAAACTCAAAGGCTTACCCAGTTCCATACAATCTTAGTTAGGGAAACCAGTAAACCCGAACCAAGGTTTTAGGAACCCAAAGTTGATTTGGAGAAAATCTACAAAAGGTTTACCAAATCCAAGAAGGAAGTTACGGTCAACGACCTTCAAAAAGAAATCAAGTAAACCAAGTCTGAGGTTAGAACTCTTAAACAAGAACTAACCATTCTTAGGGTTGATCAGAATCTCCTTGATCAAAGAGTTAAAAATTTGGAAAGTAGTTCTTATCAAGGCAATGAGGAAAGAACCTCATTTCAGAACCCTTTTGACAAAGAAGTTGATGAAATAGTTAACCCTACAGCTGATATGGTCCAAGAGACATCCAGTGAGAAGTTCTTAGAAATTATCAGTAGGATTAACTTCCAGAAATGGCATTTCAAAGTCAGGATTGTCATCAGCAAAGATTTTGAATTTGAGGTTATTGCCTTAATAGATTCAGGCACTGATCTCAACTGCATTCAAGAAGGAATTATTCACTCTAAGTACTTCAGAAAGACCAGAGAAAAGTGAACTTCTGCAAGTAAAGGAAAAATGCAGATTGAATTCAAAATTCCAAAAGTCCATGTGTGCCAAGACAACACATGCTTCAAGACAACATTTGTCCTTGTCAAAAATATGACAGATAGGGTCATCTTAGGAAACCCGTTCATGTGTCTGTTGTATCCTTTCATTACGGATAGTGAAGGAATCACTACCTACCCCTTTGGCCAGCTAGTTAAGTTTAACTTCCTTAGGAGCCCGAAACCTAAAGAAATTAGCACCCTCCAGGATGTTGCCATCTCTAAGACCTTAAACCTAATTAATGCCAAAACACAGCATCTTAAGTACCTTAAAAATGATTTGAGATACAAGCAAATTGAGGAACAATTAGCTTGTAAAAACATCCAAATAGAGATCAGAAAGTTTGAAGAAAAATTTAAGCAAGAAGTCTGCTCTGATCTACCTACAGCCTTTTGGCATAGAAAGAGACATGAAGTTACTCTCTCCTATGTCAAAGATTTCCAAGAAAAGGACATCCCTACCAAAGCTTGACCTATCCAAATGAACCAAGAACTCATTGATACTTGCAGGGTAGAAATAGAGGATCTCCTTAAGAAAGGAATCATCAGGAAGTCTAGATCACCATGGTCTTGTCCAGCCTTTTATGTTCAGAAAAATGCTGAGATAGAAAGAGGTGTCCCTAGGCTAATCATCAACTACAAGCCCCTTAACAAAGTCTTAGAGTGGGTAAAATACCCAATTCCCAACAAAAAAGACTTAGTCAATAGGCTTAGTAGAGCAGTGGTCTTCAGCAAGTTTGATATGAAGAGTGGCTTTTGGTAGATACAAATTAGAGAGTCTGATAGGTACAAGACAACCTTTACCACACCCTTCGGTCATTACGAATGGAATGTGATGCCCTTTGGTCTAAAAAATGCACCTTTTGAATTCCAAAACATCCTGAATGAGATTTTTAATCCATTCTCCAGTCATGCAATTGTGTACATCGATGATGTACTCATTTTCTCAGAATCCCTAGACCAACATTGGAAACACCTACGAGCATTCTTCAATACCATCAAGCTCAATGATCTTGTTGTTTCAGCCCCAAAAGTCAAGCTTTGTTAAACTCATGTTTGATTCTTAGGCTTTGATATTCATCATGGTGTCATCAAACCCATAGATAGAGCTATCTAGTTTGTTGAAAAGTTTCCAGATGAAATCCTAGATAAAACTCAGCTTCAGAGATTTCTAGGATCTTTCAACTACATTTCTGATTTCTATCAAAATCTCAGGTAGCAATGCAAACCCCTTTTTGTTAGACTTCAGACCAATCCACCCCCTTGGACTCTATCCCATACACTTGTCGTCCAAGAAATCAAAAAATATATCAAGACTCTCCCTTGTTTAGGAATCCCCTCAATCAATTCCTTCAAAATTGTCCAAACAGATGCCTCTGACATTGGTTATGGTGGCATCCTCCTCCAGCATGTTAGTCCCACTTCCTTTGAACAGATAGTCTGTTTCCATTCGGGAATTTGGACTCCCACTCAAATTAATTATAGTACTATTAAGAAAAAAATTTTATCTATAGTACTATGTATTTCAAAATTTCAAAGTGATCTTTTGAATCAAAAGTTTTTAATAAGAATTGATTGTAACTCTGCAAAACATGTTTTAGAAAAAGATGTTCAAAACATTGCATTAAAACAAATTTTTGCACGATGGCAAGCCATTCTTTCAGTTTTTGACTTTGACATTGAATTCATTGAAGGAACTCAAAACAGTATCCCTGACTTCCTTACCCGTGAATTTTTGCAGAGTCCAAACCAAGATGTCTGAGAAAAAACCCGTACAACCCCCAAAATTGCCTAAACAGAAAATCACTAGTAGTACTAGTCAGGCAAAGAACCCTCCTGGTTAGTTAGTTCCCCTCTCTCCATCATCCCTAACCAACCGATATGTGGTTTCAACAATCCCAAAACCTAATTAACAGAGGCCACCCTATGGTCAACCAAGCTACAGTTTAGCCTTAGCCACCCCTCCTCTAAGAGCAATCTCCCTATACACAGTAAAAGAATCTTTTGGCCCCATTATACCCTAAAAGCCTTCTTCCTCCTACCCTCCCAGAAAAGGAAGGTCTTCTTATGTTAAGAAACCTTTTATCTAGTACATCTCTTATATTGAACCCCACTTAGTTCATATAAAAGATCCCTTAGCCTTGGCCATGGAAGTTTTGCCCCAAGGATGGCACTTCCTCCCAAAACACCCAGAGAAAAACATTAGGTTCTATAAGAGCATTCTCATCCAGGAAAATTCTATTTGAATAGAAAACATTATGAACAAAGCGAACCCTTCAGAAGTGCTTTATCACAAGTTCATCTTCACAGGTTTCATAAGCTGCAAAGATTGGGGACAACATCCCTCTTTGCTCAAAGTTCTCATAGGTTCAGAACTCCATTACAGTTATTACGACTACATGGACACCTTTGAGAAGGTTCTCTTTTACCATAACAAGAAATCTGATCATTCTTGGTTTTTAATGTTCGATAAGCAGTTCTCCAGCTCGATACCTTCATGGTTCTTAAAGTGGTGGGAGATGTTTGGATCAGTTCCCCAGATCTTCCCTGAACCTTTACAGGATGCCCTTAGGTATTTTAGTTCCAGATTGCAAACTTCAGATCATGGTTGTCAGTTTCCAGCCATTCTACATATGACAGTCATGTACAGAATCCACTGGATTAGTATGTGGAATTATGAAATCAACTCCAACTTACTAGACAGAAAATTCCTAGTAAAATGGTGGGACAATTTTAGAATTAATACTGTCATCAATCAGATTCATAAGGACTTCCCCCCTTTAATTCAGAAAGCCATTGCTTACAATACAAGATCCCAGTCGAGCCTAGACTCCGTCCAGATCGCCGGAAAATCTAGCAAGGAACTAAAAGATCTTGCCATGCAATTGTAGATCCAAGCAGAGAAGTTAGAGTTAGAAGAAAGAGTTTCTCTTGCCTCTTCAGAAGCTTCAGTCAACCGTTGCCCAATTGACCCCCTCCAGGATTCATAGGATCCATATGATGGTTACAATTTGGATGACGATTAGAATATTCTGGATAGCACTAGTCACTATTCAGAATAGTTTTCAGAATGGCTGTTATTCATCTATAGCACCAGTCACTGTACATGAACAGTACTTGCACTCAGCAAGATTCCAGACAGGCTACTATTCAGCACCAATCACTACCCCGAAAAAGCAAGGAGACAGAACACTATTCATGAATAGTACTCAGCACAATAATCCAAAATTTACTATTTGCTTTTGGCTGAAAAGGTTTTTCACCCAAGTAAAAGCATTTTACCTTTCGAATTTCAAGCAATCTCCAGCAGAATCCAAGGCTCCCTTCAGTCTATATAAGGTAGCTCAAGATCAGTTCTGAGGCAGGTCCAATATCAGTAACCTCCCTTCAGTGTAAGGTCTAATTTAGTGGAAGTTCCAGTTTTAGGGAGCATTCCCAAATACTCCCTTCTCATTACAACCCAATACTTGTAATCAGATGGCAACCCCAGTTTACACTTGTAACACCTTAACCGGTCTTCACAACTGTAACCCTACGGCCTCAATCGGCCTTTTATTTTCTGTTATGGCCCCGATCAGCCTTTGTCTGTAACTTACCCCCTCTTTTGGTATATATATATATATATATATATATATATATATATATATCTAGCCCATAACCTTGGAACAGTGCACCGGCACATTCCAGTGCTGGAATATTTTCGTTCCCATGGTCAATTTGGAACGGCCTTTAGAACGAAATTCAAAACTTTGGAGTGGAGTCTTATTAAATAAGCCAATAAGACTTATGTGGCTATAGATCAATTAAAAGACCTCATTTCTTATGTTAAAGGATATAGAGGAAATGAATTTACATCTGCCATGAATTCATATAAAAAATTGCATCTGAAATGGAAATAGAACCTATATTTCATGAGAAACGAATAATTTGTGAAAAGAAACAATTTGATGAAAATGTTCATGATCAGACAACACGATTTGTTGAAAAATATTTTAGAATTGATTATTTCTTATATATAGTAGATAAATAAATTCGTTCAATTGAGAATAGGTTTGAACAATTTCAAATATATGAAGATATTTTGGGTTTTCTATTTAACCTCACGAAATTGAAATCACTAGATGATGATAGTTTGCAAAGATACTGTGTAAACTTGAATCTTTTCTCAAATATGATGCTTATTATGATATTGATGATTTAGATTTATTTTCAGAGTTAAAAGTTTTAATAGAAATTTTACAAATAAAAGAATATACTTCTATTAAGATACTAAATTATATAAAAATGTTAGGTTTATTTTCAAATATATGCATTGCTTATAGAATTTTACTAACAATACATGTTATTGTTGCTTCTACATATAGAAGTTTTTCAAAATTAAAATTAATAAAATCATATCTAGCTAAGATGAACAATGTCCCAAGAAAGATTACGTTGATTAGCTATATTATTGATTGAAAATGAGATATTAGAAGAACTTGAATACAAAAATTTAATTAGTCAATTTGCATTTCAAAAGACCAGAAAAATAGATTTTAAATGAAATATATTATAATATAAAAATATTAAATAAATATTAATTTAATTAATACATAAATATAAAAAAGAGTTTTCGCCTAAGGCTCCAAAATGTTTAGGGCTGGTGCTGAACAAGTTGTACTCAAATAGACACGAAACTTTCTAATTCCTATTAAAAAAAAGTTAAAAATAATACAGATTGTTTGAACTTTTTGAACTAAAATATATAGCAGATTTTTTAGTGATCTCTCAATTGTTAAATACGTTTCTCAAACAAAAAAAGAAAAAAAGAAGAAAAAAGAAGAAGAAGAAGTTAAACACAATTGAGATTGTTGTTGAAATTAAAATATGCAACTACTTATATGTGATACTACTCACACTAGGTATAGTCTTTTTTTTTTTTTGTGTGGCTGAGAGAATCGGTATAGACATAGTAATTAATTATGTCTAAAATATGTTAACAAAAATCAACATTAGAAGCTGAACTGCACCGTTTATCATGAAAAATCTTGAGGGGCAGAAGAATAACTATAAACAGTGTGCATAAATAGATTCAATTCAATACCATTCGTGATTGACAGTAGGGCAGGCTCACAGGTAACATGGATATTTTGCAATTTTTTTATTATATATCCACTTAGCCTTTTACGTTCTTCGTCAGACATGACATCAAAAGTTCATACTTTTTTTGTTTCTTGTTGACTTCTGGTGTATAACTATGTGAGTTTGATATTCAGTACTGGTAAAAAACTTTGTGGTATGAGAGCAATGCTCGAAGATTTCTTACGTGGGTCTTATCATGGGACTCACTCCTCATTTTGAGAAGAGGGAGCATTGTTTCTGGAACATGTAAAAATTATCCTTATGTGGTGGTGAAGTTATGCCGACATAGATTGATTCTCTTTGTTTTTGTTTTTGTTTATTTTTTAAAGGTTTTTACACCGAACACAGAAGCTTTATTAAACAGATATATTTTTTTAATTATATTTTTTCTACGTTGAGGAGAACTTGAATCGTGAACGACTTGATTAAATAAATAAATATATATATATATATATACACACACATATATCAATTGAGTTATAAAATTTTTGAAGCATTATTAATTACTCGCTCTAAATAGATTTGGAGTTATTTTTTCCGACCAATAATGAGGAAAACTATAATACCATCTATGCTTATTATTTAAACAAGTCACATAATTATTAAAAATGTCATGTGATTAAAATTACATATGAATAGTCTCTTCAATTGTCACGTAACTAGTTGAAGTAAGATAACTCTAAACATGCTTGAAATAAAAAAATAAAATAAAATTTCCGTTAATTATAGCATAAAGTTACGTGTCTGTGTTTCACCTTCATTGCTTAATGTCCAAGCTTTTACATTCTATAGTAACTAAAAAACAGAGGGCCTGTTTGGTATGGTAGTTTAGGCAACAATTTTTAGTTTTTAAACAACATTACACGAATTTCTACACATTTTTTTACCCACACGTATTTTCAAAAAATACAAACAATGTTACAAGAACAACGTTACCAAACGACCCCTTTAAATTTTCGTAGTAGAGATGATATATACAACTGAAAATACCAAAAGAAGTAAAGAACTCTCTAGAGAGAGAGAGAGAGAGAGTTGGGTTCAAGTTACACCTGGTGTAACTCTAAATAATGTTACACCACTCAATATTTTTTAATTGGATGCAAATTTTGATAAATCTACATTAGATTACATTATTTTCGTATATTCTCTACGCTTGCAAAATTTCAAGATGATCAAAGATTAATAGCTATGCAATCAATAAATTTTTTAAATTCAAGTTTTTGTAGTTTAAAATAATACATAAAAAGATGAGTTTACGGATCAAATGATAAATAACATCCAATTGACATGAAAATTGGCATGATTTTTAAGAACATATAAAACATGTAATTCAACAGTGAGATTTTCAAAATATGAATTTTATAACGAGTTATTAGGTGGTGTAACATTATTTAGAGTTACATCAGGTGTAACTTGAACTCAACCCATATATATATATATATATATATAGATGAGTTCAAATTACACTTGGTGTAACTCTAAAGAGTTACACATTTTTTAAAATATTAGATTTAAATAGATCCAACGGTCAACAAAAGGCCCTCATTAATGCTAATATTCTGATTAAGATCTTATTTATTATTCCTTATTTATGACATTCCATACTTATCTATAAAATCAAAAACTGGCACATGTTCTCTCTGCTCTTTCTTTCTCCTCCATCACTCTTCCACCTCCACTGCCATAGGGAAATAATTCATAACGCCGGTATAACTTTTTTGGATCTGTTACATTGAAACATTGTTTAGTTTCCATGATTTTACTTGAAATATCCAAAACTATAAACTTGGCGAAAATTTTTAGAGATTAATTGCTGTAGTTCATAGACTCTGTAGGTGAGATCTCAAATATAGCCTAATCCAGAGGATTTGAAAATAATATGAATGAAAGGCAATTTATCATGTGTTGTCTTATGGGTTGTGCGAGAAAATTATCACTATACCAAGTTATTGACTCTTATAGTGTTAATTACGTTGTTATGCCATTTCGTCTAAGATTTGTAACTCTTGATTTATTTCTTGTCACAAAGGAAAGTGGGATTTTGTTCATTCATAACGCCATACGCAGGGACAACATTTCCCTGCAAAATGAAGTGTAAGCCAAAAATCCAAAAATCCATGGTCTGCAACCGTAAGGGCAATGGAGGAGAAAGAGAGAGCAGAGAGCAGAGAGCAGAGAAAACGTATACCAGTTTTTGATTTTAGAGATAAGTATGGAATGTCATACTAATGACTGTATTCAAGGGAAGGGAGGTGAGGGGGACAATTGCCCCTTGACTCATCCCCGAAACTTCTTTAGTTGCTTCTGTTCTAAGTAGTTAACTACCTAACATGGTGAAGAAACAAAACAAAATACTCCCATTCCCGAGAAACAGGCCCCGACACCAACATAAAATTTAACCCATTTACCAGTGTTTTGTTTTGTTTTGCTTTTTATTATTATTATTATTTTCACTATTTATATCACATTTTTGGTTGAGTAATGTTACAAATATTACAAATTTTACTACATTAGTCTTATAAAATGACATATCACCAATTCACCATTATGAAAAAATAAATTCATATAATTTTTTTATTATTTTGTCTAGTAACATTAATCACATTCTTACCACATCAATTTCGTTATTATTATCAATAAATATTGTTAGGTTCTAAAGACTTAGAATTAATGTATTTAGAACTCTAATTTGTATTGTTGGCAAACCATGATCAAAACAGTTTGTTTAGTCTTGTATAGACTTGCTCAAAGTTGTGTCTTTTATGTAAAGTTGAAATTGAGCTGATGCAGAAGTCACTATGCATTTCGGCCTGGCTCGATCGATCGAATCTTGGGTAGAATGCATTTTTCTGCATAATTCCAACTCAGCCTTAGCTCATTTAAAACGTTTAGGTTTTATGTTTTGCCTTAGGTATATAAGGCAAACCCTAGCCACGTTTTAGAGGTTGCTCATATTGCTGTTTATGTGAATCTCTTATGAGATCTTTGAGGAGCTTTCCTTCACATAAGCTTAGGATTATCAAGGAAGAGATTTCTTTAAGAATTTGATGATCATTCAGTTGCTGCCATAAAAGTTTAAAGATACACAAGCGGGGGTGCTTGTATTTGCTGGAGAATCCAAGAAAGAAGAAGTCCGTAGATTCGGAGTTTGCACGTAGTCGTGTCAGTAAGTTTTACTAGTGGGTAGCAATAGAATGTTAGTGGTCTAAATTCTATTGTATGAACTTCGATTCTTTCATATAGTGGATTCAGGTTTACCTTGAGGATAACTAGGTTAAATCCTCCCTAGGTTTTTACCGGTGTGGTTTCCTGGGTCATCATATCTTTGTGTTATTTATATTTCCGCTACTATATACATGATATGATTGTTTTGATTGTGATAACCTAGAATTGCATAATTTGACTAAGTTAATCACTTGGCTAAATAACTAGGTTAATCTAATTGTGTTTTTAAGGGGTCTAAAAACTAACAAATATTTTTTTGATTAATTTCATTTTTAATAATGACTTTAAATTTTGCCCCCCTTTAAACTGAGAGCCTGTGCTATAGTCACATAGAAATATTCAAGCTTTCATGCTTTAAATGACACATGCATGGATGCAAGTTGTATATATCATCACAAGCAAATCAAGCTAAAGTCTATGTGCGTGTATTGTGTGTAAAGAACTAACCCGTTGAACCTTGGCATAGCCGCCATCAAGCCAGATTTTCAATTGAGGGGGCAAAGTAGGAACAAAAGAAATTCACGAAAATCTAAAATAACATCTATTTAGTATTAACAAAATATGAACAAAATAATAAGTACAAAATAAAATTTTTTTTTAACGCATTACAATACATTTATATTGTTGCTCAAATTAATTATAGTTGCTAGGTAAAAAAGAAAACTAGAAAATAAAAAATTCAAAGTCAATTATTGCTAAGATTAAGATTGTTGTGAAGTTTAAATACTATTGCTAAGTTAATTATTTATGTCAAACAATGTTCTTATTGTCTTTAATATAAAGATGCTAAACTAAATACAAATTTTCATCTAACTTTATCAAATATTCAGCAAGTCATCAATCATTATTAGATAAAAGCAATGATAATCAAATGTTCAACCAACCATTAGCAACCAGTAACTAACTTTATTTAACTATTCTAGTCTCTACTCTAATTACTTTATTTACTCTTTAAAGTGATCGGACCAGCACTAATTCAGGGCTTTTCTTTTTTTGAAAATTTGGAACGATTTTGACTAAATGTATCTGATGGGTTTGGTAAATTTTTGGTAAATGTTTGAGCTTACATATGCCGGTTGTTGAATTTTTGTAATTAGGATGTTATTTGGGCCTTTTTTTTTTTTTTTTTCAAAGAGGCTAAAGATGTTGCTAGGGGGGCAAGTTCAATTATATTGGACCAAATTCTAAAATGGGAAGGGCTTGTGTCCAGTGAAAGTTATCACTGGACACGTCAGGATTCGGACACGCGTCCGCAATCCAACGTGTCCAGTGATAACTTTCACTGGACACAAGCTGCACTCTTCTAAAATATACCTAATGTTAAGGAATTTTTTGAACAGTTAAGACAGTGATGGCCTCCTTTGGCACCCCTTAACTTCGTCCCTAGCAGCCATAGCCTTCCCAAAATTGATGGGATGCAGCTAACACTGTCCGGACAAAATTGCCCTTTGCCCTTTTCGGGCAAATTAAATAGCTTTATACCTCCTTTCTCAAACTAATTAGAGAAATGCTCCTCTTTTAAAACTTGATTGTGATAAATCGAGTTAAAATTTTTTTTTTCTAGAGCCCTATAGTGGCGTTTTAAGGAGCCTATAGTGATGTTTTAAGGACCTATAGTGACGTTTATGTTAAACCACACGTGGATAAGTTGTGGCAAAAATTGTGATCTTAGTATTACTCAAAAATAAGGAAAATACTAAAACTACAACTTTTATTACAAATTTTGCCACAATTTGTCCACGTGGCAAGTTGTGGGTCCACAATTCTATTATTCACTATTCATCACTGGATAAGTTGTGGCAAAGTTATGATAAAAGTTGTGGTCCTAGTATTACTCAAAAAATAATACTTGTAATATTTTTTTATTGCTATAACAACTTGTAAGATAGCTTTTTTGATTGAGACTAGCTTATAAGATAACTTTTTATTTTTTATTTTTATGTACAGTTTCTTAATTTTTTTTTTAATTGCAGGTATATTTTAATACACTTTCAATAAAAAAATAAAAAAAAAACTAAATAAGTTGTTCCTAAATGAACACAAATCTCGAAACCAAAAAACATTCACAACTGCTGGAGTGATAAATTATTGGGTAAAACATTATTTTCATCCCTAAACTTTTATAAAAATTCATTTTTCGTCTTTAAACTTTACAAAACATTCTACTTTTCGTTCTTTTGTCATTGTATGGCCTAATAGAGTAATGATGTAGAGTCTGTTTGAGATTCGCTTATTTTGCTAAAACTAAAAACTTTTTGTTGAAAGTACTGTAGATAAAGGTAAAAATTAGCTGAAATAGTACAGTATGGCCTATGAATAGTACTAAAAAATGCAGTGTGGCCTATGAATAGTAGCAAAAATAAACTGAATAGAAAAATAAGCAGGCTTTTTAATTTTTGCCAAACACACACATAGTATCTGCTTTGACCAAATTATTTTATTTATAAAATTATGGACAGATGACAGAGTCATTTGTACACATGGATTAAATATTTTTAAAAAAACTAATAGTTAATATTTTAATTTAAAAAATTATCAAGATTTAAAGTAAATCCCAAATTTAACCCCTTCCATCTCTCGATGTCAGCACTCGGCACTGATTCGAGCTTTAGGGCCTGTTTGGTACTGTTGTTTAAGCAACAGTTTTCGTTGTTTAAACAACAGTACACATATTTTCATAACACTTTTTTACCTACAAGTATTTTCACAACACTTAAATAACGTTACTAGAAATCTCTTACTGAACGAGCTCCTATTCTCTAGAAACTACCACCCATCCATGTCCTCATCATTTTGATCCATCCAAGCATTCATCCTATTTTGCAATGATGACAAGCACCATAGTAAGAAGAAGGAGATAGAGCACTAGAGATGAAGAAAGAGATAATGACAATGACAAGGAAGAAGTAGTGGGTTTCCTTGCCAAGAAGATCTGGTGTTTTCTCAAAAATAGAGAAAATCCCGTCTATGTTCATGCCTCACAATATATAACACCCTAAAGATCTGAAACCTAATCATAAAATAAAAGAAGCTACTGCTACAAACGAAAAAAAAAACCATCAAAACATAGAAAATGAATGAAAGATATAGGAAGTTTTGGTTGAATGTCCGACATTACTGGAGATGGACAGCTTGAATTGGTTTTTTTTTTTTTTTAAAATTTTTTTTATTTTAATGTTTTGGTGTTTAATTTTTTTTTAAATCCTAATAAATTCTTAACATAAATATGAGCTGGATTTTTTTTTTAAAACTATAAAAATGGCACATCAGTTTATAAGAATGCCACCTTACTCAATATTTAATTTATGTGTGCCAAAAACTCTGCCACGTGTCCCTAATTTTATAAATAAAATAATTTGGTCCAAGTCAAATATTGTATCATCATTCTGTTAAGCCACATAAGATATAAACTAATAGATATAGATGAAAGGATGAAAAGTAGAACGTTTTACATAGTTCATGGATGAAAGACGAACCTTTATAAAAGTTTAAGGATGAAAATAATATTTTTACTCTAAATTATTATTATTGATGATGTTGGTGGTTACTAGTTAGTCCACCTGAGATTCATGAGATCCAATAAAAAACTTATTAATTAAACTACTTAGAATAGAAGCAAATGGGCTTAAGAAGAGGTTAGATGAAGTAAAGGGTAGATGGGTAGAAGAGCTACCACATGTCCTTTGAACATACCGGACCACTCTTCGTTGGTCAACGGGGAAAACACCATTTTCAATGACCTATGAGTTCGAGGCTGTGATCCCTCTAGGGTCGGGGTTCCCAACACTAAGGACTAGCTTGTTCACCCCAGATAGTAATGATCAGCTATTGTAGAAAAGTCTAGACTTGGTTGATGAATGAAAGGAAGTAGTCATGGTTCAACTGGCGTATTATTAGCAAAAGCTTAAACAAGGGTATGATACTAGTGTAAGGGTAAGGCCATTAGCCCTAGGAGACTTAGTGCTAAGAAAAGTAGTGGGTACTGAAAAGAATCCATCATGGGGAAAGTTAGAGCCAAATTGAGAAGGGTCATATCGCATCACCTCAATGGCTGGAATCGGTGCTTAATTTTTGGAAGATCTAGATGAAAATGTTGTATCGCGACCATGGAATGTAAATAACCTGCAAAGGTATTATTATTAATGAAAGGCAGTTGAGCAATTTTCTATTTCAATCATTGTATATTTTATCTCAGTTATTCCTTTAAGTGTTAAACAAAACCTGGGTCATGCCTAGTTTCTCGAACCACATACCTTGGGTAAATTAATACTCTCATTTACTCCTCTAAGTGTTAAACAGGACCATGGATGAATTCAACTCCTCGGGTTATCTGCCTTGGGTAAATTAATACTAAGATCATTCTTATGTTAAACAGAACCTTGGCTATATTCAACTCCCTCGAGTTATATGCCTTGGATAAATTAACATTAAGATCATTTTTATGTTTAACAGACCCTTAGCTGGGTTCAACTCTATGGGTTACCTGCCTTGGGTAAATTAACATTTAGGTTGTTTTTATGTATTAAACAAAGCCTTAGCTAAGTTAGATTCCTTGGGTCACCTGCCTTAAGCAAATTAATACTTAAAATATGTTTTTGGTATTCAATCTAACCTTGGTTATGTTCTATTACTTGTGTAACCTACCTTGGGAAATTAAAACCTCGGTATAAACACTTCCTAATATGTGAGTATGGTAAACAAAGATTAAATCATAAAAATATAAGTACAAAGATAAAACAACAAAGATTTAGCAAGAATTTTCTATTAATCCAAGTTCAAAAAGGTACATATTACAAAGAAAGGAAGTAAAGACAAAATGCCATCTGCTTTTTAAAAAAAAACAACAACAAAAACAACAAAAGAAGCAAGGGGACCCACTGCCATATTCCTTAAGCTTTGGGAATCTTCTGTGCCCTTGGCCTTGTACTGGGTTGCACTTCAGTAGTTGGAGTTGGGGTAGAAGGAGCCATTGTGGTTGGTGAAGCACTTGTGGAGGACTCTCCTGCTGTTTGAGGTGCCTTGGTAGCCACCTCAATACTTTGGGCAGTAGTTGCACTAAGCTTAGAGATGGCTGGCTCAGTCTGCTTAGGCTTGGCAGGAGTAATGGTGTTGGGTGCTCAGATGGTTTGACTTTGGCAGGAGCAGTGGTACTGGCTGCAGTTCAGTTGGTTTGGCTGGGACAGGAGTAGCAGTGCCAGACTTAGGCTGAGGGTTCTCAGTAGAGCCCACAGGAGTTGAAGTAGAGGTCTTGACAGAGGGTTGGCCGACTGGACAAGCTCTGATTGCTGGGGGATAAAAGGCCTTCTCCGGATTCCTTAGCTTAGAATTGGAATCTACCCCAGTAGCATTCAAGGCCTCAATCCATGCCTGGAGGCAAAAGCTGCGGCATACAACTGGGAGTTGAGATTTGAGGTCTTAGTCTCCTTCTACCCTTGGTCGTATGTAGTTTGCTCAACCTTTTCCATTTCTTTGTCCTTTTGGCTGAGCTCCTTCTTTAGCTCGGTGATGGTTGTTTGAGCAATGGAAATTAAAGTTGGCTCTCAGCTTCCCTTAAGTGTACAAGCTATTCCCGAGCTTTCAATGGAAGCCTCAGCACTCTTTCTGGCCTTATCACACTTAGCCAACTTGAAGAGGGTCTCCTTTAGCTTTTTATTAGTCAAAGCCTGGGACTTATGCGTGACAAAGCGCTTGGATTCCTCCTCCTTCAAGTCTCGGAAAGCCTGGTCGTCCCATTCCTCTGCCATATGTGTTGCTTGGGTAGCCTGTGTATGAACAATTAACATAAAAATTAGTGGGAGAGCATGTGTGGAAGAGATTTTAAAGGTAAAATAATAATAATAATAATATGGATAAATGTAGAGAAATCTTACCAGAGCTAAGTCCTTCTTCACGAACAGGAAAAGCTCATGCTTCTTTAAATTTCGAAGCTTATCAATGTCTCTTGAGAGAAGAAGAGCTTGTTTCACAACATTGGCCACGTAGCTTGCTCTTCTGCCATCAAAGTTGTGAATGGAAGCATCCTCCTGGAGAGGCAAATCATCTAACTCAAAGACAGGGTTCCAGTTTGTAACTCGAGACCTCCACTCAGAGGCAGTGCTTGAGCTTTCCACCCTCTTTCTTTGTTAGGTGCGAGTCATTTTAGCCACTTTGGTGGGCTTAGGGGGGGTTTCTTCTTGGACTTCTCCCTCTTTAACAACTCCTTTTCCCCCTCTTTTGTCCCTTTTCCATTTTTTATTAGCTAGTTTGGTCTGTACTCGAGTAGGGTGGATTGGAGTTAGAATCCTGGGAACTACTGGGACCTCGGGAGCTACAGTACCCTCTTGGTCTTCACTAAATAAGACTGTAGTTAGCTGGGAGCTGAGTCTTTCCTCCTTGGATGCGTTGGTGTGGTAAAAAATTTCAAAATCCTCATCTCGGATGGGAATTTCGGTATCTCCCTCCGAAGTGTGATCTTCAGTTTCTGTCTCGGTTTCTTCATCCGAGGATGTAATCTCCTCTATGACAGGGTGAGGATTCTTAAAGGCAAGGAGCTCAACGGGTTCAGGATCCTTGAAGGTGGGGAGCTCGACTACTTGTGTTCCCTTTAGAGGAGGTTTGCCTATGAAGCCTTCGATGACCACGTCAACCAGAGCGAGATGAAAGTCTCGAGCCTTGATTACGTGCTTGGATGTTTGGAAGCGATTCGATATAGGGGTGAAGCCTATGATCTCGTGAACTGCGCGGAGTTAACCGTCCCAATGAAGGAAGATTTCAGACCTCTAGACTCGGTTTAGTAATTCAAAGTTCACCAAACTTCGCCTCTTGGTGGTGGCTCTTTTCTTTGAATAAGAAAAGTTAAGAATTCACGTTAGTTTGCAGGTTGGACAAGCCCAAATCTGAGCAAGTAAAAGACAAATATACATACATAAAGGTAAAACGATAAAAGGGCATGTAAGAAGACTGTTTATAGTTTCCTAAGCTAACACTGATTTTTATTAAGTGTCCCTAAACCATCCCACTTAGAGTTCCATCCTTGGTAGGGCAATGGAGTCCGTCGTGCCACTCCCTTGAAATAATGAGAAAGTCCTTGTTCATGCCTTTGTTCGTCCCAGAGAGACAAGAGATTAGCCTAACGGCAAGAACCCTAGTTTTTAAGTAATAACCCCCCCTATCGGCACCTTTCTGACAACTATACACCCAATTCACGCCGTGATAGGTAAGTTGTATACCCAACTTTTCATTTAGTGCATCTACACTACCTAATATTCTAAACATATTGGGAATGCATTGTGCAGGACACAATCTAAAAAGATTTAAAAAATCCCTAGTGACTCTACCCATAGGAATCCTCATACCCCTTCAATGAAGGCAATCATAGGAATTACAACAGTACCAATAGGCCTTCTCTCATGCCATTCACCTAGGTTGCAATGTTGTATGGATATATTGCTAGGAAACCTATAATACCTCTTAAACTCCTCTCGGTTTTCAGAAGTGTCAACCAAACTAAAAAATCTACCCATTTGGAAAAAAGAAAAAATCAACTAGTGTGAAAGAATAAGGGAAGAACTCTGGTTAACAAAAATACAAACTTACGAGTTCAGGGAAGAAAAACTCCTTAAGCAAGGTTATCAAGTGAAAGGAGCATATTTATGTTCTTTTCTGCTTCTAGGGAGACGAAATGGAGAGAAGGGTTTCATCTCTCTATATATAGGTTGGAAAAAGAAGGAGCGGTAATCTTCCCGCCCCTTCTAATGGTGAATTCTGAGTCATTTGATCATGATCTCACCGTAGAACATAGGAAATAGCAGGCCACTAGTTGCCTTTATTGCAAAATTGGGGATTCCGAAGCATCAAGAGCGAGTCACAGTCAGTTGAAACTATGTGTTCGTGGGGGAACCTATTTTCGAGCGTACCCTTGTCAATGACTTTTATTGGCCAAAACCTCACTTTTCTTGGTTGGGAGTGAAAAATGAGGTTCTAGGGGGCTATTGTGAGGACGAGGATCCCTAATCCGATTTAGATGGGCTGCCAAGATTATTTTTGAGGATACACCTCGGACCTTAGGGACAAGCATTAGCTATGTGAGGCATATGAAGTTAAAATATCACAAAGGGAAGAAAGCAGACTCAGCACAAATTACGAGAAAGGTGAAGGGAGAAGGGTGTAGAAGCCATCCGCTCCGCATTAAATACAAGACAATTACTCCCTTGGCTGCATTAATGAGGAAATGACCATGAATAGTGGTGGCACAGCTAATATTGCAGGGTAGAAGCTTACTAGTATGTTTCAAATGAGACAAAAGTCCTAGGAATGCAATCTCAGCCCTCCAAGTGTAGGATTAAGATGATTTGTGTTTAAATATAAAAGAAAAATGAAGATCTATATGTGGGGGATCAAAAAGAAGAAGAAGAAGAAGACTTTGTAACCAAGAATTGAAATATTTGTACAAGTGAGAAAGAAACACACATATATAAAGTAGACATTCCTTGGGCCTGACCGAGGAGCCTCTTTTCTTCATAATTTGTTGTCTTAGTCATTTCACTGGCTTCTTATCTCATTGTGATTAACTTTAACTTGTTGAGTGATCAGTATCCAACCCATTCTCTAACAAATCTATTGTGGTGGACTTATTAGACCATTGTTGGAGTCATTTTTGGGTCGTGGATCAAATCGTGCTCTTACAATTTCTAATATGAACTCATGATACTTTGGTAAGACAAAAACGAAGGCTGTAATTATACTATTTAGCCAAAGAAAAAGGGATAGTGTTTATATATATATATATATATATATATATAACTAATATGAAGTGCTAGGTTCTTACTATAATAAGTTCCCATTTTGTATAAAATTTATACAAAACTGAAACACACTCTTTTAACTCTTATATATATTCAATAAAAATAATTAAATTAAGCAGAAGATGTAGTGCTCCGCAAGTGGCAAATGCAATCTATCCTAACAAATGATTCGCACAAGAGTCTAGAGATGTCCAAGATAGACAAACACAGCCTTCTGATTATTTAATACATAGCAAGCCTTAGCATCCAACGGAATAAACACAAAAGGGGGTCACGAAAAAGTTGTAAGTTATGCACAACATAGGGCTGAAAAATGTATAAAAATTCTTAAATTTGTGTACTATTACATTAACACAAAAGGGGGTTAGAAGCTTGGGAAAGAGACCGAAAGAGAAGCTTCTAAGTAGTACTATATATGCAACTTCATTTGGTGAGATATATAAAAATAAAGTAGAAAATGGATATTACATAGGCTGGCTTCTCTTAATCAAAACAAAAAGGCAAATAAAAAATATGTTAGTTGTTGAATTCAAGCGGTCATCGATCACAACCAATCTATGAAAAAACTCGAGTACAAGAATAGGTGATTCTCCAAATGTCAATTTCTAAAAACTGAATTACATTAATTGTCCATAATTTATGAGATCGTGACTATTAGTATTAAATCTTATCTTGTTGCTAGTTGTTACTTACAAAGTTAAAACCACCCCGGCACTGCAGAAAATGATACTTCCTTTTCTAATTGTCATCAACGGATTGGTGGAGTCTTAAGAAGTATTTTATGAGATCTTGATAGGCTAAGAATGTATTGACCCCTTGTGACAAATTAACCAATAATTAGCCAAGTGAATTAATAAAGTCAATTAACATGCAATATGCGTGGTGACAATCTTTCATTTTCAATGCACGGCTCCTAGTACATGACTAACCAATCGATACACGGATCCAAGTACGTGACTAACCACCGACTTGAGAAGGATGTTGGTTGCAAAGTTTTTCAATTCATCAACACGATGAAGATCACGAATCTCCTTGGTTACAAAATCCTACGACATACAAACACAGCAGCTTCTTTAAGAGAAAGATGAACTAGGGTAAATTCTGTCTCCAGCCACAATTTGCTTGAACAAAACCTTTGCATCAAGTTTCATCCAATTTGCATCACTTGAGACGACCCTTAAAATAATCCTTATATATGTTTAGGGTTGTGAGAAAAGAAAGCCTAAACAAGTATATACGGATATGCGTGAAATCAGATCTGAAAAACTGATTTTTGTAAATCTCGATAGATCTATTGAGCAGCTGTCGAGTATCGGGCTAAACATGCCTTTTAAATCTCGATAGATGCTATCTGTCAAGTTAGCTGTTGAGCTTTAAAATACAGTACTTCTTCACTTGATTCTTGAATAGATTTGCATGGCTTTAACTCTTGACTTGAACAACATGTTTCCATGGTTATGAAACCCGGACCGGACCGTACGGTCCGACCGGGTTAACCGGAAACCGTCCACCAAAACGGTTCTTTTAGCCTCAAAAACCGGCATACATGAAAAACTCCGTGAACCGTGCAAATCGCGGTTGAACCCCCCGGGTTTAAAAACCGTGAACGGTTATCACGGTTTCGCAGGTTCAGTTGATTCAGAGTTTTGTTTTTTTTTTGTACTTACCGGTTAGCCATTGTTGAAGCTTCAAACTCAGACCTTGAGATCGCACCAACATTTCTTCTTATTCTTCTTCTCAGTCTCGCTCGCCCCTTCTCTCTCTTTATTTTTTCCTACTGCCGTTTCTGCATTTTATCTTTCTCTGCGTTGTTTCTGTGTGTTGTTTCTGCATTTTCCTTCGCACTCTAGAATCTTCTAGCCTACTGTGAAGATGAGTCAACTTGCTTTCTGTCACACGCTAAGAACAGGCTGTCAACCACTCTTTTTTAAACTTTATTGAGTTTAATCAATTTTTTAATGGTTTGTCTGGTCCCTCTTCGGATGTTGTTTATTTTTTATTTTTAAAATTTAAAAAAATGTATGCCGTCAAGTGTCAATGTGTCATTCACTTCTTTAAAAATTTTATTGGGCTTTTGTTCTTTATTTTATCAATTTTTTAATGCTTTGTACGGTCACACTTCTAGCTTTTATTTATTTTTTATGTTTAAAATTTTCATAAATGATTGAATATTTAAATGGGCTTCAGCATAAAACAATTTACTGGGTAGTTAAATGGGCTTGAGCATGATTTAAGATAATTTAGACATAAGCTCTCATAAAAAAAATTTAAAAGAGTAAAATATTGAGCATTAACAAAAATTGATTTAGGTTTGCTTAATATTTAATATTTCTTATTTGCTTTTATAAAAGTTATGATATAAAAAAGACATTTGAAAAATAGATTTTTATATTTATTTGGACTATTTTAGTTCATTTTTCTACTTTTATTAATTTAATATATTTATTTATATTTTAAATAATTATTAAATTAATTATGACATCATCACGGTTCGACCCCGGTTCAACCTCGGTTCGACCTCAAAAACCTTGAACCTCTTCTCTTTACGGTTCAATGAACGGTTCGGGTTTGAAAACCTTGCATGTTTCTTGAAGAATTAAACCATCCTAGATCTATCTGATTGCAAGTAAAGTACGTTTTGTCAAAGGATTACCTAATTACAAATAAAGTGCGCGAAAACCACATATATAAGAGAAATGTCTTGTAAATAAAATGGTCTTATAAAATAGTTTTTCTATTCTTTTAAAACATTTGTCTCTATGGACCTCACATGCTATGAGGAAGCAATTGTAATTGCATACAACTGCCCCCACAAAATAATTATCCATATCGAAGGAATTACCAAGATTTAAGTAATAATTTTTTTTACCTACTTAAGTTCATTTTGAAACAGTCAATGCGTAATGCAATTGAAGTTATAGTTAGGGTATAAGCAAAAGAAATTATAGGTAGACAAATTGCAAGACATCCCGAATTTCACAAGTCCAAGCACGTTTTTTGTTACATAAAAAGCAGGACATACATGACGAAGAGTACAAAGATAAAGCTTATACTTTTTTTTTTTTTTGGGTAGAACCTATGGTTGAAAGTTAAACCTTATTGGCATACAAGCTTAGACAAGTAGCATGTATTGATAAGACACGCATTCAGAAACCGTAGGACAAAGGATTAATCTAATTTTCGTCGGTCTCTTCAAATTTCTCTCCAGCTTTGCCATGGTGTCCATGGCCATGGCGGTGTTTGTGTTCGTGCTCGTGCTTGTGCTTGTGTCCATGATGATCACCATGCTTGGCCTCATTCACTGCGTCAGTTTGCACAGTCTCCTCTACAAAAAAAAATGAAAAATGTTTACAACATGGCTAAAATATAATGTCAAGGTGTATTGAAAAATATATAATAAAAAAAATAATGGATTACAAAACATAAGAGCTTAAAAGTAATATATACCTCCCACATGGAACTCATGAAAATGATGCTCCATTATTTTGTAAAACAAAAAGATGCAATGCTTCTTTCTTTTACTTTTTTCCTTAATCAATATGGATTAGCAAAACTATGTACTATATCTTTTTTTTTTTTTTCCTTTGTTTATTTTATTATCATTTCTTGTCAAAGCGAATGCATATTATCATTATAAATGAACAGTCATTATACACTTTGATTGACTCAGAGATATTATAACCAAGTGACCAAGATTCATGGTAACCTTATGTACTTGTTAAAAAAACTAGCTCCAACCGATCGAATAGGTTTATTGGCAGAATATTTGCTACAAGGAGGGTCACTTGCAATTATGCAATTTTGGTAAATTTCCCATGACAAGTTGGTATTTGAAGGCATTTGATGCATGTTGGTGAACCTCTGTCTTTGACATAAACCAAAAACACCAATTCTAGAACCAAAAAAAAAAAAAAAAAAAGACATTTGGGCTTAAAAAAAAATAGTGAAGGCATATATTTAGCTCAAGAAAGTAGCTTACGAGCTAGCTCACGAGCTGAGACCTCGGAGGAGACGAGAAGAACCACAGCTAAGACAAGACCAAGAAGAAGGAAAGTCTTTGAGTAACCCATTTTTCTTAGCAACACAAGAGGATTGAAGACAAATGTACTAAGCAAACACACACTCTAAAATTAATTATGTTGGGGAGGTGAGAATGGGAACACAAAAGTTTATTTTATTTTTTTGGGCAAAGAAAATGATCATTATACCTAAAGTATATGATCGGATTGGCACCTAGCTTTGGTGTAGATTGATTCAGTCCAACTCTGTCTAGAGCTATTAAGGGCTTGTTTGGTTCTAAAATAAATTGTGCATCTACTTTTCATTTTCTTTATTCTATATTCAAATCTTGAATTTAAATATAGAAAAGAACGCACGTATTTTCACATTTAGTAGTGTTTGGTAAGTTGTTTTGAATACATAATTTGGGTATAGAATATATCATACCTAGGTTTGATTAGCATTTTTTTTAAAGTAGCTTTTCTCACTCACACACATCACATCACTAAAATAAAAGTAATTTTGTGTCTTCACAATATTTACGAATATGCCACTATATTCGTATTCATACAGAATGAAAGACGCAAAAAATTGTAATCATTTTTTGTAGTCAAATTCAACTTTTACGATATTGAAAATGAAAACTGAATACAAATGCTAAAACCAAATCAGTTTTTTTAGTGGTAAGACCCACTAAAATCTAAAAATAGAAAAAAATGATGTTTTTTTACAGCTAACCAAACAGACCCTAATTATCACAAGATGAATATTCCAAGATGAATATTCATGGAAGGAAGTGGCAAATAGTTAGGTTGAAATCGATGGACTATGATAGTAATGCATGTCGACTCATTATGAAAAGCCTTCCTATCCTATGTGCTCACACCTTTAGCCTTTAGTTTGTGTAAAGTAAATTGCTTATAATCCATTTTAATGTCCTAAATGGGTCATTTTGATCAGCTTAGTTCAACTATAATTGCATCTTATATATTCAAGGATTTGAGGCTTAGTTTATAAACTCTTATAAGTTGGGAGCGGACTAGGTGAATCAATTTCTAGTATTGGAAATTTGAATTGCAACTTGTTTATTATATTCTTACAATCTTCGAAATAAGAAAAAAGGACTACAATCACATGAGAAACAGTATTTTTTTATATTTATAATCAACTATGATATTGAAAACCTATCCTCAATCTATATAATATTGTTCTAAGATTAGGCTTGAACTCCACCGTTGTTGACAATAATTATAAATAATTGTGTACCACCTAATTCATTTTCTTTTGGGGTCTGAATTACCACCTAATATTCTTACTACTCTAGAGTTTGGAATATGGGTGCATCTAAGGCCGGTGGCAAAGTTTTATTGCCCACAAGCGGCAAGCCACATGAAGGAGCCAGAATTATTGGCATGGGAATGCGTTAAATGGTGTAGGACCCCAATGTTTGTGTGTGTCTCAACTCTCAAGAATTCGCTCAAACAAAAACCTTTGACGATTCAAGTTGTGCTTTGTTGCTATGTTCTAACTTCTAACTCGTCGTTTTTATTTCATATTGTATGTGAAAAGACATTGCCGCAAAGAGGTTGGGGCAGGGACCAATATCTTTACTGAACTTTGCCTTATCTCACGTGGCTTTAATTAGCCAAAAAAGAAAAAGAAAAAAAAGAAAAAAACATGGTTTTAACGTAACAAATCTCTTTATCCGATCTCGTATGAAAAAGATTTGCAAATCTCCCCCACGTGAGAAAAATATAAATTTAGAATAGAACGATATATATGACTTTTCTTTTGCTTTAGATGCGCAGTGTCTTTATTATATTTGATCTTCTTTCTGGGATAAATAATATAATTAAATTAATAACCCAAAAAATCTGCTCTTTTGTTTTCTGAATTTATCACCCATTGAATCATGCCTTCTTTATAGACTTTTTAAACATATTTGAGGTGATTCAGGTGAACTTTAAGTTAAGAAGCATGGCCATGGACATGGGTACGAGTACAATATAATGACACGAGCTATTTCTGAAAAATTATAACATATATTGGTTGATATAACACCGGTATAACACCAGTACAACACAGATACGGCACCCTAATTGTCTTATCCCTTTGTTTGGTTGGGGGTGATTTTTAGAGATGATTGAAAATATAAAGGAATATTTTGATTTTTCTTCTGTTTGTTACAAAAGAAAATGCAGAGGAGAGAAATTAAAGAGGTAGGGAAGATGATATAACATGGATATTTGTGGCATTTTAAAAAAAAAAAAAATCATAAAAAAAATCACTTTCCAAAAAACATTTTTGGGAAAACTATCATATTTTATTATGTTTAGTAGCAACTTTAAAATGAGTTAAAAAATTATCTTTTGACTTTCCTTATTTAGTGAAAAATAACTCTAACTCACGTCAAGCTAAACAAAGAAAATCAAAAGATAGTTTTCCTTTGACAATTTTTTTTCTTGATACTATCAAATGTAGGAAAATGCTAAAAACTATATTCAGTATTGGTGCATTTGGATAGCAGGATTTGCGCATGTGGATTTGGATTTAAGTGATTAAAATCTAAATATCATGTTTGGATAGTTTTAAAAGATCAAGATTTTGAATGACAAATCCACAAAGGATTTTAACCCTTTAAAATATTTGGATTCAAAATGATATTTAAAATTAATGGATTTAAAATGAAAGCATTTAAAATATATTGATTTAAAATCTTAGTTCAAATTCAAATTCAAGTTTCCAAGTGCAATCATAAGATTTTTTATACATTAGAAATCTATCTTTCTTCTTCTTCTTCTTCTTCTTTTTATTTTTTTTAAGGCTGTTAATGGAAATCTATTTATACAGAACTAGAGGCATATCTGCAGATGTATAGACATGTGGTATCTTTTGTATACATGTATCTATATTATTTTACTTTATCATTTATTATTTCTTTTTATATTTGATGGTGTTGGAGAAAAAGCTAACCTCCAGCTCATCCACATGCCTCATCCAAGAAAAGAAAGGGACCAATAAAAAAACTCATTCAACGAACTCGTCCAAAGAAGTCTCGTCCGTCCTGAAGGACAGACAGACGAGACATCGTAACAATGTCTCGTCCGGCCTTAAGGACGGATGGACAAGGCATTGTAACAGTGTCTCGTCCGTCCTTAAGGATGGATGGACGAGATGAACGGGATTGCATCTACTCTCAACAGATGCAATGTTTTATCATCACCAACGGTTCTACAATAAACGGTTAAGGATGAAACCCCAAATGTTGTAACTTCCATAACAATTATGGAGGTTACCTCATAGATCCGCAATGACAGGAGAAGTTACAAAGTAACTGCCTTAAGCAAGCACTATATAAAGGACTCACTTGCGGAAGGGTAAGGCATTAAGACATTTTCTTCCATTTTACAATTATTACTACAAACAATACTAATTTTGTCATCGGAGGATTTTAGACCGGGTCACCACCGGTCACCTTTGATTATCTTTATTTCCCTTTCAGGCCCTACATCAGAATCCATATCAATCGACTTACTGATTTTCCAGGAAACATCAGTTGGCGCCGTCTGTGGGGAAGTATAGTTGTTTTACAATTTGTTTTTCCAAGACAAAAAGTTGATGGTTCGGACCAGATCGAGGGCTACCAGCCCTGCTCATGAAGAAAGCAGAGATGCATCAAGTAACCCTCATCGTGATCGCCAATCTGCATCGGTTATGCAGACATCCTCTGTCCAACATATGCACTTTATGGCACCTGCAATGGCAGAGTTAACTCGCCAAAACCAAGAACTACGGAGGGAGATTAATTTGAGAAGGCAGACGCATAGAGAGCATGAAGAAGAAGGACAAACTTGGAGTTAAGAGGACAGAAAGAATGTTCAACATGGAAGTCAATCAAGGGGTACCACCTCGCGAAGGGTACCACCTCGCGAAGGGTACCTCATTTGAAAAAGGAAATGGATTAAATGAAAAAGGCCATGGACAAAATGAAGGAGAATATGAGGAGGACAAACCCAATAGAAGACTTGGTTCATAGAACTGATTCTCCCTTTACGACTTCCATCAACGGCCATCCCCTGCCGCCAAAGTTTAAGATGCCTTCTTTAGATTCATATGATGGGAATCGAGATCCTTTTGACCACATTGCCACCTTTAAGACCACTATGCATCTCCAAGGAGTTCCGAATAAAATAATGTGTAGAGCCTTTCCTACCACCCTCAAGGGTCCAGCCAAAGTGTGGTTCAGCAAATTACCCCCTAACTCAGTAAGTTCTTTTGAAGAATTAAGCAAGTTGTTTGTCAATAACTTCATAGGGGGCCAGAGACACAAACGTTCTACGTCCAGTCTATTAACGATTGAACAGGGGGAAAATGAGAGTTTGTGGTCGTTTATCACTCATTTCAATAGGGAAGCCTTGACGGTGTACGAGATGGACGACAAATTGCTGTTAGCAGCCTTCCACAACAGAGTTCATTCGGATTTGTTCATCCACAAACTCTATGAGCAAGAGCCACAAACCATGGCTGAACTCGTCCATTCAGCTCAAAACTTCATGAATGCGGAAGATGTGATTATAGCTAAGAAAAGAAAGAGGACAGAGAAAATGGAGACAAATCACCACCCAGAACAAGGTCCTCGTCCAAAGAAGGGACGGACGGATGACAGAAAAGACCGAGACAAGAAGATAGGTTCTTCAGCACGCAACCAGCAATATACTCTGTTAAATATGCCACTTGAGCAAGTCTTGATGCAGATCAAAGATGAACCTTCACTGAAATGGCCAAAAAAAATGAAGGGGGATCCCAACAAGCGCAACAGGAACAAGTATTGCCGCTTTCATAGGGATCATGGGCATGATACAGACGAGTGTTTTGATCTCAAGCATCAAATTGAGAACCTCATAAGACAAGGAAAGCTGAAGAATTTCCTTGGACAGGACCATAATGATGAGAAATTGAAAGGGAAGGTAGAGGAATTATCACGACCACCGCTAGGAGAAACAAAAGTTATCATTGGCGGAAGTTCAACAGGCCAATCCTCCAAGTCAACGAAGACATACTTGAAGGTAGAGCAGAGCGTCCAACTCTCTGGACAATCACCAAAGGAAAGGTCCACGGACGAGTAGGCGATCACTTTCACGGACGAGGATGCCGACAGAATTCACCATCCTCACGATGATGCTATTGTTATCACCTTGCTCATTGCTGACGACACAACTAGGAGAGTGCTGATAGATAATGGAAGCTCGGCAGACATTCTATATTATCTAGCTTTCCAGCAAATGAGGGTTGGACGAGACCAGCTTTGTCCAGTGCAGTCGCCTCTAGTAGGTTTCGGAGGAATGAAAGTACAGCCTGTAGGCACTGTTATGTTACCAGTAGTGGTGGGGGCATACCCACAACAGTTAACCACGGATGTGAATTTTTTGGTGGTAGATTGCTCATCCTCTTACAATGCTATAATTGGAAGACCGACTTTAAATAGGTGGAAGGCAGTCACATCTACCTACCACCTGTCAGTCAAGTTCCTTACGGAGCATGGGGTAGGGCAAATACAGGGAGACCAATTAGCAGCAAGAGAGTGTTATTTAGCCATGTTAACCATAGACGAGCAAATCCAGACCATGAAAATTGAAGAAAGAATTGTGGCAGAACCCACTGAAGCGTTGGAAGATATTTCCTTAAATGAAAATAACCCTGAGAGGTGTACCAGAGTTGGAGCAGACCTAGAAGAAAAAATTAAGAAAGACCTCGTCTGGTTTTTAAAGAGAAATATTGATGTTTTTGCCTAGAGTCATGAGGACATGCCGGGTATAGATCCTAGTGTCATTACCCACCGTCTGAATGTATGTCCTTCATCCAAGCCAATGCGACAAAAGAAGAGGGTGTTCGCCTTTGAAAGAGATATTGCTATCAAAGATGAAGTTCAAAAGTTGATTGTGGCAAAGTACATTAAAGAAGTGTATTATCCAGATTGGTTGGCCAATATAGTAATGGTCAAGAAGGTGAACGGTAAATGGAGAATGTGTGTAGATTTCACCGATCTAAACAAGGCTTGCCCCAAGGATAGTTACCCGCTACCACGTATTGACCAGTTGGTAGATTCAACTGCAGGCCCCAAATTGCTTAGCTTCATGGATGCTTTCTCAAGATACAATCAGATAAAGATGGATGAGGCAGACCAAGAGAAGATGTCCTTTATCACCAGTCAAGGCCTGCTCTGTTATAAAGTGATGCCCTTCGGTTTAAAGAATGCGGGGGCAACATATCAGAGATTGGTTAACCACATGTTTCGTCCACAAATCGGGCGGAATTTGGAAGTCTATGTAGATGACATGCTGGTGAAGAGTCAGGACGAAGAAAAGCACCTAGACGATTTGCAGGAGACATTTGACACATTGAGGCAGTACCACATGGAGTTGAACCCCAGCAAATGTACTTTTGGAGTATCGTTCGGGAAATTTCTTGGATTCATAGTTTCCCATAGAGGGATTGAAACGAATCCTGACAAAATTTAAGTAATACTAGATATGACGCCCCCGCGAAATATTAAAGAAGTTCAGTCCATCACCGAACGAGTTGCTGCCCTTAACAGGTTTGTCTCTAAAGCTACTGACAAATGTTTGCCATTTTTTAAAACTCTTAA
Organism: Quercus glauca; assembly: GCA_023736055.1. Taxonomy (NCBI): domain Eukaryota; kingdom Viridiplantae; phylum Streptophyta; class Magnoliopsida; order Fagales; family Fagaceae; genus Quercus; species Quercus glauca. The sequence goes on from CM043322.1 coordinate 59,987,820, forward strand.
AAAAGCCTTTGAATGGACTAACGAGTGTCAGAAAGTTTTCGAAGACTTGAAGGCGTATCTCACTAAAGCTCTCTTGCTAAGCCCGTCCATCTTGGGAGAAGAATTGTACTTGTATTTGGTAGTCACCCCACATGCAGTAAGTTCAGCGTTGGTGAGAGAAGAAGACAAGGTGTAGAGGGCTGTGTATTATACAAGTAAAGCGCTGAGGGGAGCCGAAGGATGATATCCGCTAATGGAGAAATTGGCCTTCGCATTGATAACAGCTTCATGGAAGCTAAGACATTACTTCCAAGCTTATGTCATCAATGTCATGACAAATTATCCCCTTAAGAAAGCAATGAACAAGCTGAAGGCTGTAGGACGACTGATCCAATGGGCTGTTGAACTTAGTGAGTTTGATATCAGATATCAACCAAGACTCGCCATAAAAGCTCAAGCTCTGGCAGATTTCATTGCAGAGTTTACCCCAAATTATAATGAATTGGGTGAAGTGGAAAATGAGAAGAAATGGATTATCCATGTGGATGGTTTGTCTACACAGTATGCAGGAGGAATAGGTGTAGTCCTACAATCCCCAGAAGGAGATAAGTTGAAATGTGAGGTTCGGCTGCAGTACCAGACGACAAATAATGAAGTTGAGCATGAAGCCCTCCTCAAAGGGCTGGAGTTGGCTAAGTCTGTAGAGGCAAGGTCAATACTAGTCTTGGGAGATTCTCAGTTGATCATGGGCCGGGTAAATGGGATGTATGAGGCTAAGGAAGACCGAATGAAAAAGTACCTTCATAGGGTAATACGCCTTATGAAAAATTTTGAAGAAGCTGACTTTGTCCAAATCCCAAGGGAGAACATGGAGGCTGATACCTTAGCAAAAGAAGCCTCAGCGAATGAAGCCATGGACGAGTTTGACGAAATTCAGTACATACCAAGTATAGATATCCCAAAAGTACAACAAGTAGAAAGCAGAGGAAACTGGATGACCCCAATTGTATCATATTTGAAGGAAAGACGGCTCTTAGAAGAGAAAGATGAAGCTATAAAGCTGAAGGTAAGATCGGCCAGGTATGTTCTTATGAACGAAGTGCTATACAAAAGAGGTTTTTCTCAACCTTATCTTAGATGTCTAGCTCCCGACGAGGCGAACTACGTGTTGAGAGAAGTTCATGAAGGAGCATGTGGCAACTATTCAGGAGCTCGGTCATTAGTCCATAAGGTTGTCCGTGCAGGATACTACTGGCTAAACATGCAAGCTGATGTTAAGGCATATGTCAAAGCCTGCGATCAATGCCAGCGATTTAGTAATGTCCCCAAACAACTATCGGAGTACCTTACCCCAATGACGGCTCCGTGGCCCTTTGCACAATGGGGCTAGACATCTTGGGTCATTTTCCATTGGGCACGAGGCAAATGAAGTTTCTAGTGGTTGGCATCGATTATTTCACCAAGTGAGTGGAAGTAGAGCCCTTAGCTAATATCACACAACAGAATGTCAAGAATTTTGTATGGAAGAACATTGTGTGCAGGTTTGGGGTGCCCAGAGTATTGGTATCCGATAACGGACGACAATTTGATAATGCACTTTTTAAAGACTTCTGTGAACACTTTGGAATTCAAAATCACTACTCCTCACCCGCCCACCCACAAGCAAACAGTTAGGTTGAAGTTGCAAACCGATCATTGTTAAAAATCATCAAGACTCGGCTTAAGATGGCAAAAGGAGTATGGCCTGACAAGCTACCTGGTGTTCTATGGGTATACCAGACGACGGTGAGAATCCCTATGAGGGAAACTCCTTACAAGCTAGCATACGAAACTGAAACAGTCATACTTGTAGAGGTGCAAATGGCCAACCACAGAGTAATGACGTATCAGGATAAGGATAATGAGGAGTAACTCCGTTTAAGCCTTGATCTAATAGATGAGGTAAGGACAAATGCAGAGCAAAGGACAGCAAAATACAAGAACCTCATAGCTAGGCAACATGATGCAATGGTAAAACCGAGGCGCTTCAACATAGGAGATCTCGTCCTAAGAAGGGTTTCCTTGGCAACCAAGAACCTGGCTCATGGGAAACTGGGTCCTAATTGGGAAGGTCCCTATAGAGTTGTTAATTGTAAAAGACAAGGATCCTACTACTTGGAAACCCTAGACGGAAGGAAATTGGAGCATCCTTGGAATGCTGAGCACCTGAGGAGATACTACCAATAAAATGCCAGCCTTGACGAGCTTGGAAACCGTTTATCTACTTGTCTATATACATAAGTTTGTTTACTTACGTATCTTTAGTGTTGTTTTGTTATTGTATTAAAGTTATGGTTTGGTTTGTATTTATTTTCCTAAAAGGCATGAACTTCTAAGTGTATGCCTCATCTGTGAACAATATTTTATGTTATGTACATAATGTTGTGTGAATTACTGATCTCCATATTACTAAAAGCTGAAAAATCCAAGACGAGAAAATTCTCTGGACGCAGAGATGTGACGTCTAAACTTTCCCATGGCTTGTTCGTCCAAAGAAACGGACGAAGCAAAGCCTATGCTTGAGCAAACCACAGTAAGCCCAAGGCATACTCATCCACAAAATGGACGAAGTAAAATATAATACACATCCAGGCTGTAGACGAGGAAATGCCTAGACAATTGTTTTGAAGACCTAAAACAATCCAGTCTATGGACGAGAAAAATGCGAGGTCTTATCCTTATTAAACATGAAAATCAGCCAAGTTTAAGGATGGGTAATGTTGATGATTACCATTTCACACGGTGAAATTCCAATAAAAATGGTAAAAATTTATATATGAAATATGGACGAATCAAGCACAAAGCATATAAAGACAAAAAGTCTCGTCCTTGCATATGTAAAAGAAAAATAACAGCATTCATTCAATTGTTTTGAGGGTGAACGACCAACGTTCAAAAACTCTTGTAAAATTAAACTTGTTTAAAACCTCGTCCTAAACTATGGACGAGATAAATGTACTTAAAATACATGAAAAGGCCCTAAACAGTGGACCAAACAAGAGAAAGAAAAGAAACATTGAAAAAGTTTCTTAGTCTGGGGAGCATTTGCATTGGAGGCGTCCTGAGGAGGTAGAGTTGAAGCATCGTCCTCAATATTGACGTCATCAGAGCCGGTCTGAATAAGAGAACTGGTGTTGGCAGCAAGGTTAAGTTTGATTGAGCTAAAGTCGACTTCAGGGAAGTTCTCAATAGCATCCATTCTGAAGTCCTCAAAACCAGTTGCATAATTATGATCCAAGGCATCCGTGTACACTTTGGACGATTTGAATTCAGCCATAGCGTCCTCTTTTGCCTTGGAGAGACGAGTACTCAGCTCTTCGTTTGCCTTTTGTAAATGGTCAATACGAGTATCTTTCTCTAATGCATTAGTCCTTAGCTCCTCAATCAGTTTTTTATGCTCAGTGACTTCTTCTTAGCTTTGGCAGCTACCCCAGCCCATTTTTTGCAGTCATTGTTCACTTCTTGAATCCTTGTTTCCAACTGGACCCTCGTCTTGTCCAGTTTTGTTGCCTGTCTAGACGCCGCTATAAACTTGGACATGGCCTATAGAAAGGTAAAATCAAAGGAGGGTTAAATGAAGAAAAATTGTTAAATAAACAAGGACGAAAAAGGAATATGAACATACCTTAAAAAGGTCATGGAGGCCAGAGTGTGCAAACTCCTTTAAGCCCATGTCATAACAGACATTTATGTCTTCGTCCAAGACAGCCATCTAAAATCGCTCCCAAGCTAGATCTTCATTCTCAATGATATTTGTAGAAGACTTTTCAGAAGGCTGGGATGAGCCAGGCGTAGTAAACTTGGACGAAGGAACCTTGGACGAAGGAGCTTTGGACGGGGTGGACTCAATTGGAGTGGACGAATACACTTCAACTATCTGAATAGAAGGCTGGGACTGGGGAGGTTTAGGTTTAACCCCTTTGGACGAGCTGTGCTTCACTCTTTTGTCTCGACGACTGGGGAGCCCCTCTAGATCAAGGTTTTTTGGTAAGAATTTTCTTTTATCCCCAGCCATAGGAAGAATCTGTGTTTGAACCTCAGGACGATCCTGAGGCTGAATCTCAGGACGTTTTCCCTCACCCACAACGTCCTTCCCTTTGTTTCCTTTCATTGTTGACATTCCTAAGATAAGATAATAAACAGATCAGGAATGTATAACATAGAGTTTTCAAAAAAAAAACAACAAAACCTTTAAACTTAAAACTTACTTTTGCGCACAGTAACCTAGTGTGCAATAGCCTCGTTTGACGGTTCAGGACCAAAGCCCCACTTGGCAAGACGTCTCAAAGTGACTAGAGAACGAAAACTCCTGTCTGTGTGAAGACGAGCCCTGTGGATGCGGTCACGATGAAATTTGCTCAAAGACGGACGTTTGATGGCTATAATACAATAAGTAAGCAAAAGTTAGAAATTGCAGACAACAGAAAATAAAGAAGAGAAAGGTAAATAAGGGGGAGGGACGTACCTTCAAGACGAAGGTTCCCTAAGTCCCCAGTATATGGAGGGAAGGGATCCCTGCCAATGTCCACAGGGTTCCCTGCCCAAAAGCCAGAGATAAAGATGTACTCCATCTTCCATTTCCTATCAGACGAAGCTAGGGATTTGATTAACCTACAATCATTCGCCCTGGCGGTGAACTGGTAAAAACCCTCGGACTAGCTTATTTCAGAAGGTTTATAACAATAAAGGAATTCGCCCACAGTGAAAGGACGATCCCCACCAAAAACTTCCCTCCACAAAATTTGCATGGAGATAATTAGTCTCCACGCATTGGGATTAAATTGACAGACACCTAAGCCTAACTTAACTAACAACTCTTTAGCAAATGCGTTTAATGGAAACCTAAGGTTACCCCGGAAATAAGCTTCATAGACATCAATTCCAGAACGAGGATTACAACACCACTCTCCATGGGTGGGTAGCCTAGGGTTAAACTCGTCCGAAATTTGGTACCAAGATTTAAGATTGCTAAGTCTTTGTTCATCCGTCTTGGAATGAACGCTTGCTGCACAACTAAAGATGGTCTCCTTCTCGTCCGTCAGATTAGACGGGGGGACATTGGACGGGGACCCAGCTTAAGAGCCAGAAGCTCTCCTAAGTTGCTCCTGGAAGACTTCAAGAGGGAACCCAGGGGCCCCAGAAGAATAGTCCTCGTCCATGTTTCCTCCACTGACGTGACTAGTACTACTAGAACTAGACTTATCACTATTGTCGTTATAATACTCATCTATATCTTTATCAATACTATCAGCGGACGAAGAAGCAACTGACATTTTTGATAAAAGAAACTTAAAACCTAAAGACAGAGAGAAGAAGAATACCTAGCTCTAGACGGACGAGGACTTTAGACGAAGAGAGACTCTTAGACGAAGCTATAGACGATGGATGTCAAGGAAGGAAATTTCTGGAATGAGAAGGGTTAAGGGAGGTATTCCACTATTTATAGGATGTTGGTCTGGGCATTTAAAACGACACCACCAATACAAGAATGACACGCGGCACCTACCTTGAAAAATTGAATCGATGAGACTAATTGCCAATAAAATATTAACACGTGGCATATTGATTCATTTGACACCAGTTATCTACGTCTAAGGACGTGTCGACAGGTCACCCAATTCGTTGAACGACCCATGTGGACACGAGGCAACTGATGGTGTTGGAGAAAAAGCTAACCTCCAGCTTGTCCACATGCCTCGTCCAAGAAAAGAAAGGGACCAATAAAAAAACTCATTCAACGAACTCGTCCAAAGAAGTCTCGTCCGTCTTGAAGGACAGACAGACGAGACATTGTAACAATGTCTCGTCCGGCCTTAAGAACGGACGAACAAGGCATTGTAACAGTGTCTCGTTCGTCCTTAAGGATGGACAGACGAGACGAATGGGATTGCATTTGCTCTCAACAGATGCAGTGTTTTATCATCACCAACCGTTCTACAATAAACGGTTAAGGATGAAACCCCAAATGTTGTAACTTCCATAATAGTTATGGAGGTTACCTCATAGATCCACGATGACAGGAGAAGTTACAAAGTAACTGCCTTAAGCAAGCACTATATAAAGGACTCACTTGCGGAAGGGTAAGGCATTAAGACATTTTCTTCCATTTTACAATTATTACTACAAACAATACTAATTTTGTCATTGGAGGATCTTAGACCGGGTCTCCACCGGTCACCTTTGATTATCTTTATTTTCCTTTCAAGCCCTACATCAGAATCCGTATCATTCGACTTACTGATTTTCCAGGAAACATCAATATTAATAATTTATACTTTGATTATTTTATTCTTTGTCACATTACAATGTCAAATTTGAAATTAATTTTTTCTTCATGCAATTATGTTTAATACTTTATAAAAATTAATTTTAATTTCTTTGTTTATATTTTATTAATTTCTAGTTTTCTTACACAAGTGGTGAAAATATGTTTACAATTATTTAGATATTTTGCTCTTTATTAACATGCTAATACAGTAATTAGCATATCACGTCATAAGCCATTTTAAAGTAAGAAAAATATTAAAATTATTACAAATTCTAGTACAAAGTTTACAAATTGACATAATGAATGTAATTGATCCTGCCTCAACAATTTTCACCAATTACATTTATCAAAAAAAAAAAAAAAAAAAAAAAAACTTTCACCGATTATAAGTAACAATTTCAACGGCTACACAACTGCAACAATGCAATGGACCTGTACTGACAGGCCCAATGTAGGAACCTAAACCCATTGAGTGCTATAATACGACCTGACACGAGAATGCAAATGACAACGGGTCAAATGATGTTAATTTAAGTTGCTAAAAGATCTAACCTATTTGGGCAAAAACAAAACCCATGAAAACCAGAACTTGATGATGACCACGTATGATATAAGGGTGATTGAAATCAATAATGATTAATGATATGCTCATATCATATGCAATAGATTTTAGATTTTATTTGGCCAAAGCTTTTGATCTAGTGACACTACCGGCACCCCTCAAAAGGGCTACAACTTTCAACTTTTAGCATTTTGTCTCAATTTTATTTCAAATATTTCAAATATTCAACTTCTAGGTTTTTGAAAAAAATAAAAAAAAAAACTAATTTTTTGTCTTTTGTCTTGCGTAAATAAGTTACTAAAAACAAGTTCAGGGCCGACCCTTCCACTAGGCCAATTAGGCTATTGCCTAAGGCCCCCAAGTGGAAGGGGGCCCCAAAATTTTGAAAAAGAAGGGTAGTAGAAAAAAAATTAGTTTCATATGAAATTTCAAAAAATCTTATACATCTTTGTGACAAAAGGACAAAAAATCTAGAACATCTTTGTAAACATTGGTACCCAAAATTTTTTTTGGTCTAAACAAAATCAATTATCTCAAAAATATCATCCTTAACCTCTAAAGAAAGAAGAATTGAGAAGAGAGACGAAGACAAAGTTGAGAGTTTGAAGAACTGAGAAGAAAGAAGCATTGTAAACTTACTAAACCGTAAAAAAAGTAATAAATAAATGTATGAGAGAATAAATGCAATGGGAAAGATGAGGAGTAGAGGTGGCCACATGGGTGGGAGCTTGGGAATGAGAAAAATTATTTGAAAGGAAGGTTCTAGGAAGGTAGTTTTATTTGCTGAATAACCAAATTTGTTCTTTAAAAAAAAAAAAAAATTCAATAAACTACCCTGAGTTTTGGGCTAATACCAACAAAGTTCAGAACTTTTCAAAAGTGATCAAGTTGGTCCCTGGACACAATTTGGTCCCTAAACGGCATTTAGACCCATTACACAATTTGGGTTTTGTCTCAAAATTGTTATAATATGGTGTTTTTGTTGGCGTATGAATGATTATGAATATGTACATATGCTTTGCGATTAGGGATTTTTGGGGGTTTCAAGTTGTATATGGCTAAGTGTACATCTTTGTATAATCATTTTGAATAGAACTCACAACTCAAAAATGTTAGCATGAACATGAACATAAACATTCGGTAAAGAAGAGAGATTCTAAGTGAGGAGAGGGAGAAGAACAGTTAAGAATGAGTAATGGGCCTAAACGCCGTTTAGGAACCAAATTGTGTCCAGGGGACCAACTTGGTCATTTTTTAAAAGTTTTGGACCTTGTTGGTATTAGCCCAAACATCAGGCTAGTTTATTGGAATTTACCCAAAAAATAAATCTGACCACTTATTTTGAATATTTAAAACTCTATTTTTTTTAAATAATTAAAACATTATATTCATTAATCTATTTAATTTATCTCTAATTTTTTTTTTTAAAAGCGAAGTTACATTATTTTTGGTTTGTTCAACTTGTACTGTTTCACCGGCCACTTTTTTTTTATTTTTTTATTTTTATAATGTATAAAGCTAGAGTAGTTTTGCTACATTATTTTTGTTTTGTTCAATTCGCAATGTTTAACAAAATGATTTTCAATAGGCTTAGGAAAAGTGTTTTGGTTTAGTCAAGTTTTCGGACTCATTCTAATGCAACTAAATAACCTTTAATACTTATTCAAGGCATTTAGCCAATCTAGTGAGATTGATTTTTTTTTCTTCTCATGTACACCAATTTGTTTTTGTTTTGTTTTATATTATATTATCTATATATAAAAAGAGCAAATGCATTGAAGCTACAATATTTTTGATTTGTTCAACTTGTGTGCATTGTTTCACCGATCACTTTTTTTTTTTTTTTGAATGTGTAAAGCTACAGTAATTTTGCTACATTATATTTGGTTTGTTTAATTTGCAGTGTTTCATAAAATGATTTTCAATAGGCTTAGGAATAGTGTTTTGGTTTAGTCAAGTTTTTGGATTCATTCTAATGCTACTAAAAAGCCTTTCATACTTATTCAAGGCATTTGGCCAATCTGGTGGGATGAATTTTTTTTTCTTCTCATGTACACCAATTTGTTTTTGTTTTATATTAGATTATCTATATATAAAAAGAGCAAATGCCTTGAAGCTATAGTATTTTTGGTGTTTGTTCAACTTGCACTATTTCACTGGCCTTTTTTTTTTTTTTTTTTAATGCGTAAAGCTAGAGTAGTTTTGCTATATTATTTTTGGTTTGTTCATTTCGCAATGTTTCACAAAATAATAAAATATTAACACAATAAATTGGCACAATATTTTCACAATTGTTGAGGTGTTAATTTCTTATAGGTCAAAATAAAATAATAAAATATAATATTGGAACCAACCACAACTAAAAATAAAGTTATTGTGCAAAACAAGTGTTACATCCACAACATTTTTTACAACACTTTCATAACAAATCATATGTGGTAAATTGTTATTGATTCTAATTTAAACTTGCTAATGAAATAACTTTTTTGCTCACCAATAACTTTATTGTTGCTTCTACATAAAGAAGTTTTTCAAAATTAAAATCAATAAAATCATATCAAGCTAAGATCAGCAATGTCCTAAGAAAGATTAAGTAGATTAGTTATATTATCAATTAAAAATAAGATATTAGAAGAATTTGAATATAAAAATTTAATTAGTCAATTTGCATCTTAAAAGACAAGAAAAATAGATTTTAAATGAAGTATATTATAATATAAAATATTAAATAAATATTAATTTAATTAATACATAAATATAAAAAAATGCCTCATCTTAATTCTTGTCTAAGGGTCCAAAATGTTTAGAGCCGGCCTGAACAAGTTGTACTCAAATAGGCACGAAACTTCCTAATTCTTGTTTAAAAAAAAAGTTAAAAATAATCCAGATTGTTCGAATTTTTTAAACTAAATATATATTAGATTTTTTTAGTCATCTCTCAATTGTTAAATACGTTTCTCAAAAAAGAAAAAGAAAAAAAGAGTTAAACGCAATTGAGATTGTTGTTGAAATTAAAATATGCAACTATTTATATGTGATACTACTCGCACCAGGTATAGTCTTTTATTTGTGTGGCTGAGAATAGGTATCGACATTAGTCATTAATTATGTCTAAAATATGGTAACAAAAATCAACATTAGCTGCTGCGCTGCACTGTTTACCATGAAAAATCTAGAAGGGAAGAAGAATAACTATAAAAATCAATACCAATCATGATTGACAGTAGGCTCACAGGTAACACGGATATTTTGCAAAATATGCACTTATTCTTTTACGTTCTGCGTCAGACATGACATCAAAAGTTCATACTTCTTTCGTTTCTTGTTGACTACTGGTGTAAACTATGTGAGTTTGATATTCAGTCATGTGGTCGATCAAGTTATGTCGGCATAAATTGATATATATATATTTTTTTAAAGGTTTTTACGATGAACACGGAAGCTTTATTATATATATATATATATATATATATATATTATGTCGAGGAGAACTTGAATCGTAAATGACTTGATTAAAAATACCAAAAAAAAAAAAAAATTAAATTATAAAATTTTTGGAGTATTATTAATTGGATTTTACTAATGTGTGCCCTTAGGGCACACATTAATTTCTATTTTTGAAAAAAAATTTCTTGAGAATTGAAAAAGTAATGACAACTTTTTCAATTTTCGAGAAAATGTTTTCAAAAAAAGAAAGATTAATGTGTGCCCTTAGGGCACACATTAACCGGACCCTTATTAATTATTGACTCCAAATATATTTTGAGTTATTTTTTCCAACCAATAATAAAGAAAACTACAATATTATCTATGTTTATTATTTAAACAAGTCATATAATTATTAAAAATATCAAGTGATCAAAACTACATATGAATAGTTTATATAATTGTCACATAGTAAGTCGAAGTAAGATAACTCAATTGTGTTAAAAAAATTAAAAAATTTCCATTAATTATAGGATGCAGCTACGTGTTTTTGTGTCACCTTCATTGCTTAATGTCCGAGATAATATATACAACTGAAAATACCAAAAGAAGTAAAGAACTCTCTCTCTATCTCTCTCAATATATATATATATTTCAATAATAATTAACCTGTACAAACAGACACAGTTAACTAAAAAGCAAAATGAATGACGTGACTACGTTACTGATAAGGATTAATTTGTAAGTAATAATTGAAGCTTCCCATTTATATGCAAATGACTGTATCCAGGGGCGGAGCACCGGGGGGGCGGGGCGAACTGCCCCCTGACTCAGCCTAAAAAATCCTTTAGTTGCTTCTGTTCTAAGCAGTTGCCTACTACAGCTATGTTAAATCACAGCTACAAATTTATGATAAAGAATTAAAGTTAGGGCCGCGATGGCCTCCTTTGGCCCCCCTAACTTCGTCCTGGCAGTCATAACCTTCCCAAAATTGATGGGATGCAGTTAACACTGTCCTCACTTAATGGTATTGGTCCCTACCATTAATTGTTACGTACGGCTATGTTAAATCACAGCTACAACTTTATAATAAAGAATTAAAGAGAAAGCTGCACGATTCTCAAAAAAGAAGAAGATAAAGCTGCACACTGCATAAATATTTAATTCTTTATCGTAAATAAATGCAAGTTGCACATGCATTTATTTATCAAAAAAAAAAAAAAAAAAAGCACATGGATAGATATTTGAAAAGTTCGTTGACGAAAATTTTAAAAGACATTATCTACGACATATCTACGACGCTACTGTTACCATGACGTAAGAAGGGACGCAACTATGCAAAAAGAATTAAAGTGGTGCTCAATAACTTCACTCCTAACTCATTGAGGAATAAGTTGCGATAAAAATTACTCACTTCGTCCCCCTTCTTCTTCTTCTTCTTCTTCTTCTTCTTCTTTTTTTCTTTTTTTTTTTTTTTTTTTTTTTTTTTTTTTTTTTTTTTTGTCTTGTTTAAAAAGTTAAATTTTATAAAAAAATGTTATTTATTATTTTGTCTATTTTTTAAAAATATATAAGTTTTCAAAACTAACCCTTAAAAAAATTTATCAAAAAATTAAATTAGTAAATTAATAGGGGTATAATAGGAATATTAGTAAATTAATGACTTTTATTTTTAAAAACATGACAATATTTTAAGACATCTCAAAATGGAATAGAGAATAAAAAAAGTGAGACAGAGAGAGTATGTTTTTAGTATTACTCAAAAATAAAGAAAATACTAAAATTATAACTTTTATTACAATTTTAATTTGCCATAATTTGTCCATGTGGCAAGTTGTGGGTTCATAATTTTATCCCTTACAACTCATTGTGTAGATAAATTGTGGCAAATTAATTCTAGAATTATTCAAAAAATAATAACAGCTTGTAATATTTTTTATTATTATTTCTATAACAGCTTGTAAGATGGCTTTTATGATTGGGACTAGCTTATAAGCTAACTTTCTATATACAGTTTCTTATTTATTTTTTTTTAATTACAAGTATATTTTAACACATTTTTAATAATAATAAAAAAACTAAATATGTTGTTTCTAAATGAACACAAATCTTGAAGCCAAAAAACATTCACAACTCCTAGGGTGATAAATTATTGGGTAAAAAGTTATTTTCGTTCCTAAACTTTACAAAACATTCTACTTTTCATCTTTTTGTCACTATATGGCCTAATAGAGTGATGACGGAACAAAGTTTCTCTCCAAATTGGAGAGAAACTATTCAAACTTCTTATATATCTCTTTTTTGGTTATGAATTTTGAAAATCGAATTGTTAAATTTCATGTTCCTTATATTCTTAACATGTATATCAAATTTCATTCAAATCGGTTGTTATTTACTATTCGATCAATAAACTTATTTTTTATACACAATCTTAGATTATGAAAACTTGAAATTTTAACATTTTTTTAATGACATAGCAATTGATTTTTTATCTTTTTTAAATTTTACAAGTATAAAGGATATAAGAAAAACATGTAATCCAACGGTTAGATTTTCAAAATTCACACTCGATATAATGATATATAAGTAGTTTGTAGGATTTCTTTCTAAACTAGTTTGGAGATAAACTTTGTTCGTGATGACATAGTATCTACTTTGACCAAATTATTTTATTTATAAAATTACGGACAGATGACAGAGTCATTGGTACACATGGATTAATTTTTTAAAAAAACTAATAGTTCAGATTTTAATTTAAAAATTTATCAAGATTTAAATAAATCCCAAATTTAACCCCTCCCATCTCTCAATGTCGGCACTGATTCAAGCTCTATTCTCTGGAATCTACCACCCGCCCATGTCCTCATCATTTTGATCCATCCAAGCATTCATCCTATCTTGCAATGATGACAAGCACTATAGTAAGAAGAAGGAGAGCACTAGAGACGAAGAAGGAGATGATGACAATGACAAGGAAGAAGTAGTGGGTTTCTTAGACATGCTACAAGAAGATATGGTGTTTTCTCAAAAAATAGAGAAAATCCCGTCTATGTTCATGCCTCACAGTATATAACACCCTAAAGATCCAAAACCTAATCATAAAATAACAGAAGCTAATGCTACAAACGAAAAAAAAAAAAAAAAACCCATCAAAACATAGAAAATGAATGAAAGATATGGAAAGTTTTGGTTGAACGTCCGACGTTGCTAAAGGACAGCTTGAATTGGGTTTATTTATTTATTATTTTTTTAATGTTTTGGTGTTTAAATTTTTTATTTTAAATCCTAATAAATTCTCAACATAAATATGAGCTGGATTTTTTTTTTAATTATAAAAATGGCACATCAGTATGTAAGAATGCCACCTCACTCAATATTTAATTTATGTGTGTCAATAACTCCGCCACGTGTCTCTAATTTTTTAAATAAAATAATTTGGTCCAAGTCAAATATAAACTAACAGATATATATGAAAGGATGAAAAGTAGAATGTTTTGCAAAGCTCATGAACAAAAAAATGAACTTTTATAAAAGTTTAAGGATGAAAATAATATTTTTACCCTAAATTATTATTACTAAATTATTATTATTGATGATGTTGGTTACTAGTTAGTCCACCCGAGATTCATGACATCCAATAAAAAATTTATTAATTAAACTACTGTAAAAATTGTTGAATATGTAGGGTAAGGTAACACGTTGCTCAAGAAAGAATATCACCATAAAGAGAGAGAATGATTAGAGATACAATATCAAGAATTGTGATTACTGATTAGGTAGATATTGCATCGTATGCAAGAGCTTATAATGACGAAATTTCAATCTCATTAATCATTGAATAAAAAAAAATTAAAAAGTTAAAAAATGAATTGCCAAGCAAAAAATTTTGAGATAAAAATGGAAGTAATTGCACGTGGTTGAATACCACCCGAACTCAATCCCAAATTCATTGCCGTTTACAGACAATATGGTCCTGTAAGGGATGTAAGCCCGTGTTGATATTGGTTTAAAGTCAAACTTCTGGGACAGTTTCCTATCGTTTTGTGACACAATGACGCAAGGAGGGACGTATGCATGTAGGTTAAGTACCTAGAATTAAGCTAGTGCCATAACTCACTTATGCCGTGAGTTGTGGTTGGTAGAGGGGTAATAATGGATTAATGTGAGGATATATTTTTACTAACCATAACTTGTCAGTTGTCACATGGGTGAGTTGTGACACAAATTATATCATAAGTTGTGACACCAGCATTGCTCAAATACGAGCTTGTTTTTTTAGAGCAAATTAGAAATACAAGTTGACCTATTATATTGTGAGAATTGTTAAACTTTGATTCGATTTTGGAAGAAACGGGGAGAAAAAGAAAGGAGTTGAAATTGAAAGGCTATAGTTTTTAAATGGATTTTCCTTTAAAATTTTCTCTTTCTTTCTCCAATGTTGAAAAACCGACGTAACCTGCAGACAGCAAAGAAGGAAAAATAGAAGATGATCAACATTTGATGTGACTTAAAAAAAAAAAAAAAGCAGAAAATTTTATGTGACTTGAAGTAGACATTTGGGTAATTATTGAGGATCATTGGGGTTTATACAATTATGGCCTTCGTTTATAGCTTTCTTATACATTTGCATGAAATATAAAGTTATATTTTTTACGTGCATGGGAAACATTTTTCTTGATTTATAAGATACCAATTTTTTTTTACATGGATCTACGATGAGTGCAATCACTTCATTCTCTACACAATGTATACGTAAAAGAATTCTGGTAAATAGTTATCTTTTGAATACCCGCTTAAAATCTAAGAAGCATGGATACTATATTTAGGGTACCGTATTTGTGTTGTATTGATGTCATACTGGTATCATATTAACAATTTTATGTTATAATTTCTCAGAAATTGCTCTTGTCACTATATCGTACTCGTATCCATGTCTGTACTTGTATTCGTATCTGTGTCTATACTTGTACTTATATCCGTATCCATGATTCTTAACTTAAAGTTCACCTCAAATATGTTAAAAAAGTCTGAAAGAAACATTATTCAATGAGTGATAAACTCAAAAAACAAAAGAGAAGATTTTATGGGTTATTAATTTAATTATTTATCCAAGAAAGAAGATCAAATTTAATAAAGACATTGCGCATCTAAAGCAAAAGAAAAGTAATATCATTCGATCTATTCTAAATTTATATTTTTCTCACATGGGGAGATTTGCAAATCTTTTATAATTTAATTAAATTATAAATTTAATAAAGACATTGGATAAATAATTTAATTATTTATCCAAGAAAGAAGATCAAATTTAATAAAGACATTGCGCATCTAAAGCAAAAGAAAAGTAATATCATTCGATCTATTCTAAATTTATATTTTTCTCACATGGGGAGATTTGCAAATCTTTTTCATTCGAGGTCGGATAAAGAGATTTGTTACTATTCAACTTATTTTTGCTATTATATATGGGTCTCACTGCACTTTTTGATATTATTCATGAGTCTCACTGTACTATTTCAGCTAACTTTTACCTTTAGGATAAAACTTAGGTACAGTACCTTAGATGCTGTTCCTTAGATTCTTCCATTAAAATTCAGTCATGTGATTATATAACTAAAAAATACACTTTCATCTTATGAGAAAAAATTCACATGGCTAAATTTTAAAAGAGAAATTTAAGAAACAGTATCTAAATACTATACGTAAATCTTGCCCTTATTTTTATTTACAGTATTTTTAATAAATTTTTTTTTTAATTTCAACAAAATAAACAGATTCCAAATACACCATAAATTTATATTTTTCTCACGTGGGGGAGATTTGCAAATCTTTTTCATATATACACGACATCGGATAAAGAGATTTGTTACGTTAAAGCAATGTTTTTTTCTTTTTTGGCTAATTAAAGCGATGTTAGATAACACAAAGTTCAGTAAAGATATTGGTCCCTGCCCCAACCTCTTTGCGGCAATGTCTTTTCACATTTGCTTTACAATATGAAATAAAAACGACGAGTTAGAACATAGCAACAAAGCACAACTTGAACCGTCAATAGTTTTTGTTTAAGCAAATTCTTTTTGAGACACACACAAACATTGGGGTCCTACACCATTTAACGCATTCCCACGCCAATAATTCTGGCTCCTCCATGTAGCTTGCCGTTTGTGGGCAATAAAACTTTGCCACCGGCCTTAGATGCACCCATATTCCAAACTCTAGAGTAGTAAGAATATTAGGTGGTAATTCAGACCCCAAAAGAAAATGAACTAGGTGGTATACAATTATTTATAATTTTTGTCAACAAATAGGTCAGTAACGGTGGAGTACAAGTCTAATCTTAGGACAATATTATATAGATTGAGGATAGGTTTTCAATATCACAGTTCATTATAAACATAAAAAAAGACTGTTTCTCATGTGATTGTAGTCATATTTTCTTATTTCAAAGATTGTAAGAATATACTAATAAACAAGTTGCAATTTAAATTCCCAATACTAGAAATTGATTCACCTAGTCCGGTCCCAACTTATAAGAGTTTATTAACTAAGCCTCAAATCCTTGAATATATAAGATGCAATTATAGTTGAACTAAGCTGATCAAAATGACCCATTTAGGCCATTATAATGGATTAAAAGCAATTTACTTTACACAAACTAAAGGCTAAAGGTGTGACCGTGTGAGCACATAGGATAGGAAGGCTTTTCATAATGAGTCGACATGCATTACTATCATAGTCCATCCATTTGAACCTAACTATTTACCACGTGCTTACGTGAATATCCATCTTGTAATGCTTAGGGCCTGTTTGGTTAGTTGAAAAAAAAACACTGTATTTTGTTTTCATTTTCAGATTTTAGTAGGTCCCACCACTAAAAAAATTGATTTAGTTTTAGCATTTGTTCAGTTTTCATTTTTAATATCGTAAAAGTTGAATTTGAATATAAAAATAAATACAATTTTTTTTGCGTTTTCATTTTGTATGAATACGAATATAGTAGTATATTTGTAAATATTGTGAAGACACAAAATTACTTTTATTTTATTGATGTGATGTGTGTAAGTGAGAAAAGTTACTTAAAAAAAAATGCTAACCAAACTTGGGTATAATATATTCTATACCTAAATTATGTTATTCAAATAACTTACCAAACACTACTAAATGTGAAAATAAGTACTTTTTTTTTTAATATTTAAATTCAAAATTTAAATATAGAATAAAGAAAATAAAAAATAAATACACCATTTTTTTGAACCGAACAGGCTCTTAATGACTCTAGACGAAATTGGACTCAATCAATCTACACCAAAGCTACGTGCCAATTCGATCATATATTTTTTTTGGATAATGATCATTTTCTTTGGCTAAAAAAATAAAATAAACTTTGTGGTCCCATTCTCACCTCCCAACATAATTAATTTTAGACTCTTTATACGAGTCCAATGTTGACTTCACACTCGACCATCACACTTCACACATATCATCAAAGCCAAACAAAACTTTGGGGTCCCATCTCTCTCTCTCTGTTTCAAAGTTCTATAAATTGGGAGAACCACCCTGCTTTTACTCATCCACTACTACAGAGAATCTTATTAGAGCGAGTTTGCTTAAGTACATTTGTCTTCAATCCTCTTGTGTTGCTAAGGAAAATGGCTTACTCAAAGACTTTCCTTCTTCTTGGTCTTGTCTTTGCTGTGGTTCTTCTCGTCTCCTCCGAGGTCTCAGCTCGTGAGCTAGCTCGTAAGCTACTTTCTTGAGCTAAATATATGCCTTTACTATTTTTTTTAAAGCCCAAATGTCTTTTTTTTGTTCGAGAATTGGTGTTTTTGGTTTATGTCAAAGACAGAGGTTCACCAACATGCATCAAATGCCTTCAAATACCAACTTGTCATGGGAAATTTACCAAAATTGCATAATTGCAAGTGACCCTCCTTGTAGCAAATATACTGCTAATAAACCTATTCGATCGGTTGGAGCTAGTTTTTTTTACAAGTACATAAGGTTACCATGAATCTTGGTCACTTGGTTATAATATCTCAGAGTCAATCAAAGTGTAAAATGACTGTTCATTTATAATGATAATATGCATTCACTCTGACAAGAAATGATAATAAAATAAACAAAGGTAAAAAAAAGATGTAGTACATAGTTTTGTTAATCCGTATCATATTAATTAAGGAAAAAAGTAAAAGAAAGAAGCATTGCATCTTTTTGTTTTACAGATTAATGGAGCATCATTTTCATGAGTTCCATGTGGGAAGTATATACTTTTAAGCTTTTATGTTTTGTAATCCATTATTTTTTTATTATATATTTTCCAGTACACCTTGACATTATATTTTAGCCATGTTGTAAACCATTTTCATTTCTTTTTGTAGAGGAGACTGTGCAAACTGACGCAGTGAATGAGGACAAGCATGGTCATCACCATGGACACGATCACAGACACGGACACGGCCATGGCCATGGACACCATGGCAAACCAGGTCATGGTGCTGCTGGAGAGAAACTTGAAGAGACCGACCAAAATTAGATTCATCCTTTGTCCTACGGTTTCTGAATGGGTGTGTCTTGTCAATATGTGTTACTTGTCTAAGCTTGTATGCCAATAAGGTTTAACTTTCAACCATAGTTTCTACCCCAAAAAAAACTCTCAACCACAGTAGGTGTATAAGCTTTATCTTTGTTTTCTTTGTCATGTATGTCCTACTTATTATGTATTAATAAACGTACTTGGACTTGTGAAATTCAGGATGTCTTGCAATTTGTCTACCTATAATTTCCTTTCCTTATACCCTACCTATAACTTCAATTGCATTACACATTGACTGTTTCGAAATGAACATAAGTAGATAAAAAAATTATTACCTAAATCTGGGTAATTCTTTCAATATGGATATTTATTTTGTGGGGGCAGTTGTATGCAACTACAACTGCTTCCTCATAGCATGTGAGGTCCATGGTGATAAATGTATTAAATGAATAGAAAAATTATTTTATAAAACCCTTTTATTTACAAGACATTTTTCTCGTATGTGTGGGTTTTCACTTTTCACACGTTATGAAAGAGTGATCTCATAAGATACATTCTTAAGACTCCACCAATCTGTGATGACAATTAGAAAAGGAAGTATCATTGTCTGCAGTGCCGGGATGGTTGTAACTTTGTAAGTAACAACTAGCAACAAGATAAGATTTAATACTAATAGCCACGATCTCATAAATTATGGACAATTAATGTAATACAGTTTTTAGAAATTGACATTTGGAGAACCAAATATTCTTGTACTCAGTTTTTTCATAGATTGGTTGTGATCGATGACCGCTTGAATTCAACAACTACCATATTTTTTATTGCCTTTTTGTTTTGATTGAGAGAAGCCAACCTATCTAATATCCATTTTCTACTTTATTTTTATATATCTCACCAAATGAACTTGGATATATATATATATATATATATATATATATATAGTACTACTTAGAAGCTTCTCTTTCGGTCTCTTTCCCAAGCTTCTAATATATGACCGATTGTAATATATGACCGATTGTTTCGGTCTCTTTCCCAAGCTTCTCTTTCGGTCTCTTTCGGTCATAATGTAATATATGACCGATTGTTTCTGGTGGACTCAGAATAACAGTACACAAATTTAAGTTTTAACATTACAGCCCTATGTTGTGCATAGCTAACAACTGTTTTGTGACCCCCTTTTGTGTTTATTCGGTTGGATGCTAAGGCTTGCTATGTATTAAATAATCAGAAGGCTGTGTTTGTCTACCTTGGACATCTCTTGACTCTTGTGCGAATCATTTGTTAGGATATATTGCATTTGCCACTTGCGGAGCACTTCATCATCTGCTTAATTTAATTATTTTTATTGAATATATACAAGAGTTAAAGAGTGCATGTGTTGAAGTTTGTATAAATTTTATACAAAATGGGAACTTATTATAGTAAGAACCTAGCACTTCATATTAGTTTTATGTAAACACTATTCATTTTTCTTTAGCTGAATAGTATAATTACATCCTTTGTTTTTGTGTTACCAAAGTATCATGAGTCCATATTGGAAATATTCTTTACTTTTTGCATGAACTCATATGTTCTGCTTCTTTGAGTCCGTTTGGATATAACTTATTTTGCTGAAATTGAAAACTGAAAACACTCTAGCAAAATAATTTTTATATATGTGAATAATGCCGTGTGACCCATTTTTAATGAAAAAATTGCTGAAAGTGAAGTTTGTGGGACCCGTGAACAGTATACGGATGCACTGTTGACTGCTGACTTGGTCAACAACTGCGGTTGTTCACGCGTTTGGCACTATTCATAAGCCTAAAATCACTGTTCACGGACAATGAACAGTGCTAGACGCACGTCCAGGAAAAAAGAAAAAAGAAAAAAAAGAAACACAAACGTGGGTTTGGAAATGCGAAAACACTAAATCCAAACCCACACTTTATCACTTTTCCATATCTTCCTCTTACCCCTGGCCTCTTTATTATTTTTTAGAGTTAGTAAGACTGATGTACAAAGAAAAAGAAAAAGAAAAAAATTTATCCAAAATTTCAAATGCCAAATATTATAACTACGCGCCATACAAAAATTTATATATTCAAATTTAAAAAATAAATAAATAAAAAAATAAATGAAAAAAAATAACACTACAAACCGAGAAATTAAAGTATATACTTGTACTCAACCAAGATGGACTTTAAAAAATTATTTATTTTGGAAAATGCAACTTCAAATGTATAGTCATTCATGTCTACCTATATCGTAGATGAGCATTTGTATATATAGCTAGGATCAGCAGCGGAGGATGGAGCACTGAAAGTTTTAGGATTGAAGTTAGTATTTATGTAAACGAAACCAAAAATAAACAAAACCCAAGCCCGTATAACGTGTAGGGTTTTATGTTTTGCCTTAAGTATAGAAAAAAAAAACCCTAGCCACGTTTTGTTGTTGTTGTTTATGCTGTGTATATGAATCTTTTGTGAGATCTAGAGGTGTTTGCTTTCATACATATTTAGGGTTTCGAATCTCAAGATTGATGTCGAGAGCTTGGTGATCATTTCAGTTGCTGCATAAAGAGCTTAAAGAAAACACAAGTGGGAGTACTTGTGGTTGCTGTGAATCCAAGAAAGAAGTAGACCGTGGACTTAGAACTGTCACGTGGTCGTGGTAGTAAGTTTTCTACTCAAGGTAGCAATAGGATGTTAATGGTCTAAGTCGCTATTGTAAAATTTCAATTCTTTCATAGTGGATCTGTTTTACCTTGAGGATAGCTAGGTTAAATCCGCCCTAGGTTTTTTACCGATTTGGTTTTCCTGGGTTATCATATCGTTGTGTTATATATTTTTTGCACTGTTTCAATGATATAATTTGATGGTGGAAGAAATCAGTTAGTTGAACACTTCGGCTTCGGTGGACTAGGGTAGTAGCGAAGGCCTGTAAAGAGAAGAAACTATCAAAAGGTGACCGGGGTGGACCGGCCAAATACCCTCCGATGACAAAGTTAGTTTTCTAACAAGGGAATAAAGTTCCAACTTTGCAGGAGTAAAATTTCAGAATCTCATACCTTTGCTTGATACAGACCGGTCCTTATATAGGGAACCTTGGGGCAGTTACTTGGTTTAGTAACCTCTCCAAGATTTATGGAAGTCCGAATTTACGGAGATAACTTTCCCAACGGCAATAGAAGTAGTAACTGCTGATGGAAGTTACATACTTAGGAGAAATTGCTGGCGATGAACATGGGTTGATTAACCACTCCAGAATTTTGTCAAGTGTTACATGGTCGTCATGCGCCTTGCCCATGGACGACTCTTTGTATATAAATTGATGTTATGTGGTCGTCCATGAGCTTTACATGTGGACGACCCTTCCGTCCTGATTGCCTGGAGTTCATTCAATTGATTAAAACTCATGGACGACTCCACTGGACGAATCAGAGACAGTCTGGTCATTTAGTTGACTGGAGATCATGGACGACTCCCTTGGACGAACCACAGTTGGTGATTTTTTTGCTATCCCATCAGTTGCCCCCTTGTCCAGGGGTCATCTATAGTACTGTAGACTTTTTCACTATTTTTGACTTTTGACACGTGCCATTATTATATCGTTCTAGGTCGTGCCACGCGTCAGAATCATATCGGTTGTCTATTTCGTCGATTCCATTTTTCCATGAAAGCGCCACGCGTCACTTTCTGATTCTCTCGTGTTTTGCCATGACCCCACATCTGGGCCCTATAAATAGGCACATTCTCTTTCTTGCCCTTCACCTTTTTCATAATCTCCCTTCTGCCATCTCGTCCAAGATTCTCGTCTAGGCTTCGTCATCTAGTATCGTCAGGTATTCTCCTTTCCCCTTCCTTAGGTTTTCTTTCAAACAATCATGTCTGAGTCTAGTGATAGCGTAGAGAGAGAGATAGACAAGTACCAGGACGTCTCTTTTGGAAGTGGGGATAGTTATGAGAGTGGTGAGGATAACACAAGTAGTAGTAGTGATAGTTCTTTAGACGAACATTACTCGTCTGGGGTTCCTGGTATTTCTATAGAGGAATTCCAAGAAATACAGTGTAGGATGGCTTTTGGGGCTGGGATTAGCTCGTCCAGAAGGTCACCTAGCCTTCTTCAAGATGAGGAAGAGGAGAAGAATGTGATATACAACTGCGCTCCTGAAGTAGCGTCCACCTTAGATGCCCCCAAGTTAAAAATTCTTGTAGATAGATATCAGATTCCTAGGGAATTCCCCTAAATTCTTTTGTTAGAGGTCTTCTCTATAGGTTGGGTATTGGACCTAACCAGCTTAACCCCAATGGATGGAGGACGATAGTTGGCATGCAAGTGCTATGGCGTGAGGCATTGGAGGGGGATTGTCCTTTAACAGTGGACAAGTTCCTCTACTGTTATAAGCCCTCTGAGATAAAAAAGTCTGCTGGTTTTTACCAGTTCTCGTCCAGAGGCTCATACTATAGTTTAATAAAGGGTCGTAGCTTGTCTGATAGGCTCTGGAAGAAAGAGTTTTTTATTATCTCTGAAAATTGGGCTGGGGACCCAATAGATGTTGGTAATGCCCCCTTCTCTCCTTTTACTAGTCCCATAGGTCGCCTTCGTCCTGAGGGTATGTTTTCCTTCCATGTTATTTCTTTTATTTCTTACACTTTCTCTATCTTTCAATCGTCTAACCTCCTTCCTTCTTATTGGTGCAGCTATTGTTCGTCCACGTTTGGACAAATTTTTCTTGGATCGAATTGACCAAGTACGTGCCTTCCCTAAAAGGACTTTTCACAATTTAGTTACTTTTAGCAGTTTGGCTACGTGGGGGCTTGGTCCAGAACCTACTGCAGAAAACCTGGGCCACGAAGAAACTACTCGCAAAAATAAGTATCTTCCATCTCTATTTCATTTCCTTTTTATCTTCTTTTCTTCTTTTTTTTTTTTTTTTTTTTAACTGATTTCTTTTGTCATAGGAATAATTACGATGAGGGAAAACAAGGAAAAAACAATAGCTAGTGGGGATAAGGATGCTCCTGCGCCTCCAGTCGTCCAGAAAGCTCCCGTCCAGGCTGGGAAGAGAAAATCCAAGAAGATTTCTAGTGCTGTGGACCTGGACGACCTTCCTAGTCGTCGAGGCTCCAAAAAACAAAAAACCACTCAGTCTTCATCTCTTCCCAAGGTCCCAAAATTTAGACCTCCGACGGTGAATTTGGACGACCCTCCTATTGACGTGGAGCCCGTCCAAGTAATTCACCCTGTTCAAACTGATCCTTCTCCCCCTCCAGCTAAAACTCCTCGGAAGCCTCATCCGTCAGAGCCATCTGATCGTCCTTTCAACCTGGTGCTGGACGAGGGCTATGCATGGAGAACATTCAAAGGAATCATCACTGACAATGAAGTTAACAAATGTTACAATATGTCAGTGAAGGAATTTGAACGTTCTGGCATTCATGACCTTTTTAAGGTAGGATCTTTATTCGTCCTTGTGTATTTTCAATAAGTTTTTTTTTTTTTTTTTTTTTTTTGAGAAATAAAATCTCTAACTTTCATTCGTCCTTGCACAGGCTATGTCAAAGTTTTATACAGCAATGTGCCAGGCCAAGGAACTTGCTGAGGAGGCAAAGATGGCGAAAGAGAAGGCTAAGGAGTAGAGTAATGAAGCTCTTTTGAAAAAGGGGGAAGTGATCAGCCTGACCGAGGATCTCAATCGTTTGCGAGGAATAGAGACGAAGTTGAAGGAGGAGGTTGAGGAACTTAAAGCTGAGGCTATTGAGAAGGAAACTCGCATCACTTATTTGGAAGGACAAGTCACAGAACTTTCTTCGTCCTTGAAGAAAGCGCGTGAGGAAGCCATATCAGCCTTTAAGAAGTCTGACGAGTACAAGAATCGTCTAGACAGCCATTATGCTGTTGGGTATAAGGACTTTCGCGCTGACGCCAAGGACGCGTTCCCTGACTTGAACTTCGATACATTTAAGATCCCCCTCGCTACAGAGAGTTCCTTGCTTGCGACGGGCTCTGAGGACGTCAAGGTGGAGGACGATGCTAATAACGAGGTAACCCAGGACGATCCGAAGACCAACCCACCAAAGTGATTTCAGCTTTTAGAAAGTGTTTATGTTTTTACTTTCGTTAGAAGTGCCCATGTTTTGGGCTTTTATCTTTCTTTTTTTCTTTTTTTTAAAATCCATTCAAGTACAATTCCCTCGTCCAAATTTATAGACAAGTTTTATTAACTATTACTCTACTTTCAAGGGTTTTTGGACAATGGTCGTCTACCCTTAGAGTTTATGAATGAATGAATGCTTTTTCTTTGTTTCTATCATATTTGAATGTGTTTAAGGATTTATGGACAAACTTTATTAGTATCGTCCATACCATTTAGGAAAACATTTTATCTTAACTTGAACTTATGGACGAAGTCCTTTCGTCACAAGGCTAGAGTAAAAATGAGCCTCGAAAACACCATTCTTTAATTCGTTCATGAAAATCGTCTTTTGGCTAGCTCAAGGATTTATTTAAACCTGCTATCGTTTTCTCGTCGTTGACGAAAGTAATTTCAGCAAATGCTCGTCCATGTGTTGGATTACTTGGACTGTTTTGATTCGTCCAGGGGCTCATGGTATTCCTTTAAACATATTTTTGGTCCCTAGTTTGGACGATTATACCATAGGTTTTATCTCGTCTTGAGCTTGGAGGGATATACCTCAAGTCTTATCTCGTCTTGAGCTTTAGACGGATATACCTCAAGTTTTATCTCGTCTTAAGCTTGGATGGATATACCTCAAGTCTTATCTCGTCTTGAGCTTTAGACGGATATACCTCAAGTTTTATCTCGTCTTAAACTTTAGATGGATATACCTCAAGTTTGATCTCGTCTTAAGCTTTAGACGGATATACCTCAAGTTTTATCTCGTCTTAAGCTTGGACGAATATACCTCAAGTTTTATTTTCCATGCTTTATCCTTACTTGAAGGAAAGCAAATAGACGATATTCCTTAGCTTCCAAGGATTTCATTCTTCTTTGGCCTTTCGCCTTCCGCGGATTATCTTGAATTATAGAAAATTAAGGATTCCCATACCATCATACATATACTTAGAAATGCATCATATATATATTTGGAAATCCATACTATGTAATCATTCGTCCATAATCATGGCACATGCTTGAGAGCTAGCGTTTTTAGGAAACTAAAAATACTTATACAACATTACTTCGTCCATGACTAACACAAAATACTTATAAACTTAAAACACCATAGTAGTAATAAGTAAACAAGAAAATACTTCATGATTCAACTCGTCCATGGCATTCGTCCTGTAGCAATATTCATCCATGATCACCCTTTATTGATAGTACCTTCTCAGGTGTTCAACATTCCAAGGGTGTTCCAGCTTTCTTCTATCCAGAGCTTCTAAGTAGTAGGATTCTTGCCTCTTGTAGTTGATTACCCTGTAGGGTCCTTCCCAATTTGGTCCCAATTTTTCGTGGGCCGGGTTTTTGGTGGCCAAAGAAACTTTCTTCAGGACGAGATCCCTAATGTTGAAGCGCTTAGGTTTCACCATGGCATCGTGCTGCCTTGTTATGAGATTTTTGTACCTTGCTGTTCTTTGCTTCGCGTCCATCCTTACCTCATCTATAAGATCAAGGTTAAGATGAAGCTGCTCGTTGTTTTCCTCATCTTGGTACTTCATCACCCTATGGCTGGCCATATGTACTTCTGCAGGTATAACTGCTTCACTCCCATAAGCCAATTTGAAAGGAGTCTCTCCTGTAGGAGTCCTCACTGTTGTTCTGTAAGCCCACAAAACACCTGGTAATTCATCCTGCCATACTCCCTTTGCCCCTTCAAGCCGAGTCTTGATGATTTTTAACAAGAATCAGTTTGCTACTTCTGTTTGTCCATTAGCTTGCAGGTGGGAGGGTGAGGAATAATGATTCTTGATTCCAAGATGTTCACAGAATTCTCTAAAGGGGGTGTTGTCAAACTGTCATCCATTGTCAGATAGTAGTACCCTTGGTACTCCAAACCTGCATACAATACTCTTCCAAACGAAATTTTTGACATTTTATTGTGTAATTTTCACTAAGGGTTCAGCTTCCACCCACTTTGTGAAATAATCTATTCCCACCACCAAAAACTTCATTTGTCTAGTTCCAGTTGGAAAGGAGCCTAAAATATCTAAACCCCACTGTGCAAAAGGCTAAGGGGCCATCATCGGGGTAAGATACTCCGATGGCTGTCTAGGAATATTACTGAAGCATTGATATTGATCACATACCTTGACATATGCCTTAGCATAAGCTTGGATGGTTGGCCAATAGTACCCTGCATGGATGACCTTGTGGACGAGTGATCTAGCTCCTGAGTGATTACCACATGCTCTTTCATGAACTTCCCTTAATACATAGTTTGCCTCGTCTGGAGCTAAACACCTCAGGTAAGGTTGTGAAAAACCTCTTTTGTACAGCACTTCATCCATTAGAATGTATCTGGCTGATTTAACTCTGACCTTCCTAGCTTCGTCCTTCCCTTCTAGAAGCCTTCCGTCACTTAGGTATGATACTATTGGGACCATCCAATTCTCCTCACCTTCTATCTGCAACATCTCTAGAAGGTCTATGCTTGGCATGTATTGTACTTCATCAAACTTGATCATTGCTTCACTAGCGGAGGCTTCCTTCGCTAGAGTGTCTGCTTCTATGTTCTCTTCCCTCGAGATTTGAACAAAATTAACTTCTCTGAATTTCTTTACAAGGCGTATCACTTTCTTCAAATACTTCTTCATTCTATCTTCCTTGGCTTCATATATCCCATTTACTTGGCCTATGACCAACTGAGAATCTCCCAAGACGAGTATTGAGTCTGCCTCCACAGATTTAGCCAACTCCAACCCTTTAAGAAGGGCTTCATACTCGGCTTCATTATTAGTCATCTGATACTGCAAGCGAACCTTGTGATTCAATTTGTCTCCTTCTGGTGTTTGCAAAACTACTCCTATTCCCCCTGCATGCTGTGTGGATGATCCATCTACATGGATGACCCACTTGTTATTGTCTCCTGTTTTACCTGAGCCTTCACAACTTGGAGTGAAATCTGCTATGAAATCTGCTAAAACTTGAGCTTTTATTGCATTTTTTGGTTGATACCGGATATCGAATTCACTAAGTTCAACTGTCCATTGTATCAGTCGTCCTGCAGCTTCCAGCTTGTTCATTGCCTTCTTGAGCGGGTGATCTGTTATGACATTGATGATATGAATTTGGAAGTAATGTCTTAACTTCTTGGAAGTAATGTCTTAACTTCCTGGAAGCTGTTATCAAGGCGAAAGCTAACTTTTTCATCAATGGGTATCTTTCTTCTGCGCCTCTGAGTGCTCAGCTAGTGTAGTACACAGGCTTTTGTATCTTCCATTTTTTTTAGCTATGATTGCGTCTTCTGCATTCATAAAGTTTTGGGCTAAATGGACGAGCTCAGCCATGGACTGGGGCTTTTTCTCGTATAGCTTATGAATGAATAAGTCTGAGTTAACCCCATTGTGGAAGGATGCCAATAATAGCTTGTCGTCCACCTCATCTACTGTCAAGGTTTCCCTGTTGAAACAAGTGATGAAGGATCGCAGAGTTTCATTCTCTCCTTGTTCTATAGTCAATAGGCTGGACAAGAAGCGTTTGTGCCTTTGTCCTCCAATGAAGTTATTGACAAACAACTTACTCAATTCTTTAAAAGAACTGACTGTGTTTGGAGGTATCTTGCTGAACCACACTCGCGCTGGCCCCTTGAGGGTGGTAAGGAAGGCTCTACACATTATTTCATTAGGAACTCCTTAAAGATGCATAGTGGTCTTAAAGGTGGCTATGCGATCAAAAGGATCTCGCGCCCCATCGTATGAATCCAGGGAAGGCAATTTGAACTTCGGTGGTAGAGGGTAACCGTTGATGGAAGCCGTAAAAGGAGAATCGGTTATGTGGACCAAATCTTCTACTGGATTATCCCTTCTTAGGTTCTCTTTCATCTCTTCCATCACTTTCTTCATCTGGCTCATTTCCTTCTCCAAGTGTGGCACCCTTCGTGAAATGGTGCCTTTGGATTGACTTCCAATTTCGGCATCATCTGCATCTTCTTGCCTACGCGTTTGCCCTTCCTGTTCTTCATGTGTTTGCCTTTTTAGATTGATCTCTTTTCTTAGTTCCTGGTTCTGGCGAGTTAACTTCGCCATTGCAGCCGCCATAGGGTGAACATGTTGGACAGAGGGCGCTTGAAGCATCTCTGCTTCCCTGGTGGCCTGGGCTTGTAGCCCTCGACCTAGTCCGAAACATTCAACTTTTTGTCCCAGAAAGCCAAATCGTAAAAAAATTTACGCTTCCCACAGACGGCACCAACTGATGGTGGAAGAAATCAGTTGGTTGAACACTTCGGCTTCGGTGGACTACGGCGGTAGCGAAGGCCTGTAAAGAGAAGAAACTATCAAAAGGTGACTGGGGTGGACCGGCCAAATACCCTCCGATGACAAAGTTAGTTTTCTAACAAGGGAATGAAGTTCCAACTTTGCAGGAGTAAAATTTCAGAATCTCATACCTTTACCTGATTCAGACCGGTCCTTATATAGGGAACCTTGGGGCAGTTACTTGGTTTAGTAACCTCTCCAAGATTTATGGAAGTCTGAATTTACGGAGATAACTTCCCCAACGGCTATAGAAGTAGTAACCGCTGATGGAAGTTACATACTTAGGAGAAATTGCTAGTGATGAACACGGGTTGATTAACCACTCCAGAATTTTGTCAAGTGTTACATGGTCGTCCATGTGCCTTGCCCATGGACAACTCTTTGTATATAAATTGATGTTGTGTGGTCGTCCATGAGCTTTGCATGTAGACGACCCTTCCGTCCTAATTGCCTGGGGTTCATTCAATTGATTAAAACTCATGGACAACCCCACTGGACAAATCAGAGACGGTCTGGTCATTTAGTTGACTGGAGATCATGGACGACTCCCTTGGACGAACCACAGTTGGTGATTTTTTTGCTATCCCATCATGATTTATCTGTGTTAACCTAGATCTGAATAATTTACCTAAGTTAATCACTTGGCTAAATAACTAGGTTAATTTGTTTGTGTTTAAGGAGTCTAAAAACGTACAAGTGGTATCAGAGCAAGTTAGCTTTAGTTTTTTTTTTTTTTTTTTTCTTTTGATTTAAGAGTTGATCATTGACCACTGTTGTCATAGAATACGGTCACTCTCTTGTGATCCCACCTCACTTTAATGGGAACAACTATGCACATTAGAAAGTAAGGATGAAAACATTCATGAAATCTATTGATGAGAGAGTTTGAAATTCCATTGAATACGGATGGGAGAAGCCCACTACTCTAGTGAGTGAGTGGCTAACTTCTCAGAAAGAAGCAACCGCTTTTAATAGCAAAGTAATGAATGCTATTTTCAATGCTGTTTCTGTGGAGGAATTCAAGAGAATTTCTAATGTTTAGGTTGCTTATATTGCTTGGAATATTCTCCAAACTGTGCATGAAGGTACAAAAGCAATTAAGATTAACAAATTGCAGCAGTTAACTACTAGATTTGAAAGTATTAGAATGTCTGATGATGAATGTTTTGATGAATTCTATGCTAAATTGAATGATATTGCTAACTCTGCTTATAATTTGGGTGAAATCAATGATCAACCTAAAATTGTTAGGAAGATACTTAGATCTTTGACTGAGAATTTTAGACCTAAAGTGACTGCCATAACTGAAAGCAAGGATGTGGACTCCATCCATATTGATGAACTTGTAGGATCTCTCCAGTCCTATGAGTTAAACTTACCCAGGACAAACAAATTCAAATCAATAGTTCTTAAGTCAGTTGATGATGTTGATGGGAATGGATTTGATAATGAACTCTCTGCTACAGAGATTGTTTACCTTCCCAAGAACTTCAGAAATTTTCTTAGGAACAATAACAGAAGGGCAAGAGGTAAAAACAATGGTGAACCTAAAAATTTTAGGAGGAATGAACCTACTAAGGTGAACAATAATGAAAAATCTAAAGAGAAAGTAGGTCAAACTTCTAATAATTCTATGGGTAAGGCTATGGTTGTAACCCTTAGTGATGACGAAGTTTCTGATAATGAGTCTGGTAGTAATGAGAATGGAAATTTCATTGCTTTCACAACTATTGCTATAGTTGATAAAAGTGTTGTTGTAGATGAAAACCCTTCTGATGGGAAACTCTCTGAGAATGCTAATTTGCATGAAGCCTATAATAAGCTTTGCAAGGTTGCTACAAAGAATGCTATGAATGTTGATTTAGGCTTACAGAAAATTGTTTCTCTTGAACTTGATAAGAAGAATTTGCTCTTGAAATTATTTGATGCTAATAAATTGCTTGATAAGGTAAAGACTGAGAGCATGTTATTGGTTGATAAAGTTAAAAATTTGGAACTTGAATTATCTATTGCTAGAGAACAAACAAATAGGTCTGTTAGTTCTAAACTTGAACACATGTTGAGTATTCAGAAGTTTCCCTTAGACAAAACTAGTCTAGGTTTTGAAGATAGCATCTTTGTGCCTAAGAATCATTCCACAAACTTTATTTCTTCTTCTAAGCCTCCTATGAGTGAGATTGTCAAACCAGCAGAAGTTATGCCTCCTAGGAAGATTAGGGTTGATCTTCAAGAGTCTAAACCTAAGACTCCTAACCCTCCTAAGGACAAGTTGCATGATAGACCTGCATGGGTTTGTCATTTTTGTGGAAAGCCTGGACATATTCATCCAGACTGTTTCAAGTTGCAAGCTGCTAAGTGAGCAAATAAACCAAAAATACCAGTGACTCAAGCATAAGATCCTATGGTATTTATTGGTGAGTTGGTAAAGGCTTTAAACCTTTATTCCAATCCTGGAGTTGCTCAGCATTCTAATATGAATAATAACTCCAGTGCAAGAGTTGCATCTAAAATTTTTGGATGCAAAAGGCTCAATCTAATTGAGTTTTTCTGACATGGTCCTTGTGCTTCATCTATCTATTCTTTGTGACCATTTCTCTTTGTTGTTTTTGTTTTTTTTTAGGATTTGCATTGCATAACATTCATGCATTTCATACTAGGATGTTTTTGTTATTCTTTTTTTTTTTTTAAATAAAAATAAAAAAAGGAAAAAGGGAAGATAAATGTGTTTAGCATTATTTTTTTTGGATTTGAAATCAAGGTTGGCCATATTATCTTTACATAACATGTTTATGTACCTTGTTTAGCTTTGATGAGCTTATTTTATTGCACTTTACTAGTTTGAGCTTTGTAGTGCATGTTGTGTGGTAATTGTTTATAGTTTTAATCACATAATCTTGATCTTGAAGTCACATGCCTTTGATTTTTGGACTTGAACTTAATGTGAAAGGCATAAATAACCATTTCACCGCTGTTTACTAGCCAATCAAGAACAACTTATCGTATAACATAAGATTTTGTGCTTGAGAAAGTGTAGCACATGCACAAAAAGAACATAAGGTGTAGCCTCGGATTAAATGCTAAAATTGGTGTGTATATTATTGGGCTATAATAACTTCACAATCAAATAAAATTGGTGTGTACATTATCTTGGCTACTTTAATAAAGTTTCAAATCAAATAAAATTGATGTGTACATTATGAGGCAAATCAAGAAACTTACATGATTGCAATCTTTTATTCTAGGAGATATGAGAGTTATATAATGTAACTCTTTAAGTGATAGTTTCTTTCAAACTTATGTGATGAATTTTGTAGAAATTGTGATTGATCACTATTTACTTATCACCTCACATGTATCTCAAAGTCTTGCTAATTGCATACACTACACAAGTTACTTTTTGCTTAATTTGGCACATTATATTGTGTGTGATCTTGTTGTAGCCTTTCAAGATTAAAGGTTCCTTGATTTTAATGTAAAATGTGTTTAAACTTTGAGATTTGAGGACAAATTGATTGAAAATCTTATTTTTGGAAGATCTGGGTTAAATTCAAGGGTTTTTGGAAAACTTTTCATCTCATACTCATGCATTTTATCCATAAAATATTGTGCTTTGAGGAGTTTTTGTATTAAAATGCTCTGTTTTTCAAAAATTTAATTTTTCTAGATTTTCGATCGATCGAACCTGTTGCTCGACCGATCGAAATTACGATTAAAATTTTGGTTTGAATTTGTCTGGCTCGATTGATGCTGGATCGATCGAATTTAATTTTCAATTGATCGAATCTGTTTTTCGATCAATCGAAAATTGTTCAGAGTTTTTTTAAAACATAAGCTTTTCATGTGTTCTTCACTATTTCAAAACTTTTCAAAAGCTTTTTGGCTCTCTCCTCGACTGATCCACCTCAACCAATTTTTTGTTGTTTTCCCTCAATCTTTCTCAAAGGTTTTTGTCGTCTAGCATTGGTAAGACTATTTGCCCTTTCTTTTTTCTTTGAATCTCATTTTTCATGCATTTAAGGGATATTTTCGAACTTATAAAAATTTGGGGTTTTTGGTGTTTTCAATGTTTTCTTTCAATATTGATCAATGGGTTTTTGTTGTTGGATGATATTAACATGTTCTTCATGGTTTAATTTGAGCAATTTGATGAATTGGGAAAAATTGAAATTTCTACGGCTTGAAACTACCCGAATTGGGGATTTTATTCAATTAAGCTAAAATTGATGAAATTGGCTTGTGTTATTGATTAATTTTATCATTATATACTGTTATCTAACTGGTGTAATGATAATGTGATCAATTTGTTGGGATTTTTTGAAAGTGGGTTTTCAAAATTTGGGGTTTTTGATATAAACTCTATGTTCAAGCCAAATTCTGTGTTTTTAAAGTAAAATTGAATTATTCTCACTGCATTAGAGCATGCATCATGTGTTAATACAGTTCATGCATCATATAGATCGTTATTATTAATATTGTTTTTGCTCTAACTGTGTCAGATGCAGTCTACCCTTGGGTTTTTTTTTTTTTTTGGTCTTTTGTCTTCTTTCTATCTATCGTTTCTGATCTTTAGAATCATGGTTA
Organism: Quercus glauca; assembly: GCA_023736055.1. Taxonomy (NCBI): domain Eukaryota; kingdom Viridiplantae; phylum Streptophyta; class Magnoliopsida; order Fagales; family Fagaceae; genus Quercus; species Quercus glauca. The sequence continues at coordinate 60,021,624 of CM043322.1, forward strand.
GGAAGACTAGATCTCATAGGACATCCACTTCTTTTTCTACTCCTTTTGATAGTGAGCGGTTTCTGAGTGAGAAAAACCAAGAGACGTATGAGAAGCTGAACATTCTTAGAAATGTCTAAGTTGAAAGGAACGTTATTTTAGATGAGCTTGACCTGGAAATTATGAGGAATTTTGAGCGTAAGGGCTGGTTGCCTTTGCTAGATATTGACCATCCTCCTCTGGCTACCTTGATCAGAGAGTTCTATTCAAACCTTCCTGTCTACTCCAATGATTCCAACACTCAGTTTATGAGAAGTTGGATACGGGGTGAAGAGTATGTCATTACTCCTTCGATAGTGGCCTCTGCTCTTGGGGTGCTTAAGGTCTAGCACTTGATGACATTATGTCATATCTTACTGGATCTTCTATCCAGTGAGGTTTTGATCCTAGAATCACCTTTCACGAGTTGACCGAGATTCATTATTTGTTTTTCCGGATTTCTTACCATTCTATTTGGCCCATCTCTCATTTGCATACTATTCCTATCGAGAGATGTGCATTTTTGCTCTTGTCACAGATGCTTCTATGAGTTTTCCTCATCTTTTCATTCGATCTTTGGTTGAGGTTCATAGGAGTAGTTCTTCTGCTCATGCTCTTTTCTTTCAGGTTTTTATTCATCAGATTTTGTTACATTTAGGTTTAGATGAGTTTCCAGCTTCTAAGCCCATTCATGTTATAGCTCCCATAGGCGCCACCTTCCTTAGGCAAAGAGCTGCTTAGATGTGAGCTAGCTCTAAACGCCCTAAAGTTGATTCTTCTTCTTCGAGTGTTGCACCTCCTCCTCCTCCTCCTCCTTCTTTAGGTGATCCGGCTGCTGATGCGTTTGTTGATTCGACTGCTACTGCTGTTCCTCCACCTTCTACTTTAGATGATTCTAGTATTCGTCGTATGTTGGACACTGTCATGACCGTTTAGACGACTCATGGTCAGCTTTTGGTGGACGTTCTCATGGAGCTTTAGGCTTTGCGTGCAGAGTTGGCGAGTTTTAGACGGTCACCTCCACCACCTCCTTTTGATGATGAGTCTTGATTGCCCTTTGACATTTCGTCACAAAAAGGGGGAGTACATATGGATGGAGATAGGAGGAGATTTTTTTGTTTTGGAGCTTTGGAGTTTTAGATTGTATCTAGGTGCTTCACATTGTACTTATTTTTTGGTTCATGATGTATTTATTTTGATGTCTCTATTTTTTTTATAAGTTGTATGATAGGGGGAGACATTATTGTTTTATTTCTATTTCTTGTTTCACATTGTGCTACATTGATTATTGATTTATATTTATGAGGTTATTCATGATATATGTCTTTTATTTTGTGTTATGTGAAATCAAGAATTTATTTTGTTTTACTTGTATTTTCCACACATGCGTTTATGAGTTTGTTAAGTGTTACAAGAATATACAGGTTGATTCAGTCGCATTGCTATCTACACTTGCAACTGATAGATAGTAGTTAGGGTGAATTATTTTTGTTGGGCTATTTTTATTGTAATGTGCTGTTTTTGTAACTTTGAAAATTTTGTTTGTTATGTGTTTTGTCACGGATTTCCAAATGGGGAGTTTGTTAGGTTCTAAGGATTTAGAATCTAAATGTATTAGAATTTCAATGTGTAATGTTGGCAAATCATGATCAAAATGTAGAGTCTAGAATTAGTTTGCTCAAAGTGTATTTATTTATAAAGTTGGAATCGAGTGTATTGCAAGATTTATTATGTAAATCTGCAAGGCTTGATTGACCGAAAATTAGACTCGATCGATCGAAGCTCGTGCAAATTGTTTTTCTGCAGAATTTTCAAGTCAGCACAAGCCTGTATGACGTGTAGGGTTTTATGTTTTGCCTTAAGTATAAAAAGAAAAATCATAGCCATATTTTGTTGTTGTTGTTTATACTGTGTGTATGAATCTCTTGTGAGATCTAGAGGTGTTTGCCTTCATACATACTTAGGGTTTCCAATCTCAAGATTGATGTCGAGAGCTTGGTGGTCGCTTCAGTTACTGCATAAAGAGCTTAAAGAAAACACAAGTGGGAGTACTTGTGGTTGCTGTGAATCCAAGAAAGAAGTAGTCCGTGGACTCGGAGCTGTCACGTGGTTGTAGTAGTAAGTTTTCTACTTAAGGTAGCAATATGATGTTAATTGTCTAAGTTGCTATTGTAAAACTTCAATTTTTTCTTAGTGGACCTGTTTTACCTTAAGGATAGCTAGGTTAAATTCTTCCCAGGTTTTTTATCGGTTTGGTTATCCTAGGTTATCTTACTGTTGTGTTATTTATTTTCCGCATTATTTCAATGATATGATTTATCTGTGTTAACCTAGATCTGAATAATTTTCCTAAGTTAATTACTTGGCTAAATAACTAGGTTAATCTGATTATGTTTAAGGGGTCTAAAAATGTACAATATCAAATGGATATTGTGGGGGAGTGGACTTGAGCCCACCCTGAAAACCTTAGCCTAAGGAAGGAAAACTAGGAAGTCCCCTCTATGGTAAAGGCCCAACCCGAATACCGACGAGGTACAAAGGGAGCCCACTGTTGGGAAGAAGACTTCTGAGGACAATGTTGAGAAGATCCAAGAAGCCCGTGTTTTGGAGGAAGTGTGATCCAATCGAGGAGTGCCCACATGTGTTGCCAAAGAATCCTCTCTCCATTTGATCACCACGGGAACACATCGAGAAAAATGTAGAACCCAATGCAATAGTCACCTTCACATTTAAAACTTTTCTTACCTAATGTCAACCGCATTAAATGTTGATTGATTGGCCTGAACAGGGAGGACACCCCCAAAATCTACCTTCATGATCTAGAAATGGCAGGGAAGAGTGCTGATAGGACAAGTATATGCCCAAAATCCAGTTAAAAGGCAAGACAATTGGAGGAGGAGGAGGTGGTCTATAAAAGGGGGAGAATGGCAAGAAGGTAGGGGGTTCAGAAAAATTGAGAGAGGAACTAGAGAGAGAAAGTGAGAAGAGTTTCCACAAGCGTTCATCCCTTTGAATCATTGTAAGGGAAAACCCTTTCCATAGATATATATATATATATATATATATATATATAAGTAGTTATTCAGTCATTTTCATCTTTGATTAGTTGTTTAGTTCTCCCATTGTAGATTTCCATCTCTCACTTGTCCTAAATTAATTGTGTAGATCAAGAACACTCGAGGAGTTCGTTTGTTTTTATGTTTTTGACCCCTATATATATATATATATATATATATATATAACATTAATAGTACTGCTATAATTGAACATGTTCATGAGTAAATAGGGATTACAAGCTAGTTTTATTATAATTGAAGCTTTAATACTTAAATTTGAAGAAGTTTAAATTATTACTTGAATTGGAATCTAATTTTTAAAATTTTAAAAAATTACATATTTTAATGGTCTACCGTACTTTAATTTTGATAATTAAAAAAATCGGGTCGGGTTTTAATTAGCAATAGGCTTTTATCATATAATTTAAGGTTTTTTTTTTTTTTTTTAGCTATTTTATTCTTCAATTTTAAATATTCTTCAATTTTTTTACTGTTTATATATATGAATTTTAACCACCATACCATATATCACACTAGCCTACTACTAGTTCGTACGTATTAAACTATAATACTGTTTTCCATGTGATGATCACCCTATTAGGGAATTTTCTCTTGCATGCAAAGCGTGGGAGAACAAGGAAATTAGAAGTTAACTAAATGGTATATAAAAATCTCGTATATGAGAAACAAGCTTAAGAATATATACTAAAATGATGTTAATTTTGTTTTTATTATATTTGAAAATACTGGTGAAATTACTATTCTACTTGAAAAAAAAAATCATAAATATAAATGTTTTTAATGTTAGATCTACAATTAAAATTGAATCCCTTTTTCATAAGTTCATTATAGATTTTCTTCCTAGTTATATAATTTTTTTTACCTAGTATTTTATATTTTATTCTTAAAATTGTATATATTGTATGATTTTGCATAGTATTTTTCTTTTGATTTTTTAGCTTATTTGCTTATATAAAACTTTTTAAAATCTTATTTTTTTAGTACAACAATAAGTTTTCTAGCTTTCAGCAAATAAACAAATAAGTTTTCAACAAAAATCTAATCTAATTAAAAGCGCCCCTAGTTTAACATTATTCCATGTTTAATGTATAACATGTGTGTGCCCCCTTTTTCCCTTCTTTCGTGGAATTAATTATTAAACTAGTAGAATATTAAAATTAATTGTCAGATTATAAACTTAATTATTTTTGTTTATTCAAGTTTTATCTTTGAGTTTTTTTTTTCTTTTATTTATTTTAATTGAATGTGTTGAAAATATGCACAAAGACTTCTATGTGCTTATGCATGCTCACTAGTTGCAAACAATTTTTATTTTCTTTTGAGTTAATAATTGCAACGCAACTAAGCGCAACTACCTGTCTTTTTGAATAAAAATTCAAAATTTCAAATTTAGAGAGCGTTTGGTTCACTGTGATATATCCTTGATGTGATGCATATTACGATGATGTGGCATTAATGTTTTTGGTTTATTTTATTTTTTCTAACATTACCATAATCTAAAATTACAAAATATATCACATCGTCTTAATCTTATCACATTCTTAAACAATATAATGTTGTATTATTGTATTAAGATTACATTAATGTAAGATTATAATAATGTAATATTACAGTGTAATATAAAATCATGGCAAACCAGACGCCCCTTAGAACTAGGTCAATAAACCCCAAGTGTATGATCTATGTGGCCTATATGCATGAATTAGATTCTGTGATCCCCATGAATGCTCTAGGAGGGATCTAGTTTAGTTAGATCTTTATTTGAACAAGGCCTTACTAATATAAATGGAGGCTAATCCTTGGATCTGGTGGACTTAGAGCATCCACAGCAGTGGAGCCAAATTTTAGCTTTTTAGCACCATAAAAAGTCACTTTATCTATTTTACTTTCTCACATCCAGCAACAGTTGTTTTATTTTAGCTTTTAACACAATAAAATAATATAAACACTACAATAAAATAATATTTCATTCAACCACCAAAACACAACCACAACCAAAAGTAGTGTGAACGCATGGTGGACATTGGGAGAGACACGGAGAGGTAGTGAGGAGAGAGACAATAGCAGTGTGAACGTAAAATAATTTTTTTTTTTTTTTTTTTACCTTTCAACTATTGTGGGGCCAAAAAATATAGCTTTGGCTCCACTATTGCGGGGTACATTTTGATATTTAGTAGTGCTAAAAATAGCTATATAGCTATTTAGCACCACTATTGCTAGTGCTCTTAACTATTATCCTATGCATAGATGTCTAAGTTGGTTTCTACACTTCATTATATATAATTAGGTAACGACCTCTTTCTCCACCATAACCTCTAAGTTAGTGGTGTATCTCAAGCCGATGTCTAAAATGGACACACATCAAGCAACATCTAAGAGAGTCAATCAATTGGTAGCCATTAAGGCATTGATGAGTAATGCCTTAGGGTGCTCACAAGCCTAATCTAGGACAAAATATTTGTCTGAGACTTTGGAAATCATACTTTAATTTTAGGTAAAAATGCAAAACTGACCCTTTAACTTTCACATTTTTTCATTTTAGTCCTCTAACTTTTAATTTTGTCAATTCAGTCCTCTAATTTTTAATTTTTGTCAATGTAGGGCTCCGTTACATTTCTATTAGTAGTTGCCGTTAAACTCACTAAAACGACGCCGTTTTGCATTTTATTTTTTTATTCGGAATTTAAAAAAAAAAAAAAATCGTTCACCTTCCCAAACAAAGAAGACCCAAATTCCTAACCCATCTCCGATTCAGAATCTTACAGCTATTGCTACTACCACTCCTCCACACATTTTGTTCTCCTCCTCGCCTTAACAACAACAACAACGTCATCGAAATCCTCCAGTAACATGGCCTCATCAAATCCCTAACCAGCCCTGATCTCCACGACATCGCCGCCGCCGTTTCGTTCTCCTCCTCCTCAGCTCTCAAAGTTTACTGCGGTTTCGACCCCACCGCTCAATCTCTCCACCTCAGCAACCTCCTCGGCCTCATCGTCCTCTCCTGGGTCCACCGCTTCGGCCACCAGCCCGTGGCCCTCATCGTCGGTGACCCCTCCAGCCAGTCCGTCAAGCGTCCCGACCTCAACCTCAACTCTCTCCGCCGCAACACCCTCAGCATTCAGTCCACCATCGCCAGAATCCTCTCCAAGAACTCCGTCATCCTCAACAACTACGATTGGTTTCTTTTTTTTTTTTTTTTTTTTTTTTTTTTTTTTTTTTTTTTTCAGACTTTTCTTATTTTCTGTTAATTTTGAATAAAAAAATAAAAAAAAATAAAAAATAAAATGCAAATAACAGCAGCCACTAACAGAAATGTAACGGAGCCCTACATTGACAAAAATTAAAAGTTAGAGGACTGAATTGACAAAACTAAAAGTTAGAGGACTGAAATGAAAAAATGTAAAAGTTAGAGAGTCAGTTTTGCATTTTTGCCTTAATTTTAATTTTAAAACTCCATTTATCATTTTGAAAAAAAAAAAAAAAAACCTATTTATCTTATGATTATAGTCATATATTTTGTTCAAGGATTTAATAATATAACAAGGTTAGAAATTGTTCCTCAAAAAAAAGAAAAGGTTAGAAATTAAAATCCCAACTAAAAATTGATTCATTTGGCTTGGTTTCTAAGTTTATGACCTTTAAAAATTAGTTTTTGGCTAAGTTGTAACTCTTTGACTAAGATGTTAAGAGTCATGTAGGAGTCTTTTTTTTTTTTGTGTGTGTGTGTGTGTGTGTGTGTGTGTGTGTGTGGATAATCTGATAGTTGATTAAACACAACTTTACGCTACCCAAAGCCATGAACTTAATTAGCACATAAATTTTGAGAATATTCATTTAAAAAAAAAAAAGATTCATTTCAAGTGAAAATGGAAAGAACACATTTTAGAGTCAATGTTTTATTTCTTATATCTAACTATGTATATGCTATACTCAAATAATAATAATAATAATAAAAACCACTATATATGTACATGTTATAATGTCATTTAAATTTAAAATGATATGTCATTCATTGAACACAACTTTATATTTTTAATATTTAATTTGAAATATGAAATGGAAAGAATCCCAATATCCTATGATATATTATCTTATAATTAACTTTGCATAAAAACCACATTGTGGCCATCATACAATCCCATTTATTTTTTTGGATAATGGTCATGTCCTCTGGCTAAAGTAAAGCATGCATATGGTGTCCCATCCTCATCTCTCAACCTAACTAAATCTAGACTATTGAACTCCATTGCTAAATTACTTCACAGTTTGATTGTCGGCAATTCACAAATATCATCAAAACCAAACAATTTTTTTTTTTGGTCCCAACTTTCTCTTTATCTCTCTCTCCAAAATTCTATAAAAAGGGAGTGCCACTCTGCTCTTAACTCAACCACCAAAGGTACAGAAAATTTCCTTAGCGTGTCTTAGTGTATATTTGCTTAGTGAATTCTCTCCAATCCTCCTGTGTTAAGGAAAATGGCTTACTTAAAGTCAAATGCTTTTCTTCTTCTTGGTCTTGTCTTTGCTGTTGTTGCCCTCATTTCATCCGAGAGCTCAGCTCGAGAGCAAGTTCCTTTTCAAACCTGTAAAGTTTCTTAATTACTTTGTTGAGTTAAAAATGTCACTTTGCTATTTTCTTTCTCTTTTTTTAGCTCAAATGCCTTGATTGTTCCACGATTGGTGTTTTTGGTATAGGTAAAACCAAAATAAACCAAACTTGCATTACTTCTAGTGTGACTGTGAGAGGTTATTTAAAAATAATCCTCTCTAACCACGGTCAATAACTTACGCCTAAAAACTAAATAGTATCTTGATCTAATGATAAAGAACAATTATTAGGGGCTCTCTCACAAAAAGAATGTGTAAATTCACCATTTACAGAAATATAGTAATAATATACATTAATTTCCTCTTACAAGGGGGAGCAAAACAAACAGAGAGAGTAATTAATTTTCCAAATCTATGACATGAATGCGTTGTATGTATTAAATTGTTTCACAATATATGAAAACATTATGTTCATGTGTGTTTCAAAAACAATATTGGAAAACATTGTATGTACTTTAAGCTCTTATGTTTCTTAAATCGACAGTTTTTTTTTTCTTATTAAGTGCACTGTGACATTATAACTTATCTTTCATTTTTATCGATGAGAGTGATTCAATGGAGGAGGCCAATATAAATGCTGAGCTTTTAAATGAAAGGCACAGGAAAAGATCTATGCACTGCAAAAGTAGTAATCGTGGTCACCGGGGACCAGGTGCTGATCATGATGTCGATACACATGAAGTAGTCGGAACTAAAACCAAACATGTTTTGTTTTGAAAAAGTGTAACAATAACTAAAGCCCACTTTATTTATATGCATGACTTTGGTGGTGCATAGTTTGGGGTTATCTATTTTGTGCTTTTACATTGAATGACATAGTATTCTGGTATTTCTATTTCGATTTCAAAACTTTGAGCTTCTTTAAGTTGAAGGGTAAAAGTTTTTTAAAATTGATTAACTGACAATGAAATCAGTATGAGGATCCATAAAAAACGTCAAATTTTACCAAGACTAAATAAGAAACTAAAACTGGCACACAATCAGCCAGTTTGCAAGCCCATTCCTCAATATCCAAAAGAAAAAAACTAAAAAAATTTGACATCTACAGCCATTTCAGAGGTTTACAAAATCTTAATGGGGAAAATAAAAAATAACTATATATATATATATATATATATAAACCCACTAAGGTTTTGTTTAATGGTCCTTAATATTCGAACTACACCATTCGCTGGGATTGAACTCATGATCTATTATTCAATCATTAGAGATTTTGCCAATTGAGCTAATTAGAACCTTTCTTATTTTAAATGTCGTTTAATAAACAAATGTACCAATATAAGTAAGGAAATTCTCATGAACTTCAAAATATATGACAATATACAATCTATCACCATACTACGACAACAACAGCAACAAGAACAACAAGCCTTAGTCCCAAAATTTTAAAGTTTCCTATAGATCCTCAACGGACTAACAAGTTGGAAGCAGGGGTAGATTTGAACTTAGGTTCGAACCAATAGGAAGAATTGGGTAATGCAATTGAACTACAAGAATATTGACTTGTAATGGCCATTCAAATTAATGGCTTCTGCTACCGTGAGAACTCCTTACTTGTTAAAATACTGCCATATAAGATGATGTTGAGATTGTTAAGTACTTCCCACTCAGTGAACTGAACCATCATATTTGATAGGCCACAAATTGAATGACCCCTTGTGATTAAATCAATTAATTAATTAGACAAGTTTTTAATTAATCAATTTATCATGCAAACGCGTGGCAGCACAAACAAATCACCAAAAACTAAATATGCAGCGGAAAATAAATAACACGGTGATTTGTTGACGAATGGGGAAAACTCTAACGGTAAAAACCCCACCGGGTGATTTTCAGGTCACCACTCCCGAAACTCCACTATTATCAAATCAAGCGGTTACAAGTAAAGGAATCCCAAGTACCTTACCAACCTACAGTTGAACCCTTACCCCAATACCCAATTGGACTTGATCTGTAGTGACAGTTCCTCCTTTTAATGCACGGCTCCCAAGTACGTGACTAACCAGATGCGCAGATCCCAGTACGCGACTTCAAACACCAACTTTAGAAAGAGAGGTTGGCTGCAAAGTTCTTCAGTTCATCCTATGCGATGAAGATCAGGAAGATGCTTGGTCACAAAACCCTTTGGTGCAAAATACACAGCAACTTCTTTAGAGAAGATGAACTAGGTCAAAAACTTCTTCTTTGATCACAATTTGCTTGAACAAGGATTGCTCAATGCTTTAGCAACTTGTGTCTATGTTGACGGCTCTTAAAATAATCCTTTTATATGTTTAGAGTTAGAAGAAAAGAAGGCCCAAAAACACATTCACGGATCCCAAGAAATCAGAACAGAAAATTTTGATTTTTAAATCTCGACAGATAGCAGGTGTCGAGGTAGCTATCGAGAAGGTGTCGAGCTTTAAAAACATTGCACTTCAGCTTGCTTTTTCTTGGACAGACTTGATGACTTCAACACTTGATCTTGAAACCTTGTTTCTTGAAGTATTAAAAACATCTAGAACTACCCAATTACAAGTAGAGTGCGTTTTGTCAAAAAATTAGCCAATTTACATAAATAGTATGACATATGTTCTTAACATGTGAACCACATATGTCCTAACAATCTCCCCCTTTGGCAATCCATGACAAAACCACAACAAACAAATGAACATATGAGAGAAGTCATAAATCACTCAACTCATATTCACTTGTTAAATACAATAAAATCTATCCTAACACAAACTCTTGAAAAACTTTGCAAGAAGAGAGTTTATGGCAAGTAGAGAGTTTATGGCAAGTAGACTTTGACAAACTGTATTTCTGAAACACTTTAAACAAAACTCATCAAGGCATCTTGTGTGAAACAAAAATAATTAGATTGCATACAAATATAAAGAACATGTGTATAAAGAGAGAAAAGAAACAACACATGAAGAGATAGGTGAAAGAAACATACATCCACATATAGAGAAAATAAGTACAATGTATGTAAAACTGGTCACAAGACCTCATATACAAGATCAATGTATCTAAAAAGAATAGAAAAGAAAAGATACATCAAAACCTCACTACATCCCTCAACATATAAACTCTTCCCCTATCAAAAATGTCCTATACTAACTTTCCCCCTAAGATGACTACTTTTATAATCCAAAACTACTCCCCCTTTTTGTCACGAGTGACAAAGGGTAGAGTGTCATGTAGACATCTCATCAGTAGAGCTAGCATCTCCATCATCATCATCCGAAGCATCATCGTCATCACCATCATCATCATCATCCTTAGCATCAGAATCTGAAGCGACTGGAGGAGGTGGTGGAGGAGAAGCCTCAGAAGCAAAACCACCCATGGTTGCCTGCCGTCATGCAATACGACCAACACGAACGTTCACCTGATACAACTCAGAGGAGAGTGTATCGAGGTGAGCATCCATGCACTGCAGCTGCGCCATAATGTCTCCAAGAGATACATCGCCTGTAGAAGTAGAAGGAGCTGATGTAGATGGAACTGATCTGGATGGAGCCGAACGGGAGGGAGGAGTGGAGTCCGGCTGTTTCGACCTAAACTGAGCCTCACTACGTTTTACGGTAGCGGCATCTATGGCAGATATGTGTGTGAAATGGTCGGACACAGGGAAAGGGATGGAAAAATGGCGTAGAATCCTCGTGATAGCGGAAGGGAAGATAAGCTTATCACGGAACGCCGAATCTAGATGAACATCTATGATAGAGAAAATGAAGTGAGAGGGAAAATCTATCGTAAGATGCTCAAGTAGAGATAGCAAAAATCGAGCACGAGGCTCTGTGATAGAGTTGTAGTGAGAGAGAGGATAGAGTACAAAAGTCATCACCATGTTAAGAAATCTAGGACCTTTAGCAAAAGGTCTATATGATGTATACTGATGTTCACCCCAGTCAGAAAGGCCCCTTACAAAAAGCGGAAATGAGCTCATCCTTGGACACAGTCCTCAGACGCTCTTAAGTAGGATAGTCAGGAAACTCTATCCTAGAAACCCTAAGCATATCCGCAACTAGCTGCGGTGTGACAGCAATGCGCGTACCTCGAACGCGAGTATGAAAAAGAGGTACTGAATGATCAATCCCGTGCATATTAGAGTAAAACTCCTGAATCAGCACGAGAGGACAAGTGACCGGGACGTCACACAGTGACTCCCATCCCCTACTGTGAATGACAGAGGGAAGGTCAGTGTCGGCGAAGTCCGCCAGAATGACTTGGCGTTCTGAATGAACATCTCGTCTGGAAAAGTTCTCAGTAAATGCCTTGTAGGCATCTCCATCACGGAACCGAAGGTTAAGAGGAGCAGAGTCAGAAGAAGAGGAAGCTCCAGAACGCAGAAGGTTCCGAGTAGGAGTGGATTTACGTTTGGGTGCCATAGACACAACTAACGTAAAAGAATGAGAAAGAGATAGAGATGGAGACAATCAGAAAAGTCCCAAACAGTTCAAATATGACAAATATATTGAACAAAAAGATACGTATGCATGGGAATGCATGAGCATATGACGTGCAAATCAAAAGGCATCATGGACTCAGCCCAATCCAAACCTATTAGCACACATACAAGAAACACACATCTAAATGCATGTAAATATCATTCTAATGCATATGGAATGCAATGTATGACATTTTAAAAGTATTTAAGTGAAAACCCAACCCAAAATTTCAAGAAAAACTCATCAATTTTGAAAAACCCCAAAATTTTCAAAGAAATCCCAAAACTTAGGTTTTAAAAACATGCAATGCATGAAAAAGTAAGGGATAATGAATATACCAGGTGATGGAATGCAAGGGAAGACCAAAAGGATGAAGATTTGAAGCTTTGAGTGAGAAAAGGAGATTAAAAGCCTCGGAGAGATCGAGTCAAATGAGAGAGAATCGCGACAGATCCTTAAATAGGCACCTCAGTAAATCTCGACAGCTGAGGTGTCGAGAGGTATCGAGGAAGCTGTCGAGGAAGGTATCGAGGAAATGGCCTTCGACAGCTGAAGGTGTCAAGAAGTTATCGAGGTAAGAATTAAGAACAGACACTCGATCGATCGACCAGGTATTGAGGAGGTATCGAGGAGACAGGAGATTTCTCGATCGATCCACATGGTGTCGAGACAGGTGTCAAGAAAGAAGACATCAGACACAACAAGGGAATCTCGATCGATCCATCAAGTATCGAGAATCTATCCAGGAGACAGAAGATTTCTCGATCGATCCACCGGGTGTCGAAGAGGTGTCGAGATTGCGATAAGAAAAAGGCTTGAGAAGCTCGACAGATAATCAGGTATCGAGGAGGTGTCGAGCCAGCAGTGAAAAACAGTTTTTCGAGAAGTGAAAAATATAGACATGAATGCAATCAAAACATGCACCTCAACCATGATCCAACCAACATAAAAAGCTCTCAAAAATCATCTCTCAACGAAAATTTAAGCACATGGATCTTCCAAAAACACACACACACACACTAAACAAGTCTAACCAATTTTATATTTCAAAAATAAGTCATGACAGTTTAGTGAGCATACAAAAGCACTTGTAAAACCTTTGTGATGGCCAAATCCCATTGTACCTGTACATGTATCAAAAGTAGCAAAGAATATTGCATGTTGTTTGTGAAAAACATCGCAAGATTGCATATGTGTATACATGTTATGACGATCTGAGATATGATAAAATAACTTTAACTCACACACAATCATAACTGTTTGATGGGGACTATCACCTTCGAGGTACATCCTATAACTCCCACATCTCCTAGAATACACGCTTGCAACCATTTTTAAAGCATTTTTAATCTTTTTGCTTTTTATTTCTTTGCATATTTTCTTTTTAAGCATATCATGCATGGGCTTATGAGAGAGAAAAGAAATACCCATTGATATTTGATATTCCAATTTTGCTATGCCGAAGCACACAAATGTCATTGACATCACACTTTTGCTATGCCGAAACATACAGATGTCATTAATGATTGGCGGGCAACAGTGGTGAGATGGTTATTTATGCCTTTCTCTTAGAATTTTCTAGTTCTACCCGCCAAAAAGAGTGATATGAGTGTTAAGTTTCAAGAGATAACCTAATCTTACTCATCACAAACAAGAACCATAAAACTCACTTGCTTAGTTGTGCATAAAGATGCTCATCTAAGTTACAAGAGATACAAAGTTTAGAAAACTCTGTTTCATTGGCCATCCAAGGTACACAAGTACCAAAGTACACAAAACACACACTGTTTTTGTATTTTTCAATTTTTCATTTTTTTTATATCAAAAACAAAATAAACAAAACTGAAAGTAAACATACAAAAACATGTTAACAAAGCAAAAACAATGCATAAAACTAGATGCAAATGCATGAGGAAGAGGAGGAAGAGAGGGAAATCAATTCATAGAGATAACACTAATGTTTTGACGAAGAAATTCAAAATGTTTGCTGTCAAGAGGTTTGGTAAACAAATCAGCCTTCTGATCATCGGTGTGAATAAACTCAAGAGTGAGAATACCATCTCCGACAAGCTCCCTAATGAAGCAATGTCGAATCTCTATGTGTTTGGTTCGAGAATGTTGAACCGGATTCTTAGATATATTATGGCACTGGTATTGTCACAATAAATAGTGAGATGATCTTGACAAATACCATAATCATGAAGGAGTTTTTGCATCCAGAGGAGTTGTGTGCAACAGCTACCAGCAGCAATGTACTCAGCTTCTGCAGTGGATAAGGAGATGGAGTTCTGCTTTTTGCTAATCCAAGAGACAAGATTGTTGCCTACATAAAAACAACCCCCCGAAGTACTCTTCCTATCATCAGCATTCCCAGCCCTATCCGCATCGGAGTATCCAGCTAAGACATTATTAGTGTCCTTGCTGTACCACACACCGAACTCGGCGGTAGTTTTGACATACTTTATAATTCTTTTTAAAGCAGTCATATGTGATTCTTTGGGATTAGCTTGATATCTAGCACACACACCAACGCTGTAACTAATGTCAAGCCTACTAGCAGTAAGGTAAAGAAGACTACCTATCATGCTTCTATAAAGAGAATGATCAACACTCTTGCCTAACACATCTACAGTGAGTTTGACATTAGGGCTCATAGGGGTACGAACAGAACTAGCAGATTCCAAGCCAAATTTTTTCACAAGATTCTTAGCATACTTAGATTGAGATAGAAATATACCTGAATCTTGTTGACGAATCTGCAATCCAAGGAAATGAGTCAGCTCTCCAATCATGCTCATCTCGAACTCGGCTTGCATGAGCTTTGAGAAGTCATGAGCAAGTTCATCCTTAGTCGACCCAAAGATGATATCATCAACATATACTTGAGCAACTATCAACTCGCCATCTTCCTTTTTGATGAAGAGAGTTTGGTCAGCTTTTCCTCTTGTGAACCCATTTGACACCAGATATTGTGTAAGTCTGTCATACCAAGCTCTAGGGGCTTGCTTCAACCCATAAAGTGCCTTTTTGAGATACAACACATGATCCGGAAAGTGTGGATCAATGAATCCTTTTCGTTGAGCCACATAAACATCCTCTTTAAGCAGCCCATTCAAAAAGGCGGTCTTCACATCCATCTGATAAAGTTTGAATTTCAGGTGACATGCTAGGGCAAGCAGAATTCTGATGGACTCCATTCAAGCAACTGGGGCAAATGTTTCATCATAGTCTACTCCTTCCATTTGAGAGTATCCTTGAGTCACAAGTCAAGCCTTGTTTCGAATCACATTGCCTTCTTCATCGGTCTTGTTGCGGAAAATCCACTTTGTACCAATGATGTGCTCACCCTCTGGTGTAGGTACAAGGGTCCAAACATCATTCCTCTGAAACTGGAGCAGTTCATCATGCATTGCTTCAACCCAACTTTCATCTTGTAGTGCTTCCTCCACTTTCTTGGGTTCAACCTGTGACAAGTAGCAGGAATAAGACACAAAGTTAGCAACACATTTATCAATTGTACGTTTCCTTAATGTGAGTTCATTCAAGTTTCCCACAATAACTTCTGGAGGATGATTCAATTTAATCCTGGAGGAAGGTCCTTTCTCCTAATGAGATTCAGAATCTGGTGAAGTTGGAATTTCTGCAGACTCTTCCACAACACTGGGAGTACCGGGAGTATTAGAAGATGCAGGTTCTTGGTCAACAATGTCTTGAACTTCCTTAGGCTCAGGGGGAAGAATTTCCTTGGGAAGTTCATCAATGCCTTTCTCAAAACTGGAATTTGAAGACTCATCAATGACAACATTTACAGTCTCCATTACCTTCGTAGTTCTTTTGTTGTATTCCCGATAGGCCTTACTAGTGGAAGAGTAGCCTAGAAATATACCTTCATCACTCCGAGAGTCAAACTTTCCCACATTCTCTCTATCCTTGAGGATGAAACAAGTACTTCCAAAGATTCTGAAATGCTTCATATTCGGCTTTCTTCCTTTCCATAACTCATAAGGAGTCTTTTTGGTACCGGGTCTAAAATACACCCTATTCATCGTATGACATGCAGTGTTTACGGCTTCTCCCCATAGGTTTCGAGCCACATCTTTGTTATGCAACATGGCTCTGGCCATCTCTTGAATAACTCTATTCTTTCTTTCTACTACACCATTTTGTTGAGACGTAATAGGAGCAGAGAATTCTTGAGATATACCTGATTTTAAGCAGAAAGACTCCATGTATGAGTTCTCAAATTCTTTACCATGGTCACTTCGAATTCGATCAATCTTCAAATTCTTTTCATTCTGCAGTCTTGTGCACAAGGCCTCAATGTGCTCAGGAGCATCAGACTTGGATCGAAGTAAGATGACCCAAGTGTATCTAGTGAAGTCATCTACCACCACCATGATATATCTCTTACCACCAAGAGACTTAGTTTTGGTTGGACCCATAAGATCTAAATGTAACAAATCCAATGGTCTGGAGGTAGCGGATGTCTGAGTGCTTGAATGCTTAGAGGCTGTTTGGTTAGCTTGTTTCCGTAACTCAATTCTTTGTTTCCATAACTCAATTCTCAAAAATGGTGGGACCCATACAAAAAGTTTGTTTGGCTACATTATTTTTTGTTTCCATAACTCTGTTTTCAGTTCTCAATTCTCACATTTTTGAGTTATGAGTTGTGGATACTGAAAACAACTTTTGGCTGTTTTCAGTTTCCAATTTTTTGTTCTCAATGGCAATCTTGTAAATATAATGTAAAATCCGATCCCACCATCTGACTTTTGCTCCCTTTTACCTTCTTTTCTCTTTTTTTATTTGCTTTTACTTTTCTCTTTCACGGTCAGACACTCCTCTTCTTCTTCTTCTTCTTCTTCTTCTTCTCTTTTCACTTTCTGAGTTTAGTTTTTTTTTTCTTCTTCTTTTCTTTTCTATTCTCATTTTCTTTTTTTCTTTTTTTCTTCTTTTCTTCTCTTTTCACTTTCTGGGTTTGGTTCTTTTTTTTTTTTCTTCTTTTCTTTTCTATTCTCCTTTCTTTTCTTTTTTCTTTTCTTTTCTTTTCACGTTAGTTTTTGGGTTTGGTTTCTGGACTTGGGTTCTTTTTTTTTTTCTTCTTCTTTTCTTTCCTTTTCATTGGGTTTCCATTTTTTTTTTTTCTTCTTCTTCTTTCACTGGGTTCGGTCTCCAGTTCTTCCTTTTTTTTTTTTTTTTTTTTTTTTTTTTTCATTGGGTTCAGGTTTCTGGGTTTTTTTTTTTTTTTTTTTTTTTGGTTCTTCATCACAAAATTTTTTGGTCTGAAGCTGCACTCCATGACCGGGTAAGGATGGAAACTGAAATTTGGATTTGGGTTTCAAAATACCCACATGAATGGGTTTCAAAAAAACTGAGGAGGGGAAATGAGAATAGAAAAAATGGTGGGTTCGGTTTGGCCGCATTTTGTTGTTGCTGTTGTTGTTGTTCTTGCTGTTGTTGTTGTTGTTGTTGTTGTTGTTGTTGCTGGGTTCGGTTTGTGTTTTGGAAGAGTAACAGGGGTGAAGGAGGGGAAATGAGAATAGAAAAAATGGTGGGCCCACAAAACAGTTTTTTCCTGACTAAATGACAGGTATGGGACCCACAAATAGTGTGAAAAATATTGAGTGATGAGAAATAAATGATGTGCCAAACGGGTATTAATTTAGGGTGATGAGTGATGAGTGATGGGTGATGAGTGATGAGTGATGAGTGATGAGTGATGGAAATTGAGTGATGGAAATTGAGTGACGAAAATTGAGTGAGCAAAAAAAGGTGGCCAAACAGGCTCTTAGCTTTTGTCTGTTTCCCAAGCTGACATGGTCCACATACCACATTGCTCATTTTGCTAAGCTTTGTTATCCCCAAGACAGATTCATGCTTAGAGACAATGGATAGATGCTTGTAACTAGCATGTCCCATCTGTTGGTGCCATAGATCTTCATTTGGCAAACGAATGCTATTACACACTATATCAGCATCAGGAACCAATCCATAACAGTTGTCCAAAGTACGAACCCCACTGATGAGCTTCTTTCCAGACTCATCCATGACAAGACACTTTCCTTTTGAGAATAGCACCATAAAGTCTTGATCACATATCTGACTTATGCTTAGTAGATTCACCCTTAGGCTTTCTACATAGAGAACATTTGCAATGTCTGGCAGTCCTGGTAGAGATATGATTCCTTTCCCTTTACTCTGTGACTTGCTCTGATACCACTTGATAGGCCACAAATTGAATGACCCCTTGTGATTAAATCAATTAATTAATTAGCCAAGTTTTTAATTAATCAATTTATCATGCAAACGCGTGACAGCACAAACAAATCACCAAAAACTAAATATGCAGCGGAAAATAAATAACACGGTGATTTGTTCACGAATGGGGAAAACCCTAACGGCAAAAACCCCACCGGGTGATTTTCAGGTCACCACTCCCGAAACTCCACTATTATCAAATCAAGCAGTTACAAGTAAATGAATCCCAAGTACCTTACCAACCTACAGTTGAACCCTTACCCCAATATCCAATTGGACTTGATCTGTAGTGACAGTTCCCCCTTTTAATGCACGACTCCCAAGTACGTGACTAACCAAATGCGCGGATCCCAGTACGCGACTTCAAACACCAACTTTAGAAAGAGAGGTTGGCTGCAAAGTTCTTCAGTTCATCCTATGCGATGAAGATTAGGAAGATGCTTGGTCACAAAACCCTTTGGTGCAAAATACACAGCAACTTCTTTAGAGAAGATGAACTAGGTCAAGAACTTCGTCTTTGATCACAATTTGCTTGAACAAGGATTGCTCAATGCTTTAGCAACTTGTGTCTATGTTGACGACTCTTAAAATAATCCTTTTATATGTTTAGGGTTAGAAGAAAAGAAGGCCCAAAAACACATTCACGGATCCCAAGAAATCAGAACAGAAAAATCTGATTTTTAAATCTCGACAAATAGCAAGTGTCGAGGTAGCTATCGAGAATGTGTCGAGCTTTAAAAACTTTGCACTTTAGCTTGCTTTTTCTTGGACAGATTTGATGACTTCAACACTTGATCTTGAAACATTGTTTCTTGAAATATTAAAAACACCTAGAACTACCTAATTACAAGTAGAGTGCGTTTTGTCAAAGGATTAGCCAATTTACATAAATAGTATGACATATGTTCTTAACATGTGAACCACATATGTCCTAACAATATTTCATGACACAACAAAACAAAATCCCCCAAGCATCTTAAGCCCAAATCATTACCACATAAAACCTAGCCAAACACCACATATATCATGGAATCTAGAGCTACTTACTGTAAATAAGCTTCAGTTATGCACTATATATAATCTTGAATTAACAAATGCAGCTACTTTTATAAAATTCACACACATATAGACCCAAAAACATAATAAATGAAAAAAAAAATTTTGGGTTTTGAGAAATGTACAAATTAGTAGTGGGTCCTCTATTCTATGAAGCATAGGTGCGTTTCCGAATTAGGGTGTGGGTACGGGTGCGGGACTCGGCAATTTTTGAAAAAGTAGAGTGTGAGTGCGGCGAAGATTATTAAAAATATTTTTATTTATATTTTCTATATATTTTTACTATTAAAATATTCTTAAAAAACACATTACTATGGCCTTGGTCCACAAAACAAAGAAAGAAGAAGGCAAGAAACACAAAACAAAAAAGAAAACACAAAACAAAAAAATAAAACACAAAAGAAGACACAAATATTCATAATAAAATTAAGGAATGACAGATTTAGGATGTTTGGGTCTTATTCAAAGCCGATTTCGGCTGATCCAGCATGATTCAAGGTTGATTTCAGCCGTTTCGGTCAGTTTTGGCCACCAGCCCGATTCTAGCCGAATCGGCCCAATTCGACGCGAATACGAAAATTAAAAATTAAAAAATAAAAATAAAAAAACCCAGACGCGGCACTGATGTGCGGGCATCGGGGTTGATGGCCGCACCTCGCGTTGGACTCTGATGCGGCACCTTCCCAGCCGCGTCGATGCTTCCTAGCCTCTATTGCAGCAAATTCTGGTGCAAACAGACGCAATGATCCCAATCACTACGAAAATTAGGGTTGTCACCAAGAACCCCATGTCGATTCCTCTTCCATCTAATATGTAAAGAGAACCCAAACAATATTAAAATTTGGGGAATTTGAATTGGGATATTAGGGTTTTGATAAAGCTCAAAAATTGAACAAACGAACCGAAGATCTCTCGAAATGGAGAATCTAAGGGGTCTGTTTGGTTGATGAGAAAATGAGAAAAAAACGAAAGGGAAAATATTTTCTTTTAAAGATCTCAGCACTAAAACTTTGTAGATAAGCATTACGGAGGAGAAGGAACTAGATGAATAGGAAATGAAATTTGGCAGATTTTGAAATTTTGGCCCAAATTCTTTTGGGTTGCAAAAAGTACAAATTTGATTAGGCCGAGGTGACCCACGGCACTGCCAAGTTGGGCTTAGTTTTAGCATGAGTCTTATCCCCTTGTTTGGTTGGGGGTGAATTTTAGAGAGGATTGAAAATATAAAGGAATATTTTGATTTTTCTTTTGTTTATTACGAAAGAAAACGCAGAGGAGAGAAATTAAAGAGGTGGGGAAGATGATATACCATGGATATTTGTGGCAATTTTTTCAAAAAAAAAAAAAAACATTCTATAAAATAAAGCACTTTCCAAAAAACATTTTTTAAAAAACTATCCTATTTTATTATGTTTAGTAGCAACTTTAAAATGAGTTGGAAAATTATCTTTTGACTTTCCCTATTTAGTGAAAAATAACTCTAACTCATGTCAAGCTAAACAAAGGAAGTCAAAAGATAGTTTTCCTTTGAAATTTTATTTTTCCTTATACTTTCAAATATAGGAAAACTCCGAAAACTATATTCAGTATTGGTGCATTTGGATAGCATGATTTGCGCATGTGGATTTGGATTTAAGTGATTAAAATCTAAATATCATGTTTGGATAGTTGTAGAAGATCAAGAATTTCGATTGACAAATCCATAAATGATTTTAACCCTTTAAAATATTTGGATTCAAAATGATATTTAAAATTAATGGATTTAAAATGAAAGCATTTAAAATATATTGATTTAAAATCTTAGTTCAAATTCAAATTTAAGTTTCCAAGTGCAATCATAAGATTTTTTATACGTGTATCTATATTATTTTACTTTATCATTTATTATTTCTTTTTATTTTAATAATTTATACTTTGATTATTTTATTCTTTGTCATATTACAATGTCAAATTTGAAATTAATTTTTTCTTCATGCAATTATGTTTAATACTTTATAAAACTTAATTTTAATTTCTTTATTTATATTTTATTAATTTCTATTTTTCTTATATAAGTGGTGAAAATATGTTTACAATTATTTAGATATTTTGTTCTTTATTAACATGCTAATATAATAATTAGCATACCACGTCAGTGCACATAAAAATAGTGTTAGTAGTTGAGCCATTTTAAAGTAAGAAAAATATTAAAATTATTACAAATTCTAGTATAAAGTTTACAAATTGACATAATGAATGTAATTGATCCTGCCTCAACAATTTTCACCAATTACATTTGTCAAAAAAAAAAACTTTTACCAATTATAACTAACAATTTCAACGGCTACACAACTGCAACAATGCAATGGACCTGTACTGATAGGCCCAATGTAGGAACCTAAACCCATTGAGTGATATAATAGGACCTGACCCGAGAATGCAAATGACAATGGGTCTAATGATGTTAATTTAAGTTGCTAAAAGATCTAACCTATTTGGGCCAAAACAAAACCCATGAAAACCAGAACTTGATGATGACCACGTATAATATGAAGGTGATTGAAATCAATAATGATTAATGATGTGCTCATATCATATGCAATAGATTTTAGATTTCATTTGGCCAAAGCTTTTGATCTAGTGACACTACCGGCACCCCCCAAAAGGGCTACAACTTTCAACTTTTAGCCTTTTGTCTCAATTTTATTTCAAATATTCAACTTTTAGGTTTTTGAAAAAAAAATAAAAAAATAATTTTTTGTCTTTTGTCTTGCATAAATAAGTTACCGAAAACAAGTTCAGGGCCAGCTTTTCCACTAGGCCAATTAGGCCATTGCCTAAGGCCCCCAAGTGGAAGGGGCCCCAAAATTTTGAAAAAGAAGGGTAGTAGAAAAAAATAATAATAATTTAGTTTCAGATGAAACTTAAAAAAATCTGATACATCCTTGTGACAAAAGAACAAAAAATCTAGAACATCTTTGTAAACATTGGTACCCCAAAAAAAATTTTGGTCTAAACAAAATCATTTATCCCAAAATATCATCCTTAACCTCTAAAGAAAGTAGAATTGAGAAGAGAGACGAAGACAAAGTTGAGAGTTTGAAGAAATGTGAAGAAAAAAGCATTGTAAACTTACTAAACCGTAAAAAAGTAATAAATAAATGTACGAGAGAATAGATGCAATGGGAAAGTTGAGGAGCAAAGGTGGCCACATGGGTGGGAGCTTGGGAATGAGAAAAATGATTTGAAAGGAAGGTTCTAGGAAGGTAGTTTTATTTGCTGAATAACCAAATTTGTTCTTTAAGAAAAAAAAATTCAGGTACCTTTTGAGGCACCTATCTTTTTGGGTAAGTGGTATGGAGTTGCCACTTATTTATCTTTATACAAAAAAAAAAGAAAAAATACTAATTACAAAATACATGACTGAATAGTTCCATTCATTGATTGAATAAAAACTACGTATCTGGAAAATTGAAAAGTTACATAGCTTTGGGTCCTAGTTACAATCTACCAAATATTTACACAGCTTGTTGTCCTAGTTACATTCTACTCAAAGCAATTGAAGATAAGGCTAGATCTACTAAACCAAAAACTTAAATCCGGAGGCTAGGTTACGGAATGGGAACGTGTTAGACACCCATTCCGCCCAGACAAAGTCTAGTCTTCTAAACTCTTGTGACCAATGTACTATGCTATACATATCATGCATGATATGTTGAACATGTGAATGAAAAATTAAATCACACAAATTTATGTATGGATGAAATCTTTTCTTTTTGTTAAAAAAACTAGATATGTTTTTATTGTTAAAAAAAAATGATTTTGATTTGTCAAAATATCAAATATGCTTTATGGGATGTAAAAAAAAGGTTTTGTGATGACAAAAATTCAAATCTGTTTTTTTATATTTATAAAAAAAAAGTGATTTTTGATGACAAAAATTCAGATCTGTTTTGTTATATATTGCAATCATGAATTAAAATAAACACAAAAACAGTAATACATAATCTCTTTCTTTATTTCAACAATTTGCATGTATTAAGAAAATTAGATTTGAGAAAAATTTAGATCTGCATCTCATAAAGATGCAGATCTCTTTTTGTTTGAGAAAACTTAGATCTACATCTTAGGAAGATGTAGATCTATTTTTATATTGAGAAAAAATTCAGATCTACATCTTATAAAGATGCAGATCTGTTTTGTTTTAAGAAAAAATTTAGATCTACATCTTCTAAAAATGCAGATATGTTTTGTTTTAAAAAAAAATCATTATTCACATGCAAATTTATTGAGATTCAAGAAAAATGTTATAACAATCACATTAAAAACAATCATGCTTTAATAAACAACAATTTATCATTCATGTTATGGACAAAAACATTCATCAACATAAAAAGGAAGCATAGAAAAGATTAGGGTGAAGGAAACAACCTCTTGCATGAGCACTCTTTGTTCTTGAGAGGATGTTTTAGGGTTCAAAGAAATTCATTCAATTCTCTTTGAAACCTAAAAACCCTAATTTTGCAGCCACACTCAGACATGGGATCAGAAAATATGTGTGAGTTTGAGAGTGAAAAACGTATGCCTCCCATCTCTCTAGAGGGTGAAAAGTGTGCTGAATTATGAGATGATTCCTATATTTATAGAGGTTGCAATGCTGAAAAAAAATAAGCAAAAAACGTATGGGGAAAAACCCTAAAAAAAAGAGATTTGGATAAGAGTAAGCTGATTTTTCAGATCAGAAATAGTTTCATATTTTCATCATATCTCTTTACTCAAAAGTCAGATTAAGACGAAAATTTGGCAGCTGAAGGTAAATTCGATTCTCTACAATTTTTCCAGAAATAGCCTAGTCCGAATTTTGAGTTATACTAGGACAAAAGTACCTCAGAACGTGGATCTGAAATCTGTTACTTGATTAGCACGTTTTTGAGATGTTTTCCAACCCTAAGACCGTATTTGGATGAATTTCAGAGTTATTTTCATGATAAATCTCATTCCAAAGTGATAATCATGACTTTTAAAATAATTATTTTGAATATGATTGTCCCAAAAGCTTAATTATCTACCGTCTTTAAATATTATCAGTTTATTTGTTTTAATCCCATGCAACAAATCTTACTTTAAGAAAAATACTGCCCCAATCACATAAATTCATTTAATTAATTTTAATCATCAACCAATCAAAATTAATTTCAATTAATCACACGTGATTGGTTTCACCCCATACAATGCATGCTAACCGTGCAAACTTGATCATGCGATATCTTTCGATCATGGTCCGATTTGGAAATCGGGCATACTGTCGCTACCGTTAGAACCTCAAGATCATTTTCATGATATGCAATGAATGAATTAATGCACGTAATGCAAAAGCAAATTGATGTATGTGATGCAAGAACAAAATGATGCATGTGATGCAAGAATGATTTTTTTATTTGTACATGGATGGTCACTCCAGTAATCTTCCTTGATTAAATCATGGGTGCAGAATCAAGTGTCTACACTACCCTGAGGTTTGGGCTAATACCAACAAAGTCTTGAACTTTTCAAAAGTGACCAAGTTGGTCCCTGGACACAATTTGGTCCCTAAACGGCGTTTAGACCCATTACACAATTGGGTTTTGTCTTAAAATTGTTATAATATGGCATTTTTGTTGGCGTATGAATGATTATGGATATGTATATATGCTTTCTGATCAGGGATTTTTGGGGGTTTCAGGTTTTATATGGCTAAGTGTACATGTTTGTATAATCATTTTGAATAGAACTCACAACTCATAAATGTTAGCATGAAAATAAACATTCGGTAAAGAAGAGAGATTCTAAGTGAGGAGAGGGAGAAGAACGGTTAAGAATGAGTAACGGGCCTAAACGCTGTTTAGGAACCAAATTGTGTCAAGGGGACCAACTTGGTCATTTTTGAAAAGTTTTGGACCTTGTTGGTATTAGCCCAAATCTCAGGGTAGTTTATTAAAATTTACCCAAAAAATAAATCTAACCACTTATTTTGAATATTTAAAACACTATTTTTTTTATATATATATAATTACAACATTATATTCATTAATCTATATAATTTATCTCTATTAACTATATAAAAAGAGTAAATAGGCTTAGGAATAGTGTTTTGGTTTAGTCAAGTTTTTGGACTCGTTCTAATGCTACTAAAAAACCTTTCATACTTATTCAAGGCATTTGGCCAATCTAGTGAGATGGATTTTTTTTCTTCTCATGTACACCAATTTATTTTTGTTTTGTTTTATATTATATTATCTATATATAAAATTTAAAAAAAAAAAAAAAAAAAAAGGAAAGAAAGTGAAGTTACATTATTTTTGGTTTGTTCAACTTGTACCATTTCACCGGCCACTTTTTGTTTTTTAATGTGTAAAGCTACAGTAGTTTTGCTACATTATTTTTGGTTTGTTCAATTCGCAATGTTTCACAAAATGATTTTCAATAGGCTTAGGAATAGTGTTTTGGTTTAGTCAAGTTTTTGGGCTCATTCTAATGTAACTAAATAACCTTTAATACTTATTCAAGGCATTTAGCCAATATGGTGAGATGGATTTTTTTTCTTCTCATGTACACCAATTTGTTTTTGTTTTGTTTTATATTATATTATCTATTTATAAAAAGAGCAAATGCATTGAAGCTACAGTATTTTTGATTTGTTCAATTTGCATTGTTTCACTAGCGCTTTTTTTTTTTTTTTTTTTTTGAATGCGTAAAGCTATGGTAGTTTTGCTATATTATATTTGGTTTTTTCAATTTGCAATGTTTCACAAAATGATTTTCAATAGGCTTAGGAATAGTGTTTTGGTTTAGTCAAGTTTTTGGACTCATTCTAATGCTACTAAAAAACCTTTCATACTTTTTCAAGGCATTTAGCCAATCTGGCGAGATGGATTTTTTTTCTTCTCATGTACACCAATTTGTTTTTGTTTTTTTGTTTTTTTAATATATTATATTATCTATATATAAAAAGAGCAAATGCCTTGAAGTTACAGTATTTTTGGTTTGTTCAACTTGCACTGTTTCACTGGCTACTTTTTTTTTTTTTAATGCGTAAAGCTAGAGTAGTTTTGCTATATTATTTTTAGTTTGTTCAATTCGTGATGTTTCACAAATTAATAAAATATTAACATAACAAATTGGCACAATATTTTTACAATTGTTGAGGTGTTAATTTCTTATAGGTCAAAATAAAATAATAAAATATCATATTGGAACCAACCACGACTAAAAATAAAGTTATTGTGCAAAACAAGTGTTACATCCACAACATTTTTCACAACACTTTCATAACAAACCATAGGTAGTAAATTGTTATTTGTTCTAATTTAAATTTGCTAATTAAATAACTTTTTTGCCCTCCAATAACTTTATTGTTGCTTTTACATAAAGAAATTTTTCAAAGTTAAAATTAATAAAATCATATCTAGTTAAAATCAAAAATGTCTCAAGAAAGATTAAGTGGATTGGCTATATTATCGATTGAAAATGAGATATTAGAAGAATTTGAATGCAAAAATTTAATTAGTCAATTTTCATCTTAAAAGACAAGAAAAATAGATTTTAAATGAAATATATTGTAATATAAAAATATTAAATAAATATTAAATAAATATTAATTTAATTAATACATAAATATAAAAAAATACCTCATTTTAGTTCTCATCTAAGGCCCCAAAATATTTAGAGCCAGCCTGAACAAGTTGTACTCAAATACACACGAAACTTCCTAATTCCTATTAAAAAAAAGTTAAAAATATTCCAGATTGTTCGAATTTTTAAAACTAAATATATATTAGATTTTTTTAGTGATCTCTCAATTGTTAAATACGTTTCTCGAAAAAAAAAAAAAAGTTAAACACAATTGAGATTGTTGTTGAAGTTAAAATATGCAACTATTTATATGTGATACTACTTACACTAGGTATAGTCATTTTTTCTTTGTTTTTTTTGGCGGCTGAGAATAGGTATAGACATAGTCATTAATTATGTCTAAAATATTGTAACAAAAATCAACATTAGATGCTGAGCTGCACGGTTTATCATGAAAAATCTAGAAGGGAAGAAGAATAACTATAAACAGTGTGCATCAATAGATTCAATTCAATACCATACACGATTGACAGTAGGCTCACAGCTAACATGGATATTTCGCAATTTTTTTATTATATATCCACTTATTCTTTTACGTTCTGCGTCAGACATGACATCAAAAGTTCATACTTTTTTCGTTCCTTGTTGAGCTATGTGAGTTTAATATTCAGTCATGTTGTCGGTGAAGTTATGTCGGCAGACATTGATTTTCTTTGTTTTGTTTTTGTTTATTTTGTAAAGGTTTTTACGATGAACACGGAAGCTTTATTAAACAAATATATATATATATATATATATATATATATTAAGTCAAGAAAAACCTGAATCGTGAATGACTTGGTTAAAAATACAAAATTAATATCAATTGAGCTATAAAATTCTTAGAGTGTTGTTAATTATTAGCTCCAAATATATTTGGAGTTATTTTTTCCAACCAATAATGAGAAAAACTATAATACTATCTATGTTTATTATTTAAACAAGTCACGTAATTGTTAAAAATGTCATGTGATCAAAACTATATATCCATAGTCTCTTCAATTACCACATAGCAAGTTGAAGTAAGATAATCCTAAACATGTTTGAAATAAAAAAATATATCAATTAATTATAGCATGCATGCGGTTACGTGTTTGTGTTTCAACTTCATTGCTTAGGGTCCGTTTGGATACAGCTGAAAACTGAAAATTAAAAACTGAAAACTGAAAAATATTGTAGCAAATAATTTTTAAATGTGTAAATAGTACCGTGGGACCCATTTTTAATAAAAAAGTTGTTGAAAAGTGAAATTTGTAGGCCCATGAACAGTAAAATTTGTGCTGAAAAGTCAAACTTTGTGGCTACTGTTCAATAAACAGTAACCGCAACAGTGCTACTACAGTAAAATTTAGCTGAAAATGCATAAAAAAAAAAAAAAAAAGTTGAAAATGCAAATGCTAAACGCGACGCGCAAACCAAGCGTATACTTAATGTCCAGATAATATATACAAGTTACAACTGAAAATACCAAAAGAAGTAAAGATCTCTCTCTCTCTCTCTCTCTCTCAATAAATATATATGTATATATATATTTCAATAATAAATTAATAATTAACCTGTACACACAGTTAACTAAAAAGCAAAATGAATGACATGACTACGTTACTGATAAGGATTAATTTGGAAGTGATAATTGAAGCTTCCCATTTATATGCAAATGACTATATCCAGGGGCGGAGCTCGGGGGAGGGTGGGGGGAACTGCCGACTCATCCCAAAAATCCTTTACTTGCTTCTGTTATAAGTTGTTGCCTACCTAACATTGTGAAAGAAACAAAATAAAAAACTCCCACTCCAGAAAAACAGGCCCTGACACCAATATAAAAATGGAAAAAACCTTGCCTCACATATCAAAGCTTATGACTTTTTCAATTCTATTCTTTTAAAGTAGCTTACATCTTGTCCCACGTTTTAACCCATCGACCAGTGTTTTGTTTTGTTTTGTTTTTTTTTTTTTTTTTTTTTTCACATTTTTTGTTGAGTAATGTTATTAATATTACAGATTTTACTACATTAGTCTTATAAGATGATATATCACCATCACAAAAAAAATCAATTCATATAATTTTTTATTATTTTGTCTAATAACACTAATTATATTCTTATCACATCAATTTTGTTATTATTATCAATTAATATTTTTTAGATTAATTTCATTTTTAATAATGACTTTGAACCCTTCCTCTCCTAAACTAAAATCCTGGCTCTGCGATCTCTCATTTATATGTGCTATAGTCACATAAAAATATTCATGCTTTCATGCTTTAAATGACGACACATGCATGGATGCAAGTTGTATATATCATCACATGCAAATCAAGCTGAAGTCTATGTGCATGTATTGTTTGTAAAGAACTAACCCGTTGAACCTTGGCATAGCCGCCATCAAGCCAGATTTTCAATTGAGGGGGTAAAGTCGGAACGAAAGAAATTCATAAAAATCTAAAATAACAACTATTTAGTATTAACAAAATATGAACAAAATAATAAATATAATATAATTTTTTTTAACGCATTACAATACATTTATGTTGGTGCTCAAATTAATTATAGCTGCTAGGTAAAAAAGAATACTGGGTGTGTTGGGACTTGGGGTACCGCTTATTTTGCTGAAACTGAAAAATTATTACTGAAAGTACTGTAGATAAAAGTAAAAGTTAGTTGAAATAGTATAGTGAAACTCGTAAATAATGTCAAAAAGTGCAATGTGGCCCATAAATAGTAGCAAAAATAAGCTAAATAGTGAAATAATTTTAATTTTTCATTTCAATCTAAACGCACACTAGAAAATAAAAAATTCAAAGTCAATTGTTGCTAAGATTAAGATTGTTGTTAAGTTTAATTACTATTGCTAAGTTAATTATTTATGTCAAACAATGTTCTTATTGTCTTTAATGTAAAGATGCTAAACTAAAGACAAATTTTCATCTAACTTTATCAAATATTCAGCAAGTCATCAATCATTATTAGATAAAAGCAATGATAATCAAATGTTCAACCAACCATTAGCAACCAGTAACTAACTTTATTTAACTATTCTAGTCTCTACTCTAATTACTTTATTTACTCTTTAATGTGATCGGACCAGCACTAATTCAGGGCTTTTCTTTTTTTGAAATTTTGGAACAATTTTGACTAAATGTATCTGATGGGTTTGGTAAATTTTTGGTAAATGTTTAATCTTACATATGCCGGTTGTTTAATTTTTGTAATTAGGATGTTATTTGGGTTTTTTTTTTTTTCCAAGAGGCTAAAGATGTTGCTAGGGGGGGGGGGGGGGGGCAAGTTCAATTATATTGGACCAAATTCTAAAATATATCTAATGTTAAGGGAATTTTTGAAAAGTTAGGGCTGCGATGGCCTCTTTTGGCACCCCGTAACTGCTAACACTGTCCACATTTAAGGCACGCTTGGTACACTATAATAGATGTTGTAATGTAATAGTTTTTTTTTTCTTTTTGATGTGATGTAATGTAATAGTTATTCCTAAAGAGTAGCTATTCAATTGTTTGGTTATGCTTTTATTACCAAGAATACTCATTCTTAATGAATAGTTATTCTTTAAAATGGGGAATAACTATTCCTTATCAAAAGCTATGTAATAACTATTCCTTAATTTATTCAGTACTCTTTTAAAAGAAAATTCCTAAAATGCCCACACACAAAAACTGCGGTTGCTTCTTGCTAAATTAGGTTCTCTTTATATAGAAATTAAAAGGTATGTAAAGTTATGTGGCTGATTTCTACCTATTTAAACTTAAAATTTCCAACAAAATATGTTCATTTTGCAAAAATCACCCACAGTGGATTAACATCCATGAATTTCCAGAACAAAACCCATACATATCAATCAAAATTCAAGTCTCCAAATTGCTTTAAAAATATCCATATTCGTATGATAAGCAATTGTTCTTGGTAGATTCTAGAACTCTTATTTGCCAAACCTTCTATAAAATCGAAACCCAGTCCTATAAAATAGTTCAAGACTATTATAGTTCCATTCTGAATAAAATAAATAATATTCTGAAACTTTGTTATCATATCATGAACATCATGCTATTTAAACATTTATGGAGTTATAAATTTTGAACAAAGGAAACGTATATTATTTATTTATTTTTAGTTTATACATAATAAATTGTTAAGCTAGAGCTATAGAAAGTGTAAATATAAATTTATAAATAAGGATAATTTAGCAAATTGGACTTAAATATAATTTCATTTAAGTTTTTATTTATGTGTTGTCACCAAACAAATAGTAATAGTCATTTCATTACGGTTTATTGTATTTCTTATAATACTAATTCCTAATACACTGTAATTATCGTTACATTATACCAAACATGCCCTTAATGGTATTGGTCGCTACCATCAATTGTTACACACAGCTATGTTCACAGCTACAAGTTTATGATAAAGAATTAAAGATAAAGCTGTACAGTGCACAAATATTTAATTCTTTTTTTTTTTTTTTGATAAGAAATATTTAAATGCAGGTTGCACTTCACCATTATATGCACATGCATTTATTTATATAAAAAAAATAGGCACATGCATAGATATTTACGAAGTTCGTTGACGAAAACTTTAAAAGACATTATCTACGACACTACTGTTACCATGACGTAAGTAGGGACGCAACTATGCAAAAAGAAATAAAGTTTTTTTTTTTTGGGTAAAGTTGTGCGTCTATAACTTGCGGTTCACACCTCATCACGTGGATAAGTTATGGCAAAATGTGTAATCTTAGTATTACTCAAAAATAAAGAAAATATTAAAACCACAACTTTTATTACAATTTGAATTTGCCACAATTTTT
This sequence comes from Quercus glauca, assembly GCA_023736055.1. NCBI lineage: Eukaryota > Viridiplantae > Streptophyta > Magnoliopsida > Fagales > Fagaceae > Quercus > Quercus glauca. The sequence continues at coordinate 60,053,527 of CM043322.1, forward strand.
TCATGAGGCAAGCTGTGGGTCCACAACTTTACTACTCACAACTCATTACGTGAAAAAATTGTGGCAAAGTTATAGTAAAAGTTGTAATTATAACTTTACTCAAAAAATAATAACAACTTGTAATATTTTTTTATTTCTATAACAGCTTGTAAGATAGCTTTTATGATTAGGACTAGCTTATAAGCTAACTTTGTATGTGCAGTTTCTTTTTTAAAAAAAAAATTTAATTACAAGTATATTTTAACATATTTTTAATATAAAAAAAATACTTGTGGGTACCCGAGGACCGAGGAGGAAGTTGTAGGGTTGAAACACTAGGCTGAGGCCCGAAGAGGAATAGGAAAGGTTGAGGCATTAATTTGGGCACAACCCTAGACACGGGCCCGAGGAGCAATGATGCCCGAGGAGGGAGACGGATTCGCCAAAGTGTCTTACGGTACTCTACGGAGGGGGCTACAAATTGAAGAAGGTAGAAGTCAATGGTAGACAAGGAACCTCCGGGCTAGAATTGCCTGTCGCATCCACATTAAATGATATACACCAGTTTTATCAGCCACATTAATGAGGAAGTGACCTGAACAGTGCTGGCCACAGCTACGCAAGCTACTGCCGCCATCTACTTCAGATGCAAAAGGTGACAGGTGTTGGAAAGGGATGAAGATCAGGTAGAAATGGATGGAGAAGATACAATGGGGAAGAGCTATATAAGGAGGGATAAGGGCATTGGGAAAAGAGGAGGAAAAAGAAAGAGAGAGTAGATATAGGAGAGAAAAGAGGAGGAGAGGGATTCTTTTTGGTAAATCTTGCCTCTTTAGGAACCCTTATGTAAAGCTATTTGCCCATCTAATTCTGAATATAAACTGGACTTCTCCCAAAAATTGTTCTCGGGCACAACTCATGCTAGTTGTCATATCCCATCTCTTACAAATTCTATTGGTTTGGGTCAAGTTTGACAAATTCAATCCATTACTCTAAGTGAACCAGCACGCAAACATTTTTTGGCCTTTACAATTGGCACCGTCTGTGGGAAACAGCAAGTGCTTGTGGATCTGCCCTGAATACTGATGGCTAACGAAGGCCAAGGTGAGGAAGAGTCGGTTGGTTCCCACAGGGAGAACCCTTTCGTTAATTTGGAGCGTAGGAGGGATAGGCAACATACCCCAAGTGTTGTGGTGGGGTCTCATCACACTAAACGTACTGAGTGGAATCATCCCAAGTCTAGGAATCAAGCCTCACTTGAACAGGAGACGCTAGCGTTGCAGCGGGAGGTTGATCGTTTGTGCAAGAAGCTGAGGCACAAGAAGCATGACAAGAGAAGCCCATCCTTCCCATCGAGTGAGGGCTTAAGGGAGAGCCGGGACCGATCATACCGATGTAGGTCCAGAACTCCACCTACCAAAACCTACTCAGCCTCTTTATGTTGGGACAAGTTGGAGAAAAGCAACAATAGACGTGAGAAGGGGCCCTCTTATCACACCAGAAAAAACGATGCCATGAGTAAAGCCTTACGACAAATTTCTAAAGTCCCCTTTCGTTAGGAGGATTAACAAGGCTAAGCTCCCTCACCGTTTCTCCCAGCTAACGTTCACCATATATAATGGAAGGACTGACCCTGTGAAGCATGTCAACCACTTCAATCAGAAGATGGCCGTCTATACTAAAAATGAGGCCCTTATATGCAAGGTGTTACCTTCCAGTCTTGGGTATGTCACCATGTGTTGGTTTGATGCGTTGGATGAAGGGTCAATAAGGTTCTTTGAACAGCAGACCAGGGCATTCGGCTTTAGGTTCATAATTGTAGTAGGGTTCCCAGGCCATTAGATGCTCTGCTATCTATGGCCATGAGGGAGGGGGAAACCCTTAAAACCTACTCGGACCAATATTGGGAGATGTACAATGAAGTGGATAGAGACTTCGAAAATGTGGCAGTAAGGACCTTCAAGGTTGGCCTCCCGACCAAGCATGACTTGAGAAAATCATTGACAATGAAGTTCGCCTCAAACATGCGCCAGCTTATGGATCGCATAGAAAAGTACAAGAGATTAGAAGAGGACCAAATGCAGGGGAAAGGGAAAGCTAAAGCATTCCCCGAGAAGAAGGATCCTCAGGGAGGGGGATGCCATAATGACCAACCTCAAAGGGACTTCCCTAGTCACCCAGTATCCGAAGGAGTTCACATGATCAATTCACTATTCAAGGAATCGGTATACCAGTTACTAGAAAAGATAAAGAACGAGCCGTTTTTCAAGTGGCCCAACAGGATGGGTGGGGATCCATCCAAGAGAAACTAAAGTCTCTGTTGCAACTATCATTGGGACAAGGATCACACGACGGAGGACTGCAGGACTCTGCAGGATCACCTCAATCAATTGGCAAAGGCAGGGAAACTCGATTACTTCCTACATCAGCCTACGGAACAGGCCAGACATTAAACAAGGGTACGTGGAAACGACAATCCTCAGCCAGCCTTGGGCACTATTAACATGATCCTGGCTAGGCCAGAAGGTAATGTCATGCCGAGTCCCCGAGTCATGTTCGTAATAGGGGGCTTTTACCTGGAGGCTAGAGGTCAGACTCACAAAAGAGCAAAAGTGACGGTCTCGGACCTGAGCTTTTCCGAGGAAGATAAGCTGGAAACCCACCAACCACACAAAGACGCTATGGTGGTTACTGTGAGAATTGGGGGCTATAACGTCAAAAGGGTACTGGTTGATCAGGGAAGCCAGGCTTAGGTAATGTACCCAGATTTGTACCGAGGGTTGGATTGAAGCCCGAAGACCTGGATGCGTGTGCTCTCCGCTGATGGGCTTCGATGGTAAAATGGTAATCCCCAAAGGAATGATCAGGCTCCCCGTACAAATTAATGGTGTGGAGGTCCAGGTGAATTTCATAGTGGTAGAGGCATTCTCCTCGTACACCGCTATCCTCGGCAGACCTTGGCTTCACAGCTTAGGCCCAGCAGTGCTTGGTGTCAGCAGTTACACGGCAATCATCAGGTACAGCCATGGTTAATGAGGATGCGATCCAATAGCAATTAAAGGGGGCTGTCAACGAGCAGCAGACTGAGATATCGGGAGAATCATTTGAGGAGTTGGAAAAAGTAATGATAGGATCGGACTCGGAGCAATAGTTCCAAGTAGGATCGCGATTGCCATCCGTGGAAAAAGCAGAATTGGTGAAGTTCTTGAAGGCAAATGTTGACATTTTCACCTGGAATGCTTGTGACATCCCAGGAATTAATCCCAAGTTAGCATGCCATCACTTAAATGTGAACCCCGAGGCGGTGCCATGCAAGCAGCCTCCCTAGCGATCATCCGATGCTCACGCCAAGGCAATCAGGGTGGAAATGAACAAGTTGAAATAGGATGGGGCTATTAAGAAAATCTTCTATCCCAAATGGCTGGCCAACACAGTAGTGGTAAAGAAGAAAAGCGGGAAGTGGCGAATGCGTGTAGATTTTCACAGACCTTAACCAGGCCTGCCCGAAAGACCCTTTTCCCATTCCTAGAATTGATCAATTGGTAGATACCACGGTGGGACATCCTCGGATGAGTTTCCTAGACGCTTTCCAGGGCTACCATTAGATACCACTGTCACTAACCAACCAGGAGAAAACGTCCTTCCGTGCCCCCATTGGTAACTTTCATTATCGCGTGATGTCCTTCGACCTCAAAAACGCCGAATCAACTTACCAGAGAATGGTGACAGAGATGTTTGAAAAACAACTCGGGAGGAACACGGAGGCATATATTGATGATATGGTGGTTAAGAGCAAAAAGGTAGAGGAGCATCTGGCCGATTTGGTAGAAACCTTCTCGATGCTTAGGTAGCATAAACTACGCCTCAATGCATCCAAATGCTCTTTTGGGGTTAGCTCGGGAAAATTCCTAGGATACATGATTACTCATCCGGAAATAGAGGTCAACCCAGAGCAGATTAGGGCTATAAACAACATACACCTTCCTCGGAACACTAAGGAAGTGCAAAAGTTGACTGGGATGACGGCAGCCCTAAGTAGGTTCATCTCTCGATCCGCGGATAGGTGTCGTCCTTTCTTCCAACTATTGCATAAGTGGAAAGATTTTCGATGGACTGAGGAGTGTAACATGGCATTTGAGGACCTCAAGCTGTACTTATCCAATCCTCCGATCCTATCTCGACCCGATAAGAAGGAAGTACTGTATGCGTACCTAGCGGTCACCAAGCATTCCGTTAGCTTCGTCCTAGTTAGGAACGAGGATGGAGTCTAGAAGCCCGTCTATTACGTTAGCAAGTCCTTGCAAGAGGTTGAGATGTGTTATCTTCCCCTGGAAAAAGCAGTGCTGGCCATTGTGCATGCAACCAGAAAACTTCCTCATTATTTCCAAGCCCACATGGTGGTAGTGCTCACTCGGTTGCCCTTGCATGCTTTATTGAGGAAATCTGATTACACTGGCAGAATTGCCAAATGTGGGACTAAATTGGGAGCCTATGATGTTAAGTACATACCCCGAACCGCCATAAAAGGACAGGTCTTAGCAGACTTTATAGTAGAATTCGCTGAAGGTGCCCCCGAGGAGGAGAGCGCAGCCATAAGCCTAATGGTTTTGTCGGCCACCACTGCCCCCTTGTGGAAAGTTTACGCGGACGAGGCTTCTAACTGAAAGGGAGCAGGGGTGGGGGTTATGTTGATTACCCCCGAGAAACTGATAATAGAAAAGTCATTGCGACTAGGATTACCAACCACCAACAACGAGGCTGAATACGAAGCCTTGCTAGCTGGAATAAACATGGTCAGACTGCTTGGAGGAAAGACAGTCGAGTTGTATTTAGATTCTAGGCTGATTGTGGACCAAGTCAATGGTGACTTTGAATCCCGAGATGAGAGGATGCATAAATACCTTACCAAAGTACAAAGTGCGTGAACTCACTTCAAGGGTTTTACGTTGGAGCAGATCCCGAGAGGACAGAATTCTCATGCAGACTCTCTTGCCATGTTAGCCACTTCGCTAGAATCAAGCCTTCCTCAAGTCATTCTTGTTGAAGAGATGGACACCTCAAGTCTTACGGAGGCACCTTTGACGGGGGTGTGCAGCCTCCATGTGGGTCCGAGCTGGATGGATCCCATAGTGATCTTTTTTAAGAGAGGATCCCTTCCTGAAGACAAAATTGAAGCAGAGAAGGTACGCAAGGCTGCCCCTCGTTATTGGCTGTCTGAGGAGCAGAAACTGTACAAGCGCTTTTACTCAAGTCCATATCTGTTATGCATGCACCCAAAAGCCGTGGAGCCCTTACTGGAGGAACTACATGAAGGCATTTGTGGGAGTCATACTGAAGGGAGATCCCTAGCACACAGGGCCCTCACACAGGGTTACTGGTGGCCCAACATGCAATAAACTTCCTAAGATTATGTCAAAATGTGTGATCAATGTCAAAAGTTCGCCCCAAATATTCATTAGCCAGGGGGAATTCTGAATCCTTTGTCTAGCCCTTGGCCCTTCGCCTAGTAGGCCTTAGATATAGTAGGACCTTTTCCTCAGGCCATTAGGAATCGGAGATGGCTCCTCGTTGGCACGAACTACTTTACCAAGTGGATGGAAGCCGAGCCTCTTGCCAACATCAGAGACGTTGACGCCAAGAAATTCGTCTGGAAGAATATTGTCACTAGATTTAGGGTTCCGCACATACTGATCTCGGATAACAGTTTCCAGTTTGATAGCAAATTTTTTAGAAGATACTGTGGAGAGTTGGGAATCAAGAATGGATACTCCACACCGGCATATCCTTAAGGAAATAGGCAAGTTGAGGCCACCAACAAAGTCATAGTGGCCAGGCTGAAGAGGAGGCTAGATGATGCAAAAGGAAAATGGGTGGACGAGCAGCCCCACGTGCTGTGGACATACCACACCCACCCTAAAGGTTAACAGGGGAAACCCCATTCTCAATGACGTATGGTTCAGAAGCAGTAATCCCCCTTGAAGTTAGATTCCCAACTCTGGGAATGGACCAATTCAATGCTGAAGGAAACCACTAGTTACTTCTTGACAGTCTAGAGCTGACCAAGGAAAGACGAGAAGTGGCAACAGTAAAGATGGCACACTACTAGTAAAAACTTAAGCAGCAATATGATAAGGGGATCAAATTTAGACCCTTGGCCCAGGGAAACCTAGTTCTGAGGAAAGTAGTAGGAACGGCCAAGAACCCTGCTTAGGGTAAACTAGGTCTCAATTGGGAAGGGCCGTATAGAATCACCTCAGTAGTAGGGATTGGGGCCTACCACTTGGAGGACCTAGATGGAAATGTAGTCCCTCGCCCATGAAATGTAAACAATCTACGGCGTTATCACTATTAATAAATTTTGCAGCCGTTATGTCTTGCTTCGTTGTATCTCATACTAAGTGTTAAACAGAACCTAGGACTTGCCTGGCTCCTCAGCCACAAGCCTAGGGTAAATTAACATGGCAAAAATATCCTAAGTGTTAAACAGAATCTAGGACTTGTTTGGCTTCTCGGCCACAAGCCTAGGGTAAATTAACATGGCAAAAATACCCTAAGTGTTAAATAGAACCTAGGACTTGCCTGACTCCTCGGCTACAAGCATAGGGTAAATTAGCATTACAAAAATGTCTTAAGTATCAAAAAGGATTGAGTAGCAAAGTCCAAAGGAATTTGCTTTAAGCTTCCAAAAAGAATTACTAGTTAGCTTACTCACATGCATATTCAATTTTAAATTTTTATGATCTGGTTATCATAAGAAAGGGACAATAAGGAATTTATACATGCAAAGTATACAACTATGTCTATATATAAGCATGAAAAGGCAGAAATCATTAAATTTTCAATCATTCAATATGAAAATTTCATTACAAGAGGGGGGGGGGGGGGGGGGGACTACATGTACACTGTCCCATTACAAAAAAACTCCTAAAGGATTTCCTAGCTGAAAACTAAACTAAGCGCTGGCTCTTTTTCCTTAGCATTTTTCTCCTTCTGCTCCTTTTTCTTTTTCTTCTTCTTCAGCGGCACCCCCTCAGGACCCTTTCCTTGGCCTCTATGTCCATCGCAGCTTCTAGAGGTTGGAGTTCCTTAGTTGACTCCTTTCCCTTGGACGAGGTAGGAGAGGTAACTGGATCCTTGGGCTCGACAGAAGAAGGGGGAGCAAAACTTGGATCCGTTGGTAGCTGAGAAGTCGTGGGTGCCAGGCGTAGAGCTGGGGGATAATACACCCTATTAGGAGCACGTAACTCTGATTTGGGGTCAACTCCTGCAACGTTCATGGCCTCTCCCCAGACTTCTCGGCTAAAGGCACGAGCAACATCATGAAACTGGGCAGTGAGACTTTTAGCAGTCTTATTCATACCCACGTTGTAAGCTGCTTGCTCGACCTAAGCCTTCTCAGCCTCCTTGGCCTCCAGCTGTTTGTTCTCATGTTTCAGCTCTACCACAGTGAGAGCCAGCGTGCTCTCAGCCTTCCTCTAGGCCTCTAAGGCCTCGGAGGCCTGCCTCTCATAGCCCTTCATGGAGGATTCAGTGTTACGGTAGGCCTTCTCCATTTCTGATAGCTAAGAAATGGTTTCCTTCAGTTTCTTCTTCGCCTCAACCTGAGCTTTCTCAGCATTTTCCTGGGCCTTCTCTGCCTTCCCGGCCACATCCAAGGAATGGTCTACCCACTCCTCTGCCATGAAGGCAGTCTGGACAGCCTGCAAAAAGAAGAGCAAGCAAAACAAAATAAGCATTGTATAAGTCTTAGGTAGAATAACTTTACAGATGAATGAGTTGGGTGAGGTACCTTGGCGAGGTCCTACTTTAGGGACAGGAAGACCTCTCATTTCCTGCAGGACTTCAACTCCTCCATGTCCTCAGGAAGGCATAGTACCCTCTCCAGGCACTTTGCTACCAGGCCTGAGCTACCATTCGAAGGATCCCTCAGGTTGGCATCATCAAGCACGGGAGCGCCTGAACTCAAGGTAAAGACAAGCCTCCAGATAGAGGCCTTCTTGGGATGGCCCCTGCCACTTTCCTTAGAGGGCACGGTGTGCTCAGGCCTCTTTTTCTGCTGCCCTTTGCCTACACGAGCCTCCTTGACCGGGGGCTTGGATAACTCCCCCTCCTTAACCACCTCTGCCCCCTTTCCCCCTTGCCTTCATTTCCGCTTTTTGCCTGCGGCCTCAGCCAGGGAGGTACTGTCACCGCTGAGGAAGAACCTCCAGCGTGGGCCGTTAATAGCGCAAGAAGATCGGGAGTCTTCTCCACGAAGCCCATGGATGTTAATGAAGGGGCTTGTAAGGTGCTCAGAGAATTCGGGCGATAGAAAACTTCAAAATCCTTATCTGTCACCTCATGGATAGAACTGGACGTGGACTCCTCGACCTCCTCATTAGATGGTAGAGGAGGTTCCTGGGAGTATAGGAGTTGAGCAGCTATAGGCGCTGGGATCTGAGCGTCTTGTATCCCCTTGGGAGGTGATTCTGTCAGTAAGAATCCTGGGACAGCAACGTCTATCAGAGCCAAGCGCGGGTCACGAGCTTTGATGACATTTTTTGGACTCTGAAAGTGCTTGGTTGAGGGTTTATAGCCAAGGATGACGTGCGCTGCCCTGAACTGCTCGTCTCTGTGCAGGAATATTTCTGATCTGAGGATTTTGTTCAGATCGTGGAAGTTCATCAAGTGATTGGCTGGGGCTGTGTGGTACTCGTCTGCCAAGAGAAACCATGAGTATCATTAGTGAGGGAATAGAGGAGAAAGAAAATGTTAATAAATAAATTAATAAATAAAGCTACTTAAAATCCTAAAGGTGACCCCAATCCTCGGGAGTGCTACCTGGTTCCCCTTCCTGGGTGGGGCAGTACCTCCTATCGTGTCATCCTCCCAAGACAATAAGGAAATCTTCGTTCATGCCTTTGCTCGAATCATTCTGGCATGAGATTAACCTAACTGCGGGGATCCTACACTTCATGTAATATTTTGTCTTTTCCCCTTTCTGGCAGTTATAGACCCAGTTCACGTCATGCCAAGTGAGGTGAGTCCCCATTCTACAGTTTATGGCATCTACGCACCCGAGGATCCTAAAAATGTTGAGAGAGCACTAGGTCAGGGTTAACCTATAATTTATGTGGTAGTCCCTAGTTACTGACCCCATAGGAAGTTCCATCCGGCCTTCAATGAAGGCAATCATAGGAATAATCACGGATTCAGGAGGTCGGTTCAAAACCAACCACTCACCCTCCTTGCAATGCCTAATTTCTACGTTATCAGGGATCCTATATTAAGCCCTAAAAGTTGTCCTAGCCTCCTCGGTATCAACTAACCTAGCATATCTACCCATGGTTTTCAAGAGGGCAAAGTGTGAAACTTGTAAAAGAACAAAACACAAAGAAAACCAACACACCTACTGTTGAAAGCAAAGAGCACTCCTTGGGAGTGTTTTTCTCTTCTTCAAAGCTTAGGTCGCCAAGATATCAAAAATGAGCCTCAGCCGGCTCTAGATCCTCCTTTTATAGGAGTAAAAAAATGGGCGGTAAAATTCCCGCCCATAAATGAGAAGAAATAGGAGCCATACGATTCCAATCAAACCGTAGAACGTGGGGAGACAAACAGCCGCCTGACGCCATAAATGATAGTTCATGGATTCCAAAGCTCCAGGAGCGTGTGAGTGACAAATGAAAGGACGCTGATACGTGGGAATGCATGTGGCACGTGCATGATTCACTTACAAAACTAAAACTTCACTTTTTTCTCATAAACAAATAGCGAAAGTTTTAGGGGGCTATTGTGAGTACCCGAGGACCAAAGAGGAAGTTGTAGGGTTGAAACACTAGGCCAAGGCCCGAAAAGGAATAGGAAAGGTTGAGGCATTAATTTGGGCACGACCCTAGACACGGGCCCGCGGAGCAATAACGCCCGAGGAGGGAGACAGATTCGCCAAAGTGTCTTACGGTACTCTACGAAGGGGGCTGCAAACTAAAGAAGGTAGAAGTCAATGGTAGACAAGGAACCTCCGGGCTGGAACTGCCTGTCGCATCCACATTAAATGATATACACCAGCTTTATCAACCACATTAATGAGAAAGTGACCTGAACAGTGCTGGCCACGCTACGCAAGCTACTGCCGCCATCTAATTCAAATGCAAAAGGTGACAGGTGTTGGAAAGGGATGAAGATCAGGTAAAAATGGACGGAAAAGATATGATGGGGAAGAGCTATATAAGGAGGGATAAGGGCATTGGGAGAAGAGGAGGAAAAAGAAAGAAAGAGTAGATATAGGAGAGTAAAGAGGAGGAGAGGGATTCGTTTTGGTTAATCTTGCCTCTTTGGGAACCCTTGTGTAAAGCTGTTTGCCCATTTAATTTTGAATATAAACTGGACTTTTCCCAAAAATTGTTCTCGGGCAGAACCCATTCTAGTTGTCATATCCCATCTCTTACAAATTCTATTGGTTTGGGTCAAGTTTGACAAATTCAATCCATTACTCTAAGTGGACCAGCACGCAAACATTTTTTGGCCCTTACAAAACTAAATAAGTTGTTTCTATACGAACACAAATCTCGAAGCCAAAAAATCATTCCTAACTACTAGTTGTTAAATTATTGGATAAAAAATCATTTTCGTCCGTAAACTTTTATAAAAGTTTATTTTTCATTCTTAAACTTTATCATAGGTTCTATTTTTCATCCTTTTGTCACTGTATGGCCTAATAGAGTGATAACATAGTATCTAGACCAAATTATTTTATTTATAAAATTATGTACAGATGACATGACAGAGTCATTGGTACACATGGATTAATTTTAAAAAAAAAAACTAATAGTTCAAATTTTAATTTAAAAATTTATCAAGATTTAAAGTAAATCCCAAATTTAACCCCTCCCCCATCTCTCAATGTTGGCACTCAGCACTGATTCAAGCTCTATTCTCTGGAAACTACCACCCACCCATGTCCTCCTCATTTTGATCCATCCAAGCATTCATCCTATCTTGCAATGATGACAAGCACTATAGTAAGAAGAAGGAGAGCACTAGAGACGAAGAAGGAGATGATGACAATGACAAGGAAGAAGTAGTGGGTTTCTTAGCCATGCTACAAGAAGATCTAGTGTTTTCTAAAAAAATAGAGAAAATCCGTCTATGTTCATGCCTCATGTTGGAGCATTTTAATATTAAATAATTAAAATGAATAAATGTTGCAACTTAAATGTAAAGATGTGGGAGTGAATATGGAAGAAGTTAGTGAAAATGTTTAATCCTATATTGAAAAGAAGAAAGACTATTTTGTTCTTTTTAATTGTGGTGATTAACGGGCTAATATGAATTGTCTTAGATATTGGGCTAGATACGTGCGCAAGGAGGAGGTGAATGGTGGAGGTAATAAAGAGGTTCTTGACAAGGAAGGGTGTTCTTTCTGGTGGAGCTTTGGGCTTGAGCACTTTGGGCAGAGGTTGTTCTAGCCATACGACACTTGTTGGACTGTTGTATCATAAGGGAGACAAGTCAGAGAAAGTCTGCACCAGTTACGATGTTTAGCCAACCAAGAGCTTGAATCTCCTTAAAGAGAGCAAGTGCCGCGCCTCAGTCCAAATGATGTTGTGTAATTTTTCTCTTTAAATTAATAACATTCAAAAGTATTATTCAATTTCTCGTTGTGTTATTTCCATTATCATTGTATTTGCACCAACACCTCACAATATATAAAACCCTAAAGGTCCAAAACCTAATCATAAAATAAAAGAAGCTAATGCTGCAAACGAAAAAGACCATCAAAACATAGAAAACGAATGCAAGATATAGGAAGTTTTGGTTGAACGTCCGACGTTGCTGGAGATGGACAGCTTGAATTGGGTTTTTTTTTTTTTTTTTTTTTTTAATGTTTTGGTGTTTAAATTTTTTTTTTTAAATCCTAATAAATTCTAAACATAAATATGAGTTGGATTTTTTTTTTTTAATTATAAAAATGGCACTTCAGTTTGTAAGAATGCCACCTCACTCAATATTTAATTTATGTGTGCCAATAACTCTTTGCCATGTGTCCATAATTTTATAAATAAAATAATTTGGTCCAAGTTAAATATTGTATCATCATTCTGTTATGCCACATAAGATAAAAACTAATTGATATAGACGGAAGGATGAAGAGTAGAACGTTTTGCAAAGTTCATGGACGAAAAACGAACCTTTATAAAAGTTTAAGAATGCAAATAATATTTTTACCCTAAATTATTATTATTGATGATGTTGGTGGTTACTAGTTAGTCCACCTGGGATTCATGAGATCCAATAAAAAATTTATTAATTAAACTACTGTAAAAATTGTTGAATATGTAGCGTAATGTAACTGTTGCTCTAGAAAGAATATCACCATAAAGAGAGATAATGATTAGAGATACATGTTCGTGGATTGTGATTACCGATTAGGTAGGTATTGCACCATATGCAAGAGCTTTTAATGACCAAATTTCAATCTCAATCATTGAATAAAAAAATTTGAAAAGTTAAAAATGAATTGCGAAGTAAAATATTTTGTGATAGAAATGGAAGTAATTGCACATGGTTGAATACCACCCAAATTCAATCCCAAATTCATTGCTATTTACAGACAATATGGTCCTGTAAGGCTGTAAGCCCGTGTTGATATTGGTTTAAAGTCAAACTTTTGGGACAGTTTCCTATCTGTTAAGGACATATTTTATGTAGTTGGCTAATCCTTTGACAAAACGCACTTTACTTGTATTTGGGTAGATCTAGGATGTGTTTAATACTTCAAGGAACATGTTGTTCAAGTGTAGTATTAAAACCATGAAGATTGGACCAAGAAACAAGTGAAGAAAAGGTGTTCAATAAAGCTGGACAGATAGCTCGACACCTGCGGATAGATAGCTCGATAGCTTCTCGACACCTCCTCGACACCTGGCTATCTGTCGAGATCTTCAGCTGATTCTTATCGCAATCTCGATAGCTTCTCGATAGCTGGTCGATCAATCGAGAAAGTTTCTGTCCCCTCGACACCTTCTCGACACCTCCTCGATAGCTATATCTGTTGAGATTCATTAAACCTCGACACCTCCTCGATAGCTGCTATCTGTCGAGGTTACGGAAATTCAGCTTTTTGATTTTTGGGCCAGGCTTATGTATTTGTTTAGGATTTCTTTTCTCACAACCCTAGACCTATATAAGGCTTATTTTAGAGGCCGTAACATAAGAGAATAAGAGAATACAAGGAGAACATATGAAAAAGATTATTCTCTCTGAAAAAGAAGTTACTGCGTCTTTGAGCCTTAGGGTTTTGTAACCAAGTGCTTCTTGATCTTTATTCTTGATGAAGTGAAGAACTTTGCAGCCAACATTCTTCTTCCTTAAGTTGGTGAGTTAGTCACGTACTGGGATTCGTGCATCAAAGGGTGGCGTTCATATATTGAAGAGTTCAGAGGTTCTGAAGCGGTAGAAGGTTTCTGCTGTGAGTTCATCTACAGGGATTGTTGAGTCTAGGGACAAAGGTTTTGTACTAGATCTGAAACTTCTCTTTTCTATAGTGGATTGCTTTTCGGGAAGGTTTCCCCCCAGGTTTTTTACTGTGAAACTGGTTGGTTTCATTGGTTTTCCTGGGTCATCATATCTTGTCTTATTTAATTTTTCCGCTGCATGATTTTGACATGATATTGATGTTTGTTTGATTAATTAGTTTTATTTATAATAAATCTAATTAACAACTTGGGTTTAAAACTTGTTAATTCTATCAATCGGGGTCATAAATTTCCCAACACTATCGTTTTGTGACACAGTGACGCAAGGAGGGATGTATGCATTTCATAAAGGATGATAAACTCGTCCCAATGAATTGATAAGTGTAAGGTTGAATTTAATCAACCATTTTGTTGGTTTTATTCCGTGCCAAATTTGCTTGTATTTTAGCAATTAGTAACCCTGTATTTAGGTGGGATTCTTGTAAGGGTAGTGTGTGAGAGAGTGTGAAGAAATGTTCAAAAATGTGCAAAGATGCAGGAACTTGCGACTGGAACTCCCGGGTGGCTCGCGACTGACAAGCTGCCAGAAGGAGGACACGTGTCAAGCATGCGGGAAGCTGAAGCGTCATGCGGGAAGCTGAAGCGTCATGCCAGCTGTTGCACTACAGGACAAAAAGTCCCAGGCTAGCCAGGTCGTTAGCTCGCGGCTTGAACTCGCGAGTATACCGAAGAGTTTTAGTCATTTCTATATGACCCTTGTGCACATTCTTAAAGGGAGAAATTCTATTTATCGTACACATTTGTAGGGGGGGAGATATTCCATTGGGGAGATGCATATACCAAGGAGAAGAAGACATTGAGCTAATAAGAAAACTTTGTTTTGGTGTTTGGTGTTTGATCAAGTTGCTCACATGTTTCACATCATGATTATTTGATCGCAATTTAATTGTTACATTATACTTGTCCGTTTTATGGCTTGCTTTACTGTGAGGGTCTAATGTGTTTTGTGCAAGTATTTCAGGTTACAGGTATATATGTTACAAGTGCATCACAGCTTCTCATCATTTTGAATGGGAGAAACTTTAAGAACTTTTAGTTTATTTAAAATACTTTTTTTTTTTTGTATGGTACATTTGTAACTGTTTGCTTTTGTAAGTTTTTAGGTTTTTGTATCCATGCTTTGTAGCCTTAGTACTTGTTGTTATGTTATGCACTACTTTAAGTACATCACTCTTGTGCCCTTTGTTGGATTTTTATCCTTAATGCAATTACCTTGTATTGTTGCATTTGTTAAGTGTTGGACATGCAAATGATACTTTGCAAATGAGCTTATTAGCTTGCATGTCCGGATGTTCATTCCATGTGTGAATGATGTGATCACTATTTATAGTGATTGTTTGTTTTTTGTCAAGCCATGCTTTACTGCTTAAGTTCATTTTTTGCTTGATCGTATTGTGCTTACTCCATATGCATTACAAGTTTTCTGCATACAATGATCTTATTGTGTTGTTGTGTTTTAGGAGATACTTGTACTTATGGTTCAAGAGCTTCACAGATTCTAGAGTTAGGTGTGAGTGAGTTTTGCTCAACTATTCCCAACTCACGCGTTAAGTCTAGAGTTTGTTGTAGGATTTTGTCACGGAATAGCCAAAGGGAAAGATTGTAAGGTTGAATTTAATCAACCATTTTGTTGGCTTTATTCCGTGCCAAATTTGTTTGTTTTTTAGCAATTAGTAACCATGTATTAGGTGGGATTCTTGTAAGGGTAGTGTGTGAGAGAGTGTGAAGAAATGTTCAAGAATGTGCAAAGATGTAGGGACCCGCGACTGGCAAGCTGCCAGAAGGAGGTCACGTGTCAAGCATGCGGGAAGCTAAAGCGTCATGCTAGCTGTTGCACTACATGAGAAAAAGTCCAGACTGGCAATGCAGTTATCTCGCGGCTTGAACTCGCGACTTAGTTAAGTCACAAGGCCAAGCTGCCAGCCAGCTTTGTTTTGGAAAAACTGACTCTTCGCATTCCAAACACACACCACTATATATAGACCCTTATTCCCACGAAATGTAGAGAGCTTCCAGAGAGAATTTTGAAAGAGAAACCCTAGAGAAAAACAAGATTGATTCATCCACAATCTTCACCTAAGAGACTCTTTAAATTCCTCTACTCTCTTCCTCTCCATTGTTACATCCTTGAGAGGTTCTTAGCCAAATTTTTTTCTCACCATACTCATATCTATGAGAAGGTTTAGTTGGTGCTTTGGGAAGTAGTTAGGAAGGGACCAATTTATATTGGTTGATGCTATGGGCTATAGCGGAATCCAGTAAGCTAGAAAAGAAAAATGTTCGGCGCAACCTCGTTGAAGCAAGAAACTTGAAGGGTTTAGGTACATCGGGTAGATTAGACTTGGAGGGTCTATTGCTGTTCATGTATCCCAACTACATTTTCTAGTGGGTTATTGACCGCTTGGAGGGCGGCGGAGAGGTTTTATGCCAAGGGTTTTGGTTTCCTCTTCGATAACACATCGAGTATTGTCCTTGTGTTTGCATCTCTCTTCCTTTTATCTTTACCATTTAATTACTGCTGTGATTGTGATTGTGATTATTTATGGTTTAGATTGTTTATCAATTCGGTTATTAGCTTTTGTTCATGTTCCGCACATTTATTGTTTGACATTAAGCTTGAATTTATAATTTTGTAATTGGGGTCTAAACATTCGTAGTGTTTTATACGCTATTTGAACATTCAATAAGGATAATCCCAAAAGGATGATAAACTCATTCACGTAAGATGAAGCCAACGGTCCCAATGAACTCGTCAGCCTTACTTGTACATTCACAAACATAGACGACACCACCTTAAGGCCGACGACTCCACCTTAAGATCACGACACCTGTATGAGACAACCAGAAAGCCTAGATAAGATAGGAAGCTAACGGAAGGAAGCTGACGGAAATAAAGAAACCTTTGATGGGTCTGACAATGCCTTGCTTGGCCTCCACACATTAATATATAAGGAAACATCTTGCGCCCCATGGTTAAGCCTAATCCAGAGGATTCCTACAAGGAAAGGATCCTACACGATGTGCTCATTAATAAGGATATACCCTACAAGGAAAGGCCATCTCCGCCAAAGAACGAAAGTCAACTCTACGCTACTATAAAAACCCCAAAGCCCTCACAAATTAAGATACGCGTAATTTACCCCAGCTCTGACACCCTAGAGTTGTGAAAGTTTTCTGACTTAACCTTCGGAGGGTATTTGGCCGGTACCATACTAGTACTCTTTGTAGGGTCTTCTTCTTCTTCTTTATTTCTGTTTTGCAGGTGTTGTCTAGAGCACGTGAGGACTATGCGATTTACTGACGATTTTTGACTGTTTTAAAAACCGAACCGAACTGGCCGGTCCGACCGGTTCAACCGGGAACCAGGAGCTAGTCTGGTCTGGTTAAAAGCCCTAAAACCGGTCAATAACCGGTCAACAACCGGAAAACCGGCCAAAAACCGGGGTTGAACCAGAAATTGGAAAAAAAAACGGTTCGATAACCAGTTCGGTTTTTAAAACCATGGATTTTTGGCATCATCAAGTACCAATTGACCTTGTTTTTTTTAGAGCAAATTAGAAATACAAATTGACCTTATTATATTGTGAGAATTGTTAAACTTTGATTCGATTTTGGAAGAAACGAAGAGAAAAAGAAAGGAGTTGAAAATTGAAAGGGTCTAGTTTTTAAATAAATTTTCCTTTAAAATATTCTGTCTCCTTCTCCAATGTTGAAAAACCGACGTAACCTGCAGACAGCAAAGAAGGAAAAAATAGAAGATGATCAACATTTGATGTGACTTTTTTTTAAAAAAAAAGGCAGAAAATTTTATGTGACTAGAAGTAGACATTTGAGTAATTATTGAGGATCGTTGGGGTTTATACAATTATGGCCTTCGTTTACAGCTTTCTTATACATTTGCAAGAAATATAAAGTTATATTTTTTACCTGCATGAGAAACATTTTTCTTGATTTATAAGATACCAATTTTTTTTTTACATGGATCTACGATGACTGCAATCACTTCATTCTCTACACAATGTATAAGTAAAAGAATTCTGGTAAATAGTTATCTTTTGAATACCCACTTAAAATCTAAGAAGCATGGATACTATATTTAGGGTGCCGTATTTGTGTTGTTCTGATGTCATACCGGTTTCGTATTAACAATTTTATGTTATAATTTTTCAGAAATTGCTCTTGTCATTATATCGTACTCGTATCTGTGTCTGTACTTGTACCCATGTCCGTATCCGTGATTCTTAACTTAAAGTTCACCTCAAATATGTTAAAAAAGTCTATAAAGAAACATGATTCAATGGGTGATAAATTCTAAAACAAAAGAGAAGATTTTATGGGTTATTAATTTAATTATTTATCCCAGAAAGAAGATCAAATTTAATAAAGACATTGCGCATCTAAAGCAAAAGAAAAGTAATATCGTTCGATCTATTCTAAAATATTTTTCTCACATGGGGAGATTTGCAAATCTTTTTCATTCGAGATCGGCTAAAGAGATTTGTTACTATTCAACTTATTTTTACTACTTTTCATGGGTCTCACTGCACTTTTTGGTACTATTTATGGGTCCCACTATACTATTTTAGATAACATTTACCTTTATTTACAGTACTTTCAGTAAAAAGTTTTCAATTTCAGCAAAATAAGCAGATCCCAAACATACCCTAAAATATATTTTTCTCACTTGGGGAAGATTTGCAAGTCTTTTTCATATATACGACATCGGATAAAGAGATTTGTTATGTTAAAGCGATGTGTTTTTTTTTTTTTTTCTTTTTTGGCTAATTAAAGCCATGTGAGATAACGCAAAGTTCAGTGAGAAAATGGGCTTTTGCCCTTTTTTTTTTTTAAAAAAAAAAAATCAAGCATTTTGCCATTTTTTCCAAACTAATTAGGGAAATGCTCCTATTTTAAAACTTGATTTTTGGACAATCGAGTTATAACAAACTGAAAATTAAAAAAAAAAAAAAATATATATATATATATATATATATATATTCTGGAGCCCTATAGTGACGTTTTAAGGACCCTATATTGGCGTTTTGGAACTCGAGCTCCATGAACTTGAGTTCCATGCAAGTTTTTTTATTTTTTTTTTATTTTTATTTTTTTAAGTTTGATCGCCCCATACCTATAGTGGCATTTTAAGGAGCCTATAATGACGTTGAAACTCGATTTTGAGAAAATCAAGTTTCAAAGTAGGAGCATTTCTCTAATTAGTTTGAAAAAGATGGCAAAAGGCTGAATTTTTTGCGCGAAAAGGGTATTTGTCCATTTTGGCCCAAAGTTCAGTAAAGATATTGGTCCCTGCCCCAACCTGCCCCAACCTCTTTGCGGCAATGTCATTTCACATTTGCTTTACAATATGAAATAAAAACGACGAGTTAGAACATAGCAACAAAGCACAACTTGAATCGTCATTGGTTTTTGTTTAAGTAAATTCTTGAGAGTTGAGACACGCACAAACATTGGGGTCCTACACCACTTAACACATTCCCACGCCAATAATTCTGGCTCCTCCATGTGGCTTGCCGTTTGTGGGCAATAAAACTTTGCCACCGGCCTTAGATGCACCCATATTCGAAACTCTAGAGTAGTAATATTAGGTGGTAATTCAGACCCCAAAAGAAAATGAATTAGGCGGTATACAATTATTTATAATTTTTGTCAGCAAATAGGTCAGTAACGGTGGAGTACAAATCTTAGGACAATATTATATAGATTGAGGATAGGTTTTCAATATCATAGTTGATTATAAATATATTAAAAAAAGAAAAAAAAGAAGACTGTTTCTCATGTGATTGTAGTCATATTTTCTTATGTCAAAGATTGTAATAATATAATAAACAAGTTGCAATTTAAATTCCCAATACTAGAAATCGATTCATCTAGTCCGGTCCCAACTTATAAGAGTTTATAAACTAAGCCTCAAATCCTTGAATATATAAGATGCAAATATAGTTGAATTAAGCTGATCAAAATGACCCATTTAGGCCATTATAATGGATTAAAAGCAATTTACTTTACACAAACTAGAGGCTAAAGGTGTGAGCACATAGGATAGGAAGCCTTTTCATAATGAGTCGACATGCATTACTGTCATAGTCCATCGATTTGAACCTAACTATTTGCAATGTCCTTCCATGAATATCCATCTTGTGATGCTTAGGGCCTGTTTGGTTAGCTAGAAAAAAAAAAAAAAAATACACACACAATTTTTTGTTTTCATTTTCAGATTTTAGTGGGTCCTACCACTAAAAAAAACTGATTTGGTTTTAGGGTCCGTTTGGATACCGCTGAAAACTGAAAACTGAAAACTGAAAACTGAAAACACTGTAGCAAAATAATATTTAAATGTGTGAATGGTACCGTGGGACCCATTTTTAATGAAAAAGTTGCTGAAAAGTGAAAATTGTGGGTCCGTGAACAGTAAAAATTGTGAGAAAAGTCAAAAGTTGCGGCTACTGTTCATTGAACAGTAGCCGCAACAGTAACGCTACAGTACCGTTCCACTGGAAACGCTTGGAAAAAAAAAAAAAAAAAAAAAAGGGGGAAAACGTGAAATGTGAAACGCAATCTCCCAATCCAAACGGAGACTTAGTATTTGTATTCAGTTTTCGTTTTCAATATTCTAAAAATTGGATTTGAATACAAAAAATGAGAACAATTTTTCTACGTTTTCGTTTTTTTATGAATACGAATATAGTGGCATATTCGTAAATATTGTGAAGACATAAAGTTACTTTTATTTTAGTGATGTGATGTGAGTGAGTGAGAAAAGTTACTTTTAAAAAAAAAAAAAAAAAAATTCTGACCAAACATGGGTATGATATATTCTATACCAAAATTATGTATTCAAAAAAACTTACCAAACATTACTAAATGTGAAAATAAGTGCTTTTTTCTATATTCAAATTCAGGATTTGAATATAGAATAAAGAAAATGAAAAGTAGATACATCACTTTTTGAAACCAAATAGGCCCTTAGAGCACTAGTATTGGGGGGGTGTAAACACCCCTAGTTGCTATTTACAACCTAAGCCACCCAAAACCCACTCCATCCAGGTTTGTAAACTTAAAAAAATTTGCAATATTGGTTGTAAAAAAAATGTATATATATATATATATATTTTAATATGTGGTTATGTGTGAAGAAAAAAACTAAGTGAGGAAAAAGAAAGAATAATACTTTTTATTATTTTATTAGGTAGTTTATATTATTTTATTGGGTTGTATGTAATAATAAAAACTAGGATGTAGGGTGAATTGTAAAATAAGTTGGTAAAATAGATAAAGTAGTGTTTGAGGATGCAAAATAGGTTTTTTTTTTTTTTTTTTTTTTTTTTTGCATCCCGGATGCTAATACTCTTAGGGTCTGTTTGGTTGGGATGATAGAAAAGTGAGAGGATAGAAAATGGAGAGAGGATGGAAAAGTGGGAGGATAGAAAAGATTTTAGTTTCTCTCATTTGTGTTTGGTTGGAATGGTGGAAAAGTAGAGAGATGAAATTTTTTTTTATAGTTAAAAATAAAGTTTGTATAAATTTACCATCATGTCCCTATTAAATAAAACAAAAAGTAACACATTATACTTTTAAAAAATAATTGTATATAGATCGACACTTCAATAAAAAAAATTAGCATAAGAAATTATCCCAAAACTGTTTTCTAAAAAAAAAAAAGAACAAAAACAAAAACCAACCAAAATTAATGAGAAAATAAACATATGAGCATCCAAAATATAAAATAAAGAAGAAGAAAGCTACACGTCTAGAAAAAATCAAAGAAAAAAAAAAAAAAAAAAAAAAAAGAAGGAAGCCAACACACGTTAGTAATAGAAAGAAAAAATCAAAGGGAAAAAAATTAAAAAATTAAAAATTAAAAAAATAAAAAAATAAAAAGAAGAAGAAGAAGAAGAAGCCAACACATTGGAGACTTGGAGGTGAATTCCAAAGGTATTTTTGGAAGCTCACTTCATGAGTTTTCCCTTCCTAGTTTTCTCTTCATTTTGAGGAGAAAACTTTTTGGTAGATTCAAGGAAAAAACACTTGAGTCCCACCATTTATTTTCCTTCATTTCCACCCAACCAAACTGTTAAGTTTTTAGACCCCTTAAACAACAATATGATTAACCTAGTTAATTAGCCAAGTTATTACTTAGTCCAAATTATGCAAATCTAGGTTATCAAAAACAAACAATCATATCAGGTATAGCAGCGAAAAAATAAAAAACACATGATATGATGACCCAGGAAATCACACCGGTAAAAACCTGGGGAGGATTTAACGTAACTATTCTCAAGGTAAACCTGAATCCACTATATGAAAGATTCGAAGTTTGTACAATAGAACTTAGACCACTAACATTCTATTGCTACCCACCAGTAAAACTTACTGACACGACCACATGCAAGTTCCGAGACCACGGACTCCTTCTTTCTTGGATTTCTAGCAAGTACAAGCACACCTGCTTGTATATCTTTAAACTCTTATGGCAGCAACTAAATGATCATCAAGTTCTTGAAGAAATCTCCTCCTTGATAATCCTAAACTTGTGTGAAGGAAAGCTCCTCACAGATCTCACAAGAGATTCACACAAACCGCAATATGAACAACCTCTAAAACATGGCTAGAGTTTTCCTTATATACCTAGGGTAAAACATAAAACTCTAAACGTTTTAAATGAGCTAGAGTTGAGTTGGAATTCTACAGAAAAACGCATTTTGCCCAAGATTTGATTGATCGAGCCTAAGTTTCTATCGATCGAGCCAGGCCGAAATGCACTACTACTTCTGCAATCACTTGATTCCAACTTTACACAAAAAACACAACTTTGAGCAAGTCTAAACAAAACTAAACAACATGTTTTGATCATGGTTTGCCAACAATACAAATTAGAGTTCTAAATATATTAATTCTAAGTCTTTAGAACTTAACACAAACACAATCAAAAAAAGTTTCTCTTTCTATTTTCTCTCCAAAACTTTCCATCCACCATCTTTCACCTCTGTCAGACCGTGTGCCTTACTGATCCATCCAACGACCAATTGGTGAAGGATGAGGGGGCACAAATCTTTTATAGCATTCAATCGCAGACCAAGCCCATTGGTATTGGAGCGAATTGTAAAACCCCTCACAATCCCTCCCTAACAATGCGGCTCCAACGACTCGAACCTATGACCTTGGCTGTGATACCATTTGTCAGACCGTGTGCCTTATCGATCTATCCAACGACCAATTGGTGAAGGATGAGGGGGCACAAATCTTTTATAGCAAATATTTGCTACAAACCCATTGGTATTGGAGTGAATTGTGAAACCCCTCACAACCTCTAAACAAACACACCCTTAATGACTTTAGACGAAGTTGGATTCAATCAATCTACACCAAAGCTACGTGCCAATTCGATCATATATTTTTTGGATAGTGATCATTTTCTTTGGCTAAAAAAATAAAATAAACTTTTGTTGTCCCATTCTCACCTCCCAACATTATTAATTTTATACTCCTAAGTCCTAATACTCCAATGTTTACTTGACACTTGACCATCACACTTCACGCATATCATCAGAGCCAAACAAAACTTTGGGGTCCCATCTCTCTCTCTCTCTCTCTCTCTCTCTCTCTGTTGAAAACTCTATAAATTGGGAGAACCACAGTGCTCTTACTCATCCGCTACTACAGAGAATCTTATTAGAGCGAGTTTGCTTAGTACATTTGTCTTCAATCCTCTTGTGTTGCTAAGGAAAATGGCTTACTCAAAGACTTTCCTTCTTCTTGGTCTTGTCTTTGCTGTGGTTCTTCTCGTCTCCTCCGAGGTCTCAGCTCGTGAGCTAGCTCGTAAGCTACTTTCTTGAGCTAAATATATGCCTTTACTATTTTTTTTTTAAGCCCAAATGTCTTTTTTTTGGTTCTAGAATTGGTGTTTTTGGTTTATGTCAAAGACAGAGGTTCACCAACATGCATCAAATTCCTTCAAATACCAACTTGTCATGTGAAATTTACCAAAATTGCATAATTGCAAGTGACCCTCTTTGTAGCAAATATTATACCGCCAATAAACCTATTCGATCGGTTGGAGCTAGTTTTTTTTACAAGTACATAAGGTTACCATGAATTTGGTCACTTGGTTATAATTTCTCTGAGTCAATCAAAGTGTAAAATGACTGTTCATTTATAATGATAATATATGCATTCACTCTGACAAGAAATGATAATAAAATAAACAAAGGAAAAAAAAAAGATATAGTACATAGTTTTGTTAATCCATATTGATTAAGGAAAAAAGTAAAAGAAAGAAGCATTGCATCTTTTTGTTTTACAAAATAATGGATCATCATTTTCATGAGTTCCATGTGGGAAGTATATACTTTTAAGCTCTTATGTTTTGTAATCCATTATTTTTTTTATTATATATTTTTCAGTACACGTTGACATTATATTTTAGCCATGTTGTAAACGTTTTTCATTTCTTTTGTAGAGGAGACTGAGCAAACTGACGCAGTGAATGAGGACAGGCATGGTGATCACCATGATCACCATGGAGACGGTGATCACCATGGTCACGGTGCTGCTGGAAAGAAACTTGAAGAGACCGACCATGGAGACGGTGATCACCATGATCACCATGGAGACGGGGATCACCATGATCACCATGGAGACGGTGATCACCATGGTCATGGTGCTGCTGGAAAGAAACTTGAAGAGACCGACCATGGAGACGGTGATCACCATGATCACCATGGAGACGGTGATCACCATGATCACCATGGAGACGGGGATCACCATGGTCATGGTGCTGCTGGAAAGAAACTTGAAGTGACCGACCATGGACACGGTGATCACCATGATCACCATGGTCATGGTGCTGCTGGAAAGAAACTTGAAGAGACCGACCATGGACATGGTGATCACCATGGACACGGTGATCACCATGGACACCATGGCAAACCAGGTCAATAGGTCATGGTGCTGCTGGAGAGAAACTTAGACTAATCCTTTGTCCTACGGTTTCTGAATGGGTGTGTCTTATCAATATGTGTTACTTGTCTAAGCTTGTATGCTAATAAGGTTTAACTTTCAACCATAGTTTCTACCCCAAAAAAAAAAAAAAAAAAAACTCTCGACCACAGTTGGTGTAAAAGCTTTATCTTCGTTTTCTTTGTCATGTATATCCTGCATTTTATGTATTTTTTTTATTTTATTTTTTTTGAACTGCTTTTTATGTAATAAAAAACGTGCTTGGACTTGTGAAATTCAGGATGTCTTGCAATTTGTCTACCTATAATTTCTTTTGCTTATACCCCTACCTATAACTTCAATTGCATTACGCATTGACTGTTTCAAAATGAACTTAAGTAGGTAAAAAAATTATTACCTAAATCTTGGTAATTCCTTTGATATGGATAATTATTTTGTGGGGGCAGTTGTATGCAACTACAACTGCTTCCGCTTCCTCATAGCATGTGAGGTCCATAGAGACAAATGTATTAAATGAATAGAAAAATTATTTTATAAGACCGTTTTATTTACAAGACATTTCTCTTATACGTTTGGGTATTCACACGTAGTGAAAAAAGAGATCTCATAAAATACATTCTTTAGACTCCACCCATCCGTGATGACAATTAGAAAAGGGAGTATCATTGTCTGCAGTGCCGGGGTGGTTGTAACTTTGTAAGTAACAACTAGCAACTGTTTTGTGACCCCCTTTTGTGTTTATTCCGTTGGATGCTAAGGCTTGCTATGAATTAAATAATCAGAAGGCTGTGTTTGTCTATCTTGGACATCTCTTGACTCTTGTGCGAATCATTTGTTAGGATATATTGCATTTGCCACTTGCGGAGCACTTCATCATCTGCTTAATTTAATTATTTTTATTGAATAAATATAAGAGTTAAAGAGTGCATGTGTTTCAGTTTGTATAAATTTTATACAAAATGAGCACTTATAGTAAGAACCTAGCCGGCCTTCATATATTAGTTTTATATAAACACTATACATTTTTCATTAGCTGAATAGTATAATTACATCCTTTGTTTTTGTCTTGCCAAAGTATCATGAGTCCATATTGGAAATATTCTTTGCTTTTTACATGAACTCATATGTTCTACTTCTTTATCACTTTTCCATATATATCTTCCGCTTACCCCAGGCCTCTTTATTATTTTTTAGAGTTAGTAAGACTGATATACAAAGAAAAAGAAAAAAAAAATTTTATCCAAAATTTTAAATGCCAAATATTATAACTACGCGCCCTACAAATAATTATATATCCAATTTTTTATAATAAAAAAATTAAAAATTAAAAAATTAACACTACAAACCGAGAAATTAAAGTAGATACTTGTCCTCTACCAAGATGGACTTTAAAAAATGATTTATTTTGGAAAATGCAACTTCAAATAGTCATTCATGTCTACCTATATCATAGATGAGCATTTGTATATATAGCTAGGATCAGCAGCCGAGGATGGGGCACTGAAAGTTTTAGGATTGAAGTTAGTATTTATGTAAATGATGAAACCAAAAATAAACAAAACAAAACAAAACGAAATATGATATTCACAGACCATTTCTTTTGGGAATCAGTGAGCTTAATTAGTTGATGATGAAGAGGAGCCTAATGAGAAATAAAATAAGTAGCGTTTAGTGTTTGTTGAAGAAGCCTTGAACTCCAAAGTTTCAGACTTGGGCTGGGTCTGAGACGTAGAGTCCCTCTCTCATTAGTAGTTCTCTCAACATCAAGCGCTGTAATAGCTCCCCTATATATATATATATATATATTTTTTTTTTTTTTTTGGGTTTTTGGTTGGACCTATTGCAGCTCTTTCTGAACGCCATAACAGGCCCTATGTTCCAAAATCTTTAAAAACGCTGCTATAAACACCCCATACTTTTAGGATTTTAAGCGGTATTTGTTAAAAACGAAGTTACTATATAGCAACGTTTTTTGAAAACGGTGCCACAAAAACGCGGCTATGGACTTTTTTTTTTCTTTTTTTTGTAGTGAAGGACGTACTCGATGTAAATTGCAGCATAGCTAGGTTAGCACACAAAAGTAGTGATATTGAAATTGTCGGTTGTGGTAGAGGGTATGGGCTATATTTTTGGCCATGATTCCATTTAGATAATAATAGGACCACAAAAAAGTCAACAACTTTTGCTGCAACTTGCCATGCGACGAGTTGTAACTGGTGAAGGTGTAGACCTTCCCCTTTACCTTCATGTACCAATTATAACTCACTACATGACAAAAAGTTATGAATTTTTTTGTGATCCTAGCATTTTTCTTCCGTTTATTAATAACCGTCAGTAATTAACCAATTTCGTAGGCTTGAAAGAGAGAGAATTGGAAGTCATCCATAATGAAGGTGGTCAATTTTGGGAGTGACATGAACACACATAGACAAGTCATCCATTGAGATCAATCTGTGTTTTATCACAAATGAGAGTTGAAATGAGAGTGAATATTGAAGCCATGGTATCATATTGACTATAACAAATCACATGAGAATTATATATGGTGTGGTCAAATGGAATATGTAAATATACCAAGAATGATGATTACACCATAAATATGATGCATCTTTATGTACTAAATTGTACCCATGAAAGGATGATTTGATTCACACACAATTATATAGTTTGGTGAAGAGATATGACCATTGAGGGACACACAACCCTTTCTAGGGTTATGACTCATGAGGCGGTGTAAATACTTGTTGCGGGCCTTTTTATTATATTGGGGCTAGGCTGCCTCCTGCGGTACTAGGCCCAAGTATTTTAAGAAAGGGGGTTGAGACCAATCCAACTGCAACTCAATTTAGTCCGACTTGTGCGCAAACTATACCTTGTTTTCCAAGAGCACGCTTACGACAGGCAAAACTATTTTAGATGAGCCGTGGCAGACATAATAATAATAATAGCAAAAGAGAGTACTTTGGCTACTTAATCAAAAATGACCAAATAATCCCTAATTAAGAAAGATAATCACAATAATAACAATCACTTTTACAAAGAAAGCAAAGGGAATAAGTGGTAATGTATGGGTTAATAAAAAAAGAAAGAAATCAAATCAAATCTAATCCACAGGAGCAAGACCAGAGAAGGAAGAATGTTTCTTCTCAATGTGAATAACCTCCAAGGAAAATCCTGCTGTAGAAATTAATCACTTTGAAGGAAACGGATCTAAATGGTTGGTGTCCAAAAGAATCCTTTTGCTTTTGGCAGAAAGCAGGACTTTGAGAGGGAGAGAGGGAATTAACCTATTGGTGCATGCCTGCCAATCTAACTCTCTGTTTTTCTTTTCTTTCTTTTAATTTTCCTCTTATATTTCTTTTTTCTTTCTTTCCTCCCTACTTGTTTTCTATTTCTTGGTTTTTTCTAGAGGTTTCTGTTACCGTGGTTCCTCCCCCTGTACACGGCAAGGGTCTCCTTTTATAGTGCTTGCTGTGACCGGGTTTTACTATTTTAGCCCTTAACCACCTTTGTCTAGTCTGGGTGTACTTGCCGACCACCACTGGGCTGTCTGTGCACTCCCCATTACCAAACAAAGAGGATTTTTTGTTTGTTTGTCTGCCGTGGCACTCTTTCTTGCTACGGTATGAGTGCTCTTTCTCTCCCTATCCCTCATGGCATGCACCTAGTGGTTTTAACTCAGTCTTGCTTCTTTTGGGTGGTATGTCATCCCAGCAAGACACTTCCCCCAAAAGAGCTTGAGCAGGAACCTTACAATAGGTTTTTCCCCTCTCCCCACCGCCAAATCATGCCCTCTTACCTCTGACTCATGACCTCACCGTTCCTGTATTAGTTGGGTACAGGCTGGTGATGTCAGGGCCTTGCGTATGCCTCCCTTCTATGTATGTCCAAAATCCGCCTGCTGCTCATGCGTTCGCCGTGGTTTAGAGGCTTGCCTGCATAGTCTGCCGCTCATCATTGACTTCTTATGCGAGCTGTTTTCTGATTTCTCGCTCCTCTTAGGAGCTGGGCTTTATTTGATGTTGGGCCTTGCCTTCTTTCAGCCTACTCCTTAACTACTATCATTTCCTGCCATATCATTTTGTCATTCCTACTACGACGTTTACTTGACCCAATCCTGCTGGGTCCCCTTTTAGGCCTGCCGTTTATTCTTCCCCCAGTGGCTCACTATGGCCATTGGTTTTTCTATTGCATTATTTGCGGGCTCTTGTGTCCCATTTGTTTTCTCTTGGGCATCCTTAACCCATTTGCTTTCCTTGGGCTTCCTTGGCCGTTTTCCTAACTCTGCATTCCAATGGGCTTTTACTAACTTCATTGGGCTTCTGCGGCCCAATTACCTTATCCTCATCCTTAGGGCTCATGGGCTTGCCATCAACTCCTTACTTTCTTTGCTTGCATTACTTCGAGCCTAATGTGGCCCATTCTCACTTTTCTACATCATATACTACCCATGGGTTTGCTACTTCTCTCTTTTCGGGCTTCTTTAAGCCTGTTTGCTTCCTCAAGGCCCATTTATTTATCTCATGGGCCTGTAATCCATTATTCCTAGGGCTTAATGGTTTTTCTATCTATTTACCAACTCCTTTCTGCCTGTGTTGCTGGGCTTCTTCTTTCCTTTCCAAGATGACCAAAATGACCATCAACAATACTAAATATTTCTATAAATAGAAGGGTCTTCTAAACATTTAGGCTATTCTAATCCTTCTACAGTTTTCCTCCATATAATCACCGCCTTCGCGAGAACCCCATATATTCTTCTTTGCGACCAGCATTTTCAAACCCGTATGTTTCTTTCTTTGTTAGGCTAAGTATGTGCCTTTGCTATTTTATGTATAATTAGCTCAAATGTCTGTCAACTTCTGCAATTGGTATATTAGTTTTACGTTAGGTGCACCCACCTAATTAATGCCTTTAAATACCAAACGATGTTAAATTACGTGGCCAACTTATTGCGGAAAATATATGCACCAAAATTTGTATATATAGTTGCATGTGTGAGTGTGAGGCGGCTCTGCATGTAGCAAATATACTGCCAAAAATCCTTGCAACCATGGTCAATATTTACGTTTCCACTCCACTAACAATGGGACAACAAAAAAAAATCCAAGAAAGAGACTACTTCATTTTCCTAATCCTTACAGATTAATCATGCAAAATGAAAATGCACTTTTATATTTGTTTAAAAAATAAGGGATTTTCACGTGAAGTATTTCAAGCTCCTATATTTTTAAAATCAAAATTTTTAAATGCATTGTAACACTGTAGTTACCCATTTAATTTTAATTCATTTTTGTTAAGAATAAAGTTAAAACTATGGGTTAGCAAAAAAAAAAAAAAGTTAAAACTATGACGAGTGGAGCCGAGGAGGCCAACTCTACTCACCTTCCATGATGGAGAGGCCTAGCCACGTAGGGGAAATGAGGATGGCCTAGAAACTGAAGGCAACTGCCTAGTGCCATATAAGAGCATTAGCATTAGTAGGTGCAAAAGTTTCATTCTATTTTACAATAAAAACCAATTTTTTTTATTTTACACAATCAATTTGCAAAAACATCCGCAATTATCTAAAATATCAATTTGCAAAAACATCCACAATTATCTAAAATACACACTCTTTTATTAAAATAATATTTTTTCACATTTTTATTATTATTTCCCTTACTCATACACGGCCCCACCACCTTACCACACATCACTTCTCTGAAACTCTCTCTCTCTCTCTCTCTCTCTCTCTCTCTCTCTCTCCTTCTTCTTTCTACTTTCTTCTTTTTTCTTCTCATTCTTTCTTCTTCTACGATTTTTCTTCTTCAGCATCTTCTTTCTTTCTTCTTCTTCTTCGTTTTCTTTTGCTATTCTTTCTTTCTTCTTCTTCTTTTTCATTTCTTAAAAAAAAAAAATATATATATATATATATATATATTCTTTCTCTTTCTCCCCCTCACTTTCTCTATCAAATCGGTGCTCTCTTCAAATCTAAAAAAAATCCCTCTACCAAGCTTCCATGGCTCAATACACTCACACTCTCTCTCTCTCATGGCAGCAGTAACCTTGGGTTTTGGGTTGATTTGTATTTTGCCAAATTGGTTTTCTGTTGTGTTTTATTTTGAGTTGATTTTGCTTTAAGTTGATTTTAAGTTGGGTTTGTGATTTTTATTAATTTTGGGTTGATTATGTTTGGATTAAATTGATGTTGTAATGGGTTGGTTGTGGTGGTGGTGGTGGTAGTGGTTGGTTAGTTGTGATGGTGGATGGATGTTGGTGGTCGGCTTCTTCTTCTTCTTGGCATTGAAGAGTGGGTGAGAGAGAGTCTGACAAGGCAAGGGAGTGGAGAGAGAAAATAAAATAAAATAATCATATAGAAAGTTACAGTAACCGTGCATATATGCTCATATATGCAAGGTTACTGTAGCAATTTTGCATATAAACAGTGTTTTAGACAGACTGATGTGGGTAGTTTTTGAGCAAAAATGTGTAAAATTTGCAATTTTTTCTATTTTGCACTGACTGGTGCGATTGCTCTACCCGTAATCCGTATGTACTTTCGATATGTATTTATGCATGGACATGTTCAATTATAGTGGTACTTTCACACACACACACACACACATATAAAGCCCAATGCTTATAGAAAATCCAATTAAAATCCAAATTGACTTTCAATTGGAGTCTAATGCACCAAGTGTCCAATTGAACTTTCTTAATTTTGGTGTACCACAATAATGACATTGCTTCAATCTCAATACAATATACTTATTACTCAACTATTCTTAAGATGAGAACCCTACAAAAATGTGTGTCCCATTCATTGTTAATATCTATCTTTGTGTCTCATTCATTGTTAATATCTATCTTTGTGTCTCATTCATTGTTTATATATATTTCACATAAGAAAATGAATTGGTGTAATAGTTCTTTAAATAATAACAAAAATGCTATTATTTACTTCTAATTTATGTCAATCTGCTTCAAACCTTATATCTTCATTTGATAGTTGTGCTTCAAATTCAAAGTTAGATCTACGTTTCATTACTTCTTGGCAAAACTCTAAGGTATTTTGCCTTTTTTCCGTCTCTCCTTTTTATTCTTTAATATGTTATGTTATCTATGTGAATATCAAATGGATACTGTGGGGGAGTGGACCTGAACCCACCCTGAAGACCTTAGCCCGAGGAAGGAAAACCAAGAAGTCCCCTCCGTGGTAAGGGCCCAACCCAAATACCAACAAGGTATAAAGGGAGCCCACTATTGGGAAGAAGCCTCCTGAGGACAATGCTGAGAAGATCCGGGAAGCCCGTGTTCCCGAGGAAGTGTGATCCAACCGAGGAGTGCCCACTTGTGTTGCCAAAGAATCCTCTCTCCATTTGATCAACACGGGAACACATCGAGAAAAATGCAAAACCCAATGCAACAGTTATCTCTGCATTTAAAACTTCTCTTACCTAATGTCAGCCGCATTAAATGTTAATTGATTGGCCTGAACAGGGAGGACACCCCCAAAATTTACCTTCATGATCAAGAAATAGTAGGGAAGAGTGCTGATGGGACAATTATCTCCCCAAAATCCAATTAAAGGGCAAGACAGATGGAGGAGGAGATGGGTTATAAAAGAGGGAGAAGGGCAACAAGGTAGGGGGTTCAAAAAAAATTAAGAGAGGAACTAGAAAGAGAAAGTGAGAAGATTTTTCACAAGTGTTCATCCCTTTGAATAATTGTATCCCCCACGGGAAAACCCTTTCCATATATATATATATATATATATATAGTGATTCAGTCATTTTCATCTTTGATTAGCTATTTAGTTCTCCCATTGTAGATTTCCATCTCTCACCTGTCTTAAATTAATTGTGTAGATCAAGAACACTCAAGTAGTTCGTTTGTTTTTATGTTTTTGACCCCTATATATATATATATATATATATATATTAACTATATAAAAAGCGTTAATAGCCTCAATCTACAGTAATTTTTGGTTTATTCAATTGGGTGAGGCAAAACTCACCATCTTACTTGAGCTGACCTTTTTTTTTTTCTTTTTTCTTTTTTTTTCTTTTTTTGTCATAGTATGCCAATGTTTTAGTTTGTGCTCTTTTTGTTTTTTTCTTTTAAATATTTATATGTGCGAACACAATATTACTATTCTGACTCAAAATATTCTTACAATATTTTCACAATTATTGAGGTGTTATTTTCTTATACCAATCAATACTTACCGTTGTGTCTTTTCACGCGTGCCTCGGTAATCAAAGCATCAGATCATATTGACCGTCCGATGTCACAGATGTTGCCACGTGTGCGCAAAGGATGAGTAGTCGTGTCCACTGCATTAATTGAATGACAATTGATCTTCCCGAGGTGTAACCATCTTTTTTGAAAAAGGGGAATAGAGAGAAAACCTAGCCGACCACCAAACGAAGAACCCCGATCCCATCTCCACTACAAGCAAATGGGATTACGGGGGGCTATTGTAAGGGCTTGGGCCCGTGAGACCAAGAATGGCCCATGTGACCAAGGCCCAGGCCCAGCATAGTGGGGATAGGATTAGCCCACTGAGAAAACGGGCAAGAGTCTTAGGATACCGTTCGGGGTAAACTGTATTGCGTTCAAGCCAAGGTGGGCCCAATACTAACTAGTAAGCTAAAGGGAAGTCGGCAATGGGACAATCAAATTAAGGTCGGTAACCAAGCACTGTCAATGCCTTTGGAAAATCCGCTACCGAACACTATTTAATGTCTAGAACAAGTTCCCAAAGAATCCTCTGAAGTTGTGAGGATTCCTTGGGATTCTAGTGGACGTGGGAATACATGCGAAGTGGGAAAATTATAATGATAATAATCTCACTAATGAGAGACTATAAAAAGGAGAAGGGGGTCAACATAGAAGGGGTTGGAAAAGAGAGGGAGGGAGATATTAAGGAGGAGAAGGTAACAATACTAGGGAAATTGAGGAAAACAGAAGGGAAAAAGGGAGAAAGTTTGAGTTTGAACTAATAAGGTGAAGCTTGGAGATCAATTTGTAGGATTGTGATAAAGCCCACATATAAATTAATTGGGGCCCAAATACTACTGGAGGAGGTTTGGGGACCACAAAACTACTTTACTCCATTCATTATAAAGTATCAAAGTCACACACTCCCACATGTTTCAATAGCCAACTAAAACCCAGAAAATAAATCTAATAAATTTTGTTTAGTCAAGTTCATGTAATAATCATCAACATTAATTTTGTGATTACTTTAAACTTCAAACGTTAAAATTGCTCATGAATTAAAGTTTAAAGACCAACATTATATTTTAATCAATAGTGATTAATATAGATTAGTTTAAAAATCTGAAAACAATCTATAATGAGAAAAAAAAATCATGTCCAACTTGATAACTTGATACTTCATAGACCTTTTATTCTCTGTTGACTGCCTAGACCCTTCAATAACTACAACAAATAACATTGTTACTGCTGCTGCTGCTGCTACTAGTATTAGTATTATTATTATTATTATTATTATTATTATTATTGCTATTGCTATGTGAGGTGTGAACGAAATAAAGGATGAAACATATACACTCTTATGAGACAAGGAAATTAGAGAGGGAATACAATAATTTTCTATAAATATCACTAGCCTCTTCATTACAAGTTTAAGGAAAAAATAATATAACTACATTCAGGCACATTCTATACATAATTAAATTTTAAGTAAAAGCTAACAATCCATGACTCTTTTTTATTAAGTTTCATGTAAATTACATGCTTGATAATCTCTCTATTCTAGCTTGTAAAATAATTGGAGTCTCTCTCTCTCTCTCATAAAACCAATTATTTAACTCAGAATTTCGGTGTGCCTGCTGTGGAGGGAAATAGCAACAAGGCCAAGGCTTTAGCCTTCATTTCTACTATTTCAATCAACCCCTCTATGGAAATTGGCCCGGCCCAATCATATTATCCTAATTTCAAAGTCAGGTCTACTTTAGTTAGACCTATGCATAAAGGTTTAAGTTGGTTTCTACGCTTACAATCAAGTGACGACTTCTTTCTCCACCATATCCCTTAAGTTAGTGGTGTATTCACAAGAGAACCTATGTCTATGATGGACACACATTGAGCAACACCTAGGAGAGTCATTCAGTTGGTAGCCATTAAGGCATTGACGAGTCATGCCTTAGGGTGCTCACAAGCCTAATCTAGGACAAAATATATGTCTAAAATTTTGGAAATTATACTTTATTTTAGTTTTAAAACGCTATTTATCATTTGAAAAAAAAAAAAAAAAAAAAAAAAAAAAAAAACTATGTATCATGTGATTTTAGTCATATTTCGTTTGGGGATATAATAATATAACAAGGTTAGAAATTAAAATCCCAACTAAAAATTGATTCGTTTGGCTTGGTTTCTAATAAGTATATGATATACTTATTAGAAACCAATTTTTAAAGGTCATATACAGTATATTACCTTTAAAATTTGGTTTTTGCCTAAGTTGTAACTCCTTGACTAAGATGTTAAGAGTCTTGTAGGAGGTTTTTTTTCTTTCTTCCTTTTTTTTTTTTTTCTTTTCTTGTGTGGATAAATTGATAGTTGGGAGAGAGAAAATTTGAACTCCGGATGTCATGACATATAAGAAGGTGCCAACCGATTCAAGTACAAAGCCCTTGGCCATATTTAATAGTTTTTAAACTAAACATAAATCCATCAAATGCGTTACCTAAATTATCAAAACAAAGGTTTATCATCTTTAAGAGTTTAATCAAGCATAACACGTCTATTTAATTGATTAAACACAACTTTATGCTACCTAAAGCCATTAACTTAATTAGCACATAAATTTTGAGAAAATTCATTTTAAAAAAATCCATTTCAAGTGAAAATGGAAAGAACACATTTTAGAGTTCAGGTTTTATTTCTTATATCTAACTATGTATATGCTATACTCAAATAATAATAATAATAAACAACTATGTACATGTTACAATGTCATTTAAAATTTAAAATGTTATATCATTAGACATATAAATATTTAATTTGAAATACAAAACGGAAAGAATATTCTAATGAAAATATTTTTCATAATAAGCGAACACAAATTAATGAGATGGATATTAATCCTAATAATTTAAACCTATCTATCTGTCACATCCCATGATATATTCATCGTATAATTAACTTTGTAACAGGACCACATTTAATTTTTTCGATAATGGTCATGTCCTTTGGCTTAAAATAAAGTACGCCCATGCATGTGGTGTCCCATCCTCATCTCCCAACCTAACTAAATATCTAGACTATTGAACTCCATTGCTTAAGTACTTCACACTATGATTGTCGGCACTTCACAAATATCTTCAAAACCAAACGATTTTTTTTGTGGCCCCATCTCTCTCTCTCCAAAATTCTATAAATAGGGAGAGCCACACTGCTCTTTACTCAACCACCAAAGGTACAGAGAAATTCCTCAGTGTGTGTTTGACTAGTGAATTCTCTCCAATCCTCTTGTGTTATGGAAAATGGCTTACTTAAAGTCAAATGTTTTTCTTCTTCTTGGTCTTGTCTTTGCTGTTGTTGCTCTCATTTCATCCGAGAGCTCTGCTCGTAAGCAAGTTCTTTCTCAAACCTGTATGTTTCTTACTTCGTTGAGTTAAAAATGTTCCTTTGCTATTTTCTTTTGTTTTTTTTTTTTTAGCTCAAATGACTTAATTGTTTCACAATTTGTGTATTCTCGGAATAGCATAAATGTATATTCTCTTCTCTAACAGGAATGATGAGTTTTACTAATTAAATTCATAATAAGACCCATCATTCATATGAGATGGGAAACTACACATTTATTATACTACAAGAGTAACTAATAATTTTTCGGTAAAACCATACAATGTCAAATGATGTGGCCAACTTATTTTGGAAAATAAACCAAACTTGCATTATTTTTTTTTTTTTTTTTTTGAAAGGAAACTTGCATTATTTCAAGTGTGAGATTCTTTATAAATAACCATTTACAGAAATATAGTGATAATATGCATTAATTTCATCTTACAAGGGGGAGCAAAACAAACAGAGTAATTAATTTTCCTAGTCCATGCCATGCATGCTTTTTTTTTTTTTTTTTTTTTTAGTTTTCACATATCTACTTTTGATAATTATTTTTTATCATTAAACTAAAATACCAATTGATTTTTTTTTTTTGTATGTGAGAATTGAACTCCAATCTCTCATTCAGAGCATTATTTTTATGTGTTTCATATTTTGTACTTTCAGTTGCGGCTCTACTAGCGGACCATCGTCTCCCCCCCCCCCCCCCCCCAAATTTTTTGGAAAAAGTTAATGATTTTTTTTTTTTTTTGTAATTATCCTAAATAGTTTAAAATTTTTTAAAAGAATCTTATCATTTTGGACTCCGTACTTGATAATATACATATATATTTAAGAAAGGCAAATCACTGCACACCCTTGATGTAATGGTCACTCCACAAATATAAGTACTTGTAGGACGTGGGCAGCAAGAGCCATGATTCAAGTTTTCAGGAGAGAGTTTCACACACATACACTTAAATGAGGTTAGAGTAGAATTTCTATCTTGTATAAAAAAATAATAAAAAAATTTAAAAATAAACATAACTTTCTTTTAAATAGAAGAATAATTCTAGAAATACAAATTATTTTTCAAAAAATATTACAAACTGCTGCTGTAGTGAGTGGTTATTAGTAAATGAAAAAGTGATATTAATGGTGGCCTAGATGAAATCAATAAGAGGTTAGCCACATCAACCTTTTGTAAAAATATTGTAAAATAGAATACAATCCAATTTTTTTTTTCTTTTCAGTTCTTTCATTTTCCTACTGCTGCTGCAGTTTTGTGTTTACAATATAAAAATAAAAGTTTTGTGTGACTAAACTAGACAAGAAAGAGTGAAAAACAAGTTTGAAGCTTCCGTAGGCCCTTCACCCATGTACAGTATTCCTATGTTACTTTACTTTTCATTTGCTTTCTTTTGATTTCTTTACTTTACTTTTCATTTGCTTTCTTTTTTTATTTTCCATATAATATATTATTTGTTATTATAATAACCAATATATTATATATCAGCATTATAATTTATAAATGTACTTGATTAGTTTGATTAAAATATATAGCATATACTACTCTATTAACATGTATTTAGTTGTTTATAGCACATGTTGGGTTATGAAATATTGTACATTACTATTTTAGATTTCATACACACACATTTTTATAGATGGCCCCCCAACGATAAATTCTTGGCTCTGCCACTAGGCTCTTAGAATTTTTTTTTTTAGGGTGGTCACTACAAAACTTAAATTATACAAAATTTAAAATAAATAGAAAATTTGAATATATCAGCATCATAAAAAACACACGCAAATACATGAAATATTACAATTTCTTTGTACTAACAAAGAGAATATGAAAAATATATATATACTAATAAAAGATAAAGTGTAAATTGAAAATACTATATGAGAATAATAAAACAATCACAACAATTTCATAACAAATTTTATACAAGTTGTTAGCTTGTTATTGTTAGTTTGTGAAAATATTATGAGGTAGCATTACTCTTTTATTTATTGAACTCAAATTCTTATGATTCTCAAGTAAACATTTTCAACATTTTTATTTGAATAGTCAAAATAGATTAATTTAGTATATAATTTTTTTTAAAGTGTATATATATATATACATATACATTTTTTTCAAGTCAAGTCAGAATGGTCACAGACATATTAGTTTAAAATAATTATTTCTATAAATTTTTTTTTTTTTACATGTATAAATTTTCTTTTTGACAAGTGAGGGTGGTCCTTTAGGTGCAAGTAGAGCCGCCAGTGTGTAATTCACCTCTCTATGTTTCTTAAATCGACAGCCCTTTTTTTTTTTTTTTCTTTACAGTACACTGTGACGTTATAACTTATAATTTGTCAATGTAATTAACTTATCTTTCATTTTTGTAGATAAGAGTGATGCAACACAGGAGACCAACATTAATGCAGAGCTTCGAAACGAGGAACGTTCCTTCCTACGAAACCAGAGGCACAGGAATAGCACGATGATGATGATGTCGAGAATCTCGAGATACATGAAAGTTGTTGAAACTGGAAACTAAAACCAAACATGATTAGATTATTCTGTGTCCTAGGATGATATCTTTATGGGCCTGTCTTAATAATATGAATATGTAGCCTACCTATTTAAGATTGCATGCCAATAAGATATTTGAGTTTCGTTCTTGCCTACACCAAAAAATCAAATAATATTTTAGTTTATTGATAAAAAGTAATTAAGGAGCAGACGTTATAAGTTGAAATTATTTCAAAAAAAAATTGAAGGTTTCACCTTGTGTAGCTGACAACCTCTTAACCAGGTGCATAAGCTATAAATCTTTATACTTATGTCTTTTAATGTACATTATGCTTGAACATACGAAAAAATAAGTCACAGTGGGATTTGATGTCTTGACTCTTGAAATTATGAAACTTCTAAATATTTTCTATCCCTTTTTTTTTAAGAAATCTTCACAATCATTGACGTCGGGACTCAAGCCCAAGACAAAAGTGTAACAATATCAATTTTGCAACATATACATTGCAAAATTGATAACTAGAACCTAATTTATATTTATGACTTTGGTGGTGCCTAGTCTGGGATTTTCTATTTTGTGCTTTTAAATTGAATGACATTTTTTCTAGTATTTCTTTTTTTTTTTTCGTTTTCGAAGCTTTGAGCTTCTTTTAAGTTGTTGGATTCTTGATATACATTTCAAAATTTCCTAGTACCCAAGCTTTTATTTGCTTTTTGGGATTGAAATATATAAAGGAGCAATGAATGTAATATGGGAGCAATGAATGAGGTGTTCACTAAACCACATAAACCACAAAAACTGTACTAAAACCGCACGCAAAATGGTATAACTGCACTGCACCACACCCTCTCTATATATTAATATATTTATTATTAATATTAAATATATTATTAATATTTTAATAACCCTAGTTTTCAAAAAAAAAAAAAAGTTTGATAACCTTAGCAAGTGTTGACTAGAAAAGTCAACTCAAAATAAAGAAAAACTAGCTCAATAGTCCAAAACAAAGGGAAAAATTAGTTTTAGGTTGGGTAGGAAAAGCCCAAAATTTAAAAAATATGCCGACTTCAAAGTGTTTAAACCAAATCTTATACACCGCATATATGACCGCAAAATTGAGGTGTGGTATAATTATGGTTTTAGCTAAAGTCTAAACCCCACCGCACTACACATGTGACCGTAAAAAATAAGATGCGGTTTAGCTAAACCGCATCGCAAAGTGCGTTACTAAAAATGGCCTAAAACGGTCCCGCGAACATCCCTATGAGAGAGTATTGAGTAGTTTTTTTTTTTTTTTTTTTTTTTTTTTTTTTTTGGAGAAACAAACACTCACAAGTTAGTACTTAGCAGGAGTATGTATTTTCCATTTTTTTTATTTTCTAATTATAAAAAGGAAAATAGCTCTATTTTGATATGAATTTAGGATTTTAAAAACAAAAGAGGTACTTAAGAATTCTAGTCAATCTCCAATCTGAATAAGTCACACATATTAAGTCTTGCAAAACAAGCAATGTCCTTGCTTTGATCATTGAAACAAACAAACATACTAAAAGTCACTTTTCTCAACCAAAAAAAAAGAAGGTAAAAAAATCACTAATTAAATGTACCGAAATTAGTGGACTTGAAATCTTTATAATCCAAACCAAACCTCTATGAATTTTTCTTATAGCTCCTTATGATTTACTGATACATTTATACTGTTTGTTAAATGCAGAATTAATGTGCAACATTTGGGTGTTGGGCTATTTCCAATTAATTAATTTCAAATTGTATTGTACATGTGAAATTAGGGGTCTTTGGTATTTATCCAACTATGCCCAAAGAATCCTTCAAGCAATTACATTAGAAATTACAAAGAACAAATACATGTCATCACATTTATGATATTAATTTGAATGAAGATGTTCAAAGCTTACATATCCTTTTTTTTTTTTTTTTTTTTTTTTTTTGAATGAAGATGGCTTCATGACAATGATGTTGTGCCCAACTTAAAACTGGAAATTTACTATGAAGAAAAGGGCTGGGAATTGTGTCCAAGAGACCACTTGCAATTTCTCTTTCTTCTTGTTTACTCTGTAATATACGTGTGGGTTATCATATATGATATATCTGCCAAAAAACAGAGGATTTTTTTTTTTTTTTTGGGTCAAGAAATGTAACAACTTTACTCCATTCATTATCAAGTATTGAAGTCACACGCTCACACATGCACGATAGCCAACTTAAACCCAGAAGATTAATCTTAAAAATGTTATTTAGTTCAGTTCATGTAATAATCATCAACATTTTTTATCACTTTAAACTTCAAAAGTTAAAATTGCTTATGAATTAAAGTTTAAAGACCAACATTATATTTTAACCAATAGTGACTAATATAGATTATCTTAAAAATCTGGAAACAATCTATAAAGAAAAAAAAAAAAAATCATGTCCAAGTTGATAACTTGACGTTTGATAGACCCCTTATTCTTTGTTGAC
This sequence comes from Quercus glauca, assembly GCA_023736055.1. Taxonomy (NCBI): domain Eukaryota; kingdom Viridiplantae; phylum Streptophyta; class Magnoliopsida; order Fagales; family Fagaceae; genus Quercus; species Quercus glauca. The sequence goes on from CM043322.1 coordinate 60,094,565, forward strand.
TGCCTAGACCATTCAACAACTACTAGGGCTAAGCACGACCCGAGTCGGGTCAAATCGGGTCTAAACCAATCTGATAGATTTGACCCGAAATTCCTCACCCAAAACCCACACATTCGGGTCAAGTCGGGTCTCCTCTTAAGGTGTAATTTATTAAGTTTTCTTTCATTCTTGAATGTTGTTGACATAGCATGTTTCCTTTTTTAGACATCCATTTTGGGAATTTGATACTTAAAAACCAACACGGAAAATATAAGGTTATTATTATGTGAGGTGTGAACGAATTGAAGAGTGAAAACAATAATTTTCTTTAAATTCCTTAAAGGACATAATTACATTCAGTCACATTCAATACATAATTGTTGTATAAAAAATAAAAAACATAATTGTTTTTTTTTTCTTTTTTTCTTTTGAGAAACAAATTAGCGAAATCTTTTATTCAAAAAACTACTAAATTAGCATTAACAAAATTAACAACGTCTGGAGAAATACTCTATCCAAACTAAAAGCAAACAAGAAAACTCTACTCTTATCTAAAGCATTTGTTACTGCAAAGAAAACTCTACTCTTATCTATAAAGCATTTGTTACTGCATTGTCTTACGGATCAACTCTGAAGAGAGTTAACACGAGACAAAAGTGTCTTTAATTTAATTAGATGGCCGAATGGAGCTTAGCATATACACAATTGAATTTTAAGCAAATAAAATCTAACAATCCGACAAAGAATGCTTGCTCCTCGACATTTTTCCCCATCAACGGATCTTTTAGCAAAAGCCTTTTTTTTTTTTTTTTGAATAGTATTATACTTGAGAAATTGTTGGTTTTAAGGGACAGCATTTATCATAATCCTAAAGGATTGCGTGCTAGAAGAACATAGATTAAGCAGGTAATGTGGGAAAAGGAAAACAGGTTAGCTCGAGCATAAACTACCTTGTATATAAAAATCTCTTACCTGAGAAACAAAGCTTGAGAATACATCAAACAGTCGAAGACTACACCCTCTAACACTGTAATTTATACAATTTAAAGAGAAACCCAAAGAATGAGGGCTACTTCTAATGTTGAAGAAACCAAAAAAGACCACTAAAATATTGGTGTTATGCTGACACTAATGTAATATGAAAAACTTATAACTTCGTATACATCGCAAATAAACCTAAGAAATAGCCAGTAAGGTTCTCCATGATGTGCTTATAGAATGTTCTCAGGCAGATTCAGTGTCTCCACTTCAATGCTCCAAATTTTAAAAAGACACTAAGCAGGAAAATTTTTGCATTACAAGCCAAAGAACTAAACAAGCAAAACAAACTGGAGAAAAAATAAAATGATATAACCAATGAAATTTACTTCTTTTCTAGAATTTCATGTACTCTGAACATTTGAACTATTGAAAAATAAGATGTTTGAGAGTTCAAGCAAACAATGTTGCCGCAACTTCTTAGCCGGGGAAAAAAAAAAGTGAGGAAAGGGGTAACTCGGCCCATAATTAGATTAGAAGTACATACATCATCAAATTTTCCGCTTGAGACTAAAAAAATGTTAATATCTTTAATGGAAAAGGATAAAACAAAATGAACCTTTTTTTTTTTCTGTTTTTTTAGGTGGGGGGAGAGGGGGTGTTGAGGCCAACTGAGGATCAGTTCAAAATATCAGAATCTGAAATCAGGATCCACATCCATTGCCCAAGCAAACTTCGCCAGAAGAGACTTGTTGAATATCTGTGAAGTTTGGGAAATGTAAGAAGCAATTAACCAATAAGAAACAATTACACCAATGCACAGAATGAATGCAATTACTTCAAACCCATACTTTGTGTGTGTGTGTGTGTGTGTGTGTGTGTGGCTCCATGCGCGTAGGTTTAATTTATCAATGTTACAACATTGTTTCTTATACCCTACATGGTTCCGAATCATCAAGATGATCAAAGATAAATAACTACTCCATCTACAAGATGTATGAATTTCATTTTTCTTCATACTCAAATTAAACATAAAACATTAGATTATGAATTAAATAATAAATAATATATGACTAGCATAAAATTTAGCGTATGAATTAGGAACATAGAGAACATGCAGTCCACCAGAAGGATTTTCAAATGTTAACATTGGTATGTATGTACATGCATATATATAGCCAGAACTGAACCTAGTGTATCCAAGCCATGGTGTTACTACATATTTACCACCAGGCCAAGACACCAGTTCTACCTTTATTGCACTAACTGGTTTAAGAATTGCTTGAAAGTGAAATGTGCTTGTTGGTAAGATCATTCACCCAAAAACTAAATGTAGAAACTATTCACCTTCTCAATGGGAACTTCATGCCGCTTGCACCATGCAACTGTGATCCTAGGGTCAAGGTAATTGATTTTGGATGTGCCTAATGCCACAGTTTTCAGATCTTCTTTTGTCTTCATATCCAGTTCCATTTTCTCGATCTTTACATTGGTTTGAGCAATCTTTTTCTCTATCCTGTGTAACATAAAATCATAAACTATTGTGAAACCACATATTCAAAACAGGATGAATAGTTGGCTTAAAAAGGCAAACATGTGGTATTACGCTTCCGGAGCCAAGTTCCTCTTTTGTTTTCCATCAGCATCCTTTAATGGGGGCTTTCCTTTCTTTGCCCTGTCCAAATCTGTCTTCAACTCTTTCAGCAAGCCCTAACAAAAAAAATGAAACAAAAATTAAAAAGACTCAGCTTAAGTGTGGACATAAGTCACAAAACAAACAAAGCACTAGTTACATGCAAATGCATGCACACACACACACTTCTTGCATCATTGATAGAGATACTATGGGGGATTTCTTAGTATCAACATGTGGCTAGAGACATTTATAAATAAAAAAATTAAAAGAAAGGGAAATATCACAAGATAATTACAATCTCGAGACAGTAACTCAATAAAACCTCCAACATTGACATGTATGCCATCTGACACTCGTAATTGTAAAATTATTTTTTTAGTTCTTTCTTCAACAGTCAAGTCAAAGCCTGCCTTGTTTAATGCTTCTTGCCTTTATTTCTTCTTTTTGTTTTCTTTTTCATTTTAGGGTCTGGGTTGGTCCACATTGTCTTTAATTCTTTTGTCTCTCTCCTGCTTTTCATTTTCTTCTCTCAATTCAAAACTTTCTTTTTCTACAAGGGTGCTAAAAACCCTGTCTCTAATCTCAAATTATCCTATTACTTTGATATAAATCCAATTTTTAAAATAAAAATGGGAAAAGCGTGTGCTATATGGTATATATATTTTCTGCTCTTTCTTTTCTTGTTAAGTTAGGTCTCAACTTTACTGAGTCAATTTCTTTTTCTCTAGTCATCCTTATAAATAATTAATCATGGAAAATGACTATTGGTGAGAAAATTTTAAGGTAAATTTAAAAAATTTATTTTACAGTCTATACCAATAGAATATTACAGATGATAATACCTCATCTAGCAAATTTCAGCCTCTGAAGCTCTTTTAGGACTCCATCCATGACCTCACCCACCATATTTTGTTCATAGGGTAAGGAGATCACCTCCATCCTTTGTTTATGGGATAAGATGTCATGATCCAAATATCACTGGCCGTTTAGCTTTTTCAATATACTTTACCAAACGTTTATCATAAAATCTTAGAATTTTTCTTCTTTACATTAAAAAATTGCACACTCAATGGGTCTTGAAGCCATGACCCTCCACCTTGCTCTCACAAGAGAAGGATATGTGATTTGAGCAAGAATTCCTTGGCATAAAATCATAGAAACTTCAATTGACTTCTACTTTAAATTTCCATAATCTTTTCAGATGAGTTTGGATACTCAACATGAATATTGATAAATCTATTGAAATCTAGTGCACTGGACCCTCAATATGATGGTTGATATTGACATTTATTCACAAAGCAAAACAAATCATGTATGCCTTTCACTAGACATATGGTCATTACCTGAAGCTCACTAATCTTCTCATTTAATCTTGACATCTGTTGACTGTGAGACTTTGAAACACTCCTTTGATGGTTACAAATTATTGCAACCTGCAACCAGAAAAGCCAGAATTTTGGATTCTGCAAGTAACTTGAAAGGAACAAAATCATAGATCACTTCACTTTGACAGGGAGGACTTTTTTTACCTCCTTGTTTGCATGCTGATAAACAACAATTTTCTCTGCAACATTTCCATCTTTAGTTCCCCTATTTAACTGACAAAAACACAAGGAACCAATCCAGATTGAGATGAATAAACCCTAACAAGAAATTAACCCAAAAATTTCCCTTGAAGAAAAAAAGACATTTTAATCCCTTTTTAAACTGTTATAAAAAAGACACCAGCTTGAATATAGGAATAAACTATATAAAGAATTAAACCAAAAACTTCCTTTAAAAAAGGGAGCATTTTAACGAAATAAAACATAGGACTAAGTATGCATTAAAGTTTCACATCAAGCAATGGAACTATCTCAGCAACACTGTTAATGCTAAACAACAAAGATTAGATCCTCATGCCTCTGCTCGCCATTCATATTAATGGCAAAAATACAAACTAGACAAGTTGTGAGATCCAAATGTTTTCTTACCATCTCATCCAATGTGACGGATGCATTATATGTTCGAAAGACTTTTGCTGTAAGACCAGGCATGAGTTCTTTTAGATGAGCATTCAATTTATTGGTGTCCAACATGTCAAAGAGGTCATCAGAGCCACGTTTTCCTGCAGCAAACAGAAAATAAATACTCATTGGCTGTTATCACAAACTATATATCTATATTCATATCTAAAACCTAAACTGTGACCCAAATTACTCACCAGTTTGGAACTGTTTAATAGCCTTGTAAACAGGAAGCTCAACTTCAACTTTATTTTCGTATCTAATTGAATCTTTACCAAGGAAGTTAAACTGAATTTATCAAAAACAGTTCACTGGTTACCACTGGCAATAAACTGTACACGAGGAACTATATGGGATGGTTTTTTTCTAAAACTTATTCCATTATACCTCCAATGTGTTTGGGTCTACTGCTTTTACGTTCTCTACTTTCAATGTGCAGCAACCAACAGTATCAGCCTCATCATCATCCTGCAGTAAAGCAGCCGATAGTATGAAAAAAAAAAAAAAAAAAAAAAAATTGCTAAGAGGAATTTAAGCTTGCTTAATTCTTAAAGCAGATTAAAAAGTTAAAAGTAAAATGCAAGCAACACAATTAAGCTATACCTGTTTAGAAACAAACATACAAAAGCAAAAGAAGAAACGATTGTAGAAAAAAAAATACAAAATGGTTCCAAATTAAGGAGAATCCTAATTTAAGCAGTCAAAATGCCAGTCATCTTTTAAGCTAAACATCTTCTATTGCTTTTCCTAGTGCCAGATAAATGACCTAGCCATGTGATAAAGAATTCAACTGACCATGAAAGCCTTATTCCACCCCCACCCCCCCTCTTTTTTTGGGTAACTCTGCTCTACATAGTGCTGCTTTTTTTTTTCTTTTTCTCTTTTTAAAGGATTACATGGTGCTTATTTACAAACATACAAAAACCTAAATAAATGTGTGCAAGCACACGCAGGGGAGGGGGGGGTTGATTCAAGTAATATTTTATACAAAATATACCTTCTCATTGCCAGCCCTCAGCGCTAGTTTATCAATAAGATAGGTAGCAACTGCAATTTGCCGTTTTGAGACATCTTTGCATGTAAAATTCTTCGTGTATGCAGCCCTGATGTTTTCTATGTAGTCCTGCACTCAAAATTTCAGGTTTTAGTAAAATATTACTAAGGTCCTTCAATATCATCCCAGGGAGTGTATAAAAGCTAGTACTAAAGAACATTTGATAATTTTCAAAGCTAATAACCAAAATTTTATGTAAAAATCCTTAAGCATTATGATCAGTAATTTATTGCGCGAAAAGAACCTTCAGCATCCTTGCTTTTTCATATTTTTCCTTGTCACTTTGCCCCTTCAAGGTACTACTAGCTGCAAGGAACACGTACTTGAATTCCTTTGGATTGATTGGATCATTCCAAAAAGCTAACCATGTGACAGTATTGTCATGTCTTACTTCCTTCCAGCTGCCAAAGATTACAAATTCCAAAACTTAAAAACAGTCACAGAAAAATACTTGGCTTAAATATAATACTTTATTCAAAATCACTTGTATATATATATGATTGTGTGCGTGTGTGTGTGTATAGTATAGTCCTTAAAAGGGTCTTAATGACTTGATTTCTTGTCAAGGAGATTGTGAAGAACAAAACCTTTCACCAGGGATAGGGCATTCCGGAATTGAAGCATCCTTTCCAACATTGATAGTAATGTCGCTAGGACGAATGCGTTTTTTCAGTTTTCCCATCTGACAGCATAGAAGCAAACCATCAATAACAAATTCAGATAATAAACTTTAGAAATAAATAAAACACATCCACTTATGGCAACAGCAAATCCTAATATTTTGAATTCAATCACATACAGCTCTTAAATTATCTTAGGTATAAAAATGTTAATAGAACCTTTGGATGCTCTCCACGGCCTCGGAATAATCCGGGTGGTTCAACTCTAAAGTTTCCAACCTGAGATTGAGATTATAAGAAATTAGATGCACACTTCAATATGCATTGAGGTCCACAAAAGGAAACACATGTATTTATCGTCTAGAATATATCATAATTAGTGAATACATCAACATAATCAAAATAGACAGCATAAATAACAATACAGGAATGTGGGATATAAGCAACATCAATTTGATAGAGCCAATTATATGGCATAGGAATAGTTCACAGACAACTGTTCACAACAAACTCAAAGCCAGTTGGAGGACTGTTCATCCTTTACATCCACCTCACAAAAGAGAGTCAGTGATGTGATTTGGAATACTCTTGGGGGTTACGAATAGAACAAATGCAACCATACAAAAACTTCTTCACAACGGAACAAAATGAGAAATATAGCCATATATGCATTACCAATGTATATTCTCAAATCTTTCTAAACCACCATACAGTAGTCAATGCACCCAGGTGACCAATAGAACCAGAAAGTCAACTTGACACTATCGGAAACTCTGCAAAGTCAATGTGAAATTGCTTCATCTAGAAGATATTAGTTAAAACAAGATGGAACAATATATGTAGGTGTTGAGGGGAGGGGCTGATTCTATGAGTTGAGAATGCAAGAATTATTTCTTCTAAAAGTTGAGGTGATCATGAAAGGGCTATTGCAAAAATGCAACACACTTGCTCAAAGTAGTTTGAAGTAAAGGCCTTAACCATATGGTCGATAGCATGATTTTTCTATTTTAATCTGAATAAATAAAAGTTGCACTAGATACGTGACTGACTTTAAACCCATGGAAAATACTGATTATATAGTAGACACTGAGGTATAGAAAAGATATAATTGTCATATTTTTTTACCCCTAAGCATGTTTCTAGAAATGTCCCAAATAGAAGGGGGAGGGGGAAGGGTCAATTGTATTTACCCACCCTGCACTATAAATTTTTGCAATCAACACCCTAAGGCAAGAATAATTTGCAATGTCCAACCCACCAACCAAATCATTTTTAAAGATAACAAATTAGTGGCTAATTGGGGGTATTGTAGATTAATGAGAAGAATCTGTTAATTTATACATAAATCAATAGTCCAAACAACATAAAAAATTCAAAAATCAATCAGCAAAGGCCTAGAGAACATGATATAACAATAAAATAACCACATGTAAGATAGGTTTAGAGGATTGAAAAGAGGGGAGAATATCCTCAAATCTTCAAAATATTACAACCCCGCAACCGAAAAAAAAAAAGAGAGGAAAATAGAAGAAGAAAAAGTCAAGGCTAAAAGAAACCTTCTCTTTAACACCATCAACAATGGCCCACATATACTTCTCCTCCTGCTTCAATTTCTCTTCCTTCAATGCCTTCTTCTCCTGAATGAACAGAAACTTCTACGTCAACTGTTTTGAAACTGAGAATGCCATATTAAAAAAAAAATTAAAAAATTAAAAAAGGACGTTAATTTTTTTATTGGTAAGTTACTGACACACCCAGTGGATCTTGAAACCTAAGACCTCACCTCCACCTTGCTTTACAAGGGGAGCAAGTGCCATTTAAGCTAGAGCTCATTGGCAACAGAAAGACCTTGATTAGATCTGAGCTGCTGTATGTAAAGCAAATTGACATATTAGCCGCAATGTGGAAGCACAGACAAAAGCAATTCTGCGAGAAGCAATTGATCATATTCACATCATGCTTCATGAGTACTTGTCTTCCATACCAGGAAAGGAGCAACTGTTTAACACACTAGCTCCAGAGGTAAACGCCGTCATTAGATATGGAAGGCCCATTCATTTCAACGTCATTCTGCCTCTTATAACAATTGGCAATTGAAGTTCCAATGTAATCTTTGTTTAGACAACACGCATGTTGGAAGAGTGACGTATATAAAGGTCAAAGACAACCATTTTGCAATAAAAATAATCAAAAAGTCTTTAAAATCATATATCATAATTTCTTAGCATAGTTGTAGTCAAAAGCTAATGGATCAAACATACAGTAATAGCTTTTTATATGCAACAGCATCTTTAATGCGAAGCTTTCATGTAAATCAGTAGAAAGCCCTAACAAGCTCAACAATTGCTGTTAAGCCAAAGAGTTCTAGGTCCTCTTCCCACAAGAGAGAGATGGAGGCTGAGGTTGTGGCTTCAAAAACCACTAGTGCATGTATAACTTAACAATAATGAACCTCAAGTATATGCTATCACTTAGTGGGCAAGACAGAAAAAATGTCATAAGCTGAACCAAAAAAAAAAAAAAAACTATTATAAAACTCCACCGGAATCACATGCCTAAGTATATTCTGGTGACAAAAGCTTATATGAAAATGTCAAGTTCATTGCCATAGTTTCTAGTCACTGGCATTGCTTATAATAAAATGAGTAGATAAGATCTAGAACAATGAATTCGGAAGTAAAAGCAACTAAAGATACGAAACGATGGTTTGAATTTGTAATCAAGCTCATTAAGTAAACTTCATTGATTAACAAACCCAGAAAGCAGGTGAGAGACACCAACTTACTTCTGTAGTCATTTGTTTCTTCTTATCCTTTTCCTTTTGGTACCAGTCATAAATTGGGGTGAAATCACATTTCTCTAAGCCCTGAATTACATGGTTTTTACCAAGTAATTTTCGCCAATCATTCCAGAAATTATCTTGGAACTTATCTTTCTGCATGTAATCTGTATCTTTCATCACTGCAAACATTGTGGCAACCTGCAAAAAGAAATCATCAAATAGATTTAGAAACCCTGCATGTATAAGGTATATGGTAAATGCAATGTCAGTAGGAGCAAGAGCAGAAATAATTGAAAGATTACTGGACTGAAGATTAAAGAAGAAGGCAAAGCAGGTGTGTGTGTGTGTGCGTGTGTTAGAGAGAGAGAGAGAGAGATAGAGAGAGAGAAAGGAGGGGGAGGGATACTCGCCTCCTCTTGTTCAGGAGTCAAATCAACTGGCTTCCCATTATAAAGCATCTTCACTCCATGAGACTGATATGGAGGTGGAAAAATGACACCATTGTGAACTAAGGTAGTCCATTTCTTTTGCCCATCACCAGAGCTAGGTGTCATTTTTGTCGATCTTATATATTTTGAATTTTTCACTACTTTCTTGGACTTCTTAGTTGTTTTCTTAAATGAAGAAGAAACAACTTTTACTGCTTTTTTCTTTGGGGAAGAAGACTTAGTGTCTGATGCAGATGACTTCTTCATTCTCTGGGAAATTGGAATAAAGTCGTCGTCGTCGTCGTCGTCTGCCTTTGCTTCAGCTTTGACTGATGTTTGCTTTATCTTCATTGGTGTAGATGCATTTGAGAGCTTTGCCTTTTTAACTAAAGGTTGTTCTGAGGAATTCACCTTATCTAGAGGTCTCTTGCTCGTTTGCATGGAAGACTTTTGTTGTTTATCCCTCGAGGTAGAACCATTTTGCTGAATTTTTGAAGCCAAAGTTTTCTTTTCATTAGAAGTTACTATCTGCTGTTTACTACTGGATGTACCCATATTGGATTTTGGTGAGAACCTTGAAGACAAAGGAGCTTCATCATCAGATTCTGCAGAAGATTTGTTCAGAGTGTATTTTGATTCTGATGCCTGTGATTTGTCAAGAACAGGTTTGGGGACAATGGTGGGTTTTGTCATAAGTCTAGCACTCAATGGTTTTTCATCTTCAGAATCACTATTTTCTACGGGACATTTAATAGAATTCTTTTCCTCCTTAATAGAAGTTGACGTGTTCTGTTGGGATGAATGCTTTGAACGACCATCTAATGTAGTTGACGCTTTTGAATTTGCTACCCGTGAGTTTTCAGGAGATGCCTTGACATCAGAAACAGGTTTGCTCGTCCTTTTGGGGACAGCGGTGGGTTTCACCAAGAGTCTAGCACTCAATGGTTTATCATCTCCCGAGTCCTCAGAATCACTATTTTTTTCTAAAGGGGGACATTTCACAGAGTTTTTTTCCTCCTTAACACTAGTTGACATGTTCTGTTCAGATGAATTTTTTGAACGAACAACTAATGCAGTTGATGCTTTTGAATTTGCCACTGATGACTTTTCAGGTGATGCCTTGATGGATGAAGTAGACGCCTTTGGGCTTGCTGGAGGATACTTTACTTGTGATACCTTGGTGGATGAAACCATCTTACCCTTCTGCATACTGGTGTTTTGACCATTGGAAGAAGGCACATCAGGAACCTGCCTCCCAGATTGTCCATCATGCCTTTGAGATGATGGCTTCTTTACTTCTGAATTTACTCGATTTTGCTTAGCTGTTGGGTTGGTCCTTTTGAAAATTAGAGGCTCATCATCATCAAAGTCATCATAAACTGATTTACCAGACGTTTGAACAGCCATTATTCAATTATGTACTGTTGCATCAGCTTCTGGCCACCAAACCAAAGAGAGAGAGATTAGAAATGACAGTTGGGACCCAAAACTCCAAGGCTTTATTATTAATCACGAATAAAGATACGGAAAAACAATAAATGTAAGAATAAAGTAAAGCATAGCATTATGATTACAATAAAAGGTCAGTCAGAACTAATTTCTGAGGCAGGGATAAAGATGCAGTTACTTCTATTGTCTATCAATACCATTGATGGAAGCATATTCAAGCTATTTATAAAATAAGTTACAACTAACCCTAAACAATAGAACACCATTTTCTACAGAATCCAAATCTAAAATGAACTTTTTTAAGCTAGAGTATTCAATATAAAATAGAGAGATTAAGAAAGGGAAAGATCAATTAAGAAACCTTCTAAGAGGTGGAAAAACCTAATACCATAAATTTAATCAACTAGAGACCAATCCCTATACAAATTCAACCAAATATACACACACCCACCATAGCATTCTTCTTGTCAAAAGACTCAAAGCAGGATCAATGCACGGTTCCATTCATTCCATAACAATTAATTCAATTATGATTTAGCTTTTTTAACCCATTTATGAAAAATCCAAATGAGGGTCACATATACTTATCCTAGCCCATTGCTTATCCTACCCAAAAAAAAATTACACAAGCTTCTAATTCAATCATGAACCTGACAAGGTCGAAGTTACCCAAAACTAAAAGCACAAAGACAAAACCACATTTAAGTCTTTAAATTATCTAATACAGCTTCCTTGAACTCATATAGCCCTACCCATACTCCACTCAACCAAACAAAAGGTCTTTCACAACTCCTAACTAGGCTTCTTCATTAGCCTAACAATCCAAAGTACACATCTATATTACACTAATGATTCCTACCTGCACAAATCCCATACCCAATAGAATTCCTCATAATCCACCAGCCTTACTTTTCCATGGGACAATTCTTATCAGGTTGGTAACCAATCACAAACTTAATCAAGCCAAGCCCAGCATTGTTCAAGCTAGACCCAATAAAAAACCAAACTGGGATCCAACAATTAAGCTTCTCTCACTGACTCCTAGCGAGCTGGTCAACAAGCTCTCCACAAACAGCTCATCTACCCATAATTTTTACCAAAGATTACAATTTCTTACACCCTTTGATTACCAAAAAAGTTAAACAAATCATAAAGCCTTAACATTCTACACAGCCTAGTTCCTCAGAAACCCAAAAATCCCAATCAAATTCACACAATTTACAGTGAACCCAGAAAGAAATCCAATCCAATTAAGCTAATTAAACTACACAAACTCACCAAACCCAATGTCCCCACTTTCCCCAAACTCCCCAAAAAAAAAAATTAAACTGAAAAAAAAAATCCCAGCCCATCATTCACCCAAGTTTTCTCTTTGTTTCCCTCAACTTTCTCAGCTACCAAACAGAATGTTCACATTAAAAAAAACAAAACCCACCAAAGAAAATAGAAAAAACCGCAAAAAAACCAAGTCACAGAAGCTGATACAGAAACCCTAAAAAATCAAACTTTTTACTTCCCAATATATCCACAAACACCAATCAGATACAAAAGCAAAGTAAAATATCAACAACGTGCATATTAAGATCAATCCCACAATACCCAAATGAAGAAAATTTAAAAAAAAAAAAAAACAGATAGATTTTTTTTCACATACTTGTTGGGAACCAAAAGAAAAATCATTCCTTTATATTTTTTGTGGGTGTGTTCTCTGATCTGAAACTTATGGGTGTTCCTTTGAACTTGTGGGAGCAGATTGGATATAAGTATTGAGAATTTAAGAAAATCGGAGACAGAAGAGGGTCTTACAGAGTTTTGGGTTCACCTCCCACAGAGAAAGAGAGAGGCTTTGTTTTTGTAATTTGTATGTGTTATGTTAATGTAGGTGAGAATTGCTCGCCCTGGTGGGCTTTTGTGGCTCAAAGGATGGTTTTTAATTTTTTACTCTTTTTTTTTTTTTTTTTTTTGGGTTTGGTAGTACTATATACATATATATATATATATATATATATATATATATAACTAAAATGTAAAACTAATCCTCAAAGTTTTATCAAAATTCATTTAAGACCTTTAACTTTATCTTTTGTCAATTCAATCCTCTAAGTTTTAAAAGTTTTCAATTCAGGTCTTCCACTAACTTCCGTTAATGCTCTACCGTTAAGTGCATTTTTTTTTCAGATTTTTAATTATTAAAAAAATGCAAAAAACTAATTTAATTATAAAACAAAATGAAGAAATCCCAGAAACACAACAAACCCAGCACACGAACAACAAAAAAATTCTTTACATTGTTTACAACCGAAAGTGGCATCAAAATACACAAATTCAGAACAAAGCACAACAAACTCGAACAAAAGGATCCAACGTCAATTATCAATATCACATACAATTTACAAAGTCGCTATTTTATTCAACAATGAATCAATTTTTTTGGGTTTTTCAATTTTGGGGTTCATCTGGTTTTTACAAACAAAATCAGAAATAAGAAAAGATTTGACTAAAAACTGAACTTGAAAACCCAAATCAAATCAGAGAGAGAAAGAATCCAAGGAGACCCAGATTAGATTGGAGAGAAAAAATCTAGAGACCCAGATCAGATCGGAGAGAGATCTCACCGGGTTGATCGCCAAATCCAAAAGACTCTGAAACCAACCAAACACAACAGCCCAGCGGTGGGTTGGAACTCCGATGAGGGTTTGACGAGAAAACGCAGAGAGAAGGAGATTGGCCTAGTCGAACTGAGCTAAGAGAAAGATGGCTACCACCAAGCAACGATAGTCGGACAGTGACCGGTGAGAAGCGGCGCGCGGCTGAGCTTGGTGGTCGGCCATGAACAAAGCTTGGAACCTTGGGTCCGGCCTAGAGAGAGAGTGTGAGAGATTCAAATTATAGAAAGAGAGAGAGAGATTAAATGGAGAAATTAACAATTTTTATGCTAATTTAATTTTTCTGGATTTTTTAAATGGAGAAATTAACAATTTTTTTTTTTAAATGAAACTAACAGTGCAGTTGACGAAATCAAACTGAAGGACTTAATTGATCATCTTTGAAATTTAGAGGTCAGAATTAATCGAATGTAAAGTTAAAGGATTGAAATGAATTTTGACAAAATTTAAAGGATCAATTTTGCATTTTAACGTGTGTGTATATATATATATATATATAGAATTGTTAAATTATATAAAAATAAAAAAAGAGAAAAATGGATAATTGAAAGAGTGGCACTGGGTTTTGAGGAAATTGTGAAGTGGGTGCGAGAGAGAAGCTTTTGTCTACATCTCAGTCCTACTCATCATTGGATAATGAGCGACGTTACGGCTGAGATTGAGACACGCCAGAAATAGATACCCTTTTTTTTACTGTGTCTTTTGGTGGGGATTAATAGTAATACCATAAACCATATCGTTTTGGGTTGTGTACGTTACTTCGGCCTGAGAAATAAGGCTTGGATTTGGAACCGTGGATACACACAACACAAATTATCAAACCCATGCTTTTTTTTTATATATATAGTTTTCTTCTTCTTCTTTTTTAATATTTAAAACTAGATTTTTTTCAATAGGAGGGGAATGCATTAAAAGTTTAACGTTCTGTTTGTTTCAGCATTAACTTTTTCTAAAAAATAGTTCATTTTTCAAAGAGTATTTTCTAGAAAACTATTTTATTTTTCGATGTTTGGTAATGATATTAAAAATGAGCTAGAGAATGCTTTCTAGCGTTTGGTATGCAAATTTTTTTTTTCTTTTATAATTTAAAACATGTGTATTATATAAATTAACTAACATAATCAATTTCCCCATCAAAAAAAAATTAAAAAAAACTAACGTAATCAATATAAATAAAAAAACCAAGAATGAATTTGGTTTTCATACTAAAATTTTGACAATAGATACAGTCAAAATTAGTTATCAAATTTTCATGATCTTTATCACTCATCTTGCTCATTTATATAGACACACACACACACACATATATATGAACCGTACATACAAATAGAGTCGACTCTATACTAGAAGCAAATGTTGGGGTTGCCTAAGGCCCCAAGTAGAAAAAATGCCCCCAAATTTTAACCAATAGTGATTTTTTTTTTCATTATAACATTATAAATTAAGTTCAAATATTAGACAATAAATAAAATAATACTTTAAAAAAACAAAGAGAAATGCTACATCACAACATTTTTTTAACACTTTCACAATAAATTCTAAGTGATAGGTTGTTACAAACTGTTATAAATGACAAACATTAATTTCAATGGTGAATTCAAATTAAAATCAATAACAACTTAACACCTAGAATTTGTTGTGAAAATATTATGAATATAGTACTTCTCAAATATTATTAAAAAAAAAAAAAAAAAAAGGCAATACACAAAAAAATTCACTATATTTTTCAGAAGTTGAGTTGGCAAACTTTTACTAGTTCTTATTTTTTTTTTTTACTAGTTCTTATTTAAGTTCATCACTAACATCATTTTTTTATTTACCCACATCAACAAGTGTGAAAAGTTTTGTCAAATTTTTGTGTATAGACTTTGTAAAAAAAAAAAAAATTACGTAGTTCATGTTAATTAGTAATTTAGTAGTAATTTTTGCATCTAAAACAAGAAAATAAAGTTTAAGTAATTTTTTTTAAATCATATTTAAATACTCCATATAAAAGGCCTCAATTTTAGTTTTTGCCTTAGGCCCCAAATACATTAAGCCACTCCTACATACGCGCATAAAAAGCAATGGGTTTCATTCTTATATGGGTATCAACGTAATGTATAATGTATCTGCATAATATATCATCATTACACAGTATCTGCAAAATGTATCTGCCAACAAATGTAATTCCCCTAAATAATTATCATTCATTATATAACATAAAGATTGTCCCATGAAAATGAAATTTAGAGGAATATAGGCACTATGTTTAAATTTTTGTCTTTTACTTCATTCATTCTTTCTACTTCTTTTTTTTTTTTTTTTTTTTTGGCACCTTTATGTGCGAAAAGATGAAACTTTTGCTTGGAAGAAGGAATTGGAGCAATGGGCAGTTTTGTCTTGGGTAATATGGAATGCAAGAAACAAAGTTTATTTTGAGAACATTCAAACACAGCCACAGATGATTCTAGAAGGAGCCAATGCAGTTTTGGAGGCATATCAGCGAGTTTTGTCTACTTAGGTTTAAAGGATAAGCATGTTTTTGTGTTCTAGAAATTCATCTTTCTTTTTATAATTTTTTTGAAGTTTCTGCGGTTGGTTTGGTACTGTAACATGCACAGTGTTGGCATGTCTTACTCTGTATATGTTCTCCTTTACATCAATAAAGTATTTGTTTTTAATTTAAAAAAAAAAGTAATTTATGTCTGGAATCCATCAAATTGAAAATTTCTTAGAGAAAAAAAAAAATCAAGCTTGAAATTCAAAGCAAATAATATATGATTAGAGAAAAAGTAAAGAGAAGAGAGAAAAAGCGAGAAAGAGAAAGCACCAAAAAATTATGTTTCCCACGGCTACAAAAGAATATAATATTTATAGAAGGCACAATAAGTGAGAGAGAGGTTGTTTTCCAAAAAAAAAAAATTGGAAAACAACCTATAAAAAATAAGCCTTATTTTTATTAGGGTTTTTCATTGACTAAAGATTGTTTTCCGTTGACCGATTTTTTTTTGTACTACCAAACACTAAAAAATGCGAAAAACTATCTTTATAGAAGGTTTTTCAGCGAAACAAACAAAGCGTAAAACAATCTAATAAGTAGCATAATTAAACGAGTCTAGTTTATTTTTTTGTTTATTTTGTGATAGGAACGAAACTAAGATTTAATCTTTGAGGAACCAAAGTATGAATAAAATAATCATCAGCATTTTAGAATGAGAATTAATGATAAGATTCAATACTAAAGTAATACATAAAAATAAAACTAACATTTATTAAGTTCTAACAAAATATTTATTTTTAAAAAAAGATACAATAATTATTTTTTTTAATACATTTCAACTTAAAAGAATGAAAATCCTCTATAATTGATTTTCATACAAAATTATGCAGCAATTTTCAGTGACTCTAAGAGTCCGTTTGACTGAGGTTATTTTGGAAATGGAAAATGAGAAGAGAAAATGAATAGTTGAAGTGTTTGATTGGAGAGGGTGATTTTGTTTTCTCATTTTGCCCACATTTTGAGAGATTTTGTTTTCTCCACAAATTGTGGAGAAAATGGGGGAAAGTAGGCTTAGATGGGTAATTACCCGTCTGCCCTTTCCCCCCTCCATGTTAGTTTTCTTTTTTTCTTTTTCAACATTAAACATTCATTTTTTTTTCCTAAATAGTAGGTTTTTTTTTCTTCAAAATTATTTTTTATTTTATGTAACAGGGGCATGAGAGTAAATTTATACAAATACTCTTTTTTTTTTAATTCTCTCAATTTTCTTTTCAATAAAAATTTTTTTTTTCATCATTTCATTTTTTCACACTCAACTAAACACACATTAGGAAAAACTAAGGTTATGTTTAGTAACAGTTTTTGTTATCTATTTTTAAAAACTTGTTTTTGGAAATATAAAGAAAAAATAATTTTCTTGTATTTTTGAAACCAAAAACATGTTTTGTTAGTTGAAATTAAAAAAATAGTTTTTTTAAGAAAAAAATAGAAAATACTAAAATATGTTGTTATTAGGATTTGAACTCTAATGCTAACTCATTAAATGAGACATATTCATTAAATCAAATGTGTTTTTTCTTTGACTTTTGAAAACTAGAAATTGAAGATAGCCTTTTGCATGTTTTCAGTTTCCTTTACAAATTGAGTTTTGAAAACAGCTTTTGTTTTCTGTCTATTTTGAGTTGTCAAACAAGTTTTTTTGTTTGAAAAATAGAAAATTGTTTTTGAAAACAGAAAATAAGAGGAAAAAACAGTTACCAAACATACTCTAAATATTTTCTATCACCCACTTTTCCATCTTCCAATCAAACGAACCTTAAAGCAATATAAATTATATAATACCCCAAATTTTCATATACAAACAAAATTGCATCACTATGTCATATCTAGCATCTAATTCCAAACCCAAAAAATTAAGAAATTTTTTTTGAGAACCCTAAAAAATGGTGAATTGATGACCATAACAAGTAGAGAAAAATGTAAATTTGATAAAATTGAAAAAAAAAAAAAAAAAACAATTTGACACGAAAATAAATATTTTAATTCAACTATATTTAAAACTACTCAATGTTATGTTTTACTCACCAAAACTATATATAAAAAATATATATATGTTCATTAAATTATTTCTCATTATCTTAGCCATGTTAGCACCCAAACATACAAACATTGTTAGCCTCTGATAAGGGAAAAATATATTTTTTTCAATCCCAAAGTTTAAGTATCTGGTACCAAGAAAATAAAATTATGAATAAGATTGATCCATTATTATTATTATTTTTTTTTTTTGTTAAGAAACTAATTTAAGAGAGATTGAGAGGAGGGATGGAGTTGAAAGCCATTGTGGGTAGCATTGAGGATCTTGAGGTATTGGGTGCATAAGTAATTGAAAACACTTCTTAAGATGGTTGACACCTCCAATACAATATCACTACTTGTTTAAGTATTTATTAAAAAGGTTTTTTTAAAGGGGCCATAAGTATGGGCTAGTTGGCTTCTTTTTTTTCTTTTTTTGAATATCTTTCAGCCAACATAATTTTTGAGAGGGATTTAGGTTTAATTTTTGAAAATTCAACTTCAAACTTTACTCAATAAACCAAAAATAAAAAATCAAACTTTGAACTATACATATTATTAAAAAAGGTAAATTGCAAATTACACTCTTAAAGTTTTAGAGTGTTTGGATTTTATACCCTAAATTTTCAGAATTTAGATTTTACCCATGAAGTTTGGAGGTGTTTAGATTTTTACACTCTGACTTTTTAAAATTTAGATTTTATACCCTAATTTTTAGGGTTACTCCATAAAGTTTGGGGGTATTTGAATTTTACACTCTGAAGTTTCAGAATTTTGGGGTGTAAAATTCAAACATCCTCTAACTTAAGGGAGTAAAATCCAAATTCTGAAATTTTAAGATGTAAAATCCAAACATCCTTAAACTTTATGGGTGTAATTTGCAACTTACCCTAAAAATATTCAAGGCCAAAGGCTTTTTGGTCCCTAAATTGGTTTTTTTTTTTTAGCATTTTCAAGAATGCAGCCAAACCAAACATTAACAAACATATAGTTTCCTTAATAATATTTTCAATTGAAATAATTTTAAAAAAAAATTAGTTTTATACCTAAAAAAATGAAACCTAAATCTATCAAAAACAAAAGAGAAATGTTATGTTTACAACGATTTCACAACAAATTATAAATGACAAGTTGTTACGGGTTATTATTGGTGGGCAAAAATAATACTTTTATTGGTAATTTAAATTTGAACCAATAATAACGTACCACCTATGATTTTGTTATGAAAATATTATGGACGTAGTACTTCTCAAAACAATATATATATATATATATATTTTTTTTTTTAATTTGAGAATACGGAGATTTTTTTTTTTTTTTTTGATGCAAAGAGATTACTATTATGGGAGATGAGAAAACATTATCCTCAGAGTACCGAATAGTTTACTGATAATTGCAAGAGCTGGAATCCTTCCATTAAAAATGCAAGTACATATAATAGGGAGTCCAATATTCTTTTCAGATTGGGGATTGGAATGTAAGATGGATGGTTGAAGCTCTTGGATTATGTTCTTACTTCTTACCAGGGTTTTTGTGAAGTGCCGACTAGCAAAAAGAAAAAGTATATAAACTAAAATTAGTATATTCAAAACTTTTCTTAGATAGATGCCTTGGCATTAACTGGGATGATTTTCTTAAAACAAGTTAAATGTATTGAGAACCATATAAGTTCTCATAAGATGCTTTTACCTTTCCCCTTCCAAAAAAAAAAGAAGAAGTTCTCATAAGATGCAAAATATAATAGAAAACAAGATGTAACATCTTCTCCATCAGAATAATTCGGCAAGAAAAAGGTGGGATTTCTAGCATCTTATAGGTTATTCATATTAGGTTATCAAGAGCTTTTCTTCATCAAAAAAAAAAAAAAGGTACGTGATTTATAATGTATTTTCGTTAAAAATATTTTCAATTGAAATCATTACTCATATTAAAATCATATTACCAAATGGTCCATTAAATTTTATTTAATTTTAAAATTATCTTAATCATCTTCACAATATTTTATAGCAAGAAATGCCCATCCTTACATGAATTACTTTTTTTTTCATTAAAAAAATGAATTACTTTCATCAAGTAATTAAAGTAATTTAATTTTAATCATACTTTATTTTTATGATTTTTAATTTATATTTAATTTCACATGATTTTTAACTATAGCATTTTGGCAGAATATTGTACACTATATAAAGACTTCCCTAGAAAGGAAACATATTTGTCATATAATATAGAACTAAATATAGTATTAGACATTGATACAATAAGTCAATAACCCCACTAACATTTGGTTCTCTTTACACCATTGTTAGAGGATTTAGAGAGATTGTTCTGATTGAAACACGTCTCTATCATAAGTTTGCTTCTAAAAAAATAAAAAGCTATCAACCAGCTTACCTTTCTTTTTATTAAAAAAAAAAAAAGAAAAAAAAAAAAAGCTATCAAATATACTCTATCTAAAAGTTTTTTTTTTCCAAACATGATTAGTGGCGAAGCTATAAATTTTTTTATAGAGAGGGATCAAGTTATATATATATATATATATATATATATATATAATTCCAAAGAATAACACACAAATAGTGTGTGTATATCTATTATAATTTTTTTTATTTTTTATAAGTATGTTATATTTATTTATTACTTATATAATAAGAATATTTCTAATTTTGATTTAACATATGAGATTTTCTTATTTTTAAAAAATATTAACATCAAGTAAGTCTATCTTTATTCTCTCAAAAAATTGATATGTCTAAAAATATAAAAAGTCATTCAAATAAAAATAGAACATAATTAAATTACGTATGGCATACATTAAATACACTTTGATTTAATGAGCTATATATGTGTGATATAAGAGTAATTAAAGGGAAGAAAATGCATTAGTCAACTATATAAATGCATTATATATTTTTAGTAAAAATCTAGGAGGCATTATTTAAATTTCATGTCCGAAATTTTATATATTTTTTCAAAAATACAAGAGGGAGGGAGGATTTTTGAAAGAACCATGGCCCCCTGCCCTCCACCCCTGGACGTGATATTGTTATGTGTTATGTTATATTGTAATTCATATGGATTAAAGTTAAATAAACTTTTTGTATATGGGCACCGTATTCATCTTTCCATCATTAGCACAGCCAAGTAAATGTCATATATGACTCTAAAAAAAAAAAGCAAATACCATATATCTAACGCTGACTGATGAAGTGTAAACTCGTCAGTCGTTGTAAATGCGTCCAAATGGATCCAAGTGTGTGTCCGTATTGCTGTGGAAATGGGAAGACAGCTTCCTCAAGGTGGCCACCGGTGTGGTGCCAGCCACAACATCTTCGATGCCAAAGTCAGTATAAGAAAGCTTATAGAAAATAGCTTAGTGTCAAAAGATAACTAGTAATGCTCTGTTGTGTCTATGTACCTTGTGTTGATGCTGTGAGGGCTTTATGTATGTTTCCACATTCTCTAGCCGTTGTGGTCATTAATGTGGCCCTAATGTCTCTCCTAGTAACACCTCATGCTCAGTAATGTGGGCCTTAATGAGGCATCCAACGGTTTGTACAGCTGGTCTTGTAACCACTTGAGACATTATTGGCTACATTGAATGGCTTCACTAGCTTCGTCGGTGATATGAACGTGTACTTAGCTCGTCTCAGAG